>CM047817.1:81120801-81852630 GCA_026214975.1 Gentiana macrophylla | reverse complement strand
ATGTCGATCCTGTAGCTGAGCCTCTTGAATATCATCATATTAAACCCTAGGTTTTTATTCTTCCAATGGCTAGAAAAGAAACTAATTTTTCTCTCCTTTCTAAGAAAGTGACGCAGATATGTGTGTCTTATATTGTCTATCATACGTGAACTCTCTTTATATAAAGGTGAAATAACCTAAGCAAGAGAGCTTATCCCTTTTCACAAGACAATTACCTTCCCTAAGAAAATATATTTTCCATAAATAATAGATAATCACTATTAAATGATAAAATAAGTATCTTATTTTATCCATTAATTATTTAACAAATAAATAATTAATTACACATGTAATATAATTCAAAAAATTTACTTTTCCCAATTTTCCCACATGTGGAGCCATTTTTATGTCATGGAATAATAGAAAATGTTTTTTATATTTTATATATTCTTTATCGAATAAATTATATTTCGTCAGATATTCGTTAAATAAACCAACTATTTAATTTATTCTCTATGCCCATAATACAAGAATTCACTCATGTATACAGAGCCAACCCTTAATCATGGACTCATGCAATAAATTGAATAAAATATTCATCGAACATAACATGTATATTCAACTTATGGGAAATTAGTGATAATGACACAATCCGAATATTTTTAAGAATATGACAAATTACATATTTTTTATTGGGAGAATGACAATCTGATAATTTTTATAATGGTAAGGACAAACAATGAATCCCAAAATCGCGAATCCTCAAATCAAGAAATTTCAACAAAAGAATTTCGATAATGAATTTTGAAAATTAGTGAATTTCTGGACAAAAGAATTTTTCGGCAATGAATTTAAATGAAGAATTTCAACACAAGTGAATTTCGATAATGAATAAATAGTTTTGTCTTTATGCAAAAGTTTCAAAAGAATGTCCTTTTACTCAATCGATGAAATATTTCGTCATTCTCCTCATTCCCTTCAACTTATTAGTTCTAATTACGCCACCATAAATCCGAAATTGAACTCTATCGATTATAGATATAACTTATTCTCAAAGTGTCGAGTCCATTTGTATAATCATTACATATAGACTAACCTCCATTGACTATCCGTGAATGGCGTGAATATTTCCAAATCCTTCTTCATTACATCTTATCCGATTTACCATTAACCCATTATTGATCAATAAGTTCATAAACACATATGAACTCGCCGATCGATCGCTTCTAGGATTAACAAATAAGGGTATTGTCTTTCTACTTCCTCGTAGGAAGGAAGGAATTCCGTGTTCCGTGAAACACACACTTTAATCATTTCGATTAGTGCTAACGTGAAATTTATTCGCATCGCGCTCTCTTAGCATTTCTTAACGAACACATCAAAACCTATCTTGAAACAAGCAGTGATTCTCGCAATTACTTCAAGATTTAGGTTCATCCATATATGATCATCTTGTGATTTATTAAGAGTTCTCAATCACGTAATTATATGAGAAATGAGAATTAAATCACCCAAATTATATATGAGTACATCGCATATAAATGCCCCACTTAGATAACCAATATCGACAAATTCAGATAAGACGATCACACCATAAAGTGTTATAAAGCGCAAGTTAATGGTGGTTTAATCAATAGAGCCCATACTTTGATTAAGTTCACCACGGACTAATAGTTCAAGTGTATCACCATAATCTTAATCCTCACATGTAACACACACTAAGTTATACGGCCACATATGATACAACTTGGGGTTTTCGAGAGATGTATTATTTATAAACACAAAGCAAATAATAAGATGAAAACATTTATTACATTTATTAAATATAAAAACAATTACACAAATTGCCTTTCGCAAGACTACACCTAACAAACACAAATCAACAAAAGAGCACGCAAATGGTCCAAAAATCTTACACCACTTAAAGACATGTTGCCAAATCAAAAGGGACACATCACATTCAAAGAGAAGATGATTGATAGATTCATTGAACTTGTAGCAAAGAGGGCAAAAGTGTCATGAACCGCCACCCCGCGAGAGAGAAGATTTTGTTTAGTTGGAATCATCTTTAGACCGCTTCCACATAAAAAGATTCACCTTGTTGGCAAATAATTTGTTCCAAGAAAAGATGAAATTGCCATCAATGAAAACATTCTAAAACACTTCCATTTCAAGACATTTCCCCTTAAATGTCCGTGGAGAAAATCCTGCTGCCACTATATTCCAATGTATTTTGTCATTGGTATTTACAATCAAGCCAAAATTAGTAAAAGATATCGTTATTCTCCCAACCTCCTCCTCCTCAAAAGGCCTCAACTTCTTCCTTCACCCCCAATTAATCTTCCAACGATAATTCTCCCAAACCACTATTTTAGGATAAGGTCATCTATAAACAAGGATAAACGAAAAGTCTAAGGGAAAGAAAATTCAAGGCTCCCCGCCTATCCACCTATCATGCCAAAATCAAACCAACCTACCATCCCCGACCTCCCACCTCACACTCCCAGAGATTAACTCCATAGCTACCAAAATTATCAACAACACCAAATATACTGCTCCAAGCTCTTCCCGCCCGATCTACAACGACTCTGATCCTGCACTCCAATCTAAACCATATAAAGAAACTAATACCTTTCTCCAAAAGCATTTGGTTCAGCCTAAAACCGCCACCACCATTTTCCTAACAACTACAAATATTTAACCTTCAGACTACCAACCCCAATACCACCCAAAGATATAGGGGATTTAATTTTTTGTCAAGAAACCCAAGCAATTTTCTTTGAGACCCAAACCCTCTCCCAAAAAAGACCTCACACTTTCCAAAGTAGTAATTAAACACATATTCCGGAGGCTCAGTGACAATCTTAAGCTCTGTTCTGCCTGTAGTCTTCATGTCTTCTTGTCTTCTTGTGCATTGTTTACTTATATATATATATATATATATATATATATATATATATATATTTTTATTTAAAATATGTTTTATTTGTTACTTAATTTTATCATCTTGGCACATAGAATTCAATAAAAGTGTTTGCATAGTCATTCGCAATACGTACGTCATTTGATTCTTGGTTAGGTACTAATATTGTATTGCAACAAAATCGCTTTTGTTGCCTTTCAAGGATTATAGTATATGTGCATATCCCTGCTGCGCTTACGCTTTCAATTCGCTTATTTCTTCGTGAAATTACATTTTACTTGATTCCTCTGGGCTTATATTTCAAGAATTCAATCCTCTAGAACTTACATTTTGAGGGGCCATGCCTTACAAAATAAGACGTAGAACCATAGAATTCTCCGACACCATTCCATTGCCCTACGCCCACTTCACTACAATTCATTATAATAGTAATTCATGTTATTCAATTCATTTCATCAGTACTGTCAGGATGCATAGTGGCGTGCCACAATAATTCCCCTAATTCATTTCTTTTTTATTATATTGAATGTAAGCATATTTACTTATTAGATTAATTTTATTTTAATGAATTAATGCATCAAGAGAAAATTATGGGGGTATTTTTAGATGTTTTTAATGTGCCTTTTTTATTATACTTTTCGTAGTGAAGTGTCGAGCGGACAATATTCTATTTAACAATTTTAGACGATGAGCATGTAGAGCCAGATGGGACATATGAGATTGTTGATGACTATCTATATTACGCATCACAAAATGCATGCAATTAGGATATTTTATTCCTTCTCAGTACCTTGTTTTTTTGGGGTGCGTTGTTAATTTGAAAATTATATTATATCAAATGTTATATCATTTTTCTTTTGTAGTGTGATAGATGGAGTACGATGTTTTTTTAACAGCAAAGCATTTTTTTATGAATGGCGAGGCGACAAAATATTTCATCAATTAAGTAGGCTGACGCTTTTTGAAACTTTCGTGATAAAGCGACAAAACTATTTATCCACTATCGAAATTCACTGCTCAAATTCATCGCTTAAATTCACCGCCTAAATTCACCGCCGAAATTCACTAATTTTCAAAATTCATTGTCGGATTCACCGATTTTCGGATACACCACAAAATTCATGTCGAATTCATCGATTTCGTGATTCACTAGTGAGATTCACCGATTTTCGATTCACTGTCATTCTCTTTCGCTTATAAAAATTACGCATTGTCCTTCTCCCTATAAAAAATACGTAATTGTCTCCGTCGCTAATAATATTTCGATCGCGCTCTTATCCCTAATTTTCCATTTTTTTATTACCCACAAGATGCTAGAGGCCCAAAAAGAGTTCAATTCAGAACAAATTACAATGATTAATTATAAAGCAAAACAAGGATTAATTTTCCACCTATCCCAATCAAAAGACAATTTTGAACATCTATAATTGATCCAAGCAAAAGATGAACTCTGCACTTCAATGAAGACAACAGCAGCATCATCAATATGTTTTTGGAACACCAACTTATTCCTCTTTTTCCACAATATCCAAATAGTGCTCCATTTGATAGCATCCCACAACCAAGACATTTTAGCGTTAAGAACCAAAAGAGGATTGAAACGACACAACTCATACCAATTAGTGGGCAAAGAAATAGAGAATCCGCACCAGCTGAACACGAAATTCCAAAGAGAACTAGCAAAGGAGCATGAGAAAATAATATGGTTGTTGGTCCCTTGAAAAGCTTAATTTGGTTAAGTTTAGAGGGGGTGAATAAACTTAACACTTAAAACTTTTGAGTTAACAAACTCAAAGAAGTTCAAGAGCCTGGCCGACCGCTTCAAGAGTCTGCTGGACCACCGTAGAGTCCTCCGATCGATCGCTGATTTCACTGAATTTGTTGCAGTGGAATATATTCAAGTTAAGCCTTATTACTTGTTGTTAAAATATGATACCAAGTATTAGATACTCAGAGTGTGAGTGCGAGATTCACTGCTAGTTTCAGAGGTTGATGTGCTAAGTATACTAAATGCGTAATGTAATGCGTAAAGTAAGTAGGCAAATTTCATAGTGGTTCCAGTGGTGTAATCCCGCCACCCACTCTTCTCCTATGGTTGAGGTAACTCACTGTAGATCTTTGAGGTTGCGCCCAAAAATCCCTAAGTTGTCTCGTCATTCACCAATAACTATGGCTTCAAAATCGAACATTTGGAATGATAGATTGTCGCCCAAAGTCTTCCACTGTCCTTGAAGGGTAGGATTGCCTCTTCACCACCCCACAACAAACAACAGCTTCTTGACACCTAAGTTCTTCTCTGCCTTCGTGAGGTTTCTTATAAAAGAAAGTTTGAATCAAGTAAGTGATTCAAATTTTCAAAGAACTTGATCATGATGAGATGATCAACACTTTGATATCTTCACGTGTGTGAACTTGATGTAACTTGATAACAAAGTTACACTTGAAGAATTTACTAGATCAAGAGCTTTTAGCTCAAAGATGGTGAATTTCTTGATGAGAATCTGAGCTTAAGATGATTGTTGTTTTTCCTCAAAGTTCATCACTTGTATCCGAATTAGAGTCCTCTATTTATAGTGGGAATCTCGTGACTTATGTTTGAAATTCAAACATAGCCGCTTCAGATTTGTCTCCATCTTGACTTGCTTTCGTCCTTATATATAGTAATCGATAATCGCCGGCTTGCTTTTTGACACTTTTCAGATCGCCCACCCTTTGACTTGTATCCATTGGGTAAAGCTCAATCTTTCCAACGCCTTTAATCTTAGCAATTGATTTGTTGACAAAATCAAGAGTAGTTATATGTCCTTATCCTTGTAAACTTCCATTATAACCTTTGATTAAATCGAATATACGCTCAAAGAGGTTCCTCGTGTATGTAAGTCTCATTGAAATACTTGTCACCACCGATCAAGTTTGTCGTGTTTATAAACACTTCACCGACTATCTCTTATCTAACTTTTAATTGTGAAGTTAGATTACACCAATTTGAACATAACTAAATTCCAAATACCACTTAACTTATGGAATTTAGACCTTGTACACAAGGTATGTGTAATCGCTTAGGTCATCACACATTTCCCTAAATTCTCGATTCCATATCCTTGACTTTAAATACTAAGTTTGATCCCTTAGCCTTCAATAACCGAATTTGAGTCCTCACTTTCTTCGCCAAGAGAGTTCTTAAACTAGTCTACTAACTCAAGACTTCATCGATCTAGACAGTCCACTGATGAAAGTCACCGACCTTTACATTGCTTGTCCGATCAAACCTATACAAAGATCAAACTCTAATAAGCCTATACATTTAATCTAGACATCTTTTGCCTTTGCTCTATAACAAAATTAGTCCGGCACTCATCACTAAAACTAAAAATATGTCCAACAATTTCCCTTTTGTTGATGATGCCAATACTCCTCCTTACAAAGAAAGCAAAAAGGATAAAAACAAAAATGTAACAAATTCAGCCATTTCTCATTATAATCAAATGTGTTCATCATTATTACAAACTAGATTCAAAGAAAAGATAAAAGGAATATGAAAGTCTCACGATCTAGTTCCTCCTTTCTTTCTTGTCTCTCTTCTCTCGGTTGTTCTTGATATTCTCTTATATCTCCTGACTATGTCTCTCATCCATTGATTTTCAATAAGGGAAAATCAATGTGGGATTCACTTCTTCCGCCATTTCCATGCCTTAGGTAGAGTTAGATTGATTTGTTGTACTCAAACCTGTGAGGCATGTACAATTGCTTGAATTCTTCCAATGATTCCCTTGTCGATGTAGTAGTTAGACTTCTTCCACCTCTTCCACCTCTACCACCTTTATGTGAAGCTCTTAACACTTTGACTCTAGCTTCCCAAAACTTAAGTCCCAAAAAGGAATTTAGTCCTTCATGAAAACCATTGTCATGGTAAGGTCTCCTCTTATTATAGTATAGCTTTTGTATTCTTTGAAGAGGTCATCACACACCAAGTCCACAAAGTGTGTCTTCTCTCTAATGCATTTGTATCACCTCCCATCTCTTTTGAGCAAAGATTCTTGCAGCCTCTTTTGCTACTGTTGTTTGGCTCTCTTCTTCCCTTATTAACATCATCAACAAACGGGACAATAAACCATGAACACTCTCCTGTGATTACCAGTTGTTTAGTAGACCATCTATAATTTCGGGCCGTGTCAAATGCAAAGATCCTTCATTCCATTGTTTGCTCCAAAGAGTTAACCTTTCAAAGGATTTTGGGATCCAATGCAAGAGTTGAGTGGTAGCAGCAGGTCGTGCACAATGCACTTGGGTGCCTCGTAAAGTTTGTCAAGCTTCCGTGAATGAAGGCAAACTGCTCTTTCAAGAACTGCCTTTGAGTGTATTTCTTGCTTTATACCTCTCACATCTTTGGTTAAGTCGCAAGAGCAAATGAGTGGATGTGATGTTGGAAGCAATCAAGCTTCAAGAGTCCTCCCTTTGTTTTCAACCAAGTTCATCAAATCTTCAAATCTTTCCTCTCTGCCTATTGAGTTGAGTTCTTAATCGTAATGTCATCCTTACATGCCTCAACTCATCCAAAATATGTGGCCGGTACTCCACCACCCACACCTCCACCCATAAGTTCAAGAAAGATCATCAAGCAGGTTCTTCAACATTGTATCAGGCTCCTTTGTCCGCCGACAACCATGGCCCAACTCCTATCCTTCCAAAGCAGGTTAGGACTCGCTCACCATAGCACCAAAAATATCTTCCAAAATGGGATCTTGTGCTGGTTGAGGTTCCAAGACTGGTTCTTCTTCAACTAATGGTACATATACCGCTGAGGTTCAAGAGCAAATGTGTTCTTCCTCGTGTACCTAGAACTCTTCATCACTAAAATCATAGTCCAAAGAAATTGCTCATCCTCATCAACAAAGAAATCACGACTATCCTTCCCATCGCAGCCTTTTTACTCCAAAGAGGGCTCCACTTCAAAGGGCATGTTTTCCAACAATATCTTCAACTTGTACAGGGGTTTCTCCAAACTCATGGTAAGTTCCAACTTGTGTCCAGTGTCGCTCTGATCCTCAAAGAACTGCACTCTCCAGCCTCCACCTTTGTTCAGTGTTGTTTGTTCCTCAAAGAAATAACCTCCTCAAAGAGTTGGGGTGATCCTTCAAAACCCATCACCATGTCCAATCTCTCGCCATATCACCGCTTGTTCCTCGCTGATCAATACTCTCATAATAATTGCAGTGAAATATAGCCATATTTTCTTCTAGAAATCCTCTGGCATCAGCAATCTTATGTAGAGTATCAGCAATTTTAAATAGAGTGTCCTGAGTATCAATCCATTCCTGATATTGAGCTGAATCCTCAGAACTGATATCGGGCTCACTATGTGCAATGACAGTCTCCTCATCCAAATTTTCGTGATCGTTGGTGTCGATGTTCATCGATTCCCAACAAATAAAGTATCGACACACCAACCAAATTTATTGGCACCAAAATTTATACCATCATTGATTAGAGCCTCCAAATCATCTATGGTTAAATCTTCCAAATCTTCATCCATTTGACTGGTTTCTGCCCTCAAAGAGACTTGCCAAAGACCAAAGAGACTCGATCTCCAAATGTGTCTTTATCTCCTTATCTTGCACCTCAAGAGGTCTTTCCTTTCCAAGGCAAAGGCCACTTGATTGGCCTGGGAAAGTAGGTGATCATCATCGTAATCGATGATGATGAATCATCACTATCGTGCATCCTTGATCCTTAAACATGATACCTTCTTCTTTCTTTTCTTCATCAATGAGTTCCATCAACCTCATTTCCAAAGAAAGAAGTATCAACCAAGTCAAGTAGATTTTCCACTTCTAACTTTTCAAAGGCCCATTCTCAAAATCTATCATAGGCTCAAGAAATTGACTTTTGTCTCTTGTAGTACCCAAACTTCCATTGAAAGTAGTCAAGAAACTGGGCTTTAGTTTAAGATCAACATCCCATTCTTTCCTTTTCTTTCCATCCTCTCAAAGGGAATTGATGGCTTTCAGAATCTGCTTGTTCAAATTTTGTTGTCCTCCAAAGGCCTCAACAAGCAAGTTCAGTGTTTCTTCAGCAGATGCAACCAGGTTAGTAGGTTCCTCAGGTTGTACATTTGTACCTACCACCTCCAATTGTTCTACACTTGGTTCCCCTAACTTGTATGTGTATCAAATAGGTCAAGAAACATGTGTTCTTCCCCTGAGTTGTAGCATCCACAAGCAGGTTAAGAAATGATTCAACAACTTCTACAAGAGAGGTTCTGGGACAACAATCTGATGTGGTCCTTCAATGTGTTGCTCAACAAAACACCAAAGATCGCAAGAATAGCTCAATAGCCTCGCCTTCTAACTCTTTTGGTCCTCCAGACCTCAACTCCTTTCCTTTTCCATGTTTTTTCTTCTTAGTAACTTCTTTCATTCTCTTTGAAGGTCTTTTGCTTCAATTTCAAAGTAGCCTTTTCTTTCTTCTATCTTTCTTCTCTGCTCTTCAAGATTTCAAAGAGCAGACTTCTTCTTACAAAAGATCAAGACGGTCAAGAATTTCGACTTCAATCGACCCTCAAGAGACTCAAAGCAGCCTCTACTATTTGCTTCCTTGATTTCTTAGGCTTTAGCAGCTCAGCTTATTTTTCTGTGTCAAGTAATTTTTCTTTTCAAAGAACTTTCTTAGGTGCAAGATATTTAACAACTTGCTCAACCCGCCACCACCAAAGATCATCATCTCCATCATTGTCACTCTCACCCTTCCTATATCCAATTCTTCATCATCATCCAAACCAGGGATGAGGTAGTTGATCTCTTTCTTATATCTAAACTTGTTGAGTTTCTTAGGTGCAACATCAGCAACCTTCAAATGATTCAGCAGGGCCTGAATCATCAAACCCAAGGGCAATGTTTTGGATTTCCTTGTCTCTTCTCTTTCCTCAGTTATCACTTTCTTCATATATTGGACAAAGAATCCTGCCCAATCAAACTTCATGCTCTTGCAGATGATGATCAGTAGATCAATCTTGGGTCCTGATAGAGTGTCAAGACTTCCACTGAATCCCAAGATGTTCTTTGCTATAATTTTGCTCAGCAGGTTGTACTCCATCCCTATATACTTCACATTGACGCCTAGTGATGATTTTATAGCATTATTGGTCTTTATTCTATCTACAAAATCCAATCTTGACAGCCCCATTTCATCAGGATTGGTCGGTGCATTATTTACAGGTCCAAAACCAAATGCTTCCCTCAGTAGGTTTAAGGAAATTTCAATCTCCTAGCCATTCACTGTTGTAGTAAATGCCTCTCTATTTTCTCTTATCACAATGTTTCTCCAGAAATTTACAACATTTGTGTAAGATATACTCTCCAATCTGAGATTAAGAACATCTTCCAATCCTTCATATCTTCTGATTCTCCTACCAATGTTGATAGCTAACTCAGTTTTGTTAGCATCAACAACAAAACCTCGGACACTTTGGCTCGTTCCAATATGAATATCATCCTTCTCCGCCATTAGTGATGAAAAAGATGAAGAAGATAGCTTTCAAATCTGTGTTCACACAGTGTATTTGCAGAGAAAATCGATCTAAAAGTTGTAAGTATCCTCTGTGTATATATAGAGAAAGGTAGTTGAAACTGTCAGACAAAGTGCTGTACGTGCACTGTAGCATTAACCACGGTTAAAGTTGGAATTAATGAGATCTTGCCACGTGTCTCATAACTGATCCATAAGTAGTTGTAACCGTCCGATCGTAAATCATGCGGTTATAAAGATAAGATAAATATCCCGGTCATTTGATTTTTGACTTTGTTAAAGTTTGACCGTGTAACGATGCTTCAAAGAGCTTTTGCCATCAAGAGATTTGGCTCAAGAGCATCGGCCGACAAAGATGCCTCAAAGAAATTCACCGACAATGTTACTCACGATCTTCAATTCCTCTTGTTTTGTCCAACTAATAATACAAGATGAAGTTTAATACCAATGACTGATCTATCAAGTGAGCTCACCCAACAGGACAAAGACCAATCCCATTGGCAACTTCATTTGCTCAATTGTCCAAACATAAATAAGTACATGGAATTGTTGATACCAATGACTAGTCCGCTAAGTGAGCTCACCCAACATAGCAAAGACTAATCCCTTGGTGAGTTCCAAGACACTCCTCGATCATTAAGGTATATCACCAACTTTATAATTCCAAGTTCACCTTTAACTTAGCAAATCTTTCACTATCCAATGGTTTTGTGAATATATCAAAGAAGTTGATCTTCAAGAATGATGTATGTAACCACCACATCTTTCTTTTCAACATGATCTCTTATAAAATGATGTCTCACATCAATGTGCTTGGTTCTTGAGTGCAAAACAGATTTTCTCTCAGATTGCAATTGCACTTGTGTTATCACACATTATTGGAATTTCTCTCTTAATTCCATAATCCCTTAATCGCTATCTTAACCATAGTATTTATGCACAAAGAACTTCCAAAGCAGGTATATTCACTTTCAAAGAAGTGGAAGTTGATATAGAGTTCTGCTTTCTTGCTAAACCAGAAACCAAATTTATTTCCCATCAACCGATTGTGTTCCTGTGGTGCTTTTTCTATCAATCTTGCAACCAGCATAATCAGAATCTGAGTAGGATATAACCTTGAAGCTTCCATCTTTTGAATACCATATCCTCACTCCCAGAGTCTCTTTTAGATATTCGAGAATCCTTTTAACTGCAGCTAGGTGACTCTCCTTATGTTTTGATTGAAATCTTGCACAAACACCTACAGCAAAGGATATATCAGGTCTGCTGGTAGTGAGGTACAGCAGAATGCCTATCATCCTTCTATATAAAGTCTGATCAACATCTTTGCCTTCTTTATCTTTATCCAGTCTGATGTTTGTACTCATAGGAGTTGACACTTTACTGCTATTTTACATGCCAAACTTCTTCAGTAACTCCTTGGTGTATTTGGTTTGATGAATGAAGATTCCATCTTTCATTTGTTTGAATTGCAATCCCAAGAAGTAGTTCATTTCTCCCATCATACTCATTTGAAACTTTCTTTCATGAGATTAGCAAACTTTTCACATAGCAATTCATTTTCGTAACCAAAAATTATGTCATCAACATAAATTTGCACCAAAGCAGGTGTCAGCCTCCTTCATTGATTCCGAAAAGAGTCTTGTCAATGGTACTTTTGGTAAAACCATTCTCTACCAAGAATTGAGATAGAGTTTCATACAATGCACTTGGTGCTTGTTTCAAACCATAAAGTGCTTTATTGAGCTTGTACACTTTATCTTCTTGATCTTGAACTTCAAAATCGTGAGGTTGTCGAACATAAACTTCCTCCTCTGAATGCCATTCGTAAATGCACTCTTGACATCCATCTCGTATACTTTGAAGTTTTTATAAGCAAAGATATGCCAAGAATAATCTTATAGCTTCTAATCTTGCAATGGGCATATGTTTCACCAAAATCTATTCCTCGCTGCTGAGAATAGCCTTTGCCTACTAGTCCGCCTTATTCCTTACAATGGTACCAGATTCATCCATTTGTTTCTCAGATACCCATTTTGTTCCAATTATATTTGCATGAGTAGCCTATCCACTAGTGTCCAAACTTGATTTCTTTCAAATTCATTCAGCCTTCTTGCATAGCAATTATCCAACTGATCCGATATTGCTTCTTCAACAACTTTAGGTTCCATTTGAGATAGAAAACAAGTGAACATTGCTTCCAGTTGTCTTCTAGTTCTCACACCTTGCTGTATATTGCCAATAACTTGCTCAGCAGGGTGATCCCTTAACCATTGTGGATTTTGGTTAGATTGGTTCTCAGGAACATCATCTTCAAGAGGGTCTCGTTGTTGCTTCAAAGAGGTGTTCAAGCAGATCCTTGAACTGCCTCAGTTTTTGCATCAGTAGTGTTATCAGCAGGGGCAGAGTCAGAGATCTTTAAGTCATTAATTCTTTCCAAGACATCAGCACATTCTGGATCACTTACTTATTGATTCTCAGCAGGTTCTGAAACTTCATCTTCCATGCCAGTAAACTTAGGTTCATCAAATACAACATGTATTGATTCTTCATGTTTCAAAGTCCTTTATTCAAGACTCAATGCCTTGGTCGATGTAAGAATATCCCAAGAAGATTCCTTCATCCGATTTTGGTTGAATGTCTTCAATTGCTCCTTATGATTTAATATAAAACATTTGCTTCCAAATGGATGGAAATAGTATATATTAGGTTTCCTTCCATTCCAAATCTCATAAGGTGTCTTCAGCAGCTTCTTGTTTACTGAGGTTCTATTTTGTGTATAGCATGTCAGATTGATTGATTCAACCCAATATCTTTCGTAATAGAGCTTCACAAATCATAGTCCTTCCCGCTTCTTCAAAGTCCTGCTTTTCTCTCAAAGAACCCCATTTTGATGTGGTGTACCAAAGAAAGAAATAGTTGATGTAGAACACCATTATGTTCACAATATTCTCTTATAACTTTATTGAGAAATTCAAGACTTTATCCGATCCGATCTTCACTATCACAAACTTTTCTCATTCTCGCAATCTCTTCAAAGTTCAGCATCTTTTGAAGTGTTACGCTTTTCTTATTCATGAATATGTTGGAAAGGTGTCCTAAACCCAATCAAAGGGACCGATCCGACCGGTCGGGTCATTTACGCCTATTTAGTTCATGTAATAACTTTATTGTGATTAATAAAAGCACTTATGTTATTATATATTGTTTGTCTTCATATTATTTGTAGTATATATATAGTAACGCCCCTAGTATCAATCATGATAGAGAAAAACCATGATAGTGATTATGGTTGATGAGATCTCTAATCACTATAACAAGGTTGGTACTTAAATGTCTCTAGTCTTACATATTATCAAATGGGACATTGATAGTATAATCGACTAGCACGTATTGGATGTCTTCTATCTTTTAGAAGGTAGGATAGATCTCGCTCATCGGTGTAGGGACACTTGACCGTGACGTGGACGCAGTATTGTAGAATGCGACGTTAGATCGACTCACTTACATTAAGTGTCACACTATGTGGCGGTTGTGTAATTATCCTTTGACCGAGTCTTCATGGCATCACGGTGTGGATTGTCATGCTTTGACACTATTGAGATTTCTCCTAACCACGGGCGATCATGCGGTAGTGATTGGGTATGATATTGAAGCACGCGAGTATACATGATTGGTCGTCCGGGAATCGCAGATCCTATGATCGGGATCGAATATCCGAAATGGCCTTCTTATAAGAATGTCTCGCTCGAGAATCTTTGCAAAGTGGGAGTAAATGTGTTATTCCGAGAGAGCATGATATCCAGGTTATAAGATACGATCGCAATGTATTGACACTGTAGATAATGATCGTATGGATATTATTATAGCGATAGATTGTAAGTTACACGGTAATCGATTCACATGAAAGGTAGTAGTCATTGCTTTTGACTCTTCCGATAATCGGGGTCACGGTGTGTTGCTGACGCTATCCCGTGATCGTTAGGTATGAAGGGCATTTTAGTAAATTGCACTTTGTGTCTACGCCAACATATTCGAAGCCTATCGGGTCACACACATATGAACATCGAGTCGGATTAAAATGCGTTATAGTTGATAACCAAATAAGGAAAGTTTATCTCTGTACTATAAAGGTTATAGTGGTAAATTAATATGGTGGTGTTTATTTATTATGAATAAATAAAATACAAGGTATTAATTATATATAAATTAGATTAATTAAAGAATATTCCGAAGTCAATCTTTTGGGATATGGGCGCCACTTTTTTTGTATGAGATACACTTGGATTGTGCACTTTAATTAATAAATATTGCCATAATATTAATATAGATATTAATTGATTTTGGAAAAATAGATTTATGGTAATAAGATAATTATAATCAATATATGATATTGACAAAATATTATAATTAAAGAGATAAATCAATCTAATTGATTTTCCTTATTTTATTAGAAAAGGTTTTCTTCTCTTCCACACTACATATGGGCGCCACTTCCTCTATAAAAGGAAGTGGGTGTCAAGCTCTTTGTACAACACAATTGCAAGAGTTCATAATTCTTGTGTAAAATAGAGAGCTCTCCATAGTGAGTTTGTGAGGAAGAAAAGGTCCGGTCTAGCACCGGAGTTTTTCTCGATAGCAAATCCAAGCGAGGATTCCGCGAGGGTTCGTGTGGATTAGCGATAGAGGCCGGACGCGTGGACGGCTTGCGCATTGAACTACTCTCCGCTGGCGGTCAAAGCGACGATCTTGTAGATCATCTAAGGTATAACCGCCAAAAACTACTTAACGTGTTTATTGCATTAAACGAAGAACGATCTAGAAAAGGAAATCAAATTTTAAATTCCACTGCTAAACTAGTGATTTCCTAACAAAGGGTATCGTAGACATGCACTTCGTGCTTAAGCAATAAGCATAAATTAAATGCGAGTATTTAATCGATAGATGCAAGATTTAAATCACGAAACGTAGAAACAAAAAAAAAAAAAAAAAAATTATATAGGGTTCATGGGGTCGGCCGATCGGGCGGCGCCCATCCTCGGCGGCGGCGGGCGGCGCGGGCGGCGGGCGGCGTGGCCTTCGGTCGCCCGTCCGTCGGCTCTCCTCTTCCAATGGGGGAGATCAACCCTTTTCGCTTTGTGATATTTTATTGTGCATGATATCTCGCTTGTTTAGTTGTGTCATATGGCCAACCAATGGTTCAAATAGTTTGGACCATCGGGAAACCATATGACATTGGCCTTTCCAAATTTTGATTTGAATAGCTCAGCCTTTCCAAATATTTGATTTGGAATAGGCTTAGCTCAGCCCACTTCTAAAATTTTGATTTTGGAAAGTGGCCAGCCTAAACCAAAATTATTTGGCCTTTCCAAATATTTGATTTGGAATAAAGCCTGCAGCCCTTTCCAAATATTTGATTTGAATAGCTTGCTCTTGCAGCTACTTCCAAAATTTTGATTTTGGAAAGTGGCTGTGCCTAGACTAAAATAATTTGGCCTTTCCAAATATATGATTTGAGTAGCTTGCAGCCTTTCCAAATATTTGATTTGAATAGCTTAGTTTCAGCCACTTCCAAAATTTTGATTTTGGAAAGCAAGGTGCCTAAGCTAAATTTAGTTTTGGAAATGAAACAAATAGAGACTTTATAATTTTAATTTTATTTTGAATAGTTCAAATTTAATTAAAATAGAAATCGATTTAAAATTAAATGTTAATTTTAATTTTCGTTAAGTCATATAATTAATTAAAAGTTATTTAATTATTTGACGTGATAAAATAAAGACGCATGAGTAGTAGTAGTTAAAATTAGAATTTAATCTTTTTCATAAGATAAAATTGTATGGATTAGATGTGTAGATATAATGTGATTATACTGACTCCGATTGATCATGACTCACCAATAGATAGATGGGAATGTTTTCTTTATGTTGGTTTTTTGAAAAAAATTGTCCTAGGCCACATGAAGAACGTGACCTAGTTTACTTTTTTGCATTTATCCCATTCCTCGAGCTCCCCTGCAAAGCGGCGGGTGTAATTATTTATTATGTAACAAGAATGGAGCAAGAAGTTCAAGACCAAGGAGAGATAAAGAACCCATTGGCGACAAAGAATAAAGATCCTATTGGCGGTTGCAGATACCCTTAGTTTGTGACCATGCGTTTCGCTGGGCTTGTATTCAAACCGCACTCTAGAAAAGTCCATGATCATACCGGTTATTTTATGCGCGGAATGTTGTGTATGTTTTACTTTATATGATATCGTAGTAATATGCACATAGTAGATGAGACCATAATTAAACCAAATTAATTAAGTGAATTAATTTAAAATTATTCCCACGCCAAAAATCGAGCCAAAATTGTCTCCCAATATTATAATGACGGTGAAGAGCCTTTGTTCGATCCAACTGATCGACCACCGCCGGGAGTTGACCTACCACGGGTATATCGTTATTATTGAGATATGATCGCCACGAGATCTCATGAATATTGGGTTATGACTCGCCTAAAGTCTTTCGGTGATTGGCCACCGCCGTGGCCGCCTGACTTTAGAGACAAGGGGTTGACTATCACATGAGATGTGAGACGCCAAAGAGTTGACTAGTCGGCCACTCGAGTCGTGATGCGATGCGATCGGGTAGAGTACCTACCTTCAAATTGCCGAGATTGATCGACCACCGCCGGGATTAAGGCAACTAGATAGGGTCCCAAACCACTAAAGAATTAATTAAAATTTTGAAAGCCAATAGGAATAGTTGGTTAGTGGGAGTAAAACCTTATAAATTTCTTAGTGCAAATTTAGGTTTTTATACATGAGCTTTTACTTATTCTATCTTTACTTATTGTTGTAGAAAATGTCAAACAAATTGAACCTTCGCTTTATCATCGAAAACAAGCTTGACGTAAACTAATTTTCTCGATTGGAAAGAAACCTCAAAATCGCTTTCGAGGCACGAAAGATTGGCTATGTCTTGACGAGGCCCTACCGGAAAAGCCCGCCGAGGGTTCGGCCGCAGATGTTGTCGAAGTACAACAAGCACTGCTCGACAAGATCGATGCTACATGTATCATGCTTGCTTCTATGACACCGAATCGCAGAAACAAAGATGAGTCTATGGACGCCTACTCTATCATGGTCCACCAAGGAACTTTACGCTTCTCGCCTCGCACCGAGAGGTACGAGGTCTCAAGGCCCTGCTTAGTTGTAAGATGGCATCCGGGATCATGTGTGGGTCACACGTGCTTAAAATGATCGGGTACATAGAGAGGCTTGGGAAGCCGGGCCACAAGTTGGAACGAGTTGAGTATTGACTTGATTCTCGCAATCTCTACCGACTCATTCTCGCAGCTTTGTGATGAACTATCACATGAACAAGATAGATTGCTCCTCAAGCGGAGTTATTGAACATGTTGAAAATCGCCGAGGGCACCGTAGGAAGGGAAAGCAAGTGTTGCCGGGTCACTTCGAGCAAGGGCAAGGCAAAAGCCTGTAAAGGTCCAAGAAGGCGAAGGTCGCACCTAAGCCAACGCCTAAGATAGCAAAAGACAAATCCAAGGATGCTTGCTTCCATTGCGTGAGACCGACATTGGAGGAGAAACCGCAAGGGCTTCTTGAGTACCAAGAAGAAGCATTCTCCTGATGCTTCGACTTCAGTGTATATTTATGATTGAGATCAACATTACTTCTTCTAAGTCTAACCACCGGGTATTAGATAATCGGTTGTGGTTCTCATATTTGTACGAATATGCAGCACTAAGAAGAACTAGAGATCCGAGGAAAGGAGAGGTGGACCTACGCGCTGGAAATGGAGTGCTGTCGCCATACCGGCCGTAGGAGTTTATTTTCTTTCATTGCCCAAAGGGCTAGTACTAGAACTCAATAATCATATTTTGTTCCCCGCTTTTACGAAGAGCATTATTTCTATTTCTCGCATTAGATGTTGATGGATTTTCTTTTACGCTTGAGAATAAATGTTGTTCTTTTTCACGTGATGGAATCTTTTATGGTACCGCATACTTAGCAATGGTCTCTACATATTAGATATGAATGTTGATGTACTTAATATAAATAACAAGAAAGCCAAAACAAATGACTTGAATGAATCCTACTTATGGCATTGTAGACTTGGCCATATAAATAAGAATCGCATTTCCAAACTCCATAAAGATGGAATGTTGGATCAATTCGATTACGAATCGCTTGATACATGCTAAGCTTGTTTACTTGGCAAGATGACAAAGTCACCTTTTAGTGGCAAAGGGATAAGATCCAATGAATTGCTTGAGCTTATACATACCGATGTGTGTGGCCCAATGTCAATTCAAGCCAAAGGAGGATACTTTATTTTATCACTTTCACCGATGACCATTCTCGCTATGGTTATATATACTTAATGAAGTATAAGTCCAAGCCTTCAAAAGTTCAAAGAATTCGTATGAAGTGGAGAAACAACTAGGTAAAGAAATCAAAACACTTCGATCCGATCGAGGTGGAGAATACCTAGATGGAGAGTTTCAAAGTTATTTAAAGGAGAATGGGATTCTACTCAATGGACCCTCCAGGACGCCACAAATGAATGGCATATCTCGAGAGGAGGAATCGTGACTTTGTTAGACATGGTACGCTCCATGATGAGCTATGCGCTTCTTCCAAAATCGCTTTGGGGTATGCTCTAGAAACCGCATCCTATACACTCGAACCGAAGTTCCATCAAAGACGGTTGAGTCCACTCCCTATGAAGTGTTCAAAGGGAAGAAACCAACACTAGGTTACATGAAACCTCGGGGATGTCCAATTATGTGAAACGAACCATGCCTCGACAAACTCGAACCTAGATCTCGACAAATGTCCTGCTTGTGGGTTATCCTAGTGGAAACCAAAGGGTACCAATTTTACCACCCCGAGGAACAAAAGGTGTTTGTTGCCAGACTCGCCACTTTCTCGAGAAAGAGTTTATTCTCGATAGGGTCGCTGGGAGTAAGATTGATCTCAAGAAATTCGAGAACCACTTACGGATAACAAATTGTTGATGGAAGTAGAGGAGGCACCACATACAAATGTGGCGCCACCTCTACCGTGAGACATAATTACACCTCAAGATCCACTGTGGAACGCCGTGGACTCCGAAAGGTACATCAAGCGTGTATCTCATGGAAGATGAGGACCCTAGAACTTATGAGGAGGAGGTGTCATAAGGCACGACAAAGAGAAATGGCTCAAGCCATGAATTCTCGAGATGGAATCCATGAAGGACAACCAAGTTTGGAACTTAGTTGATCCGCTGAGGAATAGTTCCCATAGGGGTGTAAATGGGTCTTTAAGAGAAAGACCGACATGGACGGTAACGTGACCACCTACAAGGCTAGGTTGGTGGCAAAAGGTTATAAGCAAAGACAAGGAGTTGACTATGATGAAACCTTCTCGCCTGCTGCCATGTTAAAATCCATTAGAATTTTGCTCGCTATTGCAAAGATACCATGATTACGTAAATCGCAGATGGATGTGAAAACAAATTTTCCTTAACGGGAACCTCGTCTGAGGAAGTGTATATGACACACTGAGGGTTTCACAACCAATGACGCCAGATGGTGTGTAAACTACAAAGATCCATTTATGGATTAAAGCAAGCTTCTCGAGTTGGAATCTTCGCTTTGATGAGATAATCAAACAGCTTTGATTTCATCAAGAACGAAGATGAGCCCCGTGTGTTTACAAGAAGGTTAGTGGGAGTGCCATTGTGTTCTTAGTGCTTTATGTGGATGACATATCGCTTCATAGGGAATGATGTGCCCATGTTACAATCAATAAAGCTTGGTTATCCAAGAACTTCTCAATGAAGGACTTGGGTGAGGCAAATTATATTCTCGGGAATAAAGATCTATGAGATAGATCTAAAAGGTTGCTTGGTCCACGCAATCCACCTACATAGACAAGATGTCAAGAGATTCAAAGATGGAGCACCCAAGAAAGGATTGCCGCCCATGTCACACGGGTCTACCTGTCGGGCGGAATGAGTCCTAAGACAGAGGAGGAAAGGGCACAAATGAGTAAAGTCCCTTATGCTTCGGCAATCGGGTCTATCATGTATGCCATGTTATGCACAAGACCGCACGCCTCGCACTCTCTTAGTATGACTAGTAGGTACTCACCAATCCAGTGATGGTCACCGGATTGTCACAAAAATATCCTTAAGTACTTGAGACGCACTAGGATATGTTCCTGGTTTTCGAACGATGATTTAGTATTGCGAGGTTACACAGATGCCGCCTCAAACCGACAAAGACGACTTCAAGTCACAATCGATTTGTTTTCACGCTTAACGGCGGAGCGTTGAGTCGGAAGAGTTCCAAGCAGAGACTATCATGCGACTCTACAACGGAAGCCGAATACATAGCAGCCTTCGGAGGCGGCAAAGGAGCGCTTTGATGAAGAAGTTCATTATCGAACTTGGTGTGGTTCCTCTCATTGAAGGTCCAGCACTGCATCTTTGTGATAATAATGGAGCGATATCTCACCAAAGGAACCAAGGTCTCATCGTAAGTCCAAACATGTGCTACGGCGCTATCACTTGATTGAGAGATAGTAGATAGAGGAGATGTAAAGATAGAGAAAGTCCACACGGATGATAACATAGCCGATCCGTTAACCAAGGCATTGTCTCAAGCTAAGCATGAGAAACATGTTCACTTGCACGGGCTTAGTATATATGGGTGATTGGCTTTAGGCCAAGTGGGAGATTGTTGAAAGGTGTCCTAAACCCAATCAAAGTCGGACCGATCCGACCGGTCGGGTCATTTACGCCTATTTAGTTCATGTAATAACTTTATTGTGATTAATAAAAGCACTTATGTTATTATATATTGTTTGTCTTCATATTATTTGTAGTATATATATAGTAACGCCCCTAGTATCAATCATGATAGAGAAACCATGATAGTGATTATGGTTGATGAGATCTCTAATCACTATAACAAGGTTGGTACTTAAATGTCTCTAGTCTTACATATTATCAAATGGGACATTGATAGTATAATCGACTAGCACGTATTGGATGTCTTCTATCTTTTAGAAGGTAGGGATAGATCTCGCTATCGAAGTGTAGGGACACTTGGACCGTGACGTGGGACGTGTATTGTAGAATGCGACGTTAGACTCGACCCACTTACATTAAGTGTCACACTATGTGGCGGTTGTGTAATTATCCTTTGACCGAGTCTTCATGGCATCACGGTGTGGATTGTCATGCTTTGACACTATTGAGATTTCTCCTAACCACGGGGCGATCATGCGGTAGTGATTGGGTATGATATTGAAGCATGCGGAGTATACATGATTGGTCGTCCGGGAATCGCGTATCCTATGATTGGGATCGAATATCCGAAATGGCCTTCTTATAAGGAATGTCTCGCTCTCGAGAATCTTTGCAAAGTGGGAGTAAATGTGTTATTCCGAGAGAGCATGATATCCAGGTTATAAGATACGATCGTCAATGTATTGACACTAGAGATACGATCGTATGGATATTATTATAGCGATAGGATTGTAAGTTACACGGTAACTGATTCACATGAAAGGTAGTAGTCATTGCTTTTGACTCTTCCGATAATCGGGGTCACGGTGTGTTGCTAGACGCTATCCCGTGATCGTTAGGTATGAAGGGCATTTTAGTAAATTGCACTTTGTGTCTACGGCCAACATATTCGAAGCCTATCGGGTCACACACATATGAACATCGAGTCGGATTAAAATGCGGTTATAGTTGATAACCAAATAAGGAAAGTTTATCTCTGACTATAAAGGTTATAGTGGTAAATTAATATGGTGGTGTTTATTTATTATGAATAAATAAAATACAAGGTATTAATTATATATAAATTAGATTAATTAAAGAATATTCCGAAGTCAATCTTTTTGGGATATGGGCGCCACTTTTGAGTGTATGAGATACACTTGGATTGTGCACTTTAATTAATAAATATTGCCATAATATTAATATAGATATTAATTGATTTTGGAAAAATAGATTTATGGTAATAAGATAATTATAATCAATATATGATATTGACAAAATATTATAATTAAAGAGATAAATCAATCTAATTGATTTTCCTTATTTTATTAGAAAAGGTTTTCTTCTCTTCCACACTACATATAGGGCGCCACTTCTATATAAAAGGAAGTGGGTGTCAAGCTCTTTTGTACAACACAATTGCAAGAGTTCATAATTCTTGTGTAAAATAGAGAGCTCTCCATAGTGAGTTTGTGAGGAAGAAAAGGTCCGGCCCAGCGACCGGAGTTTTTCCGATAGCAATCCAAGGAGGATTCCGCGAGGGGTTCGTGTGGATTAGCGATAGAGGCCGGACGCGTGGACGGCTTGCGCATTGAACTACTCTCCGTTGGCGGTCAAAGCGACGATCTTGTAGATCATCTAAGGTATAACCGCAAACTACTTAACGTGTTTATTGCATTAAACGAAGAACGATCTAGAAAAGGAAATCAAATTTTAAATTCACCGCGTAAACTAGTGATTTCCTAATGTAATACTACCCAAGTGTATCTTGAGTAATCATCCACAACTACCGAGTGTAATTCTTCCATGTCACACTTGTTGGTGTTACTGGTCCAAACAGATCCATGTGCATCGGGCTCCAAAACTCTTTTGTTGATTGCTTGGTCTTTGACTTGAAGCTTGATTTTGTTTGTTTACCTTGCTGACAAGCATCACATATAGCATCCTTCTTGAATGTGATCTCAGGTAAACCAATCACCAGTTTCTTCTTTACCAACTGATTGATATCATCAAAGTTTAGATGATTCAATTTCTTATGACATAGCCAATTCAGTTCTGACTTGGTATACACAATTAGGCATGTCTCTGGAACAGCAGTGGACCAATCCACAACATAAATGTTTTGTTGTCTTCTTCTAGCCAAAACAACTTGATCACCTCTTTCACTAATAACAATACAGGTGCCTTTGTCAAAAGTGACCTTGTAACCCATGTCATAAAACTGTCCAGTGCTCAGTAGGTTGTAGTCCAGTGCTTCCACAAATGCAACATTCCTGATAGTTAATCCATTTCTTACAAGTGTGTCATATCCTCTTGTGTATCCTGGTGTGTTCTTGTTGCCAAAATTCACTCTTGGACCATCATTTGTCACATAGTTTGTCAAGCAGTGCTTATTCTTTGTCATATGTCTGGAACATCCACTGTCAAAGTACCAGACACCCTACAAAACAAATTTAATGTATTTTAGGTACCGAAAACTGTTTGGGTCCATAGTGGTCAGTGGTAAGCATGACCCTTGGCAAATTTCCATAAGGTCTTCTCGGAAAAGTGTTATACTTTTGCTCATACATGTATTCTATACATCCATAAGGTCTAACATTTGGTTGTGTAGGACTCACATATGATTTCTAGCCTTTTGGTATGTAATGCTCAAGTTTAGTGATTTCTATTGTTAAGCACTAGAATAACCATTGTTTGCCGTCTGTTAGGAACAGCCTTGTAATGTGGAGTCTGCTGAGGTCCCTAGTGAGGTCTTGTATAAGTCCTCTCACGAGTCCCTTGTTGAGGTTTTACCCTAGCAAATGGTTATACCATTGTTTCTAGTAGCAAAAGTGTGAATATTCCAATCTTCATCGGGCAGGAACAGTCTACCTTTCCCCGAGATAAGTATCCCTAGAATGATTGACATTTTTAGGTTTAGGATTCTTATCCTTGGAATATTTCGATTTTTGTTCTTTGTGTGTCCAAAGAGAGTTGGTAGTAGTCTGCTATCAAGAGGTCTGTAAGGTACATCACCATATTCCTAGATTTGTTCTTTTGTTTGGTGTCGTTGACCTTTTGACTTTTGATTTTTCTTCCTTAAAGTCTTCTCAAGAGGCTTCACCGCCTCAAAGAACCTTTTGGGAGTTGGATCTTATGCAGCACAAACTTAGGACCAATTCTGGTACTAGGTTCAGTAACCTTACTGGATCCACTCTTATTAGATTGTTGAGTCCCAAATCCAAGGCTTGTTCTATCACCATAAGGTTTTCCAGATTTGAATGCAAAGGAGGAACAAGAATGTTCGTAAGATTCAAAGAAATCACCAATGTACAAAGCAGACTTATGTTGATTCTGTCCCAAACTCTTTTCCTTTCCTTAAGAATTCTTAATTCACCTTTTAATCTATCAACTTCGCTTGAAGAGCTTTTTTCAAATTCACAATCTCATAACCGATTGTATTATTCTCGCTTGATTAAGAATGGCATCCAAAGTTTCTTCATTGTCGAATTTTTAGGATTAGAACCACAGTTTGATTCACAATCACTTTCAAAGCAGGAGTGTTTATGGATACATAATTGTATACCTCCTCCTGCTTTCATCCATGTTTTCAATTAAAGCATAATCTTCCATATCGCCAATAAGTGCAGATCATCATATTCATTTCCTTTTTTACGATTCAACTTCATATCCCGATTCATTTTCAGCAACCATAGCTTTCTTGCCAGATCTTCTTTGTTGACTTTTGCTCCTCGCAGAGTCCGACAATCAGTCCGAAATGTACAGGCTTCTTGCAGTTGAAGCAAAGATAATCAGGTTCCTTCTTCTGTTTTAGTTCAGGACAGTCAGGTTTGAAGTGTCATGGTTTCTTACATTGAAAGCACAAGTAATCATTGTCTTTCTTGGATTCGTCCTTCTTCTTTTCACTAGATTTATTTGTCAAATTCCTAGGAGAACCCCTTCCTATTTTCATCATTCTGATTTTCTTGCTCAAGATGGTAGTTTGTTTCTTGCATCTCATCCAAAGAGATCATCTTGAGCTCCCGATGATTCTTCTTGATGTGTAGCAGCCAAAGGCAAAGGGTCTTTGGTTCTTCCTTTTCGCCTCGTGTACAAGTTTCTTATCAATTCATAAGCCTTGATATCTCGAAAATAATTTGAAGGTGTCCTCTTCATGTAGACTTCTCATTTTTCTATGGCAATACCTTCATCTTCCAAACTTCTTTTGCAGTAATACTTTTTAAGATTTTAGAATTGATTTCTTCTTTTGAGTAATTCACACTCGATGATTGTGAGTTCATCCATGATGGCATTGAATCTTGATTCCATTTGTTCAATAGTTTCATTTGGTTTCATTTTGAAATCTTGGAACTTTTCTTTGCCACAATCGATTTTATTCTTCTTGATAGCATCGCTGCCTTCACAGATTAATTCTAACTTATCCCAAAGTTCCTTTGCAGTCTTGCAATCTTTCACCTTCATGTACATATTGTTATCCAAGGTTCTGTATATGATATCAATAGCAATATTGTTAAGGTTTGCTCTTTTTCTATCTTCAACATTCCATTCTCTTTTTGGCTTTGGAATGTACTGAGTTTCAGTTCCCAATATTACTGACTTGGTGATCTCCAAAGGGTCCATCAACAAGACATCCATTATCTCATCATGTGTTGCAGTAGAAAATCCTTGCATACGACGTTTATACTCATCAAAATGATCTAAAGAACACATCAACATTGTTCTAGCATACTGGTTGTTATCCATGATGCAAAGCTTTTAAAATCAGAAATTGGAAAAAGTTTTCAAAGTATTTTCACAAGCACAAAAGTAGGATAACTTCGCAATGTAAGACTACTCTGATACCAATTGTTGGTCTCTTGAAAAGGCTTTGGTTAAATTTAGAGGGGGGAGAATAAACTTAACACTTAAAAATTTTGGAGTTAACAAACTCAAAGAAGTTCAAGAGTTCGCCGACGCTCAAGAGTCCGCTGACCACTCAAGAGTCTCACCGACAAATTTCAAGAGTTCACCGACCGTTGATTTCACCGAATTTGTTGCAAATGAATATATTCCGCTTAAGCCTTATTACTTGTTGTTAAAATATGATACCAAGTATTAGATACTCAAGAGTGTGAGTGTGAGATTCATTGCTAGTTTCAGTGAGGTTGATGTGCTAAGTATACTAAATGCGTAAATGTAATGCGTAAAGTAAGTAGGCAAATTTTATAGTGGTTCCGTGGTGTAATCTCGTCACCCACTCTTCTCCTGTGATGTTGGAGGTAATTCACTGTAGATCTTTGAGGTTGCGCTTACAAAAATCCCTAAGTTGCCTCGTCCTTCACCAATAACTATGGCTTCACAAACCGAACACTTGTAATGTGTAGATTGTCGCCCAAAGTCTTCCACTGGTCCTTGAAGGGTAGGATTGCCTCTTCACCACCTCCACCACAAACAACAGCTTCTGACACCTAAGTGTTTCTCTATCATTAGCAGTGTTCTTATAAAGAAAGTTTGAATCAAGTAAGTGATTCAAATTTTCAAAGAAATAGATCGTGATGAGATGAACAATACTTTGATATCTTCAAGTGTGTGAACTTGTCAGTAATTTGATAACAAAGTTACACTTGAAGAATTTACTAGATCAAGAGCTTTTAGCTCAAAGAGGTGAATTTCTTGATGAGAATTTGAGAGCTTAAGATGATTGTTGTTTTTCCTCAAAGTTCATCACTTGTATCCGAATTAGAGTCCTCTATTTATAGGTGGGAATCTCGTGACTTATGTTTGAAATTCAAACATAGCCGCTTTCAGATTTGTCTCCATCTTGACTTGCTTTCATCCTCAGACATAGTAATCGACATCGCCGCTTTTCTTTTGCCGCTTTTCAGATCATCCACCCCTTTGACTTGTATCCATTGATTAAAGCTCAATCTTTCCAACGCCTTTAATCTTAGCCATTGATTTGTTGACAAAATCAAAAGTAGTTATATGTCCTTATCCTTGTAATATTCCATTATAACCTTTGATTAAATCGAAATATACGTTCAGCAGGTTCATGTGTATGTAAGTCTGCTAAAATACTTGTCAGTCAGCTGACTATCTTTTATCTAACTTTTAATTGTGAAGTTAGATTACACCAATTTGAACATAACTAAATTCCAGTCACCACTTAACTTATTGAATTTAGACCTTGTACACAAGGTATGTGTAATCAGTTTAGGTTATCACAGACTTCCCTAAATTCTGATTACATATCCTTGACTTTAAATACTAATTTTGATCCCTTAGCTTTCAATAACTAAGTTTGAGTCCTCACCTTCGCCTTCAGGTTTCTTAAACTAGTCTACATCGACTCAGTACCATATCGATCTAGACAGTCTCACGATGAAAGTCAGCTGACCTTTTACATTGCTTGTCTGATCAAACCTATACAAAGATCAAACTCTAATAAGCCTATACATTTAATCTAGACATCTTTTTCGCTTTCAACTTCTATAACAATTTAGTCCGCACTCATCACTAAAACTAAAATGTGTCCAACAATGGTCCACCTTTTCCTCTTCTAAGTTGCAAAAGGACACAAAATTGAGTTTAAAACAATGCCTTTGCTGCTTATATTAACCAACGTAGGGATTCGATTAAAATAATCTTTCCATAGAAAGATATATTAATCTTCG
The DNA here is from genome assembly GCA_026214975.1 of Gentiana macrophylla. NCBI lineage: Eukaryota > Viridiplantae > Streptophyta > Magnoliopsida > Gentianales > Gentianaceae > Gentiana > Gentiana macrophylla. Next base: position 81,824,765 of record CM047817.1, on the reverse strand, counting down.
AAGGAAGTACTTTACATCAACTGAATTTGAAATGATCCGCACGAGAGCATCGGATGAAGAATCGACTATTAGTTTTTTTAAGGCCGCCACGGAGAAAACATGATTATCGCACAACATCCATAAGGGCTTAGCAGGTATACCTGCAGAAGGAGAAATGCAAGAGTCCATCTGAATCAAAAGCAAGAATTCTTCCTCTTCCTCTCCTGTGGACAGATCTTCTCCAATCCCACCTTCACCTCCAAGCTCTCTCCTCCCAAAACCCATCTCATTTACTCTACACTCCTTGTTTTTAGCCGGTAGAAAAAACCTAGGAAATAAATCTTTCAACATTATATTCCCCACCCATAAATCTTTCCAACCTTAAACTCATCACCAATGCACCACTTAAAGGACTGACACAACTTGATTCCTTGTCCCTCTAAACGCAACAACAACGAATAATGTCCCCCCACACCCTTCCACTTCTCTTCAATTTTTCAATCCCCATACAGTTCCCACACTATTTTTTCTCCACAAATCATTTTCTTCCGTTTGAAATCTCCAACACCATTTTCCCAATAGAGCCCAATTTTGAAGCTGAAGATCCCCCCTTACCCCCCCCCCCCCCCCCAAGATTTATCTTTTAACATAATTGACCAAGAAATCCAATGATTCTTTCTCTCATCCCTTGCCCCTCCCCAAAAGAAACTACCTCTCCATCTTTCCAACTCAAAAATAGTTATTGTTATTTTAGCTTTTGACCGTAGATTGGTGTAGGGGTGTTATTTTGAGATTTTCTAATATTACGGATTTATATTACTATTGTGAAATTACATTTATTGTATTTCCTAAAAATGGTAGTTATGACATATTGAATAGATATTGAAGCCATAGAGATGGATATATATTGATACTCGTACTACTTTGAATGGTGAAGGACAAGGAAAATTATTTGGTCTATCATATTTTGTCATGGTATCAAAACCAAGTTGAGATCTCCTCCGAAAAAAAACAAAACAAAAACATCAAACTCGCTTTTAATTCTTTTTCGCATGCATGATCATCCAAGTTGCATGGTATTGTTGATGTTTTGTTAGTGATTGGATTGCGATTTGTATCTCAATTGTTGTAGGTTGCGTTACTTGAAGAAAAAAACAATGCGACTGTGAACAGAAGAGTTCGGCAGCAGCAAATCAATGAGGAGGAGCAGGACCGGAAGCAGCAATGAGTCGGGCTGAGCTAAGCTTGGTTCGCGCACTTAAGGCATCTGTGGATTCATCAGGTTTGAATTCCGGTGGACAGCGGCAATATGGGACGACCGAACAGGCTCTCGAACTTGACTTTGATACAGTGGCAAGGAATACTTGAAACTTTGAATTTGGCCATGCCCAATGATCGTTTAACAGGTGGATACTCATTGATAATTGATACATGAGCTACGCACCATATGGCGGGGATGTTGAAAAATCTCAGAGAAATACGGTTAATTGAGAAGTGACCGGTTGGACTTCCAGATTGTAGGACCTCAAATGCTATGTATGAATGAAGTGTTACATTGAACGGAGGATTGAAGCTTAGAAATGTTCTTTATGGGTCTAATTTGGCGTGTAATTTGCTATATGTAACTCACTTAATAGATGAATTTGATTGTGAGGTTCAATTCACTCCTACATTGTGTGTTATGCAGGACCGAACGACGAGGAGGCTGATTGGAGTGGGTGAGCAAGAAGATGGACTTTTCTTTTTTCGGGGGATTTCACATTTGAAAGTTATGGCACTTGATGGGAAGATTCTATGGATGTGTGGCACAAGTGGTTGGGACATCCTTCAGAAAGAGTGCAAAAACAGGTTCCCATTGTAGGTAAGTGGAGTACTTTAAATAAGGATGGTTGTGATGTGTGTTTTCGGGCTAGACAACCTCAGAAAAGTTTCCCAAATAGTGATAGTAGGGCTAGTATGATTTTTGAGCTTGTGCACTGTGACTTGTGGGGGCCATATGGGACTAAAATTTACATGCGGGGCATCTTATTTTTTGACAAATATGAACGATTACTCTTGTTCTATGTGGGTTATTTAATCTGTAATAAATGGAAAGTTGAGACCATTTTTTTGAATTTTATGGCGTTGATTGAACGTCAGTTTGGGGTAAAAAATCAGCGTGTTCGGAGTGATGATGGAACGAAATTTAAACGATTGCTTCCGCACTTTTGTAAAGAGGGAATAATTTTTGAAACATCATGTGTAGGAACTCCTCAACAAAATGGTAGAAATCGAGAGAAACATCAACATATTTTGAATGTGGCTAGGGCTTTATGCGTTATAAGGACATCTTCCGCTCAAATTTTGGGGGGAGTGTCTCATGACCGCTTGTTATTTAATTAATTGCACTCCGTCAAGTGTATTGAGCTATAAGACACCTTATGAATGTTTGTTTGGTAAACCACCGAGTCTTGATGCTTTGCGGGTTTTTAGTTGTTTATGTTATGCACATAATCCACGGCATAAGGGAGATAAATCTGAGAGACGTATTCGAAATCTCCAACACCATTTTCAACTTTAGAAAATATAAAATGCAGAAAAACTAAAGGTTTCAACTTCCTTTGCTAGCTCTTAATGTTTCCAAACGAAAACTTGTAGACAAATTATTCAATAATTAAGACAAATAGCCCATAATCACAAGGCTGAAAAATAAATGTACATAACAGGTCCCTATCAATCATACTCGGAATCTTGCTATATATCCCTTCCTCACATTTAGCTAGACACATGCATAGCTAGAAACATTTGTTTTTTTAAGCTACAAAGGCTAATACCAGCATTGCTGACAACAACCTCTATCCATAAGAAACAATAACTCATCAGTTGGCTTATCTTTTCAGTGAGGAAGGAGAGCCAGCTCCAGCTGAATCTGTCATAGTAATGGCTGGTATAACAGTTTGAACAAGCAAGGCATAAAAACTAACAATTTATATGAGTGCAAGAGTTGCAAGAAACAGTATAAGCATTTAATGTTGAGAAGTAATGAGGAACAAGTAATGAAGGTAAAAGCTTACTCTTTGTAGCTACAATAAATTATGCCGGTGGGGGAAGGAATTTTCAGGCCTACAAAAGTGAGGAAGACTAACCTGTTGGCATCAGATGCTTATTGTAAAGAGAAGGGAAGTAAAGAATCAGTCAAAGTAATCATCTTCTTTATACATATTGTGTACCAAGACTAACCTGTGGATAACCCTTGGTGGATACCCAAGGACAACCAATTGAACAACAGAAAAAACCGATATTTAATCCAGACACAACCCACCGCCGCCATAAATCAATCTTGGTGCACCAATTCAAGGACCAGGCTGTTGAATTGCAATAATCCACAGGACACACGAAGAGAAGAACTCCATGTACCAGTATATAATGCAGATAGCCATTTGACGGAATGAAAATCTGCGATGGAAACAATCAACTAAGTAGGGGTGAACAAAATAACCGGAAATCAAACCAACCGGTTGAACCAAACCGGTTCAAACCGGAAAAGCGTAAACCGTGGTTTTTTAATTGGTTTTTGTATTGTAAAACACCAAACCGTGAAAAATAATTTAGTTTTGGTTTTTTAAACTAAAAACCAAACCAAAAACCAGATATATATATATATATGTGTGTGTGTGTGTGTGTGTGTGTGTGTGTGTTTATATATATATATATATATGTCGATGTATATCACTATTGATTATAGGGGTCTTTAATCAAAGTCGGTTCTTACAATGCACCCACAAAAGGTCGGTTCTAGTACTGTAGTGCACATGTAGAGTGATACACGAGTAGATTAGGTGTGATGCAAATAAACTCCCCTTTAATTATCACTAAATGTAAATAAATAATATCTGATCAGACCATTATCTATTAATACTTCAATTAACTACCTCACACACGTAGGTGTTGGCCCAGCCTAATATGACCTATGACAATATAAAACAAAATAGTTTACATGGATTTAGAAGATCAGCCTAATTGGAATATATGACAATATTATGTTGTGTGTATTTATATACACCGTACACACACGCGTGCGCGGGTGCGCACACACACGTATATATGGAAAGAATAGAGAAGACAAAAAACCGGGAAAAACCGGAACCAAGCCGATCCAAACCAGGCCAAATAAAATTGATTTACCTAGTTATGGTTCGGTTTTTGGTTTGTGAATTTGAAAACCGTAAAAATTGGTTTGGTTTTAAAAGTGGGAAAAAACCGGAAAACCGGACTATGTGTACCCCTACGACTTCCGTCCCAAATTGTGACGGATTGGCAGGTACTCTGATTTTCTTCTTCTTCATCCTTCGAACCAGCAGGTAATCAGCAGCCATCGCTTAGAATCCTCTCTGCCCTTTCTTTTTTAATTTTGTCCATTATTGCCAGCCTTTTTTTTCAGTTTAATTAACATAAACATTATATATTAGTACTAGTTAACGTGAGCCGTGCAAGGCACGGCGGGCCCAACATAAATCGTTACCAACGATAATACAAAAAATAGATCCCCAACATGAATTAAATTGCGTAAGCTTAAACCGTAACAAATTCAAGGCACAAGACAAAGAGAGCAAGAGAAATATATCACATTTTCTCCAAGAGCAAGCTCTTTTTTAGAGACCTGAAGATTGTGAATCACCTCTCTTATAGCCCTATCAGTAGTTTCCATCTACAAAATAAACTACAATATGATGTATCGGAGAACAATGTCACAAAGTCGATCACTTTAGCTTCGACTTTACGCAATGAAACATTATAGAAAAACAATAAGCGGGACCATAACTACACGGTCAAATCTCCCGGGACGTCTTAGCTTCCAGATCATTAATATGCTTGAAAATGTGTTTCACTCATTTTCTATACGACATTTCTCTTTCTTATCATTAATGAATACGTCATTGATCTCGTGTCATTCATTTGGTAGGGAAAAAAACACGTGTAACGGTCTGAAGAATATAAACAATGATTTGGTATTTCAACGTCAATTTTAGTGACGTTCGTACTGCAAATGCCGTCGGTTCCACCAACGTTATATTGTTCAAAATAATAAAAATATTTAATGTGGTGTCCTCACGGTTTTATTCAATTGTTGTGTCGAAATCGAAAATTTTCGGTTGATTGAAATTTAAAACTGAATCCGCACTGTGAGTTTGAGGTACTAAAAATGAACCGTATCGAAAAATACATTTTGTTGTGAATAATATTCAATTGTTGTGTCGAAATCGAATCGAGAAATCAAAAAATTTCGGTTGATTGAATTTTAAAGCCTCCTTCTGTGTATATATAACGATAACCGAAATTTCGGTTTTTATCGAAGGAAAAAAAAAAAGAAAAAAAAAAAAAAAAGATGCTGCCACATGGCTTCTTGTGGGCAAAGCCCCTTAACACTTAATAGATATAATATTATGCTGCAAAATACTGAGGAAAATAAGGGTCAAAAAACAGTCCAGTGTCAACCAATGAGGAGGTCGACATGGCTACATGCGCACCAACTTCCTTTGCTCTTAACAGATAGAGGATACATGTGAGTCTCGATCCCGTCCTGTACACAGGAGGGGCTGTGGTGTTCACGCTAGCAAGTGGTGTGCAGGATTTTTGAATTTTTAAAATATTTTTTGTGGTCGTAGATGTACAGGACGATAAAGTGTATGAGAGGAATCCTATTTCATATACATGTTATGGAGTTGTAGTTTAGTTATGAAACAATACGTACTATTCTGGCAGCCTACTAACTCCTAGATCAATGGAGTAAGGGCTTGTGGCTCACAGAGCAACGGTAGTGGGAGCTATTGTAATATCCCGATTTTTGAAAAAGGGCAATTCGGTCTTTTAACAAAAGTCAGAATATTATGATATTTTATTTAAAGGGTTTTTCAAAAAAAAAAGGGTAATAAAGGAATTAAGGAAAATAATTAGGTCATTGGGATTATAAAAGGAAGACTAATCCTAATTATAACCTAGTTATTTTTTACACAAAAAAAGAGGAGGCCGCATATTTTGAGGGGAGAGGCGGCAGCATTGGTCTTTGGTTCAGAGAAGAAAAAAAAAGGGGTTCGGGCACCGTCTTTCAATTTCGAGGCTTAAAGGTTGATAATTTGTGCAGACCGCAGTAGAGAAAAGTGATCGCCTCGCTATGAAGCGTTCTTTTGACATCAACAATCCTTAGATCCGTTAATGTTTGATTAAGGTAACGTGGTTTTCTTATCGTATGATTAAGGTTTCGTAAAGTGGTAGAGCAATTTGTATTATTGTTTTCCATGGTTTTAATTCGCTTAAGTCGAGGTTGGGTTGAATTTGAGTAAAACGCAGAGTGCGTAAAATCGCCCTCTGTGGTGCAAGAAAAAAAAAGTAACAGTGCAAGGAGACTCGGTCGACCGAGCCTATCCATTCGGTCGACCGAGTGTTGGTCCATCCGTCACGGATGAGTTGTGTATCCGTCTGGCTATTTCTCGATGATCGGATGTAAAGTTTATCCGTCCGGACAGGGATCGCTTTCGATCGCTTTCCTTTTTGTTATGTGTTTAAAGCTCCATAATAGCGTATTTCTTCGCATAAACCTACGTGACAAAGCCCTGAATTAGCTTTTGATGCGTTTAGTTCCGGCACCACATGGATTCCCTAAAAGATGAAGTGTGGGACCGTCGAAAGCTTTGGATTTGCCTTGTGCTTCGATAAGCTAGAGTTTATCGATGTCTGCGTAAATTGCTGTGGCTTGTCCGTGTCTAGTGGTCTAAGTACGGTAGTAGAGATGTGAGGAGCTTACTTGAAAACACTTGGTGGCTAGTTAAACATCTAATCAAACGTATGTGCTAGATTAATAATCTTAAACATCATGCAATGCTTGGTAAGGCATAGTACAATATCGCGATGTGTTCTCTCGACTGCATAAAGTAGATCGTACTCCACGCCGGTCAATCGATTGGCTAGATAAAGCGTCTGGTGCATTCTCGCCGGTTATCACACTATCGGGACTCGATATTCCCGGGCTACTGTAGGCGTGTCTCTAAGTAGGTTGCACCCAGCTTGTCCTAGTACATCCTATTACTAGCGTAGTGCCCTTGCTATTCATGATGTAACAAACTTGAGCTAAGTTAGATACCTTTGGAACCTCATGTTATGCTATGAACATAATATGATAGTTAGCTAGGGTTAACAACGGAAATGAATTAATAAAAGACGGCGTTGCTTTTATTTCTTTATGAGATCATAGTTATACGATCTTCTACGCGTTACTGAGTACTTTTGCACTTACCCCGTTACGTTGTGTTTGTCTTCCCCTTTCCCCAAAGAAGATGAACAGGTTGCTACGGTTGACGAGTTCTTCGATGATGAAGTTTAAGATGAAGCTTTTGAAGACTTAGTTCTTTTAGTTATTTCTTTCTTAAAACAGTTGTTTCACGTTTGAACAATGTTGTCTTTCTTTTGGATTGGTTCTGGTTAAGTTCTTTTGAGATCTTTTGGGATTTGAATGTTGGATGATTAGTTTTCTTTATTGGATTTGGTTTTACAGCATTGAAAACCGTGTGTTCGATCTTTTGTCTTTTGTTTTTTTCCCGAGTTGTTTTAGTTCTGATGTATGACGTAAGGCTTACATATATTATTGAATTTATTTGATAATGTATGTGCCGAGCGCTCTTTCCGGATAAGGACTCGGTGTCCGGGAGCGGGGCGTTACAGTTGGTATCAGAGAGAAAGGTTTTCCTTGCTGTGTAGGACTTGATTTCTTCTTTAAGATAAGTGTTAGAACTTTAGTAACCCCTCTCTTTTCTTGAGTTCAGAATGGTTCTTACTAGAGGTGGAACTAATACGAGTAACACCGAGGCAGCTAACACCCAAACGGGTAACGCTGAGGCAGGATTTACCGAGGTTGTGATTCCGAGAAGTTTAAGAAGTGGACCAGCTGCCCAGGGCCCCTACGGTTTCTCAAGTTAACACCCGTTTGTGAGCAACATCCTGCGTGGGGTGAATCGGGGACCGACATTGTCACCGAGGTGGGTGGAACAAGGGGGTCCTTCACTGCTTAACACCCGCATACCGTTACTACTTGGCTCCAAGGACCACGAGTTGGACCGGGTTGGGACTTTCTCATCCACCGCTAGTCGGGCTTTTTCGCTTATCCACAGTGTATCGACGCTTTCCTTCGCACCGCCGAGTTTTACACCGCAACCGACGGTTCTACCTCCACCGCCACCTAGGTCGGATTCTTTCAGTAGCACTGGCTACACCCATCCCCAAATGAACTATCGGTGATCGAATGCCCCACCAAGCAAAGCAAACCAAGATACAACATCATCGGGCCGGGGTTTATGATGCAGACCAGCTTGATTGGTATGAGAAGATGAAGAAACATAGGTGCCGTGAGTTCTTTGGCAATGTCGAACCAACAAAGAGCAGACTTATGGATTCGTGGGTTCGAGAAAGCGTGCGAGAAATATGAAAGCTCCAGAATCGAGTGGGCTCATTTAGCCATATCCTTGTTGGCGAAATGCCGAAAGTTGGATGGAAGCGTGATGAGCGGTGTTAATCCGAGGATCACGGATTGGGCAAAGGTTCAAAGACACATTCTACAAGGAGTACTTTCCTAGAACATTTCGTAATGCAAAGGCTAATGAATTTCGAGTTTGAAACAAGGAGATATACTACGGTGACTCAAGATTCCGAAGTTCCATGAGTTGGGCGATTCTACCCGAGATCATGAAAAGTGAAGAGAAAAGATTGATAAATTCATGGAAGGATTGTCACACGAGGTGGCGAAGGGCATGCTAGGAGATAGACCTACGAGCATGGCAAGCGTCATGGATAGAGCTTTGATCATGGAGAGATTTGCCGAGTGAGACAGACGGTTGTAGTTGGAGATAAGAGGTCTTTCTCAAATTTTCAAGGAAGTAATAGAGAGCAAACAAGCAGAGATGTTAAGAGGACAGAAATCTGCTCACGAAGAGTTCGAAGAAGTGGAACGCCAAATGTTTGTGCTAAGTGTAACAAGACACACACAGAGAGAGTGCATGGCGGTAGCGTGAGTTGTTTCCACTGTGGGGAAGTGGGACATTACTCGAGAGCGTGTCCTAAGAAGCTCTCTCAAGGTAATCGAGTAAGAGGACGAGGTAACCAAAGAGGTAATCGCACCACAGTAGCGAACTCGATTCGTGTCTTCGCAGCAGATCTGAAACCGGAAGAGTTAGATGACCTTGTGGTGACGTGTACTTTTCGTTGTTTGTGTTTATTATAAATATTTAATATGATATAGCGCATATGATATTACATATTTGTACTCAAATAGATTCACTTGTTAGGTACCATAATCATAGATAATCTAGCGAGCTTTATTTCTGCTTGATACTTTGGAGCATCGTGGACTTTTGTTTCCTCTAAGATAGCTAAGAAGTTGAACCTACCCCTTAAGGAATTGGAGAGACCTTTGAGTATAACCACACCTTTGGGCGAGTAGTCACTAGATGTGCTCAAGTCACACCCCAAGTCGATATTAGAGTTGGGACTTACAAGTGCCAAGATGCTTTGACGGTGTTGGATTTCTCGGATTTCGATGTTATCCTGGGTATGGACCGTTGTCCAAGAATTATGTCCGCTTGGATTGTAGGGGTAAGAGGGTGATCTTTAAGGCCCCAGAAAAATCGGCCAAGACGTTTGAGGTAACGATGCAAGCCTAGCAAGGGTCGTTATCCGATTATCTCAAAGATTAAAGCCCTAAAAGCTTTGAAGAGGAGTTGCCAGGGTTTCGTTGTTTATGCATTAGATAAGGAAAAGCATAGGCCCGAGTTAGGAGAGACTCGTGTAGTTAAGGACTTTCTGAAGTTTTCCCGAAGATTTGCCAGACATATGCCTGATAGGGCCATAGAGTTCGAGATCGAATTGATTGCGGGAGCATCACCAAGTGGCTAAAGCACCTTATAGGATGGCACCAAATGAGTTGAAAGAGTTGAAAACTCGGCTTAAGGAGATGCTAGAGAAAACATCATCCACCAAAAGTACATCACCGTGGGAACACCGGTCTTGTTTGTGAAGAAGAAATATGGGAGTATGCGTTTGTGCATCGACTACAGAGAGTGAATAAACCGACAATCAAGAATAAGTATCCTTTACCAAGGATTGATGATCTGTCACGATTTGCAAGGTAAGAAGGTGTTCTCTAAGATTGATCTTAGGTCCGGTTATCATCGATTGAAGATCAAGGTGTCGATATACCTAAGACAAACCTTCGATGACGAGATATGGACATTATGAGTTTTTGGTCATGCCGTTTGGACTCACTAATGCTCCATCGAAATTCATGGACTTGATGCAAAGAGTTTTCATGCCTTATCTCGATAAGTTTGTGATAGTTTTCATAGACGATATCTTGGTGTACTCTAAGGATGAGGAAGAGCATGAGGAACACCTAAGGATAGTTCTACTGAGACCTTAAAGGAGAACAAATCGTATGCCAAGTTTTCTAAGTGTGAGTTTTGGTTGGACCAAGTTAGTTTTCTTGGGCATATAATTTCGGAGAAGGTATTAAGGTGGATCCAAATGAAGATAGAAGCCGTTTCGAGTGGCCTGAGACCGACATCAGTAACGGAGATAAGAAGTTTCTTGGGTTTAGCGGGGTACTACCGGAAGTTTGTAAAGGATTTCTCTAAGATAGCTACACCTCTCACGAGGCTTACTCAAAAGAACGTTAAGTATGAATGGACCAGTGAATGTGAGGAAGCTTTTCAGACTTTGAAAGAAAAGTTGACCACAGCACCCGTGTTAGCATTACCGAAGTTTTTGATAACTATGATGTATATACAGATGCATCGGGTCAAGGTTTGGGTTGTGTTTTGATGCAATCAGGGAAGGAATTGCTTATGCATCTAGGCAGTTAAAGGTGCATGAGAAGAATTACCCTACACACGACTTGGAGTTGGCGGCAGTGGTATTTGCTCAAGCTTTGGAGACACTAATCAGATGGTGTCAAGGCAAGGATCTTCACGGATCATAAGAGTTTTAAGTTCTTCTTTACTCGTGAGAATCGAACATGAGACAAAGAAGATGGTTGGAGTTCGTGAAAGATTACGACTTGGACATTCAATACCACCCGGTAAAGCTAATGTTGTAGCCGACGACTTAGCCGGAGAGCGGTTAATGCTATCACTACCTTACAAGAAGTCGTAGATCAGTTGGATAGGATGCGATTCAAGTGATTGAAAGGAAGGGGTGAAGCTCGAATTTGGCGCCATTGATGGCAAGGTCGATTTGCTAGATGAGATTCGGGCTAAGCGGATAGAGACCGGTGTTGATTAATTTGAAGCGAGTGGCTCGAGAGAAGCCTACATGGGTTATCGCTGGACAAGAGTGGTCATCTTTGGTACGGAGACCGCTTGTGTGTGCCCGATGTGGATGGCCTAAGAGAGAAAGTTATGGATGAAGCCCATAAATTTCTTTTTTTGCGCGGTACATCCAGAGCCACTAAGATGTATAGAGATCTCAAGGAAAGGTATTGATGGCCTGGTATGAAGTTAGGGATCGCAGAGTTTGTGGCAAGATGTGATACATGCCGAGAGTGAAAGCGAGAACACGTAAGGTCGTGAGGTTTGTTGAAACCCTTGGAGGTACCGGAATGGAAATGGGAGAATATTACGATGGATTTCATCACCGGTTTGCCTAAGACTAAGGGCGATCATGACATGATTTGGGTGATTGTGGATAGACTCACAAAATCAGCCCATTTCTTGCCGTGTAAAGTGGACATGCCTATAAAGAAGTTCGCTACTATGTATATCGACAATATAGTGAAGCTTCATGGTGTGCCTTTATCTCATTGTATCCGACGAGGATAGTAGATTTATCGATCGCTTCGGAAGGTCTCATAAAAGCTTTTGGGACGGCAGACCGATTTGAGTACTGCGTTTCATCCGCAGACGGATGGGCGTCGAGAGAACAATTCGCACTCTCGAGGATATGCTTAGAGCTTGTGTTTTGGATGCCGGGGATCATGGATAGATTACCTCAACTTGGCTGAGTTTGCTTACAACAATAGTTACCATGCAAGTTTGGGAATGCCACCTTTTGAGGCCTTGTACGGTAGGAAGTGTAGAACTCCACTTTACTTGGGATGAAGTGGGAGAGAAGCACATCACAGGCCGAGATGGTTCAAGCAAGCCAAGGAGAAAATTGAGTTGATAAGGAAAAATCTGAAAAGTCGCTCAAGATCGTCCAAAGAGTTGGGCCGATGTTAGAAGAAGACCGCTAGAGTTTGAGGTCGGGGATAGAGTTTACCTTCGAGCGTCTCCAATGAAGGGTATCAAGAGGTTCGGACAGAAAGGAAAGCTAAGTCCAAGGTATGTAGGACCTTTTGATGTCATCGAAAGGGTTGGGAAGTTGGTATATAGACTTCGGTTGCCAGAATCGATGTCTAGAGTCCACAATGTCTTCCACATATCGATGCTTAAGAAGTGTTTATCTAAAGTGGATGTGGAATCTGAGATTGATCCGGAGGTTTTGCAAGATAATCTATCATACGTGGAGAAACCGATCAAGATTCTGGATAGGAAAGAAAGGATGATAAAGAGGCGGGTGATCCCGTTAGTGTTAGTGCAATGGAGCAATCATGCACCGACGGAAGCCACTTGGGAAGTGGAAGCGGACATGATCGACGAATTCCCAGAGTTCCCTCATCTTCCAGGTATGTTCTAGTTTCGAGGACGAAACTCCTTTTAAGGGGGGAGGAATGTAATATCCCGATTTTTGAAAAAGGGCAATTCGGTCTTTTAACAAAAATCAGAATATTATGATATTTTATTTAAAGGGTTTTTCAAAAAAAGGGGTAATAAAGGAATTAAGGAAAATAATTAGGTCATTGGGATTATAAAAGGAAGACAAATCCTAATTATAACCTAGTTATTTTTACACAAAAAAAAAGAGGAGGCCGCATATTTTGAGGAGAGGCGCAGCATTGGTCTTTGGTTCAGAGAAGAAAAAAAAAGGGGTTCGGGCACCGTCTTTCAATTTCGAGGCTTAAAGGTTGATAATTTATGCAGACCGCAGTAGAGAAAAGTGATCGTCTCGTTGCGAGCGTTCTTTTGACATCAACAATCCCTAGATCCGTTAATGTTTGATTAAGGTAACATGGTTTTCTTATCGTATGATTAAGGTTTCGTAAAGTGGTAGAGCAATTTGCATGATTGTTTTCCATGGTTTTAATTCGTTTAAGTCGAGGTTGGGTTGAATTTGAGTAAAACGCAGTCGTGCGTAAAACTGTCCTCTGTGGTGCAAGAAAAAAAAAACGTGTAACAGGTGCAAGAGGAGGCTCGGTCGGCCGAGCCTATCCATTCGATCGACCGAGTGTTGGTCCATCCGTGCGGATGAGTTGTGTATCCGTCTGACTATTTCTCGATGATCGGACGTAAAGTTTATCCGTCCGGACGGGATTTGCTTTGATCTTGTTTTCCTTTTGTTATGTGTTTAAAGCTCCATAATAGCGTATTTCTTGCATAACCTACGTGACAAAGCCCTGAATTAGCTTTTGATGCGTTTAGTTCCGGCACCACATGGATTCCTAAAAGATGAAGTGTGGGACCGTCGAAAGCTTTGGATTTGCCTTGTGCTTCGATAAGCTAGAGTTTATCGATGTCCGTGTAATTGCTAGGGCTTGTCCGTGTCTAGTGGTCTAAGTAATGCGAGTAGGAGATGTGAGGAGCTTACTTGAAAACACTTAGGTGGCTAGTTAAACATCTAATCAAGCGTATGTGCTAGATTAATAATCTTAAACATCATGCAATGCTTGGTAAGGCATAGTACAATATCGCGATGTGTTCTCGACCGCACAAAGTAGATCGCACTCCACGCCGGTCAATCGATTGGCTAGATAAAGCGTCCTGGTGCATTCTCGCGGTTATCACACTATCGGGACTCGAGATATTCCCGGGCTACTTAGAGCGTGTCTCTAAGTAGGTTGCACCCAGTTGTCCTAGTACATCCTATTACTAGGCGTAGTGCCCTTGCTATTCATGATGTAACAAACTTGAGCTAAGTTAGATACCTTTGGAACCTCATGTTATGCTATGAACATAATATGATAGTTAGCTAGGGTTAACAACGGAAATGAATTAATAAAAGGCGGCGTTGCTTTTATTTCTTTATGAGATCATAGTTATACGATCTTCTACGCGTTCATCGAGTACTTTTGTACTTACCCCGTTACGTTGTGTTTGTCTTCCCTTTCCCCAAAGAAGATGAACAGGTTGCTACTGGTTGTGAGTTCTTCGATGATGAAGTTTGAGATGAAGCTTTTGAAGACTTAGTTCTTTTAGTTATTTCTTTCTTAAAACAGTTGTTTCACGTTTGAACAATGTTGTCTTTCTTTTGGATTAGTTCTGGTTAAGTTCTTTTGAGATCTTTTGGGATTTGAATGTTGGATGATTAGTTTTCTTTATTGGATTTGGTTTTACAGCATTGAAAACCGTGTGTTCGATCTTTTGTCTTTTGTTTTTTTCCCGAGTCCTTTTATCTTCCGTGTCGTTTTAGTTCTGATGTATGACGTAAGGCTTACATATATTATTGAATTTATTTGATAATGTATGTGCCGAGCGCTCTTTCGGATAAGGACTCGGTGTCCGGGAGCGGGGCGTTACAGTTGGTATCAGAGAGAAAGGTTTTCCTTGCTGTGTAGGACTTGATTTCTTCTTTAAGATAAGTGTTAGAACTTTAGTAAACCCTCTCTTTTCTTGAGTTCAGAATGGTTCTTACTAGAGGTGGAACTAATACGAGTAACACCGAGGCAGCTAACACCCAGACGGGTAACGCTGAGGCAGGATTTACCGAGGTTGTGATTCCGAGAAGTTTAAGAAGTGGACCAGCTGCCCAGGGCCCTACGGTTTCTCAAGTTAACACCCCGTTTGTGAGCAACATCCTGCGTGGGGTGAATCAGGGACCAGACATTGTCACCAGAGGTAGGGTGGAACAAGGGGGTCCTTCACTGTTTAACACCCGCATACCGGTTACTACTTCAGCTCCAAGGACCACGAGTTGGACCGGGTTGGGACTTTCTCATCCACCGGCTAGTCAGTTTTTCAGTTATCCACAGGTATCGACGTTTCCTTACGCACCGAGTTTTACACCGCACCGACGGTTCTACCTCCACCGCCACCTAGGTCGGATTCTTTTGTAGCACTGGCTACACCCATCCCCAACGAACTATCGATGTCGAAATGCCCCACCGGTCACGGCACAGCACAACATCATCGATTTGGGGGTTATGACGAGACCAGATTGATTGGTATGAGAAGATGAAGAAACATAAGTGCCGTTCTTCTTGGCAATGTCGAACCAACAAAGCAGCAGACTTATGGATTCGTGGGTTCGAGAAAGAGTGCAGAAATATGAAAGCTCCAGAATCTGAGTGGGCTCATTTAGCCATATCCTTGTTGGCAGGAAATGCCGAAAGTTGGATGGAAGCGTATGAGCGAGGTTAATCCGAGGATCACGGATTGGGCGGTGTTCAAAGACCATTCTACAAGGAGTACTTTCCTAGAAACATTTCGAGAATGCAAAGGCTAATGAATTTACGAGTTTGAAACAAGGGAGATATACTACGGTGACTCAAGATACTCCCGAAGTTCCATGAGTTGGGCGATTCTACCCCGAGATCATGAAAAGTGAAGAAAAAGATTGATAAATTCATGGAAGGATTGTCACACGAGGTGGCGAAGGGCATGCTAGGAGATAGACCTACGAGCATGGCAAGCGTCATGGATAGAGCTTTGATCTGCGGAGAGATTTGCCAATGAGCAGAGCGGTTGTAGTTGGAGATAAGAGGTCTTTCTCAAATTTTCAAGGAAGTAATAGAGGAGCACAAGCGCGAGAGATGTTAAGAGGACGGAAATCGGCTCACGAAGAGTTCGACAAGTGGAGCGCCAATGGTTTGTGCTAAGTGTAACAAGACACACACGAGGAGAGTGCATGGCGGGTAGCGTGAGTTGTTTCCCTTTGTGGGGAAGTGGGACATTACTCGAGAGCGTGTCCTAAGAAGCTCTCTCAAGGTAATCGAGTAAGAGGACGAGGTAACCAGGCGGGGTAATCGTACTACAGTGTGAACCGATTCGTGTCTTCGCAGCGGATCTGAGAACCGGAAGAGTTAGATGACCTTGTGGTGACAGTACTTTTCGGTGTTTGTGTTTATTATAAATATTTAATATGATATAAGCGCGCATATGATATTACATATTTGTACTCAAATAGATTCACTTGTTAGGTACCATAATCATAGATAATCTAGCGAGTTTAAATCTGTTTGATCTCTTTGGAGCATCGGGGACTTTTGTTTCCTCTAAGATAGCTAAGAAGTTGAACCTACCCCTTAAGGAATTGGAGAGACCTTTGAGTATAACCACACCTTTGGCGAGAGTCACTAGATGTGCTCAAGTCACACCCAAGTCGATATTAGAGTTGGGACTTACAAGTGCCGATATGCTTTGACGGTGTTGGATTTCTCGGATTTCGATGTTATCCTGGTATGGGTGGTTGTCCAAGAATTATGTCTGCTTGGATTGTAGGGGTAAGAGGGTGATCTTTAAGGCCCCAGGAAAATCAGCTAAGGCGTTTGAGGGTAACGTATGCAAGCCTAGCAAGAGGTCGTTATCCGATTATCTCGTGATTAAAGCCCAAAAGCTTTGAAGAGGAGTTGCCAGGGTTTCGTTGTTTATGCATTAGATAAGGAAAAGCATAGGCCCGAGTTAGGAGAGACTCGTGTAGTTAAGGACTTTCTTGAAGTTTTCCCGGAAGATTTGCCAGGACATATGCCTGATAGGGCCATAGAGTTCGAGATCGAATTGATTGCAGGAGCATCACCAGTGGCTAAAGCACCTTATAGGATGGCACCAAATGAGTTGAAAGAGTTGAAAACTTCGACTTAAGGAGATGCTAGAGAAAAACATCATCCAGCCAAGTACATCACCGTGGGAACACCGGTCTTGTTTGTGAAGAAGAAATATGGGAGTATGCGTTTGTGCATCGACTACAGAGTTGAATAAACGAAAATCAAGAATAAGTATCCTTTACCAAGGATTGATGATCTGTTCAGTCAGTTGCAAGGTAAGAAGGTGTTCTCTAAGATTGATCTTAGGTCCGGTTATCATCAGTTGAAGATCAAGGTGTCAGATATACCTAAGACAGCCTTCAGTACGAGATATGGACATTATGAGTTTTTGGTCATGCCGTTTGGACTCACTAATGCTCCATCGAAATTCATGGACTTGATGCAAAGAGTTTTCATGCCTTATCTCGATAAGTTTGTGATAGTTTTCATAGACGATATCTTGGTGTACTCTAAGGATGAGGAAGAGCATGAGGAACACCTAAGGATAGTTCTACAGACCTTAAAGGAGAACAAACTGTATGCCAAGTTTTCTAAGTGTGAGTTTTGGTTGGACCAAGTTAGTTTTCTTGGGCATATAATTTCTGGAGAAGGTATTAAGGTGGATCCAAATGAAGATAGAAGCCGTTTAAGTGGCCTGACCGACATCGATGCTTGAGATAAGAAGTTTCTTGGGTTTAGCGGGGTACTACCGGAAGTTTGTAAAGGATTTCTCTAAGATAGCTACACCTCTCACGAGGCTTACTCAAAAGAACGTTAAGTATGAATGGACCAGTGAATGTGAGGAAGCTTTTCAGACTTTGAAAGAAAAGTTGACCACAGCACCCGTGTTAGCATTACCGGAAGTTTTTGATAACTATGATGTATATACAGATGCATCGGGTCAAGGTTTGGGTTGTGTTTTGATGCAATCAGGGAAGGTAATTGCTTATGCATCTAGGCAGTTAAAGGTGCATGAGAAGAATTACCCTACACACGACTTGGAGTTAGCGGCGAGTGGTATTTGCTCAAAGCTTTGGAGACACTAACTGTATGGTGTCAAGGCAAGGATCTTCACGGATCATAAGAGTTTTAAGTTCTTCTTTACTCAGGAGAATCTGAATATGAGACAAAGAAGATGGTTGGAGTTCGTGAAAGATTACGACTTGGACATTCAATACCACCCGGGTAAAGCTAATGTTGTAGCTGACGCACTTAGCCGGAGAGCGGTTAATGCTATCACTACCTTACAAGAAGTCGTAGATCAGTTGGATAGGATGCAGATTCAAGTGATTGAAAGGAAGGGTGAAGCTCGGAATTTGGCGCCATTGATGGCAAGGTCAGATTTGCTAGATGAGATTCGGGCTAAGCAGGATAGAGACCCGGTGTTGATTAATTTGAAGCGAGTGGCTCGAGAGAAGCCTACAGTGGGTTATCAGTTGGACAAGAGTGGTCATCTTTGGTACGGAGACCGTTTGTGTGTGCCCGATGTGGATGGCCTAAGAGAGAAAGTTATGGATGAAGCCCATAAATTTCTTTTGCGGTACATCCAGGAGCCACTAAGATGTATAGAGATCTCAAGGAAAGGTATTGGTGGCCTGGTATGAAGTTAGGGATCGCAGAGTTTGTGGCAAGATGTGATACATGCCAGAGAGTGAAAGCGAACACGAAGGTCGGGAGGTTTGTTGAAACCCTTGGAGTACCGGAATGGAAATGGGAGAATATTACGATGGATTTCATCACCGGTTTGCCTAAGACTAAGGCGCTGATCATGACATGATTTGGGTGATTGTGGATAGACTCACAAAATCAGCCCATTTCTTGCCGTGTAAAGTGGACATGCCTATAAAGAAGTTCGCTACTATGTATATCGACAATATAGTGAAGCTTCATGGTGTGCCTTTATCTATTGTATCGGCGAGGGATAGTAGATTTATCGATCGCTTTCGGAAGGTCTGCAGAAAGCTTTTGGGACGAAGACCGATTTGAGTCTGACGTTTCATCCATGAGACGGATGGGCGATCGAGAGAGAACAATTCGGACTCTCGAGGATATGCTTAGAGCTTGTGTTTTGGATGCCGGGGGATCATGGATAGATTACCTCAACTTGGTGAGTTTGCTTACAACAATAGTTACCATGCAAGTTTGGGAATGCCACCTTTTGAGGCCTTGTGCGGTAGGAAGTGTAGAACTCCACTTTCTTGGGATGAAGTGGGAGAGAAGCACATCACGGGCCGGAGATGGTTCGACAAGCCAAGGAGAAAATTGAGTTGATAAGGAAAAATCGAAAAATTTGCTCAAGATCGTCGGAAGAGTTGGGCCGATGTTAGAAGAAGACCGCTAGAGTTTGAGGTCGGGGATAGAGTTTACCTTCGAGCGTCTCCAATGAAGGGTATCAAGAGGTTTGGACAGAAAGGAAAGCTAAGTCCAAGGTATGTAGGACCTTTTGATGTCATCGAAAGAGTTGAGAAGTTGGCTTATAGACTTCGGTTGCCAGAATCGATGTCTAGAGTCCACAATGTCTTCCACGTATCGATGCTTAAGAAGTGTTTATCTAAAGTGGATGTGGAATCTGAGATTGATCCGGAGGTTTTGCAAGATAATCTATCATACGTGGAGAAACCGATCAAGATTCTGGATAGGAAAGAAAGGATGATAAAGAGGCGGGTGATCCCGTTAGTGTTAGTGCAATGGAGCAATCATGCACCGACGGAAGCCACTTGGGAAGTGGAAGCGGACATGATCGACGAATTCCCAGAGTTCCCTCATCTTCCAGGTATGTTCTAGTTTCGAGGACGAAACTCCTCTTAAGGGGGGAGGAATGTAATATCCCGATTTTTGAAAAAGGGCAATTCGGTCTTTTAACAAAAATCAGAATATTATGATATTTTATTTAAAGGGTTTTTCAAAAAAGGGGTAATAAAGGAATTAAGGAAAATAATTAGGTCATTGGGATTATAAAAGGAAGACTAATCCTAATTATAACCTAGTTATTTTTTTACACAAAAAAAAAAAGAGGAGGCGCATATTTTGAGGAGGCGGCGGCATTGGTCTTTAGTTGAGAGAAGAAAAAAAAAAGGGGTTCGGGCACCGTCTTTCAATTCGAGGCTTAAAGGTTGATAATTTGTGCGGACCAGCAATGAGAAAAGTGATCGTCTCGTTGCGGCGTTCTTTTGACATCAACAATCCTAGATCCGTTAATGTTTGATTAAGGTAACGTGGTTTTCTTATCGTATGATTAAGGTTTAAGTAAAGTGGTAGAGCAATTTGTATGATTGTTTTCCATGGTTTTAATTCGTTTAAGTCGAGGTTGGGTTGAATTTGAGTAAAAACGCGAGTGCGTAAAACCGCCCTCTCGTGGTGCAAGAAAAAAAAAGCGTGTAACAGTGTGCAGAGGAGGCTCGGTCGACCGAGCCTATCCATTCGATCGACCGAGTGTTGGTCCATCCGTCACGGATGAGTTGTGTATCCGTCACAGACTATTTCTCGATGTCGGACGAAAAGTTTATCCGTCCGGACGAGGATTTATTTCAAGATCTTTGTTTTCCTTTTTGTTATGTGTTTAAAGCTCCATAATAGCGTATTTCTTGCATAACCTACGTGACAAAGCCCTGAATTAGCTTTTGATGCGTTTAGTTCCGGCACCACATGGATTCACTAAAAGATGAAGTGTGGGACCGTCGAAAGCTTTGGATTTGCCTTGTGCTTCGATAAGCTAGAGTTTATCGATGTCTCGTGTAATTGCTAGGGCTTGTCCGTGTCTAGTGGTCTAAAATGCGAGTAGGAGATGTGAGGGAGCTTACTTGAAAACACTTAGGTGGCTAGTTAAACATCTAATCAAACGTATGTGCTAGATTAATAATCTTAAACATCATGCAATGCTTGGTAAGGCATAGTACAATATCGCGATGTGTTCTCTGACCAGACAAAGTAGACTGTACCCACGCCGGTCAATCGATTGGCTAGATAAAGCGTCTGGTGCATTCTGCCGGTTATCACACTATCGGGACTCGGATATTCCCGGGGCTACTAGAGCGTGTCTCTAAGTAGGTTGCACCCAGTTGTCCTAGTACATCATATTACTAGGCGTAGTGCCCTTGCTATTCATGATGTAACAAACTTGAGCTAAGTTAGATACCTTTGGAACCTCATGTTATGCTATGAACATAATATGATAGTTAGCTAGGGTTAACAACGGAAATGAATTAATAAAAGACGGCGTTGCTTTTATTTCTTTATGAGATCATAGTTATACGATCTTCTACGCGTTACTGAGTACTTTTGCACTTACCCCGTTACGTTGTGTTTGTCTTCCCCTTTCCCCAAAGAAGATGAACAGGTTGCTACGGTTGACGAGTTCTTCGATGATGAAGTTTAAGATGAAGCTTTTGAAGACTTAGTTCTTTTAGTTATTTCTTTCTTAAAACAGTTGTTTCACGTTTGAACAATGTTGTCTTTCTTTTGGATTAGTTCTGGTTAAGTTCTTCTGAGATCTTTTGGGATTTGAATGTTGGATGATTAGTTTTCTTTATTGGATTTGGTTTTACAGCATTGAAAACCGTGTGTTCGATCTTTTGTCTTTTGTTTTTTTCCCGAGTCGTTTTATCTTCCGTGTCGTTTTAGTTCTGATGTATGACGTAAGACTTACATATATTATTGAATTTATTTGATAATGTATGTGCCGAGCGCTCTTTCCGGATAAGGACTCGGTGTCCGGGAGCGGGGCGTTACAGCTATCTAGCCAATTTTTTTATGCAAGAATGGATAATGCCGGTTTGATTACAAATTAATGGTATTATTATAGAGAGTTTTTTGGGATAATGTCTATCCCATTCTCTATTTTGAGATAGCGAAGGAGACTATATTCTCAAATGGCTAGACCCAATTTTTGCAGGAAAAAAAAGCCAAACACTAGAAAAAAAAATCCACTTTCCATTAATTCATTTCTTCTTGACGCTGAATTCCATCCTCCCAAATTATCGAATTGAAAGAAAAGGTCAGGAAAGATTAACCTCACCCTTTCCCATCTAGTCTTCACGCCACCGGCCGCGGATTTTTCGCCGAAACGGCTTAGCGCTTGGAAGGCATGGCCAAGTTGAAGTCGAAGTCGAAAGTTGTTGAAGAAGAAGGAGAAGAGCTAGATGGCTTGAAAAGAGACTAGATGGAGCGAGTTTTCTTTGTCCGTGTGGTTTTCTTTCGGAGAGAAGATGATATGGGCATGGCTTCTAGTGCCGGATTCGGCGCCGAGAGTGGTAGCCGTGATGAACTGGGTGGGAGTGAATGAGGAAAGATAGTTACCCATTACACCATCTTGTCAACATTTTCCACATTTTCCACCCAATCTTGATGTGCCATGTGGCAATTTATTGTCGTTTGAATTATTTGGCAAACCATTACGGTTGCTCTCAACGTTGGTCTGCTTACTGCAGTGGAATATGTAGGTTCTTTGTTTAATTTTGAGTGTGACAAGTTATGTTATTTATTATTGATGTTTTACATTTCTGTGAACGGATTTTTTTTTACTTTTTCTATTAACTAAAATTTGATACATTTATAGATTTAGAAGGTCAAGGGTCCAAAAGAACACAAAATAGACTTAATTAGACAAATAAAACATGCCAAACATTTCATTGTTTATAATGACACAAATTAGATAGATAAACCAAAATAACCTTACTTGAAAAAAAAAGAAAGGGAACAGGCGCTGAATATATATGTATATATTTTTCATTTTTTTTTTTGGTTCTGGACGTTGACAAGTTTTTTTTATTATTATTATTTATTTATCTAGTTGTGCATGCTGAAAAGTTTTTTTTTTTTTGGACGCTGAAAAGTTTTTTTTTCAATGACCACCGTGATGCAGTTGCCATCATGATGCATTCACCACCGCGATGCAGTCACCACCCCGATGCAGTCACCACCACAATTCATTGACCACCAAGATGCAGTGATCATAGCAATGCATTGACCACCGCGATGCATTGACCACTCATATGCAATGACCACCTTGATGCAGTGACCACCCTGATGCATTTACCCCCGCGATGCACTGACCGCCGCGATGCAGTGACATCCGCAGTGCAATAACCGCTGTGATGCAGTGACCCGTGCTATGCATTGACCCCCGCGATGCAGTGACCGCCGCGGTGGAGTGACCACCGCGAGGCATTGACCACCGTGATACAGTGACCTCCCAATGCAGTGACCTCCGCGATGCACAGACTACCCCGATGTAGTGACCACCGTGATGCAGTGACCATCGGGATGCAGTGACCAGCGCAATGCAACGACATTTGATGATACAACACTGCGATGAAGTTCACTAACTCACTAAACAAACACATTTCTTAACTAAAAACCCAAACTTAAATACGTAATTTTTCCACATTCATGTATGGATATATCAACAATGGTACGACTCTTCATGCATTGACCACCGTAATGCAGTGACCACCCCGATGCAGAGACCCCCATGATGCAGAGACCACCCTCAATGCACTGACCATCGCGATGAATGACCACCCACGATGCAGTGACCACCCTAATGCAGTGACTACCCCCGATGCATTCACCACCCCGATGCAGTGACCACCGCAATGCAATTACCACCCCGATGTAGAGACCACCCCGATGCAGTGACCACCCCCGATGCATTGACCATTGATAACGTAGATCAAGTGATAATAAAATACTTGACCACCATAAACCAATACTAGCAAGAGGACTATGTCCATCGTAGTATAGCTATAGCGAATCAAGGTCGATCCCACAGGGAACCAATTGTGGGTCATTTATATACAAACAATTAATCATTCATATCAAGGACACAAAAGCGGTCTACGACCAACGAAAGACAAGAAGGATAAAGGACTCGACTCGACACAACACATAAACAACGTAATTAACCTCCCCAATTTTTATGTTATCGTTTGGATCTAGAGATTCTATATAATTAAGCGATACTCGACAACTATTAATCCAATTCGTATTCTTTTTATATTGGCTACGGGAGTCATCCCCTAAACTAGATTTAGCTCCGGTTAGGCCATCTAGATCACTGTGCTACATTACGTGACTTCGCTTCGTAGGCCTCCATCTCATATAACTCGCAAGCTTACAAAACTAGGGATGCCGATATAAACCGTATTCCTCACCTAGGCAACGTTCCTGTGGTTAGGCATACTTCCTAAGTGATCGCATCAGTCTCTGTCCTATTAACAATTACCTGCACGGTCTCATGTTAATCTACGATTTACGTATAACTAGATGAGCTCAATTCCCTAATACAGAACAGATCTAGATCTCGCTGAAAGTCCCGGAAGATCAATTCATGAGCTGACCTAGGAGCCCTATATTGGTATTTTCTAATCATACGCTAATTAAAACAGATGAGCAACGTAGCCGTAGCCATACCTACTAAGACAAGAAATTCTAGGTGGACAATCACACCATAAAGACGTGGCTAGATTGACGCGGCGAAAACCTAAATCTTAGCGTTTCTACATACGTAACGGATAAAATAGAGATTCATAAAGCAATTATATAGATCTACTAAAAACACGATTGTCGATCATACCAAAGTCATCTATAGGTCACCGGATAACAGATCTGGGCGTGTGGATCCTTATAGACAAGGAATCCCCACTGCCTCATATCGTATCCTTAGATCTACATCGTTCGGTGAAGAACGAACAACCTCAAACGATAAACAATAATTGGGGGGAATCTAATTACAACAAACAAAGAAGAAATAAATACAAATAACTCACATTATTGCTGCTGAAAATTTGTATAAAAACTACTCTGAGAAACTGAGGATTTGTGTTATGAGTCGATGTAAAGTGACTAATGAAAGAGAGTTTATATAGGCTGTAAAACCGACTTAGAATAGCCTTCAGCCGACCTAATTCGTAAATCCTAAGCCCTAACGAGATAGAAAACGCGTCTGGAGAAGCAGGGACAATTTAGTCAACTCGCTGGCAGCCAGCGAGCCTGAGGATTCTGCTGGGCCTCTGCCTACTTCACCTGGTCCGTTCCTGGTCCGTTTCTGTGCATTTTTCTCCTCCAAAGTCCATTCCAATCACTTCCAAATCAAGCCCACTATAAATAAACCATAAAACAAGGCTTGTAATATCAAATAATATAATAAAATGGCTAATTACATAATAACGAGTCGTAACTCGGTTCGGGTGTAATTTTTGCACGAGACGACTAATTATTAACCACTTAAATCCCATTTAAGCTAGAATCGGGTGTAATCAATAGGTAAATAAAGGTATAAAGTTGACCGTCATCAACCATCACGATGAATGACCACCCGCGATGCAGTGACCAACCGTGATGTAGTGACCACCGTGAAGTAGTGACCACCGTGATGCAGTGACCACCCCGATGCAATGACCACCCCGGACGCATTGACCACCCCGATGCAGTGACCACCGTAATGCATTGACCACCGTGATGCAGTTACCACACCGATGCAGAGACCATCCCGATGTAGAGACCACCCCCGATGCATTGACCACCGTAATGCATTGAGCACCCCGATGCAGTGACCACCGTAATGCATTGACCACCGCGATGCAATGACCACCCCAATGCAATGACCATCAGGATGCAGGGACTATCGCTATTCAGCTATGAAGCACCGACACTTCAATTAGGTCGCCGTGCGCTGTGTCCGACACATTTTCAGCCCGACACGCTCCCGACACGTGTCGAAAACGTGTCGCTCGATTAAAATAATGTTAAATTCAAATTTTGAATTCCGACACGGCCCGACACGCTGGGGACACGCTGGGGACACGGCGGGACACGGCCCGACACGCTGGGGACACGGCCCGACACGTTGGGGACACGCAAGGGACACGGCGGGACACGTTGGGGACACGGCGGGACACGTTGGGGACACGCAAAGGACACGGCGGGGACACGCAAGGGACACGGCGGGACACGGCGGGGACACGCAAGGGACACGTTGGGGACACGTAAGGGACACGCAAGGAATGCAATCCGTCCTGCGAATTGGCACCAACCTACGTCTATGTTTTTTTTAATATATATATATTAAAACGTGTCGACGGCGTGTCGTGCCCTCAAATTTTGAAAGTAACCGTGTCGCCGTGTCCGTGTCGTGTCGTGCGCCGTTCCCGTGTCCGTGTCCGTGCTTCATAGCTATTCAGTGACCATCGCGATGCAATGACATTATATACATTGTTTCACTCTTTTTACAGCGGTATTATATACATAATGTCTTTATCCAAGAGTGATATTGTGTATTATCACTACAACAAGAGTTGCACAACTTCAACAATTATGCAGTGACATCGCAATGCAGTGACATGTGAAGATATAGTGACATTTGAAGATGCACTTGACGAACTAAAATATAAACATTTTATGAAGTGACACCTTATGCAATTATTTTAGAAAGCTACCAAATTTATTTACTCCCTCCGTCCCAATTTGTTTGGGCATTTTGGTAGTGTTGTTAAACGAACAGAGCCGCTCGTGAACAAGTTTATGTTCGGCTCGTTAGTGTTCGTGATCATATAGCTTAACGAGCCGAGCTCGAACATGATTGTAGGCTCATTTGCTTAACGAACGAACACGAGCTTGGTTCGCGAACGTTCAATTATGTCGCGAACATGTTTATATAAATACATCAATTTACAGTAACTCTGACTCAAAAGAGGATAATTCATTCATTAATCTAATAGTGATTAATTTTTAATGTATAACTTGTTATTTTTACATTTGCACTTTATGTTTTATATCTTAACGAACCGAACTCGAGCCAAATCCGAGCCAAACTCGAGCTGAAAGACAAAAAATATGTTTAACGAGCCGAGCTCGAACATTTTATCGTTTAAACTAGCCGAGCTCGAACACAATTTTTTGTTCATTTAACAACGAACGAGCGAGAACGAGCTCGTGAGCTAAACGAGCTCGAGTTCGAACCACCAATACTCTGCTCGGCTCGGCTCGTTAAAAGTTCTACATTTTGGATCCCACAATATTCACAGACACATCAATTAATAAGTTGTCCTGTCATTAAAACTTGACTAATTTATTTTTTTGTCCTTTTTATATGTAGCACCATTTTCACTTTATAAAATACATTGAGATAATTTAGGCAATTAAAGAAAAAACTTTGAGTCTACTTAGAGTTATGAGACTTATTTTGGGACAACCATAAATAGAATAATTCCCAAACAAATTGGGATGGAGAGAGTATTAAATTGTGTATGCAGTGACATCAATGTCACGGCATCCAATTTATGTACAAAACTAGTTCTTCAACTACATCTTACATTTCAACTCGTTGTGCAAGACAACCGATGTGCTCAGTATCATTACTCTAAAAATAAGAGTAGTGATAGTGCCACAACAAAAATGACCACAATAAAATACACAACACACTTTTGGACCATTGATTATGATGTGGGACATGTTGATTCAAATGAATCCCTCAAAAATGAAGGGTGGAAAAAAGTGGTGTGGCACTTGTTTCGCATATTTTGTTGTGGCATAAACATTTCTCAAAAAATAATACATCAAACTATAAACATTAATCTACTGAATTCTCTTTGGTCTATAGACACTAATTTGCATTGGCTTTATTACTCCAGTTGCACCCATAAATTGTCTAAAACATTCCCTTCTCAGTTAGTGTCCCCCATTCTTCACTTGTGGGAAGAATCACTTATTCCTTGCCAAATGCAAAACACCCCTGCTGAAATACAAAATCTTTATACAGTTCTTGGCACTTGAAATCATGCCCTATAGAGCAAGTTAGTACCAGGTGATCAAATCAGTAACATATTTTGATAAATTGATTGATACGTGATCACATCTAACTAGAATGCACCTTGTCTCCCCTAAAAAAAATGCACCTTGTCATTGTATAATGCTATGGAAATGTTGATACAGGACACTTGCACAATGCTTGAACCAAAACAGAGAGGTAATGTTTATTAGCATCATGCATTATGATAGTTAAAGAACAGGAACTAGATTTCCTGGTTCTTAAATTATAGCAAGTGTCCATCTCAAGAAGACAGTAGACTGGAAATGTTATGGAATAACCATCCAAAGAGAATGCCTACATCAAGCATTCACACATCGTGTGTCCTGCGACGGCCCCTATGATGAGATTTTTGCAGCGTGTTCTCCCATGACCTCTCCATGTTAGGAACTACGTCTACTTCGAATTCGTCTTCCTCCTCATCAGTCTCATCCCCATAGCCAAACTCCACATCGCCTCTATATCCCGGTTCACTGCCATATCCTGATTCATTCCCCAATCCATCACGATTCCCAGCCTGCCTCGCAACCCCAGAACCCGTATTATCCTTCTCCCCGCAACCCCAGAACCCGAATTATCCTTCTCCCCACTACTCTGTCTACCTTTCTAGCATTATTCTTTCTAGTTTCGCTCACATCAAAAGACCAATCCGCGTCCTCATTCACCAAAAGCTCCCCTTGAATCCGCAACCGCAGCAACAGGAAATCCACTTGCCCTACTTCTACACCCCATAAAATCAAAATGGGGAGTCGATTCCTTCACCGGTTCAGTTGGATATGGACTCATCTCCTAGCACTGGTGGAGGAGAGGGTGCCATTGTTGACTTTGGTGGTGGTGAAGCAGAAGAACGAAAGGGGATATACTTGTGTGGTGTCTCCACACGTGTGGAGACACCGTGTGGAGACACCACAACCACATAGTTTCATTTTGTATTTAAAGTATGTGGTTCTGATCGTTTTACCCGTCACTTCACCTTAAAATTCCCTCATCATACAAGTATTTCCCTAACGATGGTGTCCATTCGAAGAAATTGGGGAAATGAAATTGATCGGTGATAGATAGAAGCAGGGGAAAGGTTCATTTGGATGGGTAATTTTGCCCGAGCATTACTATTCTGTCCTTATAACCAATGATATTTAAAGTGCGTCCTAAATGTCTAATTAAGTTCAGAAATCGGTCCTTATAAACAAATAACCAGATTTAGAATAGGGGAGTGATTTAAAAGAAGAAAAAAAGAGGGAAAAAATAGTAATTAGGATAGTGGAATATAAATTGGGTGATAAATATAAATTCACTGTTTATAACCCCAAATCCACTGTTTGCTGCAGTAGAACTGACATCAAATCAAATGTTTCACTATTCCACTGTTTATGTGTTTTTTACAAAGATAACCTCTAAAATAACGTTGAAAAAATATCAAATGAGATGTCTAAATATAGAGGACGAAAAAATGAAAAATTGTGTTGAAAGAATTATCATCTTTCGACAATCAGATCAAAAGATATATTCGTTTTTGTAGTTAAATATGAAATAATTTAAATCACAGCGGAATAAAGACACGTCATTTTTAACCAAAAAAAAATATTACATCGTCCTCTTTGTATATTTCTATGCTGAAATTGTCATTTTCCTATCTTCATGTGGCACTTTTTTTTTCCTGGTAAAAACCGAAATTTTGGTTTGTGTGTTATATAGTAACCGAAATTTTTTGTTCGACTCTCCGTTAAATATGCCACAATAGGCCACATCGACTCTTTCTGGTGCTGACACGCGTTA
Organism: Gentiana macrophylla; assembly: GCA_026214975.1. Lineage (NCBI taxonomy): Eukaryota > Viridiplantae > Streptophyta > Magnoliopsida > Gentianales > Gentianaceae > Gentiana > Gentiana macrophylla. The sequence goes on along the minus strand of CM047817.1, from coordinate 81,795,354 downwards.
TAGTAACACGCTTTCTGGTTATTTTTACAAAAGGTTTTTATATTTTTTACACGTCACACTCCGGTAATTCTACTCATATACACCCCATTTATTGTAAAATAAAATAAAAACCTTTTGATACACCACAATATTATGTTTTTGGTCTCACATTCTATCTATACACCCCATGTCTCCTCTTCTATTAAAAGTTAACAATGTCCTTCCCACAATGCTCCAAGTCTCTGTGAAAGACCATCTGACACGTGTTATTTTTTATTTTTTATTTTTTTAATTTTTTTTCCTTTATAACAAATGTGTATTTTTTTTGGGCGCCTTTATTCACACTCCGGTAATTCTACTCATATACACCCCATCTATTGTAATTAAAAAAAAAACATTTTCATACACCACAAATATTATGTTTTCGGGACGGAAGGACTACAATTTTTTTTCTGAGGGATTACGATTAATTTATTTATTTATTAGGGAAAATCAAGCTATTAGAGCGATATGAATAACACAATACAATTTTGCACTTTGTTTATGCTAAACATATATGTTATTCAATAAGACATAATCTCAATCAATAATGAAAAAATGTATTGTGGACATAAACGTTAATCAATAAGACATAATCACAATTAATAATGAAAAAATGTATTGTGTCATTTATTATGACACAACTGTTGTGACCATAGCATTTCTCACGGCCTCAACATTGATATCTGGGAAAACAAATATTAGAGGAAGAAATATTTTAAAGATGCAGGTCGTTGCACAAATTGAGAAGAAAAAAACACGCAGGTCGCTGGATATTACGTTTTCGGGACCACAAATATTATGTTTTCAGGACGGAAGAACTACAAATTTTTTTTGAGGGATTACAATTAATTTTTTTATTTATTAAGGAAAATCAAGCGATTAGAGCGATATGAATAACATAACACAATTTTGCACTTTGATTATATATTACTCAATAAGATATAATCACAATCAATAATGAAAAAATGTATTGTGGACATATATGTTAATCAATAAGACATGATCACAATCAATAATGAAAAAATATATTATGTCATTTATTATGATACAACTGTTGTGACCATACTATTTCTCACGGCCACAACATTGATATCTGGGAAAACGAATATTAGATGAAGAAAATTTTAAAAATGCAGGTCGTTGCACAAATTGAAAAAAAAAAAAAAAAAAAATGCAGGTCGCCGGAAATGGAAACGGAAAAAAGTTAGCCGGAACAGGAGGAAAATAATTTAGGCCAATTCCCGATTTGGAGATATTTCTTATTCATAGCTGGGATATTTCTTATTTGTTTAATTAATAGCTGGAATATTTCTTATTCATTTATTTCAAATAATAGAAAGGTGATGGGTTTAAGTGGAAATGGTCCCGTTTTATAAAAAAAAAAGGTAGTTTGGTAGAGCATATTATATTTTAGGGAAATATATGTGAAAATACTATTTAACCAAACATCTTTCTACAAGTACTAAATAAACAAATATCTTTGATGAATACACTAAATAAACAAATACCCGTTTAGGTCAAACTTGGATGAATCTAATAAAATATTCCTATTTAGTATATTTGACTACATAATCATTCTTATTTCTTTCTATACAGTTATCTCCATGTGAAATACTTGTTCTAAATAATTCTGATTAGTGCTGACAAATAAATACATTCAATCCAAGTTGTACTTTCTCATTTTTAATCTTCAAATATGTTACACGCTGAACAGCCGTGTCTTGCACGGCGTCTTGTTTTTCTAGTTTTAACAATAAACCCTTTATTCCAGAAGATCGAATTTATATACTTGAATTAACATGCGCGCATGGACACAAGTTAGCACACATGTTGTAGAATATTAGCATATCGTTACAACAATAAATGGAAATTAAAGAAGAAGCACCACCTACTTGACAAACAAGTGGTTCATCAACTTTACACTATAACTCAAAAGTTTAGTAAATGACAAGAAAATAACCATGTTGCAGGCCTCCCTCGAAACTAAAAATATATATATCTTAAATATTCTTTTTCTGAACGACTAAAATATTTGAAGATCGATTAGTTGTATTTTATTTCATAATAATAATGTTTTTAGGAGAAATGTATATATTTGAAGTTGAATAATTAATACAATTATTGTTCTATATATAATTATGTAAAATTAGTTGTTGACCTGTGTTCTATTTATTCAGTGGCTTAAAGAAACTCAAGGGCAGTACAGAAAGTGTAGATTGAGAGGAGAAAATGGCTATGAGGAGCCTCTTTATAGGCGCATTATTATTTTTGGTGTTGGCTGTGGAGAAATCAAGCGGAGCAACAACCTATGTGGTTGGGGATGCATTGGGTTGGAAGATCCCCACCGTTGGTGCCGCCAGCTATTCTTCATGGGCAGCTCAACATACCTTCCTTCCGGGTGATAAATTGGGTAATCATATTAATCTTTTAAATAAGACGGATCCAAGAGGTGGCTTAGGGGTGCTAAGCTCGCCCGTATTTATTTTCAAGACACCAAAAAAAAATTGTGTAATTTAAATTCAACACGAGTTAATGCCTTAATCTGCTCATCCGACCATATTAATTTTGTTCACTAGCCCACCAAAGCTTCAATTTACTGGCTCCGTCCATATGCCGTCAAAACTCTTTCTCTGGCTCTGTTTATTTGATGCATACATCTAGGTAATCCCATGAATACAGAGTGTTGAACTATCATCTCTCTCAAAATCTTAAGCTTTTGGGAAGTATGGGCTTATAAGAGGGAAAAGAGGCAGACTCGTGTGACCTACAAGAATGGAGATAGGAAGCTTAAGCATATGCTCCATAAGTTTAAGCTTTTTGGGAAGTGTTAGATAAGAAGGAAAAGACGCAAATCCGTGTGGGCCTATAAAAAAGAAGATAAGAAGTTAAGTTTATGGGAGCTCTCCAAAAACTTTTTTGGTTTATGGGAGAGCTCAAAAAAGCTTGCTTTGAGAATTCTCCCATGCTCTGCTTACACTTTTATAATCTTAAGCTTTTAGGAAGTATGAGCTTATAACATAGAAGAGAGCAAGCCCAAGCTTTTGGGAAGTCATGGAACTTATAAGAGGAAGAAAGGCAAGCCCATGTGGACCTATATGAAAGGGGATAGGAAGCTTATGCTGGGAGATAGGCCAACACTTGCAGCGAGGAGCGAGGGTTTGAGCTGGGACTCCTGCTTCGATCTGATATTGAACTACTATCTCTCTCAAAAATTTAAGTTTATGGAGAGGTAGATAATTAACATTATATCTCAACACAGGGTATAATAGGAATCAAGAAAAGTATTATGATGCAGTATATATTAGGGATCGAGTTATACTAAATAAATAGTTGTTAAGCGTGAGGGCAATGTGTCGGCTCATCTCTTGACAAGAGAAGGCTTAAAATTGTTTGGTCTTAATGAATGGGGCATTTCGCCGGCTATTCATGTACTCCCTACTTTTCTCATGATATGATGTCTTTTCATGTCTCGGGCGAAAAAAGAAAAAAAGCCTATGCTTAAAACAAGCAGGCGGATCGGGGATCTCCGGATAAGTGGAAGTAATAAAATTTTTAAAGACAAATAAAAAATTAAATGGGGGGGAGGGGGGGCCTTGGACCTTGGTTGCATGTAGGTCCGCCCTTGCCGAAAAATGGTCTCATCATTCTACGAATTAGCATACAAAAAAACTAAGAACCTATTTGAAACAACTTTTACGGCTTGAGTTGATTATGAACTGATATCACAGTCTTTTCTTCTTTTGGTGGTTGCAGTTTTCAACTTCACAACAGGTGCACATGACGTGGCCAATGTTAACAAGGCAAGTTTTGATAGCTGCGATTCTGCCACAACCATCACTTCCTTATCAGCCAGTCCAGCCATTATCACTCTTACTTCTGCTGGACACCAATATTTCATTTGCACAATCGGCCAGCATTGTTCGTTAGGACAACAATTGTCTGTTAAGGTATTGGCTGTTTCTCCACCACCGTTGTCCCTGCCAACATCACCACCGGCTCCGTCCCCTATGTTAATCCCAACCCAAACACCCGTGGCATTGGCTTCAGCACCGGCTCAAACACCAGCACCATCAGCTTCCATAGACCCGACATTACCCTCGTCGTCTGCTAGCCCTCCAGCTCCATTTGTGCCGGAAGCTCCTTTGTCACCACTGTCAGAGGGCGTCCCTGGCGGCCCTACAGGAAGTTTTCCAGGAATCGGGATGGGACCTGCAGGGTCATTTCCTTTTCCCCAACAAAATTCTGCAACCGCTGCGGCTATTCGGAGAGCACCCATGCTCATGATCATTTCAGCCGTCATTGGTGTTACTATTTGCTAATTAAATTATGACCAAGGATACCAGCACAAACTTACACAACCAATTCACACAACATTGATATACACCACCAGATCAATCAATTATAGGTTCTATAAAAATTAATGGTGTATAGATCAATGATATGTCGATTGGTTGTGGTTGTATCATTTCTCTTAAATTATATATCTCCAATGAAACATACCTGGTGGCATGATAGGAAGAGTAATGATAATGACACAACTGTTGTGACACGAGTGCCACAACGTGCATCTACATCGTTGACTCATTGATCATTATTATATCTATCATGATCAACAGTGTAGATGTACGCTGTGACACTCATTGTGTCAACAGTTGTGTCATTATCATTACTTGATATGAGATGTGAAGGAAACCATGAAAATTGATGTCACATTAAATATTCCTTTCTTATTTTTTAAACGTTGGAAAGGATTTTTATTAAGGAATCTAAGGGCTTGATGCATAAAATTCGTAAACGAGTGACGACGCTAGAAATCGTCCGGGTTGATTTTGACTGAATGATCAGGTAATTGAGTCTCTGAAATATGATCTGACAAGCTTGAGAGTAAGCCTGCAAAACAAAAATTAATTAACGTAAGAGGACCCGAAGCTTTGCCTCCACAGATCATCCGACGCTCAAATCAATTCGGTATTGGCGTTTTGCTATTTAAACTGTGAGTTCAGTTTGTAAAATGATTGACACCTTTAAAATGAGGAGAATGAACCTTTTATATAAAGTCCTATCATGGGCAAAAACGTTACTGTGCATTAAAGTACGTAGCATGCGAACATCACGGAGCGGTTACAGTTCATGGCGTAACGTCCGCGATGGTCACTTAATGGGGTGTAACGGTTATTTGAGACCGATGATGAATTGCATCATGTCGGCTGAAAGAGACCATGGACGACCTATGCCACGCCGACTGTGAGGGACCGATGACGACTTGCATCATGCGGTTAATTGATATAAAGGGGACCTGCACCCTGTTGATATCCAACACATTTTTCTAGTAAAACAACCCAAAATCAAACTTAGACCAAATCGGCCCATACGATGTTGTGGCCTTAGATACTTTTTGTGAGGTCCGATCTCACCCATGTCAACAAGATACAATCAAGTGATCAACTATTCAAACACTATTCAAACACAAGTCTTCGGAGACCAGGATTTCCATATCCTTTCATGTTAAAACTTGAGTCTCGGGTGCTGACTCAGACAAATTAGGTGTAACTTCAACTCTCTTTTATGCTGCAAGAGTTGTCTCTAAAATACTCGGCTCTACATCTGCTCTACATCTGCATCAGTTGATTCCCCCTAAGCTAATTCCATCTGTTCCACTAAAACTTTGAGATTTTTGTCTAGAAGAGTGAAGGCGCTGCTTTATGTATCTAGCCTTGGGTATAGGTTTATTCAAGGTCAATCACAAACTTCCTTGATTATAAACATATCCATAAGTCTTCGATCTTCATACCGAGTCCAGGTCCTCATCCTTCTACTCGGCTGATGTAGGATCCGAATGAGACTTCTTGATCCGGCCTATCGGACTTACATTACAATGCTTAGTCAGATTAACCTATACAAGATCGGACTTCTAAAGCCTATACAGACCAAGTATTTTCTAGACTCATTCATGTTTCTATAACATAGCCGGACCATCATCAAAATTGAAATGTTCCTAACATTCACCAAGCCTTTCCAACCATCTAAATACAAGATCACATCCTGCTTTTGCCATCAGTTCCTACCTCATTCCGCTTACTCTTGTGAATAGACCGCCCTTCCTAATGAACTTTGTTACTGCTTCTGGTACGTACCTCACCACCTAAATCATTTTATATTTATCAATACGCTACCATAAATAAATGCAGAAAACACGATTCAGATATAATAAATTGCCAGAACCAGAAATAAAACATCGTCTTACCTCTGAGAAGTACGGATCCATATGCTATGGCAGCTCCAGCATGACCCTGCAATTCATATTTGCAATTCATTTCCTATTCCAAGTATACAGGAAGGGGGATTGTGAAAGATTTATGGCCCAACATTGCCAATTAACTAACAATCAAAATATTTGAGTCTGAAATATATAAACAACAACATTTTCACTGAACGTTTTCAACACCATTTTAGACAAATAAAATCATATGAAACCTGAAATATTAACCCAACAAAATTGAACACTAAACACTATTGTACGTCACTACGATGTCATCTTATGCTCAAAATGGACTTGGACACACAATATACATAGTTCACTACAAGCATTCTGCTTTTTCTCTAAAACATGTCTTTTTTTGCGTAGATGAATTGAGAAACCAAAGGACAATCCACAAAGTACCAATAAGAAAAAGATTAACCATAGAACTACCAAGCAAACTGGATGAAAACAATAGGCAATGTAACAAAAAAGAGGCCTTCATGGATTAGTGTAAGAGCGGAAGCTTAATAAGAGAAGATAGAAATAACTAGCTGTTTATTTCATTAAGGTAAAGCTTAGCTTATTACAAAGAGGCCTGGTTGTTTATATAATACAACCAGCCTCAGAAAAGCAACAGGAAAAGCAACTAGCCGTTGGAAGTCTTATCCTAACGGCTAGTTGGACTTTCAGCAAGAAAACAGAACCCGATAGAGGACAAAAGCTTATAGGAATTAAGCTTTAGACTAATACAAGGTCTAATTAATTAATTAAGGATTAACTTAATAAAAGAATAAAAAAGGTAGTAATAGGATTAATCATAAACAGTGTGATTAATTCTAACACCCCCCTCAAGCTGGTAGATGTATATCAAACATGCCCAGCTTGCCAACATCTTCATAAAAAACTTTTCCAGGTAAACCCTTAGTAAACAGATCTGCCACTTGTTCCTTGGAGGGTACAAAGTCAGTAGTAATGAGGCCACTCTCCAATTTTTCTTTGATGAAATGTCTGTCAACTTCAATGTGCTTGGTCCTATCATGTTGAACTGGATCATGTGCAATATCAATTGCTGATTTGTTGTCACTGGACAGCTTCATAGGACTCCTCCACACCACCTTTAAGTCATTCAGAATTATCTTCATCCAAAGTAGTTCACAGATCCCTATAGCCATAGATCTGAATTCAGCCTCTGCACTGGATCTGGCCACAACAGGCTGTTTCTTGCTTCTCCAAACCACTAGGTTGCCTCCCAAGAAAATGCAGTGTCCAGAGGTTGATCTCCTATCTTCAATTGCTCCAAAGATAGTCTCGAATCAGATAAGCTTGTATATCCAACTCATCTTTCCTTGTGTAGTAGTATCCCTTGCCAGGACATCCCTTCGGATATTCAAGGATTACATCTCACGCTCTTTGATGGCATACCTTAGGATTTGCAAAAAAATGCACGACCACATGCACAAAGAAGGCAATGTCCGGCTAGTGTGTGCCGATATATCGGCTGCCCACTAATCTTTGATAGAGTACTTATCAACATCCTCATCCTCGGAGAAATACTCAAGCCATGATTGTACTCAATGGGAGTTGCAGCAGGCTTGCATCCAAGTTTGCCGGTTTAGTTAAGATCAAGGATGTATTTCTGTTGAGATATGAAAATCCCTTTATCTGAGTAGGCAAATTCAATGCCCAAAAAATACTTAAGTCTGCCCAGATTTTTTATGTCAAATTCTCTGGCCATTCCTGCTTGTAGGATTTGGTTGGCTTCTTGATCATCACCTGTGACAATGATGTCGTCAACATACACAAGTAGGATAGATCTCTTCCCACCTTTTCCATGTTTTACAAACATGGTGTGGTCACCTTGACTAGGCTTATAACCTTGGTCAAGCATAAATTTAGCAAATCTTCCTAACCATGCCCTAGGAGACTGTTTTAGCCCATATAGAGCTTTATTCAGGCTGCATACTTTCCCATCAGAATTCTCAAAGCCTGGGGGAACAGCCATATAAATAATCTCATTCAAGTTGCCTTGTAGAAGGCATTCTTGACATCATATTGTTGCATATTCCACTCCAGATTCTGACCAGGAGATAAGGATCCTGGATCAGTATTCATTTTAGCAACAGGGGCAAATGTTTCAAAGTAGTCCACCCCATGAGTTTGGGTGTACCCTTTGGCCACAAGTCTGGCCTTATGTCTTTCTATAGTCCCATCAGACTTATACTTGGTGGTAAACACCCATTTACAACCAACAGTCTTTTCACCCTTAGGTAAATGAACAAGATCCCATGTTTTGTTCTTTTCCAAAGCCTGCAGTTCTTCCTGCATGGCTTTAGACCATTTTTCATCAGATATTGCTTCTTTCACACTCTTTGGAGTGTCATGTTTATGCAGATTCATTTCTCAGAGCACTTCTTATAAGATAGGAAGGTTCTAATGGGATGTTTAAAGGCATTCCTCTTCCTTTTCTTAGTGCTATAGGAAGATCATCAAGTGTGTCCTCAGAGCTTTCAGATTCATAGTTTTCAGATTCAGATTCAGAGTGTGAATCTGAAGCAATACTGATACTCTTGGTATCATCACTAATACCCTCAGAATCATCACTTTTCTGAGGGTTATTGGTGTTTCTAGAGTCCTCATTAGGGGTGTCAATCCCATGTGGAGAGCTGACTTTAGACAGCTTTGGTGTCTTCTTTTTTCTAGTGTAAACAATGGGGGTTTTCTCTTTTGTGTTAGCATCTCCTGTTCCTGTAGTAGGAAAAGGAGTTCCAGTAGGAATATCACTCATAGTGGGGCTAGTATGTTCATATTCATGTTCCATACTGGGAGTAGGGATTCCCTTGTCCCCTTGAAAGAAGTCAAGATAGTCTTCTTTCTGACCAGTAGAATCCCCTTTATTTGTAAAATAAGACACATCTTCATGAAAGGTAACATCCCTAGAGATGATAACTTTTCTTGTAGGAGGATGATAGCACTTATACCCTTTTTGGGTATTGGAATATCCAATGAAGACACACCTTAGGGCCCTAGGATCCAATTTTCCTCTGTTGTGTGCATATATGTGAACAAATGCCACACAACCAAAGGTCTTTGGACCTAGGCCTTCAGATTGTGACATGCTGGGGTAAGTATTCCTTACACATACAATAGGAGCCTTGTTGTTCAAGATTTTAGTGGGGAGACGGTTTATTAGGTGAGTGGCTGTAAGAACAGCCTCTCCCCAATAATTTTTTGGAGCTTCCATTTGAAACATTATTGCTCTAGACATTTCCATTAGATGTCTATTCTTTCTTTCTACCAATCCATTCTGTTGAGGGGCATACACACATGAAGATTCATGTATGATCCCCTTCTCATCCAGAAAAGGATTCAGCAGTCTATTAAAGTATTCCCTGGCATTGTCAGTTCTTAATCTCTTGATATTGGTATCGAATTGGGTTAGGATTTGATGGTAGAACTTAGGAAAAATCTCCAAGAGGTCAGATTTCTGCCTCATAAGATATGTCCAAGTGGTTCTAGTGCAATCATCAATGAAAGTAACAAACCAAATGGAACCATTGATATTAGAAGCAGGGGAAGGTCCCCAATGTCACTTTGTGAATCACAACAAAAGGTTTAGTACATCTTATTCCTTGAATGGGACGAGAGCCCTTTTGTGCTTGGCCATTTCACAAACATTACAATGCAACTTGTCTATTTCACATTTGTTAAACAAAGTAGAAACATCTTTTAATAATAGCAAAAGGAGGATGACCTAGTCTATAATGATACAACCATAATTTATCATAAGTAGACATAGATAGAAAACTAGCGAATAGGACATGGTCTTCCTCTTTCGTAAATATAACCCTTCCTTAGCTTTAGCAACCCCAATCCTCTCCTTCTCTACAAGATCCCGTATCAAGCATAGATTAGAGGAGAAGGCAACTAAACATTTTGAATCTTTGGTTAATCTTTGTATAGAGATCGATTTTTAGATAACATAGGGACATGTAACACATCCCTTTAATGAGTTTATCATTCAAAGCATAGTCTCTATCCCGGTCACATGGATAGGAGAACCATCGAAGAATGTATATAGTTACATTATTGGCACAGACTTAGTAGAAATCATATTGTCACAAGAGGAAGCCATATGGTTCATGGCACGGAATCAACTACCCATTCTATAGGACCTTCAGGTCGCTTATTAAGACCAGTCATACGAAAAGGCCAAGGAGGTTGATGAGCTTTCTAATGACTCAATGAACTTCCTCGCCTTTTCAATTTCGAAGGTCCAAGATTGTGGTCTTGATTACGGCTTGCGAGCCTCTGGACATTCTCAACGTTCTTTTACGATTCTCATTCTTTGTTAACATTGTTAGCGACCGCTTTTGGTGTTGTCACTCCTGGTTTCCCGTGGAGTTTCCAACAATTTTCTAGTATGTCCTGTTCCTTTTACTGAAAGAAGCGAGAATAGAGAATCTCATCCCCAATTTTGTTGTTGTTTTTCGATAATTGTTCCCACTCTTTTGAAAAGAGGGTTCTTATCGATGGTAATTTTGTTGCCCTGAGTTATCAAAGCAGAACTTTCAACAGGAGATGTGTCAATCATAACACCTCTCCTACTTTCTTCTGCTCTAATAAGAGCTATTGTTGCATTTAAACTAGGGAGATCTCCCTTTCCAAGAATCTGAACTCTGACAGAGTCATATTCAATGTTAAGACCAGCCAAAAAGGCATAGATCCTATCTTTTTCAAATATCCTTTTCAGGATCTCAGCATCCTCAATGTTGTTCATCTTGATGCATTGGTAGTGGTCTAATTCTTGCCACAGACCTTGCATCATGCCTGAATATTCAGTGATGGATCTGCTGCCCTGTTTTGTATTTGAAATTTTAGTCTTTACCTCATAGATTTGAGTTGCATCATTGACCACCTTTGAGTAGGTCTCCTTCACATGACCCCAGATTTCCTTTGCATTGGCCATGAACATGCATGTATCACTGATTTCAGGGATCATGGAGTTCCATAACCAAGACATCACCATGGAGTCTTGCTCATCCCATACAATAAACTTAGGGTCTTCTTGAGCCGGTCCTGTCCCATTAAGGTGACTGAGCTTGCTCTTTCCTTTCGTAAAAGTCGGACAAAACGATACCATTTCAAGTAATTTTTCCCATTGAGTTTAAGAGCAGGCTGGATGTTTTGAAGATCACCATTATTGGTGGAAAGATGATCAGAACGAGGAGTTGCTGCAGTGGTATTACTTGTAGCAGTAGATTCAGCAGCCATGAGGATTTAGAAAAAAAGTTCCCAGAAATTTGAATTTTTGAGCCTAAAGCTCCGATACCATGTAAGAGCGGAAGCTTAATAAGAGAAGATAGAAATAACTAGCTGTTTATTTCATTAAGGTAAAGCTTCGCTTATTACAAAGAGGCCTGGTTGTTTATATAATACAACCAGCCTCGAGAAAAACAACAGGAAAAGCAACTAGCCGTTGGAAGTCTTATCCTAACGGCTAGTTGGACTTTCAAAGAAGAAAATGAGAACCCGATAGAGGACAAAAGCTTATAGGAATTAAGCTTTAGACTAATACAAGGTCTAATTAATTAATTAAGGATTAACTTAATAAAAGAATAAAAAAAGGTAGTAATAGGATTAATCATAAACAGTGTGATTAATTCTAACAATTGGCACACAAGATAGAATGGAATCCTGCTTGGTGAAAGAAATAGGCAATGGGATTTGACAAAAGAGAAAACATAAGTTGGACTATTATCTGAAAGGAAATGTCCTTAACCCCAATTAACTAATGTTTTTATAATAATGAAATTATTCACAGATTTAAATAATAATAATAATAATAAAATAAAAAGTAAAATAGTATACCGAAGAAACTCAGAGTTTTACGGTATCTATATCAACCAGAAGGTGCAGGAGGAGGATGATAGAATATGGAACCATGTTTTCTCCATAAAGGCAACATCCTAACTAGTTCTTCAGAAAGCTTCTGGCTGTAACATTCCCATTCAGCAACTGCTGCACAAAATCTATCCCATTTAAACACAAACACATCACCTCGCCGTAATACGTTCTTCCCACTGCAAATGCTGCTCACAAATCTATCTTCTACCTCATTACTACTACTATCATTTAACAGAAAGCCTCGCCTTAAACGGTCTATTTGCTCGTGTTGTTCACCAGAGAGTCGCTTCACCATCAACAATGTCTCTTTCACACCATCGGTTGCTGCCTTCAGCTCTACATCCTCCTTCCAACAGTAAAACTGCACCACCTGAAGGACATGCAATATGTTGGAAAATTGCATATGAAACAACTCGTTTTCTTTGGCTATTTGTACCGGGCAAACCTCTAGAGAGGAGGATGATGCCGCATTTGAAGTCGGAGAATACAGATCCAGCCCAAGGACAAACAATCTGGCATATCGTATATCAAATCCGGACACGACATTTGAAGCTTCATCAGGAGGAAACCAGTACATACTGTTTGGTGCAGGCACGGGTATATAAGACCCAATGTTATCCAATGAACGTTGAGAAAGAAATGAGATTACCTTCTCATCCTCGTTGTGAGCTTGATCCCGACTGAACCATAATGTAAGTGTAACTCGTTCTCCTTCAGTAATCTCATCAACGGAATGTATGTTTTCGTCGTCTGCGGTATACATCACCACGTCTCCAGCCATGGGAACAACGGTCGATGGCTCCCCATGCTGAAAGTGAAACATTCCTCCTTTAAAGTCCTTGTTAAAACTATTCAGATAACAGACCGCCGCATAATGCCTTTGTTTAAGGTACGGTCGGTTGTCATCACTGTGCCATCCAATGCTAGCTCCTTTAGTCCAGCTTATAAGTCCGGTGAACTCAATAACCAATCCATACTGACATCCAAAAAACTCTTCCACCTTCTCCAAGAGCTTTTCTCTAATGGACATAAAGGGCAAGATCAAGTGAGCACAGTTTGTGAAAGCAAGATGAGCCAGTGTAGTAGATAACACATTTGGTCTGTACCCGATCGTGCCACAGCTCTTGTGAATGAACTCCAACTCCTTGCAAGAATCTGGAGTTAGGAAATTGTTGACAATGAGCCGACGGTGGTCCTTGTCCATTGTATATAAGGTAGCCTCCTGAGTTTCTGAGGAGATTACAGTAAAGAGGAATTAAAGGAGATTAAAGGGTAAAACCGGTAAACGATTTATTGTCCATTTTTATAGTAGTATTCAAGTGATACAAACATTAAAAAAATATCATAATTGAAGTATATTATAAAGCCATGGTAGTAAATAAGTGATCTAAATATCAAATCTATCAGAAATGTAAGTTTACTAAGATGTAATACTAGTATATAAGTGATTTAACATCAAATTGATGTTAACTTATGTTCATTATATTGTTTATTGACGTATACATGTCGTTAAATATCAGTTTCATGTAAATTGAAGTGTTATTCATTAAAATAAGTTATTTAACATCAATTTGATGTTCATTTACAAGCAAAACAACAACCAAACAAGCAAAAGTAACAACACAAGTATGAAATTTATTTTTACCGGATTTCTCCTACTGCATCCCCTGTTATATAACACCATTTCAAATGCAAGGCACCATATCATCCATATCTGTTAAAAGAAAAGTTCCACATTATAAGAAGCTTATCAAAGTAAATAAAACAATAAATGAATTTCACCATTACGCACCCTAATGGGGAATCACCCTTAAATCAGGGAATACAAAAGATCGAAGAGCATCCTACTGTTACCATCAACAATGGCACACCATCAATCTTCCCCTTTTCTTGGTTAAACTTTTGTTGGAACTGAGACTATCGACATTAACACGCAGTTTTGGATTTTAGCGGGGAAAAAAAACATAAAATGGAAAAACTTCATCGAACAAATAGAATAGGGGTACCACAGTTTATGCATTGCCTAATAGAAACTACCTCCTTCTCGACCCCTCCCAAGATATGCATTGCCTACAGAGACGCGCATTAATAGGTTATCAGGGCCTTTTTAAACGTCTTGTAATACCTTCTTCAAGGCTATTCAAAACGCCTCATTACAACTACTATTACTAAGACTTTACCTACACCCGGAATTTGTTTTGAAGTCATTTTTAAATGCCCAATAAGTTTTTTCTCAATGTACATGAAATACGCCTAACAGGATAGTACGGAAGGAAATACACATATTCACACAATTTGCACATCCAATTTGCTGCTACATAATTTTGCTAGTATATTGACACACTCTCACAGAACTAATACTTGTGTTCCATACAACCAGAAATGCCTAAAGATAGAACCAAATTCACTCGGATATCACTTAAGTTCCAGAATAAGAGATGAAGATAGTCAATAAACCCCATACACCAACCGATCGCAATGTTCAAGTTTCATATGTAAATTGGTGCGTTCATACCGAACCCGGACCTTCTTTTACCACACAAAGTTCTTTGCCAATTAGTTAATCATTAAACTGTTCACAACATAATTAATATAAGCAAATTCATGATCAACTCATTCAGAGGTGTCCATACACAGCAGCAGACTGCAGACTTCATTTCTCTTACATCATAAACCAAAACAAAATCCACACACCATATATACAATATTTAACAATCAAGATGCTCTATCTACCTAAAACGTCATAAGTAAGACTCAAGGCTCAAACACTGGAATTCAATCACACAAAACAAAACAAAGACCTTCCAAATCAATAAGACGTTGGCGTCACGGTCTGTCTGCACTTCACAGTGAAAAGAAGGATTGACGGCTAAAGATTCAAGCAAAGATAAATAGAACCAATGGTGTTTAGATTTTTTATACCTAATAATTGTGTAATGCAAGGTCGAAGCCAGACCCAAATCACAGGTTGTCTGACGAGAGCTATTTCCTCCGCCGACAAAGGAAAATTGATACCGAACTATCCCTTCTGGCGGCCCAGCCTACGAAATCAAAACGAACACCGCAAATCGAGCGCCCACAAACGGAGGAGACGAAATCCCTGCAAAGTACAATCTCCTTATGCTGGAACTGATCCGGTATTAGAGGTAGCATTTTCGTTTTCTTTTTTCTTTTTTTTTTGGTTGAGAAACGACCTAATTGTATTCCATGAAGATTCGTGGGAAAAACCCCAGAGCAATTACAAATTAAACGATCCAGATATTATGTCTAACTATACATCATCATCCCACGCAAGTTTGAGATTACGACTTCTATTAAAGAATTTTGGAAACTAAAACATGGAGTGGGGGCCGAATTGCATGAATATCATGCTGCAATTGGTTTCTCCAATACCATATGACGATCTTGGATTTAGCTACATGAATAAATCCGGCCGCTTTTAATCTAGGATGATTGAATCAAGGATGATTTTGGGGTGATTTTAGATCGAGTCTGGAGTCTCTCGCGTTGCTTACGTATCTCATGTTATGCTCTGCGAATCGCCTTTACGTAGCTTCTCTGAATGATGATTTATAAGCACGTACGCCCTTCTCTCGCCTAAATTTGGGGCGGTTTGGTCTATCGACATAATTATCTTTAAATGGGCCGCTTTCGCGCCAAGAACTCTTTGGATGGTGGGCTGGGAGCCTGGATCAAGTCCATGGTATCGACTCGATGGACACCGGCACGGGTACTCGAGATGGAACACTTGCAAGATCTGCTTTGGCGCGGTGGTGATCACCGATTCGCCTCGTATTCGACCCGACGCGGATAATATACTTGGACTTTTCCATACGCCACCGGACCAATTAGATAATTCCACGTGGAGGGTGAAATCTCGTGTCGTCATAAGCCCCCGATCCGCTGTCTGAGCTCTTGAGGTCGTCCGATCTGTCAAAGTGTGTATCTCGCCATCGCCTTTTTGATGCTCAATTTAAATCGCCTTGCAGACTTACTTCCCGTGAGTCCGACATACGGCCTTTCCATGTGCTTTTGCAAACTTTTTTATCTTAGCATTATCTCGTCCCTGGACTTATAACGTGTGGCTAAGTTGACATCGACTTCGATGCCGTGGTTGTCGAATGAATGATGAGATGTCCAACTTGGAACTTTCTCGGTTGAAATTGGCTTCGAGGTCAGAAATTGCCGAAGGAATGTTGAGATGTCTGCATTGGGATCAGATTCGCCGAGGTCAACTTCTCTCAAGAATTTGACTTGCCTCGACTTTGGAGTACAAACATTCGGATCTCGAATGTCGATCCAATAGATCTTGAGACTTTGCCTTAGCGCCAGAGATGATGCTTCTTCTTAGGCTTTGCCTTTTTAACCAAACGCTGTCGTTGGCTTCCATCTGTATAAACATTTAGCCGGTCATTTGGACTTGGCTTATTTTTTCCTTGAAAATCACACATTTTTCCTTCTTTTCTTTTGTCTTTGAAGTAGACCATCTTGCTTTATCATGCCTTTGGCCTTATTTGCACATCGGCCTCTCTCATGTCGATGTCCGCCTCCAAGTATCATGAGAACCTTAGGTTTGGACCATATTTGGCCGCCTTTGTGACTAGGCTTTTTTGTTATAAATGCTTTGAATTTTTACAAGTATTTGGTGTCAAACACTTTTGTTGCATGTCGATTCCCATTCCTTTGCTCGCTTTTTCTCGAGTATTCAATGTCGACTGTTGTTGCCTTCAAAGTATAATGCAGATTCATCATCTTCGTTATACTTTCGTGAGTTCCATTTGTCGACCATATGTAACTTGTCTTCCATGCTTTAGCATTTTTGGACTTTTCTTTGTTGTTGTGTGGTAGAAGAGATGCCCTGGTTGTCTCATTTCGTTTGTCGGAATCGATGCTCTTTCGGTGTCGATAGATATTTCCGCCACGATGTCCTAGTACTTACCGCTCTAATAAAACCGTAATACGTAAATGTCGCTCTGGATCTCGGTGTCGTGGTGTTTCTTTGTCGCTCATGACTCGCGACACACGACTACCGAGAGTTTTGGACTTGGTCCGAACTCGATGCCTTAGCCTTTTGGTTCCATGGAACTTTTAGCTTCACCGGGTCATCGTCGATCGAAATGATCATGTTGCCCGGCCTCGATGCCCAAGTAAATTCTCTCTCTGGGAGTCGATTCGCGCCATTGTCGACTCGACTTCGATGCCATTGCGTTTTCGTCCCTATTAGGACTTGTAAACGCTGGATCGCCGACACTGAAGGCATCCGACTTGCGGATCCTCGTAGACCATTGAGTAGATCCTTTGCGGAGTGGATCCTCGAGATACGCCAGGCACTAGTCAAAAAGTCGCAATGACCATAGGGATAGTTCCCGAAATAAGAAGGCTCGTCCCGCCATGCTCGGCTAGGAGAGTTCCAAAAAAATAGCTCGACCGCTTGATTCGGTAGGTGAGTTCCAAAATAAGATAGCTCGACCCGCTTGATTCGGTAGGGTGAGTTCCAAAATAATATAGCTCCGAGGTAAGATGCCGAGTCGAACTCGGACTTATTACAGATTCACTCATCGGTGAGCTCCAAATATGACGCCTAGTTTTATTTTGCTTCAATTTTTGCAAAGATGTTGCTTGTCGCTTTTTTTTGTCTGCTTTTCACGATTCGATCCTGGGACTTTTGAATTTTGAATTTTGAATACCGACATTTCCTTTGAATGTTGTTTGTGTTGTTGAATATTTGCTTTGGGTGTAGTCCTTTGACTTAATTCCTTTGCAAAAGCTGCCTTAATGGGGTGTAGTCCTTTGGACTTAATTCCTGTGGCCCCTCAAAGTGTAGTATGAGTACATGACTCACGGTACACTTGGATATGAGTCGACTAGCACGATCTTCGCCTTATCGGCTTGACTTGGCTATCTGGTCGGAGCTCGAGTCGATCGCCTTGCCTCGTCCGGGCTTCGACATGGTCGAATTGAAAAATCCTACTCGATTATCGCACTTCGTGGTGCTTCGAACCGGTCGAATAGGGTATCCATCGTGGGATCTTCCAACCGCTTAGCATCGTGGCTTCTCTCGGCGGTCGGGAGTGATATAAGCTCTGTCGCTGACTTGGCTTTTTTCAATGCTTTTATTTCTATCAAGATCGTGTCGAGGTGATATAAGCACTTTGTCGGTGACTTGGCTTTATTCACCATATTATTCGACTTCGCCGTGTCGAGGATTTGTAGTTGTGGTTGACTTTTGCCTCTTTTATCTTTTAATCACATGGACTTCTTTTGCTTTAAGGTCGGGTCGAATTTTTTGCCTTTGCCATTTTGTATCATGGTAGATTTGCAATGTGAAGGGTAAGGTCGCCTTCGAGCTCCGAATATTATGCCGAGGCGAGCTCGGTCTTATTAAAGATGCGCTCAAGTTGAGCTTCACATATGGGGCCGAGCCGACCTGCGGTTTTATAAAGATTCGCTCAAGTTGAGCTCTAAATATGATGCCGAGGCCGAGCTCGGTCTTATAAAAGATACGCTCGAGAGAGCTCCAAATATGATGCCGAGGCCGAGCTCGGACTTATAAAAGATACGCTCGAGAGAGCTCCAAATATGATGCCGAGGCCGAGCTCGGTCTTATAAAAGATACGCTCGAGAGAGCTCCAAATATGATGCCGAGGCCGAGCTCGGACTTATAAAAGATACGCTCGAGAGAGCTCCAAATATGATGCCGAGGCGAAGCTCGGTCTTATAAAAGATACGCTCGAGAGAGCTCCAATATGATGCGAGGCGAGCTCGGACTTATAAAAGATACGCTCGAGAGAGCTCCAAATATGATGCCGAGGCCGAGCTCGGACTTATAAAAGATACGCTCGAGAGAGCTCCAAATATGATGCCGAGGCGAGCTCGGGCTTATTAAAGATTTGCCCATCGGTGAGCTCCAAATACGACTCCGAGTCGAGCTCGGGTTTTGGGCAAGACGAGTCCGTAGAGCTCGAATGCCGGTGCTCGATATCTCGAGTCTTTGTGGTGCAATGTGATTGTGATAAAAAACATTACACATATAATAAAGACTTACAAAGTATATAAGAATTTAAAATAACAATTGTAAGAACCTGGAGAGCTAAAGAGCTCGGCTCGCTCTTTGGAGCTCGAGAACTCGCTTCGCGGATAGCTAGATACGGTAGACAACTCGCAGCTTTCTGAGGCGCCACAGCAGTGTCTTTTTGGTGGCAATCAGGCCTCGAAACGGATTCCGATCGGTACGAAATTTTGAGGGTTCGTTCATCCCTTCTTCTTCTTCAAACTGAACGGTGGATTTTGTATTCCAACGGCTCAATCTTCGGGAATAAGCCGCCGATCTGGCAGCTGCTGTCCAGAATACTGCTGCGTTTCTGGTGCCTGCAGTAACTTCCTTTCCACGATCGAGATATCAAACGAACTCCGATCGGCCTAAAATTTTGAGGGCTTGTTCGGTCCTCATAATTCTTGAATCTGACCGGTGGAAATCTTGTTCCAACGGTTGAAACTCCGGAAATAAGCCATCGATCTGACTGCGTTTCTGGGGCTGTTGCGTTTTGCTGTTACAGCAGCAACCTTCCGGCGACGATCGGGTATCTAAACGGACTCCGATCAGCACGAAATTTTGAGGGTTTATTCGTCCCTCTTTATTATTTGATTTGACCGGTGGAGATCGTCTTTCAACTGCTCAATCTCTGTCACGAAGCCGTAGATCTAACTGCTGTGTCCACTGCGTTTATGGCGGCGCAGCAGCATCTTTCCGGCGGCTTCGTGCCTCCAAAACGACTCCGATCGTCATGAAATTTTGAGGGCTTGTTCGTCCCTCCTTATCCTTGATTTGACCGGTGGAGATCGTCTTTCAACTGCTCAATCTCATCACGAAGCCGTAGATCTAATCGCTGTGTCCATCTGCGTTTATGGCGGCGCAAAGAAGATCTTTCCGGCGGCTTTGTGCCTCCAAAACGACTCCGATCGTCATGAAATTTTGAGGGCTTGTTCGTCCCTCCTTATCCTTGAATCTGAACGGTGGGAATCTTGTTTCAACGGTTCAATTTTCGCAATCAACCACCGATCGATCGCGTTTTTGGCATTAAATTGATCACGAACCACCTCCTTGATCCATCACCGATAGAAGGCCCTCCTTCTAGCGCCAATGACGATGCTTTGGATTTCGCCTATGAATAAATCCGGGCCGCTTTTAATCTAGGGATGATTGAATCAAGGATGATTTTGGGGTGATTTAGATCGAGCCTGAGAGTCTCTCTCAGGTTGCCTACGATCTGTTATGTTCCAGAATCAAGCCTTACGTAGTTCCCGGAATGATGTATTTATAGGCACATGTCCTTCTCTCGCCCCTAAATTTGGGGCGGTTTGGTCTATTGACATAATTACCCTTAAATGGGCCTTGCCTCTTGCCCAAGTAACTCTGGCTGGATGGTGGGCCTGAGGAGCCTGGATCAAGTCCATGGTATCGACTCGATGGACACCGACACGGGTACTCGAGATGGAACACTTGCAAGATCTGCCGGGCTGCGGTGGTGATCACCGATTCGCCTCTCGTATTCGACCCGATGCGGATAATATACTTGGACTTTTCCACATGCCAGCTGGACCAATTAGATAATTCCACGTGGAGGGGTGAAATCTCGTATCGTCACCATACGTTGTAGATCGTTTCTCGAAATATGTAGGGCCAATCCTTATTGGAGCTTCTTCATATTCCCTGCTATCCACTCTTGGATGTTGTGAGTGGAAAAAAAAGTGCTAATAGCGCCTCGGGGTAGTAAGGCTTGCCAAATATTTTGTGGTCAGCCCACAATCCTCAAAGCATGCATGTTAGTTTCATCACTTTGTTGACAAAGGGAGCAGATCGGAGAGGAGCTCACCCATCTCTTGGGGAGAAATTCCATAGTAGGTAGGGCATTGTGTGTGTCCTGCCATAAAAGAAAGTTAAGGCGATTTGGGCCTGGAAGGTTCCAGATGTGTTGCCAGACTTCATCAGAGTTGGAAATAGTGTTTTAGTTCAGAGCATTATAGGCTGATGCAACTGAGTATCGTTGATCCGAGGACTCGGTCAAACAATGTTGCCATCAAAAATAGCAAACTTGTCTTTAAGAAGATTGCCCACATACAAGATGGTTTTCCACATGTTTAGCGAGCAAGAGCTTTGGGAGGTTGAAATAGGCTGCTATACTTTTGTATTAGGACCTTGACCCATAAAGAATGGTCATCCATAAGCAACTGCCATATCAATTTACCTAAGAGGGCCACATTCATAGTGTGCAAATTCTTGAATCCCAAACCTCCCATCCCTTTAGGTTGACAGAGGGTGTTCCAAGCCAAGTTGTGCATTTTTCTACTACCTTCTTCATCTCCCGTAAAAATCTCAGATATATCCGTTCCATAGCCTCAGATTATCCTGCAGGGATCTTCATAGTTTGCATAACATAGAAAAGGTGTATGCAGAGGAGCTATTGATCGTGATCATCCTACCACCCTGGGACAACGTTTTCATTTTCCAGCTTGGACAACTTCTTCTTCATTTTATCGAGGATAGGGTTAAGTCCGGTTTTGGTCGATCTGGAGGTGAAGCAAGGAACCCCAAGATATTTGCCAAAATCCTCGGATGTTGCATTTCCAATTTACCGAGAAGAATTTTCACGTGACCAAACAGTGTTCTTGGAGGTGTGGAATTTAGACTTCAAAGCTAATTCTCCGTCCCGATATTCGCAAAAGGTGTTAAGGACTTCCTAATGACATCCGCTCGAGATTCAATGGCTTCCCGAATAATATCAGTCATCTCATGAAAAATAAATGGGACAAATGGGTGGTCCTTGTCTACCAACTCGATAGCTTTCCATCCGCCGAGCTGAATTTGTTGATCAATGAGGAGGCTCAAGATTCCATACAAAGATCAAAGAGATAAGGTGCTGAGAGATCCTCTCATCTGAGACCTCTCCGGTATCTAATCGGAGATAGTTTTTGCCATTCCAAAGAAGGGATAAAGTATTCGAGTCAAGGCTATGCATGATCAGGCTTGGGTAATTTTGTCGAAAAGACCCAGATTTCCAAGAACTTTCTTAAGGAAATGCCAATTTACCTTATCATAAGCCTTCTCAGTCAATTTTCAAAGATCATCCAACCTTTCCTCCCTTTTTTATGCTTGAACCGTTAAGAGCTTCTTGGGCAATTATTATATTCCATGTGCTTCCTCTTCCCGGCATGAGGCGCATCGAGTTGGGCTTACCAATTTACCAATAATCGATCGAATCTGTTGGCTTAATGAATCAGAGCAAGACCAAAGAAACGATCGGGTTTTAATTTTTACGGAAGAGTGTCATAATTAAGTAGCTTTTAATGAAGCTCTTCAAAATCAATGGGGGTGTCACATGTTTGAACAACCCTAGCCAACTCTTTATAGTCATCTCTCAAATTGTCCGAAATAAGTTTCACAAGATCATCTCGATCCGTAGACTAATTCAAAGAACTTTAATTTTCACAAAGATGAAGATAATTGTAGACTGTTTAAGTACATTTTTGTATAGATCTGAGGTAATATTTAATATGTTTGATTCCTTCATGGGAGGGCTTTGCATATGTATCATATAAAGTAGTCCATGCCTCACGAAGAATCTTTTCTGAGTGATAAACGGAATGATATTTTGAGAAGAAAGAAGATGAGTTGACCATGTCTAATACAAAGATAGTATGACAGATAAGATTGAAGATAGAATAATTCCAGACCGCATAATCCATCCGTTAAATATGAGCGCATTCATTATGCAGGGAGATATGTTGGATTGATATGCATGGTTTGGCAATTTAATCAATTAAATATGAACGATAAAAATATAATTTAGAGAACAATCAAATTGATTTTCATTTAAAAAAACAATTAAATGATAGTTATAATGATTAAAGTATATTTTTAACCTTTTACAACATACAATAAAATTATATGGTTTCACCATTCTTCCTATCATACTAATTAAATTGAATCTATCCCCTGATATGCTTTAGCAGTAGTAGCGGTTGAGGTGGTGTTGTGTCATTTGCTTCCTAAAGCCGGAGGGTGGGGTTCGAGTCCCGTAAAAGATGGCCTTTTCGGTAAGAGGATATATTAAGCGGCCTCAACCCCGAAATTTCTTGGTCCCATTAACCTCCTATCGCACTCCTTGTGGATCGAGGCGAAGCCCTACTACAGTGTTAAACGTTTTTTAATTAAGTTGAATCTTAGATTCCTTTATCAATTTTTTTAATATACTCATCATTATCTCAAAAAAATTGTTTAACAAGAGTTACTTTACGATCATTAAAATGTATTACTTTTAATATACTCATCAAGTACAAATGATACATGATACTTTGTACATGAAACTCAAATGTTATACTTTTTACACGCACTCTATTAAAATGAGTGTTTATGTTTAGAGTAAAAATTTTGCAAAAGTTCTTAAAAAATATTGTAAATGTTCACACGCTTACTAGATAATTATGGAGAAAATGTTCTTGAGATATATTAGATACATATATTCGACATTAATTATGGTGGGCTTTACAACATAATCAATGACAATGTAATGTAAAAAGATGTTGTGTCCACTTCGTCGCGACACAACCATTTAGAGTAGTAGCATATCCCAACCCGAAAGAACAACACACACTAAAAGAGAGGACAATCATCAATTCCTCTTTCTCTCCCTCTTTTAAAGGACCAAAAATGGGGTGTGGGAATCAGCAAGCTGTATCAACACTGAATACAATCAACCAAACCAAATAGGCTAAAATTCCAACAATGACATGGATGATGTGAAAACAACATCAAATGCATTAACAGAAGCCCTAAAAGAGAAGGGCATGGACCAAATCAAAGAGCATGATGCTGAGAAATTTGCTGAAAGAAAAGATACCGCCGACACACGACAGTATGAGAGTAGAAATATCCAAAGGCTCAACAGGTAGTTTTCAAACTTGTAAAATGAGACACTGCAGCTAAATGGTTCTTATCATTTCTTCCAGTGATAAACCAAATGAATCATAGAAATTGCTGACCTACATTTCTCATCTAGCAGCAAGAAATTCCAGATTTTTACAAGAAAAGATAAATGAATCAGCACCAGACTATATGAAGAACACCCTTTGAGGCAAATTCTCCTAATGCTTTAAGTGATTTTGAAATGAAACTATGCAAAAAAGGAACACCCTAGTATCATACACCGAGTAAAATACTTTTAAAAGACAGTCAATAACTATGTAAGCCTGTAGAAACACTTGTCTCCAGAAAGGAAAACTTCATAGCCGCCGCCGCACGGGCACTTGAAGAGAAGGGTTAAGCCCTCTTCAGTTTTCTTCACACATACAGTTTCTTGATTCTCACTCTCAGGCTCAGCTTGCTCCTGAAAAACATTAACCAGGCATATGATCACCAAAAGAAATAAAGGAACTATCAAACTGTCAGCTATAGAAATCCAGGCTTTTCCCAGAACAGTTCAACTACATATTGAAATTATTCAAATAGATTGCAGAAAGGCAGTATAACAGATCATTATATACCCTTTTAAATCAAATGATTAGCAGAGATTCAAGGTATAGTTACAAGAAATACTTAACAATCCCCAACGTCACCCCTCAAACCAAAAGAAAACCTCAAATTCAGGAAGAAATGAAGAAGGGATAGAAAGAAGAAGTGTGTATCAGAAATCAGAACCTTGCAGTTATTGTTGATGATGTCATTATTTTGTAAGTGGGTGGTATCTTCGTCTTCTTCCTGCATGACTTTTCCCATCCACTGCCACAATTCCTCCATCTTTTGGTTAAATTTCCTCAATTTCTGAAACATACAAAACCTAATTTAAATCCCTGCTGATTACCCCCAGATAAAGAAACAAAACCAAACATCAAAACTAACAATACGCATGTTAAAACAACAACCAACCTTCGAATTAGGAGTTTCTTGATCAGAACTTCTAGAGCGCAAGAGTGGTCCAGGCCTTGGTGGGGTCGTAAATTCAACTTGCTGATGATCCGGCGAAACGGGATCAGAGAAAGACCTGAACAGAGGCAGGGGAACCGATGGAATTGAAGGTGCAATCGAAGAAACTTGCGAGTGTGGTCCTGGCAGATTATCAGAATTCTTGAAACTCTCCGGAATTGAAGAATCAGAAACTTGATTCAGAGATTTAGCAGTATTCGGTAAATCTTGATAACAAGTAATTTCAGGGGTTTTGCAACTGCAAACAGAAGTACGCCGGGAAGAATCAGTAGCTCCGGCAGCCTTCATTGTAGAAGGATCTTGAAAAGATAATGGTGATCTTTTCTTTAGTGATCCACAAGTCCTGCATCTTTTCAGACGTCTGTACCGTCTAGCGGCGGCGGAATTGGGCGCTGATGGGTGTAGATTCAGCATTTTGAAGCGATCAACGACAGCGGGATCAAGATGAAGGGAATTTGTTTGGAAATCTACTTGGTTTTCTGGAGAAATCGATTCTTTTCCTTGAGTATTCATCAATGAACGTCTACGGCAATCAATGTAATCTTTCGTTTGAACTAAAATTTGAAATTACAGAACAGCGCCCTTTTGCCTTTCGGGGAATAACAATGAGAAGGATTTATAAAGGAAGCTAAGCTATATGGCGTTGCCGTTGGAATTTGTTAAAAAGTGGTCTATGACCCACGAGTTAAGAAAATATTTTTTTTTTCCCCAACCAAAAAAAAAATATATATATATTTTTTTTTATTTTTTCGCCGAAACGAAATTGCGATATAAAATGGCTCGCACTGTATCAAAGAGACATCTATAACTCACACTATACTTGATGAAACTCGAACGTGTGAAATATAAAGTAGACATATACTACATTCGTTCTAAAATATATATCATTCTAGGTGTTTTCACACAAATTAAGAAAGTGGTTGAATGTCATAAATTTAATGGTTAATGTCTAAATACCTCTTGACTATCATTAATGCAATAGTTGTTAAGTAATGAAAAGTGGTTGGATCGATGACAAATTAGAGATAATATAGAGAAAAGAGTAATAAATGTTGCATTGGTAATATAGAATGACTTATGTTGTGGGACAAAACTAAAAGTGTATGATGACTTATATTTTGGAACGGAGGTAGTATAACCCACACTGTTATCACCTACACTACACTTGGTGGGACTCGAATATGTGAAATATAAAGTAGACATATATAATTCATACTGCATTTGGTAGCACTCGAACATGTGAACATATATAACTCACACTGCACTTGGTGTAGCTTGAAACCCATGACATAATGGTCTCAAACATGTAGATATGTATAACCAATTGAGCTAAGCCTCATTAGCTAGTTATCATAAAATTCCATTTTTATTATTTTTCACATAAGTGAAAGAGCATAAAATAAAATAAAAAGATATGATATAATTACTTACACACAACTAAATTAGAAAAAATTGTTAAACCCTAACCAAAAGGGCCCCACCCCCACACACAACTAAATTAGATGTTTTAAAGGAAGAGGAAGAAGGGATAAAATCAAAATTATTGTGAAATGTCATCATTATATAAGGCTTTTTTTTATAGTTGAATACATTTCTTTCAATTTTTGGGCGGTTAGGGATTTACTTGAAAAATTTTGTGTGGTAACTCCATTTGTGTCTATGAAGTACAAGCTTCTGAATCTGGATTTTTGTGCTGTTTTTGCTTATTTGCTAGCTTACTGTTTTTGGTTGATTGCATAGGCTGTTTTTTTTTTCATTAAGACTTGCCTTTTCTTGTTCCCCAAATGCTTTCCTTATCACTGGAAAGTTTGTAGAAGCAATTGAGAAGTTCCAGGGCATCCAAGATTTGAGCTTTTCTAATATTGGCATCAGAGGTAATTGTTGCTTATGAGGTCAGCTAATTTATTGAAATGTTTTTAGTTTTTTAGATATGAAAATTCTCAGACGTATATTCTCATGGTGTTTCTTTGCAGTTCTTGCTTACATGTAAGCTCTTGTTGGAGTCAACTTAGAACTGGACAAGGTGAAACCTTCACTGAGTTGTGCCATTTTAAATCAGCTTGCTATATTTTTAAACGAGATTCAAGGCTTGGTTAATAAATCTACTTATAAATTTCATGATGCAGATTGATTCGGCTTCGGTTCTTGCAAAAAAATGTTATCAAATTATGGAGACAACCACACTAGAGGTTGATAAGGATGACTTAAAATCTCATATAGTTCGCTCTCTGGCACTAAAAGGTCTCTCGTGAACTCCGCTCAAGGGTGATCTTGAATCAGTGTGTTGCAGGTTCTTGACGGCCCTTAGTTTTTTATTTTTTTTTATTTTTTTTAGCTTTCTATTATACTTATCAATTAAAATACAGTTTCACATGCAACTTTCTACTTCGAAGTATGAAATATTTTTTTTTAGTCTTATTTAAGAAGACAGAACTTATATTCCTGCACTCACTTGTCACATTAATAAGACATCTTACACTTTAGATATTGCAATTTAAATACAAACATCACTCATGTTTATCATATTTTGACAACTGCCTATCCAGATTTGTAACATGAGTATCTCCCTCAACCACCACCACCAACTTAACCACTCTTACCACTATGACTGCCAACAAAATACCTAGGTCTTAGGAATATAGACACCTTTAGTGATCTGGTGTTTTGTTTCTAATAATCCAAGCTCATAAACAATCTGCAAACTTAAACTGCATCTACTGTCCGTTAAAGAAAATAGTCCCTATAACTTTCAAAGTCTTCAAGTGGAGCTCTAAATTGTAGTTTTTGCTTCAGTATGGCTCTGCATTATTTTTTTTTTCTTTCCGATTTGTAATTTAGAAAAGCACAACACAAGTCCTTGATGTATTTATAGCACAAGCACAATTCTCGATTTCATATGTATGTAACATCAAGTGCTTTGTTTTCTGAACTTCTCTTCTGCTTTGCAGTCGAACTTTCATGGATTTCAGGATCATGATGTTTGCAGCGGTAAGGAATTTTATTTATTTATTTTACTAAAGAGACTTGTATGTGTGTTCATTGAATTGATTTTATGGTACTCAGGCAATGCTGCTGCTCTCTATGCTGAATATCTACATGGGATTCAAAATTTTCGAATGCGAAGTCATTGTACCAACATGCCAGAACAACTCAGTAGTCAAACCAAGAATAATGATTTTGAAAAACACGCGATACATATACACCGTGTTTCTAAGACAACTACTTTCAAGAAAAAGGCTTAACGAACGATTTTGATATATTACAACCACATCTTCCCTCGCACTCCAACACAATACATAAAAACAACTTCGCCATTCAAGACGCAAAAAAAAAGGGCCTCATCGCAAGAAAGACGATCATCCCACTAAGATATATATATATATATCTATCTATCTTTCGTTTTGAAAAAATAAAAACACTATAATGTTTTAATACCTCAGTAAATATACATACAAAAATATTGTTTCTATTCTTTAAGGTTAGATCTAAGGCTGTCCTTTTCTAATCTAAACCGTTGAATCTAGGGCCCAGGCCACATGATCTTCAGCTACTCGCAGGTGTAGGGCGGAACAAACACTGTTTGAAAAAAAATAAAAAAATCTTCGCCAACAGAAACGTAGCCAGCTCCATTCCATTCCATTCCAGATAGTTTCAATTCTTCAATCCGTTGAATTTGTAATTAGTGACGATTTATTCCTCAAATTTTCAATTGCTTTGATTTTGACGATGGAATGAATTCGGAGGGAAGGACTCCAGGTAGTTTCAATCCTTCAACCCCGTTTTTCTTTTTCTTTTATTGGTTGAATTTGTAAACAGTGACGATTTATTTCCCAAATTTCTTCAATTGGTTTGATTTTGATCGTGGAATAAAATAGGAAGGAGGGAAGCTAGTGTATCATACCACGACCACTACGAATAGGGCGATTAGTCCGAAATTCCAAGGGCACGCAGACCGAAATTCCCTTTTAACTGGCAAAAAGATTCAAAGGGTATGCTTCCTTTACACCCCTATGGTAGATTAATACCTGTTAGCTTTTGTTTCTTGAAAAATAGTAGGAATGCTGGTTAATAGATAGATTTTGTGAATATATGTTATGTGTTCATTGTAACATATGTTTTAGCTTTTTACTTGAAAAGTCTTGTGAAATAAGTTTGTCTACCTGATATCAAATCAAATGCATGTTCTTAAGCTTGGCCGATGTCTCAACAAACCTTAGGAAGTAAATTTGTGCAAAAATGTTATGACATATATTGCATCATTCAATTAAATTGATAGTGCTTTCTTTTAGGTCATCATCTTTGTGCCGCGAAGTAGTAATGATCATCAAAATGAGCCAAATGTGTGGCATCTATGTTTGATCTTGCTTCACAATACATCTAGTGTCATCATGTTGAAGGTTTGTTGCTGATCATAAAGAAGCCTAGATGTAAGGTGTTAGCTTTCTGAGGCATAGAATATGCAAACACTTTATTCTAAATTTCTCTTTTGAGTTTCAATGGTATTTATTCATTCTACTATGTATATTCATCATCGTTGTTGGTAAGCCCGAGTATGTGTCTTTTCAACTTTTATGATGCAAACAAATCATACTCTGTCTCTTTCAAGACATTTGCATCAAATGGTTTAGTTGAATTTCAAAACAAGTTGTCGTTTTTGCCTTCCAATTTAGAAATTTATCTATGTTCTTGTCTTGTTTGATGTGTCTGTGTAAAAATCTACTAATACGACCTACATTATTTTCTAGTGGTGTCAATCTGATCACTCAGATGGGCCCCACTTATGCTTCCGATGATGATAGTAATAAGGACCATAAATACAGCAACGGTAAGAAACCGGTGCAGTTTTCAACGTCTAATCCTGACAAGATCCTCACAGTGCCAACCATTTTAACCCTTGGTCGCATCGCCGTTATTCCTCTCCTTGCATCCACATTCTATGTGGATAGCTGGTGGGGACCCGCTGCAACTACGGGTATTTTCATAGCCGCATCAATTACGGATTGGCTTGATGGGTATCTGGCTAGAAAGATGAATCTAGGAAGCACTTTTGGTGCATTTTTGATCCAGTTGCTGACAAGCTCATGGTTGCTGCAACTTTAATCTTATTATGTTCCAGACCTTTTGAAGTCGGTGTCTTGGGTCAAACGCCGTGGTTGTTTACTGTCCCAACAATAGCCATTATTGGACGAGAGATAACTATGTCTGCAGTTAGGAATGGGCATCTTCTTCTCGGGATGGAAAACTTTCAAGGCCGTTGCTGTGAATAACTTGGGAAAATGGAAAACAGCCACGCAGATGACTTCGTTAACCATACTCCTCGCATCGAGGGATAGCAGTCTTATAGGGGCGAGATCGCTCGTGACTTCCGGTGTTGTGCTGCTTTATTTTTCAGCATGGCTTTCAATATGGTCATTAATAGTGTATATGAGGAAAATATGGCAAGTTCTTTTGAAGTAGAAATCTTGTACTACATCTCACTTCAACCCTTTATGTTTTTAGACGCATTGGTCATTGATTGTCATTTTTTAAACACAAGAAATATACCATAGATTTTACAAGTGCAACAGTTTTTTTTTACCATGGAAGAAGATGAATTTCTTGAAGAAAATTACATAACAATAACATGTTCAAAGTAAGCCTGAAATAATTTTGAAAATAAATCTATATTTGCCCTTGAGTAATAAAAAAAAAAAGGTTCGGAAAATTTTCATTTTCTTATCAATTTCTTTCTTTTAACTAACTGAGGAAGGATTTGTAAATTGATAAAACCCAGCGGGCGTATTGTCCAACGACAGAATGGAGAGGTGGCCGAACTGAGAATACAATAATTCTCAAGTTTTACAGCATGTAGGAGTGACTCACTTCATGTATGGGGTATCTTCAGTCTATAAACGAGTTTTACAAGCATGCAATAATTCTCAAGTTTTACAAAGATCATCGTAACAAATTTACGAGAGTGTCATCGGGGTTGATTTATACAAGTTAGTGTTGACTCAAAACCTCCATCAGATCCTGAGTGAGATTTTTAGTTCCTTCAGCCGACAAATCATGGAGTGACGAAACATCTCTTTAAAGACAACGCTTATCGTGCGCTTGGAGTTCTTATTCACAAGTTCCTAAGTATTAATTTTTTCCAACAACATGTAGATTTACTGGGTGTATTTAGAAGCTCTCTAAAAGAAAATGATCGTGGAAGAATGTATAAACCTATATGTAGATGTGTTGGCGCATTCTTGGCAATGCACGAGCAAGACACGTAAATTCACACGACACAACTTGATAGATGTTATGTATTGCATAATTGACATCGGTTGTATGGATAATTGACAAATGCTTATTCTGAGAGGAGACGAATGTTTATTTTAAAAGAACGTATACAACAAAAAATAAAAACGTTGGCATTCTCCTTTATTGTAAGATTTTTGTTTCAAAGAAAAATGCCGCTTTCAATGCACTTCACTAATGTTTATTTTAAGAGAACGATACAACAAAAGATAAAAACGCCGGCGTTCTCCTTTTATTGCAAGATTTTTGTTTCAAAGAAAATATCGCTTTTCAGTTGCTTTCCCACGAATGTTTATTTTAAGAAAATGTAGTTTCAAAGAAAAATGTTGTTTTCAGTTGGTTCCCACGAATGCTTATTTTAAGAGAACGATATACATACAACATGGATAAAACGTGGGCTTTCTCGTAAGATTTTTTTTTTTTTTTTTTGTTTAAAGACTCTGTTATCCGGAACCCACTGATCCGACTTAGAAGAAAATCGAACCGGTAACCTCCTTAGGTATTCTCAAGTCACTTCCTACTTTGGCTAAGCTACTTGGTTTTTCTCATAAGATTTTTGTTTCAAAGCAAAAATGTCGTTTTCATTTAGTCCCGGGTATGGGGGCTTTAGCAACAACAACACAAAAAAAAAAAAAAATAATAATAATAATAATTTTCGGTTTTATGAATTAAAAATAAAAACAACCGACCAAACCACTCCCTTTCTGTTATATACGGTTAAATCTAAGACACTCCTAAAGCGTAAGATCTATTCTAGGGTCACACTCCCTCAAACCCACCTCGCTGAAAAGTGAAAATTGTTCTTGTTCACCACCTCGCTGCCAAAGCTTCATTCAACGCCCTATCATCAAGACTCCAGGTAGTTTGAAATTCTTCAACCACGGGTTTTTTTTTTTTTGTTTTTTTTTGGTATTTATTCCTCAAAATTTTCAATTGGTTTGATTTTGACGATGGAATGAATTAGGAGGTAGTTTCAATTCTTCAACCCCGTTTTCCTTTTCTTGGTTGAATTTGTAAATAGTGACGATTTATTCCCTAAATTTTTCAATTGGTTTGATTTTGATTCTGGACTGAAATAGGAGGGAAGCTATTGTATAGACATCCACGAAGAGGGGCAAGTTGTAACATCCCGACTTTTTAGAAAAGGGCAAAAGAGTCTTTTAACTAAAATTCAGATTTTTCGTTTTATTTAATTAAATGGTTTAAAGTATGTATATTTATATATATATTCGAAATCTATATATTTAAAAGGATTTATTGGGATTAATTTGTAATTAGGAGAATTTTGAGGACTTAAATGGTAATAACTCCTTGGGGAGTTATTTTCATAATTAAAACTCCCACTTAATCGGCGAGAGTATCGAATTAGCTTTTAAAAAAACGTGCAAAAACATTTTTCTCGAAATTAAGAAGAGATAAAAAAACAAATGGATACTTTTGATATCTCTCGCGACCGTTAATCCGCTTTGAAATCCGAAGGTACCACTGGAATCGTGAGAAGACGAGGATCGTTTTGATACCGTAATTTGGGTCCGATTCTCGTGTATGTTGAAGTCGAATTTACTGCCGTGAATTCATGAAAAGGATCGCTGAATTCATGTTCTGTGGTTTTGTTTCGTAGTTCTTTGTTTAGAAGCTTTGATCATCAATTAATTCATGTTAATTGTGATCTTTTAGATCTTGTTTGAGGCCTGCTTAAGTCTTTGCAGAGATTGGTTTGGGTTGTGGCTTCAATCAAGTAAGAGGCTCTTCATAATGTTTAATTAAAGTTTTATGGTGTTAAGGTTGTGTTTTGGGTATGATTTGTGTTTAGAAATCATGCTAGTTGTTGTTGTTGTAATACAAAGTGTTATAGCATGTTTAAGACATGTTTTGATGCTATTTGGATGTATATTTGATGTTTAAACTTGGTTGGGTTTGAGTAGAAATCGATAGAGTGCGTAAAACTGTGTGTTTTATGCGCTTTTGCTCAGCTTTGGCGCCACCAAAGATTTTATGCGCTTCCAAACCCGAACCAGAGAGTTCGATGACTTTCTGAATATTTTTGGCGCGCTTTCAAAGGCTTTGGCGCCCCAAACCCGAACAGAGAGTTTAGAAGAGTCTCGATGCATTTTTGGCGCACGCCAAAGGTGTTGGCGCCCCATTATCTTGTTTAAATGTTATTTTGATTGTTTTAAGCTATGAGATGAGTTCTAAATGTTATATCTTGATTTAATAACAATAAATGAACATGAACAAGCCTGGATTAAGCTTCGATGCGTTTAGTTCCGGCACCGAATGTACTCTTCAAGGGAGTTGAAGTTCGGGACCGCTGGAAGTGGTATGAATGGCTTGTGCTTTGCGGAATTAGTATTCCTCCATGTCCGTGTATGTGCTAGGGATTGTCCTTGTCTCAGTGGTCTAAGTAAGAGAGTAGTATTTGTGAGGGAGCTTACTTGAAAATATTTAGGTGGCTAGTTAACAATTAATAATAAACATACTTGTGTAGTAAAAGACTAAACATCGTAACACTCTTGGTAAGGCACCTAGCTATATCGCGATGTGTGGGCGGTCGATAAAGTGAATAACTCTGCGGCCTATAAACGGCTAAATGGCGGGGACTTCGCCGAACGTGTGCACCATCGGGCATTCCCCGTGGCTATCGGTGTGATCCATCGATAGGTTGCAAACGATACCTCGTGGTGGGTAGCACCGCGCGTTGTGCCCTTGAGTGCCGATGTGACAAAGATAAGTTATGTTAGAAACGCTTAGTCACGACATGTTGATGGACATGGAGTGAACCTGAGATCGAGTCGGTCTCATAAAGATAACATAATAATAATTAATGAACCTTTCGTCGTAAGTCTTGATTATACATTAGCTTCTTCCTCTTGCTACGACTTTGTACTTACCTCAATTGCATATGTTGTTTTGGTGTGCTTTTGGGGTGAGAAAGACGAACAAAGTTAGCCTTGAGCTCGTTGAAGAGTTCAATGACGATTCAAAGTTGACATTGAGCCATGATGACGCTTTTATTCTTACTTTCTATTATAGGTTGTACTAGATTTTGTACCGCTTTGTTTTAAAGAACTCCGTTGTACCTTCTTCTAAAAGAATCTTTGTAAGACAAGTGTTGTATCTTTCTTTTGTAGCATCGTGACGCTGTAAGCTTTATCTCGTTATTGTAAGGTTTTCCTTTCTACCCCAAGTCGGTTTGTATTCTATTCTAAAGTAGCATTTATGAGTTTACCCGAGCCTTTGGGCTTCCGTTGCTTTAATTATGATACGACGACGTAGAGAGGTCGGGCGTATAATTTTGGATTTATTTAATGTTATACGCGCATGAACGTTCTCTTCCGGATAAGGGCTCGGTATCCGGGAGCGGGCGTTCTAGATTGGTATCGAGAGAAGTGTTCCTTTCTTTTCTAGGTTTCCATCTCTCCATTCCTTAAGACAAGACTTCTTTAGACCACTTAGTAACCATTCTCGACTTCCTTGATCTTTCGTAATGGTAGGAACCCGTAGAAGTTTCTTCACTAACCTAAGTTCTGCTTCTCAAGATAAGGTATCTTGGATCTTTTAACCTTTCTGATCTCTCTTGCTCTTGGTGGTAATTTTCGTAAAGCTAATAACCCTTATACCGTGGTTAGTTTTCACTGTGAGCCTAGTGAAGAGTCTTCTTAGGCGTAGGTTAGGTTGAGTTCTAAGCTCACATCTTTTATGTGATGCCCTCAAGTTTGTTCCTTCTCGGATCCTTAATAGAATCCCTATCTTCTTTCGACCTTTCAGACTTTTCTCTCTTTGCTCTTTTCTTTGAGGATTTAAAGTTTCCTTATTGCGACATTTGATTTAATCATTTCTCCTATTTTTATAAATTGGTGTTATGCAAAACGAGTAAACGATTTTATTCATGTTTCTATAAGTCTTGTAATACCCTTTCTGGTGTTCCAAAATTCTGTAAATTTTCAGTTACTTAGAAAATTGCCTTTTCTACAATTTCTCTTTTGGCATCAACTTAGTTTTCAGTGACGGATTGTTCATAAATTGCTTAACAAGGAGGAGTACTCTGTTCAGAAAATTCTGCAGCGGTACTCTTACTTATGAATCTGTTTTGAATGAGCTAAACCCCTTAAAATGACTTGAATTTTTATATGTTGTAGATAACTCTCTACCCTGAAAATTTTGTTTTGGAGTCAAGTGCCAATTCTTTCTGGTTTGAGTACAATCTGCAACACAATGCAGATTATAAATTTCTGAAATTTTGACAGCTTGCAGCAGTCGATTTAAAATAATTATTTTAACCAACTTATACTTTTCCAAGAATTCTGAATTTTGAGTAGCATATGTAAAACCTGCATACCTACAACTTTTATTTTTACATCATGTTCAAAATCAGTTTGGTTTGTCCTGTACAAGTCAACCATTACATGGTTGATTTATGCATATATACTTTTAAAACCATTTAAGTACTTGTTCATGAAAGGCTAGACAATATTCTTTCACCTTGGAAGTTTAGGTGTGGGGTTATAGGTGTTTGGGAAAGGCTTTGAAGCATAAGACTTTTAACTTAGTGGTTATCCGTAATAAGAAGTTTAGTAGGTAGATATTAAGTGTTGTAGATTTAATACCTCTTGTGTGACAAGAAACAATTACATGGTGACTTTCCAATCCCAATGCTTTCTTTGATGAAGTGCTCTTTTATAATTATTTGGTTTCCTACATGGATACCCCGATTTCAAATGTTTTCCCATTTATACTATTTGCAATCCATGTTCTAGCTAATTCATCCATGTGAATGGTTTTTTGAAACTCGTAACGGTTCTCTCATTGCAATGTTTTGCTTTCCAAATGTATACATACTTGGATGTGTCTTATTTTTATTTTTATGAAGACGCTTTTATCGTGTCAAATGTTTGATTTAAGGAAACAAGTTTCTTATCCTTCGAACTTTCGAACTAGCAACCGCTGATACCCTCCCAATGCATCATGTTTGGCCAATTCGGGACAATACACTTTTGCATCCTAGCGTTTACTTCAATGCATCCCCTACAAGGTGTTTTAGTGCACATAACTTTTGTTGAAAGACTCAACTCTTTTGTTAGGATTTTATACCATTTTGATAACCGGTCGAAAGATCAAACCTTCTCAAAACACCCATTTTAATTACATATCATTTTGTTTTCCGGTAAGAATATGTGAACAACTATTTCTTGCCAAAGTGTCATTTAATAGTCCGACCTTTTTTTTCAAGATACATATATATGCATATGTTCAAAAGTCCTGTCATTAATTACTTTCAAAGTCTTCGCTTTATTTTTACTTCCTTAAGTAAATTTTTGAATAAACGAGTAGTCGAACCTCTTTTACGCCTCATGCATGCATTTTAAAGTTATGTTTTGATAAAGAATTTTAGCCTGCAAACTTACTTTGTTAAGAGTATTCCTTGACAAAATTCTCGCTACAAGTGTTAAGTTGTTTTATCTTATTTTAAACCTTCCCCTTCAAATTTGAAGAAATGGCTTTATGTTTTTTTTAAAAATAAAGGGTTATCCTCATTCCTTTGAACATTTGCACCCTTGATGCAAACCTTTTAACAATTTCACAATAGCCCTTCTTGTGTTAGTCTTTGAACGACACGAAAACATGCATCATTTGGAACTCTTGTGTCTTCTTTACACAATGTCACTTATGATTTTTTTTTTTCACGAAGCACTTTTTCGATTTACCTTTATCATTGAACCTTTGGAGAAGATGTTCCCCACTTTAAAAAAAAATTTAATCATGAACGGTTGTTGAAAGAAATAGAAAATGCATTCTCTCGAGTTCATTTACTTTCTTTCCACGTTATCATTCATGACCTCTTTGCAACATTTCTCCAATTTACTTGGATTTTCATCATGAAAACTTTCGAGAATATTACTCGCCTTCAAATTTTTTTTTATTATATATATATACATATTTGAATAAGATTTGAAACTTCTTCTACTTCCGCACTATTTCTATTGAACTCTTTAATAAATAAGTAAGAAAATTTATTCGCTTGTATTCAATCATACCAATTACTTCAAGGGAAAGGAAAGTGTTTTCATTATGGATTATATAGGATGGTCTTTTGGTTGCAACAAATGTCCAAATTGGGAACTTTTGTTTTATCGATTTTATCACAAGTGGCCTCATCTTGGTAAATTTTATATGTCATCCATTTTGTGTTATCCAAACAAATGTTGAACCAAGTTCAAACCATCTTTCATTTTGTGTTACGTGTCTCAAATTTCCCATTTGTTATCTCCTTTAGTAGTTTCGATTTTCAAAAGACTTTTATAACCATTCTTACCTTCTTTCGGAATCAAGGTGAGAATAAGTTTAAAACTTTGTTTCTTGTGTATGCTTTGCTTAAAAATGAAATCTTTTACAACTCCAGTCTTACATTGGACTATAAAATCATGGTTGTTTGATAAACTCACTCATCAAAAGTTGTTTTCTTGTCTATAGAAAGCCTTATAAGTTTGGTAGAAGATGTTTATATGGTTTCCTTTTTGAAGACTAGTAAAGATTGAAGTATGTCTATGGTTTGGGTGTGCTTATAGATGGTTTAGTGATGAATTGATAACAAGACGGAGTTGAAGTTCCTTAAGTTAATAGCTAGTTTCTTGAAGGTAAGGCGGATGTATAGGTCAAAGCAACCTCGTATAAGTATGGAAACAAATTGTAGTGGTGACAAAATGGACGAAAAAACCTAGAAGAATACTACTTGTTAATTAGTGGATTGACTTATGACTTTTGGGACAAAGTGTTATAGGAGGAGTTTAAGGAGTTAGGTTAGTAGAGTTGATTATAAAATAGCCGAAAGGTGTAAATAAGCTAGAGTAGTCTTTGGGGGTCCAAGTACAAGATTAGTTGCGTTGGACGATCAAGTCTTGACGATGAAATTACTAAGGTTCAAATCACTTGGAGATAACGCTTTGTTTGTTTTTGAAAGTGAACTGTATGTAGGCAAAATTTGGTATCTAAGATGAGAGTGGTGTTGGTTCCGGCAAGTTTCGAGGACAAAACTTCTTTAAGGGGAAGAATGTAACATCCCGACTTTTTAGAAAAGTGGCAAAAGAGTCTTTTAACTAAAATTCAGATTTTTCGCTTTTATTTAATTAAATGGTTTAAAGTATGTATATTTATATATATATTCAAATCTATATATTTAAAAGGATTTATTGGGATTAATTTGTAATTAGAGAATTTTGAGGACTTAAATGGTAATAACTCCTTGGGGAGTTATTTTCATACAATTAAAACTCCCACTTAATTGAGGGAGTTATCGTAATTAGTTTTGTTGAAAAGAACGTGCAAACATTTTTCTCGCAAATTAAGAAAAGAGAAAAGAAAACAAATGGATACTTTTGGGCATATCTCCGCGACCGTTAATCCGCTTTTGAAATCCGAAGGTACCATTACTGAATCGTGAGAAGACGAGGATCGCTTTGATACCGAATTTGGGTCTGATTCTCAGGTATGTTGAAGTCGATTTCTGCTGTGAATTCATGAAAAGGATCATGAATTCATGTTCTAGGTTTTGTTTCGTAGTTCTTTGTTTAAGCTTTGATCATCAATTAATTCATGTTAATTGTGATCTTTTAGATCTTGTTTGAGGCCTGTTTAAGTCTTCGCAGAGATTGGTTTGGGTTGTGGCTTCAATCAAGTAAGAGGCTCTTCATAATGTTTAATTAAAGTTTTATGGTGTTAAGGTTGTGTTTTGGGTATGATTTGTGTTTAGAAATCATGCTAGTTGTTGTTGTTGTAATACAAAGTGTTATAGCATGTTTAAGACATGTTTTGATGCTATTTGGATGTATATTTGATGTTTAAACTTGGTTGGGTTTGAGTAGAAATCGATAGAGTGCGTGAAACTGTGTTTTATGCGCTTTTGCTCAGCTTTGGCGCCCACCAAAGATTTTGGCGCCCCAAACTCGAACCAGAGAGTTCGATGACTTTCTGGAATATTTTTACGCGCTTCAAAGGCTTTGGCGCCCCAAACTCTAATGCAGAGAGTTTAGAAGAGTCTCTCGATGCATTTTTGGCGCACGCCAAAGGTGTTGGCGCCCTCCATTATCTTGTTTAAATGTTATTTTGATTGTTTTAAGCTATGAGATGAGTTCTAAATGTTATATCTTGATTTAATAACAATAAATGAACATGAACAAGCCTGGATTAAGCTTCGATGTGTTTTAGTTCCGCACCGAATGTACTCTTCAAGGGAGTTGAAGTTCGGGACCGCTCGGAAGGTATGAATGGCTTGTGCTTTGCGGAATTAGTATTCCTCAATGTCTGTGTATGTGCTAGGGATTGTCCTTGTCTCAGGGTCTAAGTAAGAGAGTAGTATTTGTGAGGAGCTTACTTGAAAATATTTAGGTGGCTAGTTAACAATTAATAATAAACATACTTGTGTAGTAAAAGACTAAACATCGTAACACTCTTGGTAAGGCACCTAGCTATATCGCGATGTGTGGGCGGTCGATAAAGTGAATAACTCTGCTGGCCTATAAACGGCTAAATGGCAGGGGGACTTCGCCGAACGCTTGTGCACCATCGGGCATTCCCCGTGGCTATCGGTGTGATCCACTCGATAGGTTGCAAACGATACCTCGTGGTGGGTAGCACCATGCGTTGTGCCCTTGAGTGCCGATGTGACAAAGATAAGTTATGTTAGAAACGCTTTAGTCACGACATGTTGATGGACATGGAGTGAACCCTAGATCGAGTCGGTCTCATAAAGATAACATAATAATAATTAATGAACCTTTCGTCGTAAGTCTTGATTATACATTAGCTTCTTCCTCTTGCTACGTACTTTGTACTTACCTCAATTGCATATGTTGTTTTGGTGTGCTTTTGGGGTGAGAAGACGAACAGGTTAGCCTTGAGCTCGTTGAAGAGTTCAATGACGATTCAGTGACATTGAGCCATGATGACGTTTATTCTTACTTTCTATTATAGGTTGTACTAGATTTTGTACCGTTTGTTTTAAAGAACCTGTTGTACCTTCTTCTAAAAGAATCTTTGTAAGACAAGTGTTGTATCTTTCTTTTGTAGCATCGTACGTTGTAAGCTTTATCTCGTTATTGTAAGGTTTTCCTTTCTACCCCTAGTCGGTTTGTATTCTATTCTAGTAGCATTTATGAGTTTACCCGAGCCTTTGAGGCTTCCGTTGCTTTAATTATGATACGACGACGTAGAGGTGGCGTATAATTTTGGATTTATTTAATGTTATACGCGCCGAACGTTCTCTTCCGGATAAGGGCTCGGTATCCGGGAGCGGGGCGTTACACAAGTAGACAGAAATTCCGGGGGCAAGTAGACCGAAATTCCCCCTTAACAGGCAAGAGGATCCAAAGGGTATGCTTGGGTTTTTTTTTTTTTTTTTTAATTCCGGGTACTTTTGCTTTATACTCCATGGTAAATTCATAGCTGTTAGCTTTTGTTTCTTGAAGAATACTGTGAATGCTGGTTAATAGATTTTGTGAATATATGTTGTGTGTTCATTGTAACAAATGTTGTAGCTTTTTACCTGAAAAGTCTTATGAAGCCCCTCAGACAGAAAAAAAAAAATGTATAGGCGAAGAGAAAAAATACAACTAATATCTCGGTATGACGGTATCATTGAATATGCTATACTATTAATCTTTTTTTCTAACATGTTATTATGACCATTTTGATTGATTATCTTGAGTCTAGCCAATTTATTTGCGGAAAGAATTTCACCTAAAAGCATACACTCCCAACCTGAATTGATTGGCAATGTATGTTATCACTTGTTGGTTATGGAACTGAGGGTCCGAGAGAAGAACAAGCTAGGCCGTAGACCAAATTGTAAGAAGTAAATTTGTGCAAAAAATGATATGACATATATTGCGTCCTTCAATAAAATTGGAAAATGCTCTCGTGGGTTACCATCTTTGTGCCCTGAAGTAATAATAATCATCAAAATGAGCCAAGTGTGTGGCATTTACGTTTGATCTTGCCTCACAATGCATCTAATGTGTGGCATCTACGTTTGATCTTGCCTCACAATGCATCTAATGTCACGTTGAAGGTTTGTTGTTGTTTATAAAGAAGCCTGCTATAAGATGTCATCTTTTTGAGCCAAAGAATGTGCAAACACTTTAATCTAATGAGCGCTTATCGCATCTTATCACATCGTTTGTTGAGTACTACATCTTAATTTCTTGCATCCTGTCACATTGTTTGTTGAGTACTACATCTTAGTTTTTCTTGTAAGTTTCAATGCTATTTATTCATTCTACTCTATATATTCACCATCATCGTTGGTAAGCCCGAGTACGTGTCTTTTCAACTTTTATAATGATGCTAACAAATCATTCTTTGTCTCTTTGAAGAGATGTGTGCTTCATAAACTTGTGTTACATTACCTTGCAAGTTATTTACATGTGGCAACTTGATCTCGTGTTTTGAATTCGCACATGCTTAATCATCTATGTTTGTGAATCAATATGTATGTGCATTAAATTGTTTAGTTATACTCCCTCCGTTCCCATTTAACTGTCGTAGTTGTCAAAAGCACAAAAATTGAGGAATGGAGTTAATACTTAGATTTTAACACCAAAATGACAATAAACCCCTTGAATATGATTAAAGCAATGTTGTTTTCATTCTCTCACCGCTTAATAAATAAGGGTATGTTTAGGAAAAGCACAATAAATAGAGCTTTGAAAGTGTAACTATGGCAAATAAAAATGAACACATTTTTTTTTGGACAACTATGACACTTAAATAAGAA
Organism: Gentiana macrophylla; assembly: GCA_026214975.1. Lineage (NCBI taxonomy): Eukaryota > Viridiplantae > Streptophyta > Magnoliopsida > Gentianales > Gentianaceae > Gentiana > Gentiana macrophylla. The sequence continues at coordinate 81,753,156 of CM047817.1, read as the reverse complement.
CGGAACGGAGGGAGTAGTTTAGAACAAGTTGTATTATGCCTTTCAATTTAGAATTTATTTGTATATGTAATCGTGTTGTTCAATGTGTGTGTGTAGAACTCTATTAATATGACCTACATTATCTGAATAGACTGTTTCGTTATCGTCGTCTAGTGCGCTCGATTGATAAACAATGATTATAAGTTAATAAGTATGTGTGGTTTATGATATTGTGTTTCTAGGTGGACTTAATTGCTAAGAGCATTCGCATCAGAGTCTCTTAACAATATTCTATTTTACTGACTCAAACATTATCTTTTCCCTATTCTACAGAATCTGTACCAATGATTTGTCGTTGCGTTTGCTAACGTGAGCCCTATTTGCACTATCACACCATGCCGGGAACCCTCAAATTTTCCGTCTCCTTTTCCTCTATTTGTCTCTCCAACAAACCCTATTGTATTAATGCCCGCAAGCTTACCACCATCACCGCCGCGACGAGAAGGCTCAATTGCTCGATTCAAACGCCGCGGGGGCGGTGGGGAAACCGGATAACTTCTTCTGGCCTCCCGGTGCAGTTTGCAAACACTCACCCATTATTTACTAATTCAAATCTCCTTAGGTTTCCTCGCCCGGAAATTCCAGGCCAATTTTCATCTTTTATCTCCGAAGAAAAAGGTCAAGGTTTTAATCATTCTTCGAATCATAGTACTATTTCTAGTGGTCTCAATCTGAGCAGTCAGATAGGCCCCACTTATGCTTCTGATGATGATGATACTAATAAGGACCAGAAATACGACAACGGTAAGAAACCAGCTGTGCAGCCGCCAGTGTCTAATTCTGGCCAGATTCTGACATTGCCAACCATTTTGACCCTGGGTCGGGTTGCCGCTGTTCCTCTCTTTGCATCCACATTCTATGTGGATAGCGGGTGGGGACCCGCTGCAACTACGGGTATTTTTATAGCCGCATCAATTACGGATTGGCTTGATGGGTATCTAGCTAGAAAGATGAATCTAGGAAGCACTTTTGGTGCATTTTTGGATCCAGTTGCTGACAAGCTCATGGTTGCTGCCACTTTAATCTTATTATGTTCCAGACCTTTTGAAGTTGGTATCTTGGGTCAAACGCCGTGGTTGTTTACTGTCCCAACAATAGCCATTATTGGACGAGAGATAACTATGTCTGCAGTTAGGGAATGGGCGTCTTCTCAAAATGGAAAACTTTCAGAGGCCGTTGCTGTGAATAACTTGGGAAAATGGAAAACAGCCACGCAGATGACTTCATTAACTATACTCCTCGCATCGAGGGACAGCAGTCTTTTAGGGGTAGAACCGTTCGTGACTTCTGGTGTAGTGCTGCTTTATATCTCGGCATGGCTCTCAATATGGTCATTAATAGTGTATATGAGGAAAATATGGAAAGTTCTTTTGAAGTAGAAATCTTGGACTAGATCTCACTTCATCCCTGTAAGTTCTTTATTTTATTTTATTTTTTAAAAAACCTGTAAGTTCTTAGATGCATTGGTTGAAAAATACATGTATAGATATAATTTTTTCAGTTGACAATAAATATTTATTACTGACATTTATGGTGTTTTTTCTCAGCATGGCTCTCTCTATGGTATATGTGGTATATGTGATGAGAATATTGAAATTTCTTTTGAAGTAGAAATCTTGGACTCAAATGCAACCTTTTGAGTTTCCTTAAGGTTATATGAATTGTTTGATTGTCTCAAAATTAACACAACTGGTAATGAGGTTTAATTAGCATCTGGTTTGAATTCTACATGATTAGATAACTTAGGGATTGATCTATGTAATCTATAAAATTTCATTTCATGTCATTAAATGGGTATTTTCCCCTCATTATTCATCATATCCCCCTCATTATATGTGTTGTATCTGTATAATGCATCCCGTACTTACAGTACAAGGCACAAAGCTTTATTGATCTGATACAAGTATCTAACAACATTTAATCAAGCTATATTGCAAGATATAAATCACTTGGCATGAAGATTTCCGAATTGATCATGAACTTATCCTGAATTTCATCACATTCTGTTTGATCAATTGTTGTTTCATTAAGATACATTATTCAATAAAGGTAGCGGTAAGCCGGGGAACTCAAGCAAAATATGTGCAATGGCAGTCTTCATATACGTCTTAAAATCTAATGTCCACTTAGAAATAACACATGGTGCGTTTGCAACATACCAAATTCGACAATAAAATCGACACGCATAGTCTTTTTGTGTGTTTGGATGTAGAACATGGGAATCATCTAATAGGCCAATGAAGCATTCACCTTTTGATCTCACACGAAAATTCTGAAGGATAGCTAAACTCGATCTAAACAAAGGAAATCGAGCCACTGACGAGTTTTCAAAAGGTAATTTAGATTAACCATATTAAGCCAAACGAAGATGATCAGCCTAAAAATATACAAAATAGCCGAAGGCTCGTTTTCCTTGAGCAGTTGGTGTGCAATGCCAATTCCAAATTTATTCCCAACCCAATCATTTCTTCCAAGCAACTAATTACTAGGCCTAGTGCACTGAAACTACTTCAGGTACAAACCCCAACACTTGGGACAAAATTATATGCTTAAAACTTAAAAGTATAGATTTAACAATTTACAGGAAATCCATCACAAACTACACATGAAAAGGTTTTCGTGGAGTCGGTGCTCTATTCTCCAAGGACTGCAATCTCTGTTTCAAGTGGAATACCTCAACCTGGGAAAACATGGACACTTGTTCAAAAACCAACACAATGCATGCAATGCAAGAGATTCAAATATATATAGAGAGAGAACGATTTCGGTGTTGGTAAAACTCATTTATATTCTTACATAGCTTTGTTGACTGCTGCAATGATTTGATATATTAGTTTTTTTAAGTGCAAGAGAACAGAAATATTTATACCTGTAACTGGAAAGCTCTTGCCCTTTCTCCTGCAAGGATTCCTCTGGTTGAGTGCAGTTCCTACATTTGTTGTCTCGGTTGGATAAAAAAGATATGTTTCGGAACAGCTTAACTAAAAGTAATGCTCAAAATCCCAACTAACTGATTTAAAATTTGTGGCATGCCTCTTGAAATGGAATGGAGTGTTGTTAAGGATAATAAGCATTAAACAGTAGGGGTATCTATGTATGGTTTAGGTGGCATAATCTTAATTACCTTCTGTGTAGCCTCCAGAACAGCCTTGAGAAAAGCTACATCATGCTCAAGCCTAACATTATCAGAATGGACCATATTGGATAAATTGTTGGCCTCGTCTTGTGCGAGTTCCACTCCAGCAAGCTTCTCTTTCAGTAAATCCATCTCTTTAATGGTGTCTGCTAATTTTTTGTCCATTTCATGTCTACTCTTGACAGCAGCCGAAGCATTCTTTTCTGCAGTTTCACGACCTGCCAACGCTGTAGCCAACTGTCCCTCGAGTATTCCGTTCTTTCTTATAAGAGCTGCCAGCTTTGTCTCGTAAAATTGATAAACACCAGAAGGATCTGATAGTTCTGATCTGCCACCATCTCTGTCTTGGAATAAGAAATCATCTCCATCTGGAGAAAAGCTTCCGCTTTTTTGCTTCTTGTGGGTCCCTCCCAAGTTTCCAGCTTCTACAGCAGAAGAAGCCATTTCTTCATCAAAACCGGCATCTTCCACAAAGCACGTCTGAACCCCTGTGTCATGATGTTTTGAAGTTTGCTCCTGGGCCTGTGATCAAAATTAGTTTTCTTCACTGAGAAAGAAAGCAAAAAGAGAAAATTAACAAAAAGCCGTAGGAGACTCCAAGAGGGAACCTGCAAAGAACTTCTAGCTTCAGGGATCTTTGAAACCTTATCCGCTATGTCTTCCTCATCATGGAATTTCTTGCGGAGCGAGACATTCCCAGTAACAGGATTGGAATCTACAAGCAATGACTCAGACAATGATCTTCTACCAGAGCCATGATGTTCTACAGCCGATGCTTTGTTTTGTCGTGCATTGGAATAAACAGTAGCACTAGGAGACTCGTTATTTAGCTGGCCACTAAGGGCGATAGGAGCTGAAATGTTTTCTGGGGGTACAGTACTAGCACCTTTACTTAGAGTCGATTTTTTTCCAATTTGTGTAGTACTTTTGTCCAAAATCAGTATTTCAACCTGTTAACAGAGCTAACATCAAATGAGTTCTTTCAAGTATAGCGCTCGTAAACGATTACAAAGCAGACAGTTTCATACTGCTGTCCAACCTGATTTGATGGATCCTTCTTAATACCACCAAATGCAACAAGGAAATCCCTTTCCTTTTGTTGTACGAGAACAAGGCTGAATCCCTATCGGCAAACAAATAGTCATGAATAATTAAGAATTATGTATGGCATAATCAGAAAAATAAAAAGCAATAGACAGAAAGAGGGCCGAGTTTCTCTACAGACGCGGATGCTGTTATACGAACAGGTTCTACTTTCTTATTATTAAAATTATGTGTGACTTGATGGCCATTACACACTAACAGTTATGCTTGCGTAAGAGGCATGTAATAATAGGAAAAAGAAACCTTATTTGTAGTGATGGATGAAGAAGGAGGTGCAACAACAATAGACCATTCAAGCTTTAGAACATCAAATATGAAAGTCTCGGAATGCCCTGAAAACAACATCAAGTAAGGGTATTACCAAACCCTTCCACCAAAAAAAAAAAAAATATATATATATATATATATATATATATATATATATATTTAGCTTATATATATATATATTTAGCTACGCTTTTCTTGCTACCGCCAGCAGCAATGAACCATTTACTTCAGTAGAGGACACCACAACAACCAGTTCGTGGTGATGGATGCAAACCTCGTATTTTGATTCTTGACCATATCATCTGGGAGAAAAAGTATTTTCAAGATGTACACAACTTAAGAAAGTCTTTCGCAGTTGAGGAGGAAAAGAACAAATAAGCAATGGAAAGGACAAACCGTCTCGAAGTCTAGTGAGTACAAGTCATTTAATGTCCTTGATTTTGATGTTCCTCCAAATACCAAAAGCAGTTTGTCATCATAAAGGGTAGACACATGGTTGCACCTCGGAGATGGTCCTTGTCCTCTGATATCAAGAGAAAATAAAGTGCGCATTTGGGAAAACAAACCTTGATGAGAATCAGAAATTTCGCAATAACTCACGTGCAATTAAGTGGAAGCCAAGTGAAAGATTTCAGATCAAACATGTGAAGATCATTTAGTTTCCTTCTCCTAGCATCTTCACCCCCAAACAAAATAAGAACAGAGCTTGCTCTTACGACAGTATGACCACTGCGAGCAACCTGTTTCAGAACAAAGGTCATTTTAGGAATGTTGCAAAGACATGCGTTGCAACCTCAAGAAACGAATCACATTGAAGTTTAAACCGAATTTGATCTTCTTCTATTCCATTGCTCACAAATTATTCCACGGACATGAAAAACTCAGAAGCCATGATTTCTTAATGTCAAGTTTATTTTAATCTCGAAGAAAATAGGCAAGGGTGAAAGGTGACAGCATGAATGTTGCAGACCATGCAACTTTCGATTTGTTTATTGAGCATCAACCAAAGAGTCTGAAATGGAAGGGACTTTCATACTATCGGTAAAGGATAAGTGCATTACCGGTATATCTCCTTTAGATTCCATAAGTGTCCAGACGTCTGTCTCAGTATCAAAAGCCCAAACTGCACATGCCAGAATCCAGAAGCAGGTAAGATATTAGAGATATACTGAACACAGTTACATGTCGTGAAGAAGCAGAGAATTCTGACCTGATACTTTATCACTTACAGGGTCTGTCCTCCCACCAACCAGGAGTATTTTTTTACCCCAAGAAATCTATAGCACACGAAAACATAAGTTTATTCTAAAAATTTGAGCTGCATACACTACATGTAATGTCTCCATTGACATTTTCTTGGCTAAAAAATGTATTAAGATGAAAACTGAAATGAATGGTAAAAGAAATCTGAGTTTTATACACTATATCACTGAGAAATAATACCAGAGCGTGACCCTTGCATGCTGGAATTTTAAGTGGAAGACTAGTCGGAGAAAGATAAAGTTTTGATGAAGCAGAAGACCAGGAGAGCCGATCAATATTCAGCACCTGGAATGACAGAAGTACACAAAAAGAATTACTCCCTCCATCCCAAATTATAGGTCTCACGCAGACTAATGAATGTCATAACACTAAGTAAAAAAGAAAGTTTGAAAGTTGTCAGAATATATATGATGACATTATATCTATTATGACATCATATATATTTACCCCTAATCTTTTATATATTATGTACAACCCACATTAAATATTTCCGCCTCACTGCTGTCATATTTAATGCCTACCAGCTGTCAGACTTAGGATCCCTAAGTCTGCACATTAACTACAATTGCTAGCTGTTAGTTCTAGCCGTTGGCCTTGTGCCCTTTCCAATTCCAGTCTCTTTATAACTGATGTAATACTGTCTTGTAAGCAATCAATTTAATGAATAACATATTGTTTACTCTTCTTCTTCTTCTCTCTGTTATTAACATGGTATCGAGCCTTTGAAATAATTTTTTCTTTTCGATCCACTGGAACTGTTAAACCTTTCACCTTCCGTTCTTACTCCACCAAAACCAACATGTCAGTAGTTTCCAACCAAGAAGCCGAATCATCTGCTGTACACATATCTCGCAAATCATGGTGATTTACAAGGTATCCAAGCGACATATCGGTTAAATGGAAAAAACTATCTCTAAAATGGTCTCGAGTAGTTCGAACCTTTTAAAAGGAAAAGGAAAACTCAGCCACCTTACTTGGATCTGGGCTGGAAAAGATGACCCAAAGTTTGATGCTTGGGATGAGGAAGATTCCATGATTATGTCATGGTTGTGGAATTCTATGACCACGCAGACATAAGTGATCCAGATCATGTTTTTAGGTACCGCAAAAGAAATTTGGGATAGTGTCAAGCAAACCTACTCCAAAATCAATGATGCAGCCCAAATTTATGAGTTAAAGACCAAGATTAATTCTGCCAAACAAGGGAACAAAAGCATTATTGAATATGCTAGTCACCTTCAAACTCTATGCGGAATTGGATCATTATCGGTGCCTAGAAATGAAGGATGCCGATGATCTTTGCAACTCTAAAAAGAGTTATGGAAAAGACAGAATATTTGCCTTTCTTCTTGTCGGCCTCAATCATGAATTTGATGCAAGTAAGGGTACAAATTTCGGGAAAGGAAGAATTGCCATCCTGACGGTGCCATCTCACTTGTAAGAATCAAGAGGAAGAAGGGGTGTGATGATGGACACCACCTGCAGAGGACAGTTCAGCTCTTGCAACCAAGTTTAATAGAGGCGGGAATGCAAATCGAATGTAAAGGGAAGTCTGGATAAAGACAACGACACTCTCATCAAAAAATTCTCTAAGGAACATCGATAAAGACTCCTTGTATTGCACTCATTGCAAGAAAAAGAGACACACAAGGAGAATTGCTTTGAAATTAAATGGGAAAGATCGGAAAGAGGAGGAGACAAAGAAGCCGCTTATAACAAAGATGTCTCAAATCGAGGAAATAACAAGTCAAAATCCTGCTATTGCCGGTCCGACACAACTTCAGTTGAGAAACCGAAAAGGCTACTAGAAACCTTGGAGGCTCCCCACAAATGCTCACCGCCCCCTCAGTCAGTACTTCTTTCTTTATAATGTGTCAAAAGATATGTTTTGGGTAATTGATTCAGATCTACTGATCATATGACCAATGCCCCAAACATATTTATGACATACTCACCTTGCCCTAAGTAATAAGAAAATAACAAAGGGCGATGGTTCATCCACCATTTGTTTTTAGGATAGACATTAAAATCTCTCGAAAATCTGATTCTAAAAAAGGTTTTACACGTCCCAAAATTATCCACTAATTTAATCTCTATAAAAGGTTGACTAATGACTTAATTGTCTTGTCAGATTCTTCTCACCGATATGTGTGTGATACAGGGATCAACAATCGAAGAAGATGATTGGACGTGCTAAAGTTATAAATGGCCTATATTATTTAGAAGATCTTGATGTTTTTAATTTACCTATCACCTATGTTGCTACATCTTTAGATAAAATCTGGTTGTACCATGAAGGCTAGGACACCTTCCTTTATTACTTTGAAACAAATGTTTCCCGATATGTTTAAGAATGTTAATTTTGAATCTTTACATTGTTATGAGTGTGAGTTTGCTAAACATAAAAGAATTTCATATAATTCTATCTTCGAAAGAAAGTCATCACCATTTACCTTATCACATAGTGATATTTGGGGCCTTACTACTACCTCAAATATCACAGGGGCAAAATGGTTTGTGACCTTCATTGATGATCATTCTAGAACCACTTGGGTCTATTTATTAAAACATAAATCGATGTTTCTAAAATATTCCCAACCTTTTATAAAATGATAAAAATCGGTTTGATGTTGGAATTAAGAGGTTTAGGTCCGATAATGCCGAGATTTCTTTAACTCTACCCTAAGCCCGTTTTCACTACTCAAGGTATTATCCATGAGTCTTCCTGTGTGTGCACACCCCACAACAAAATGGAGTGGTCGAAAGGAAAAATGGCCATCTCTTAAATATCACTAGAACACTCCTATTTCAAAAGAATGTTCCAAAACAAGATCTTGGGGTGAAGCTTAGTGTTAACATCTCCTCTTACTTGATAAACAGTTACCATCAAAACCCTAGGGAACCTAAGTCCTACAGATATCCTACAGAAATCCTATCCTCGATTTTCATATCTCCCGAGGCCTCACTCCTAGGATTTTTGGTTGTGTTGCTTTTGTGCATATACATGCACATAATAGAGACAAGTTGGACCCAGAGCCCATAAGTGTATCTTTATTGGGTATTCACTGCAAAAAGGATACAAATGCTATCATCCTACATCCGTAAGAACATTTGTTTCCAAGGATGTCACTTTTGATGAAGAAGGCAATTTCTACTCTAAGTATATCCATCCTCGTGGAGAATACCTACAATGAATCAAGGGATCTCATCCTTCTTGAATCTTCTCCGGAACCACGAGAAAAAACAAAACACCAATGTTGAACTAGAAACAGAACAAGATAGTACCCAACCTAAGGCCTCTGTTGAAAGGACTCACAGGAGAAGGGACATATGTACCCCTCAACAAACTTACCATAGAAAAAGGGTAAGAATAAGAATGATGAACCCGGTCCTCAACACAACCTTTATTTTTACGATAAAGATCCTTGTAATGAAAACCAAACCACCAAGATAACCTTAACAATCTGAATCACCCAAGGAACTCCGAGAAAGAACTCGATCAACTTTGAATCAACTCAAGATAAAGACATCCCTACCGATCTCTTCCTTCCTATTGCTAAAAGGAAAGAAAAAAAGTGCACTAAATCATCCTATTAGGACCTTTCACTCCTATGAAAACCTATCTCTCAAGCACAAAGCCTTTCTATCTAATCAAAAACAACAAGGTACCTAATTACGTGAAGGAAGCCTGTCTGATAAAAGATGGAAACAAGCTATGATTGAAGAAATGATACTCGGAAAAACAAAACTGGACCATATGTAACCCTCCAGGACATCAAACTTTGTTGGTTGTAGGTGGATTTTACCATTAAATACAATTACGATGGATCCATAGAAAGGTATAAGGCTAGACTTGTTGCAAAAGGTTACACACAAACCTATGGTATAGATTACTTTGACACTTTTGCCCCGTTTGCTAAAATGAACACCATTAGAATTCTTTTATCTTTAGCAGTTGAATCAAAACTGGAATTACAACAATTTGATGTGAAAAATGCCTTCCTACAAGGTGACTTAAATGAGGAGATTTACATGCAAGTACCTCCTGTTTTGAGGCAAAAAGAGGGCAAGTTTGCAAACCGAAAAGGCTATGTATGGTCTTAAACAATCTCAAGGGCCTGGTTTGGGAGATTTACCAAGGCTGACCTCCTTTCAATACAAGCAAAGTCAAGGAGATCACACTCTCTTTATCAAACACACCGCCTGAAAAGTTTGTGCCACTTATTGTTTATGTTGATGACATAATTGTTACTGAGAAGTGACCTCAAGAAATTGAAAGGCTTAAGAAACACCTATTCTCTGTTTTTTTGATATCAAATCCTTGGGGAGGCCGAGGTACTTTCTTGGTCTTGAATTTTCTTACTCAAAAAGATTTTTGACACAACAAAAATACATAATTGATCTTCTTAATGAAACTGGAAAACTTGGTTGTAGACTATGGATACTCCTATTGAGTATAATGTAAAAGTCGGCCATGATCCTAAAAGCAATCCTCGTTAACCCTCGGTTCTATCAAAAGATTGTTGGTAAACTAATTTATCTAGCTCATACTAGACCGGATATTGCTTATCTTTGTTAATGTTGTTAGCAGTACATGCAGAATCCAAAAGAAACTCACCGTTGATTGTTGAAAGAATTCTCGATACTTAAAGAATAATCCGAAGTGGAATCCTATTTCAAAAGCATGACAAGATGAACCTGGAGATATTTATCGATCTTTGATTATGCGGGATGCATTGATGACGAAAGATCCACTTGAGGTCTCAGTGCATATCTTGGAGGCAACATGGTTACTTGGAGAAGCAAAAACAGCAGAATGTTGTTACAAGATCAAGTCTTTGAAGCGAGTTTAGAGCTATGGCTCTTTCGGGATCTGTGAGTTGATTTGGATCAAAATTATTCGGAAGATCTAAAAATCTTATGGGAAAAACCTATGAAGCTATATTGTGACAACAAGTCAACAATCAACATGGCCCATAATCCATTCAACATGACAGAACGAAACATATTGAAGTGGACCGACACTTTATCAAGGAGAAGATTGAAAGTGGCCTGATATGCACACCCTTCATCCAATCCAAAGGACAAGTTAGTGATATCTTCACCAAAGCTTTGCCCAACAAGCTTTTTCGTAACCTCAAGTGCAAGCCGGGAATGTTCAATCCATACTCTCCAAATTGAGGGAGTGTCGAATAATATATATGATGACATTATATCTATTATGACATCATATATATTTACCCCTAATCTTTTATATATTATGTACAACCCACATTAAATATTTCTCGCGCCTCACTTGCTTTGTCATATTTAATGCCTACCAGCTGTCGACTTAGGATCCTAAGTCTGCACATTAACTACAATTGCTAGCTGTTAGTTCTAGCCGTTGGCCTTGTGCCCTTTCCAATTCCAGTCTCTTTATAACTGATGTAATACTGTCTTGTAAGCAATCAATTTAATGAATAACATATTGTTTACTCTTCTTCTTCTTCTCTCTGTTATTAACAAAAGTTCTGTTGACTGTCATTAATTTCATAGTTGTAAAGTAATGAAAAGTGGTTGGACTGATAATAAATTAGGAGCAACATGAAAAAAAATGTAATAAATGCTCTGACTTGCATTACAGGACGGAAGGAGTATAATAATTGAATGAATAAATAAATAACTCTTAACTGTACCTGTACATCATCTAATAGCTTATTGTCTGATTCACCACCAACAACCACCATCTTATTACCAACAATAGCAGCAGCATGCTGTTCATAAAAAGTAGCGATTTGAGTTTAGAAAACAATACAACATTATACTATTTATCAACATTTATTTGGACCGAGAACATTTTACATTGAAACGTGGTGTAGGTTTGTCTCCAGTAACAGAAAGAACCATCCAGTTTTCGGAATTTCCAGATGTACAACTATTAAAATCTAGTGGTGCAAAAGAATTTTGAAAGTTCAAGTCGTCATCACCGTCAGCTTGAGAAGTGGTCCCTTGGCCCTGTCGAAGAATGATAGTTGGCAAATCCCAATATATACAATTTTGCAACTTTCAGTAAGCTCAAGTGAATGTATCTCTTTTCTGCCAGAATATCCAATACATAATCTAAACGCTTACATGGTAACTACTAGCTCGTTTAGGATGTCCAATAGGACTTCTGGTTCCTTGTGTTGAGTCTGAGAGTTGAATTTTCAATCTGTTAAAGAAGGTGAAGAAATGAGAAATAATTGTATGAGTGGCTACTACTTCTCAATCTTGCTAGCTACTATTCAGTAAGTAACTGATAGAATAAAGATTTCAGATTAAGTGGAAGTTGCAACATCAAGAATATGAACTTGAGCAAACATAGAAAAAAAAAAAAAAAAAAAAAAGACATCTTTCAAAGATAAGCATTTGGAGACATGTTTAAGAAACACCAGACATATGCATATGAATGTACACATTATATATATTGAAATTTAAGTCAATAATTACCCTATACTGGACACAGTTTCTAAAGCCTTTTCAGAAAGAAAATAATACTCCAAGATAGTGATTCTTCTATTCAAGACAGTAGACAGTAGACAGCAGGGCCGGATCAAGGAAGTTTTTCCAGTGGGGTCATCGGACCATAAAACTATACTTTTGATCCAAAAATTTGTTTTCGTGGGGTCACTGGAGCCTAAAACTACATTTTACCAACAAAACGACACTTTTTAACAACAAAACTACATCGTTTTAATACTAAAAAAAATTCCCCGAATCTCAGTGGGGTCACGTGACACCCCTAAGAGTACATAGCTCCGCCATTGGTAGACAGTCAATGCACCATGACAAAGTAAAGGAGAACTAAAACTAATGGCAAAGATTCCAAATCAATAAAAGATGGAGGAGTCTCAAACTGAAAGATCATTAAAGTGATAAACATTGAAACTCAGACAGTCTCCTTGAGCAACCCCCAAACCCCCGTCCTCTTATGAAGGGTAACTAATTCACACCTACATAGGGAGCTCAGTTGGTACCCACGTGGCAGATTGCACCAAGGAACGCAGGAACGAATCCCGGCAGCCGCAGTGTGGGAGTTAGCTCTGAACTCAGGGTGACTCCTTGTGGACACCGGGTCCTGGGCCTCCCACCTAAGGGCCGATGAGTCACTATGATTAACCTCCTCACTATTCTATCGGGTCGGAGTGGAGGGGCCATGTGGGCGAGAGGGATATCTCTCGCCTTTTACAACAAGGGTAACTAATTCACAATTTCCACCAAGTTATTGACTTATTGTACATCAAAGTCAACATAGATGACCACCTCGTCATCTTGGAGAAGACAAAATCAAATCAACACCTCGCATTATGTCAACCATCAAAACCACACAAACAACCAGGAAAACAATATGCATCAGAGTACGATATGGACAAATACAAATTCCATTACCTCCCAAGCTTCATTCGCCTTTTCGAGAATCCAAACATGGCGCTAGCACCTTTATTTTCTGCAAAAAAATTAAAACTCAAATCAAACCTTCATCACAAAATTGACTAGTAACTAACTACTACCAAAACTTCAATCTTCCTATAAATTGGTACAAGTAAAAACCCATTAAACCCACCTGCATTTTCTCTTCAAAGATAAAAAAAAAAGGAGAAAAACAAGTTAATAAATGCTCAAAAACATAAATGTACCAGATGAGAAGTAGCTGAGCTAAATCTATAGCTTAGGGTTCTTTCAGTCTGGCTAAAATGCGCATCGAGGAAGAAGGCGAAGGCTATGGAAAATTACACTTAAGCTGATATAATCCGTTCTGAAAGTGATATGAAATCGGGGATTATCTTTTGGAGTTTTTTCATAATATATGATACATTTTCGTTGTATGTATAGGTAGACAGAGATAATTACTGTGTAGTGTATAGTATGATACTGGCAGACATTAATTAATTGTAAAAAAAAAAAAATAGGGAAATGGTGTTTGACGGTGACAGTACTATGTGTTTGTGTGTGTCACTGAGTTGGTTTGTTTGCTTGTGATGTTGGAAGAAGCAATACTGACAAAATATTAATCTGCAAGAAAGCTGTGCATGTTATATTAACCTTTTTACTTTTACCCTTTTCTCTCTTGTTGGTCTTTTTCCATGTTTCCCTTTTTCACTTCCACAGTGTGATGAATGATATGATCTTAAAGCGTCGACGGTCTACAATATATAAATTTAGGCGCGTTGTTAATAGACTACACTGGCGATATCTTGGACCATGCACTCATGTGATAATTCGATTTTTAGAGGTGAAATGTGTTATTTCGACTCTAAAAATCAATTTCTGCATGATGTGATCTTGAATATATAGGTGTGGTGTCATTAACATTTGCCATAAATTTATTATAAAACTTTATAGCATGAACCCACTATGTATAAATATTTTTCTATTACACACAAATCATAAAAAAAAAAATCTACATGACATTGGATAAACCGGTTTATTGAGACAAAGCTTTCGCTACTCAATGTACTCATCCAGACCCCAACAGTATAAAGCTTTCGCTAAAGCTTTACCAAAAAATAGGGGTTTATTGGCGCTTCCAATTTACTACTCTTGTGCACTCTATTACTTCCTGGCATCACAAAAATTACTTGGCACCCTGTGATGTTTTATAAAGAAGCGTCGATCGTGGCTGGTGTTCGCTTGTTGAACATCAACGTCAATAGCGTTTGGCGTTGGTGTTCTTGTGGTGTTCTTGTTGAACACCAACGCCGATGATGGTGTTGTTCCTTGTGGTGTTCTTTGTTGAACATCAACGCCGACGTTATGTTCAACAAGCGAACACCAGCCGATGATCGACGTTCCATATATAAAAGTGTTAAAACTTTAGAAACGCTCGACCACGACTTTCCATTGGTGTTCCTTGTGGCACACCAACAACACCGACGCTGGTGTTCAATAAGAACACTAGCTAGTGATTAACGTTTTTCATCCAAAAAATAATCAAAAATGGGTCACGGAAGTAAAAGCGAAGTCTTAATAACCCACCAAAAAATAAACCTCCCATTGTGGAAGCTCTTAGAGCATATGTAGTGGCTCTTGTATTCATGGCTTCTGTCTGATAACCAAATAAAACTTTCAACTCAATTAGCGTAATGGCTTTATTTTTCAAGGATTTTCATGTTAACACTTCTCCCATGCGTTCTATGTTTCGAGTCTTTCATAGAAGCTTTGTATTTTAACACATAGGCCAGCATTTTTGGTAAAGCCATTACCCACATTTTCATTTTTTTTGCCTTCCGTTCTATTTTTTCCAAGTCAAGAGTATGGGCCTCATACATGTTTGGAAGTGATTCTTTGTTTTACCATTACTATTGCTCTTAGCTCTATACAAAAATACACTCACATATTTTATTTTATTTTTTGCGGCTTCTACGGGCAGAACAAAACTGCTACCGGCACGACCCTTGTTTCCGGCATCCAAAAAAGCACCATGATTATTTTTTACTAAATGACGTCTGTGGTACTGACATTCTATCTCAATACTAACGTCAGTGGCACTGACGTTATAGCTATAAATATGTCATTGTTCAAAAACGTCAGTCCACTGACGTTATTATCGGAAAAAAAAGTCAATGGCACTAACGTTCCTAGTGTGGTGCCGAAAGTGAAAAAAAGAAATACAGGTAGTGCCGGAAGTAAATGAAAAAAAATATAATAATAATAAGGGTGTCGATAGTAAATTCGTGGTGCTGATATAGAAGCCTTTTTTTAGGGACTGAGCCAAAAGGACATAAAAAGAATAAAAATATGGAAACAGAACGATTTCGAGTTTTCAATGTTTACTAGTGGGGCAGCGATGCGTGATGGTGTGTCTCACTTTTTATCTTGTGGTTATAGTTTTATGTGTTCAGCAATAAATTTATTTTAGCAAAAATAAAGAAGATATCAACCTACTTCAATGCTTGAAAAGATTTAAACCATCCTCTAGAGGTGATAATACGCCATGCTGCGTGTTGCAAGAAAGGTTACATGTGGGGAAAAAATCTTTGAAGATCAAAATGCACCTTCAAAAAAAAGTCAACCAGAGTTTTGTGAACCAATAAAACTACATAATAACAAAATTAAAATTTCCCAAACTCGAATAAATGAATTGTTAATGTAGAATATTATTCATATCGACTTAATCCTAACTAATACTAATAAAAGAAATAGAAAAGAAAAGGTTCGGAAGATTTTCATTTTCTTATCTTTTATCAAGTAAATTAACCGAAGGATAAGTAAGATAAATGAGTTGGATCTCGTTTTTATTTTTATGTATCTTTTATGTATCATGATCGAATGAACATTCTCATTCATTGTCTAATTTTTACAATATTTTATTTTCTAGTAGTTTTTGTGGCACCGTGCCAAATCATACGACTTTGTTTTACTTAACCAAAAATTACGAAGATCGAAATGCACATTCGCGCACAAAAGTCAAACCGTAGTTTTGATTGTACCAATAGAAACTACATAATAACACAATTAAAATTTCCGAAACTCGAATCAGAGAATTGAATGCTTCAAATAAAAACCCTAGTGATAAACATGTTGATGTGATAACACCGCATCAAATCATACGACTTCGTTTTACCTAACCAAAAAAAAAGGGAAAAGACAAAAAAATTTGGTATAGCGACGACCAAAACGTCGCTAAAGCCGACGACCAAAGCGTCGCAAAAAGCCGGACGACCAAACATGCAAATTTAATATAGTATACTAACATATATGACAAGGACAAAATGCATTAAAGATGTACAAAAATGCCCTCATAAGTATAAGACACAAAATACCATGCAGTGAATTCCCAATACTTGATTTCCGAAATTTATTCAACGGAAAATCAAGGAAGCAAAATCTGTGGAGTCTTTTTAAAAATCAAAATCAAAATCAAACCACAAAACAGATTTATCCAAGAAAATACCCAGTTGCATTCCTTTCCTT
This sequence comes from Gentiana macrophylla, assembly GCA_026214975.1. Classification (NCBI taxonomy): domain Eukaryota; kingdom Viridiplantae; phylum Streptophyta; class Magnoliopsida; order Gentianales; family Gentianaceae; genus Gentiana; species Gentiana macrophylla. The sequence continues at coordinate 81,736,412 of CM047817.1, read as the reverse complement.
GGTACAACGGAGGGAAATCATGGTACATCGAAGAAGTAAGCGGGAGAAATTCAATCGATCTTGCAAAATCGCAGCGGGATGAAGTGCGGTGACATCGACTAAATGGCTGTATTTATGAGAAGCGTGAAATACAATGAGTGTACCATTTGTTTGAAGATCAATAGCAAAATTAAAGAAAAAAATCGATTCGAGAAGAGATTATTTTGCGCTCCTATTGATACAAAATGGTAATTATAATCGTATAATTTTTTAGTAGGATGAGATGTAGAATCACCATGGTGTTACTACATCTTCTCGTAAAGTGAGAGAGTTTCAAGAGGATGTCCATGTATTCTGCATCTCGATGAAATAATGTTGACATTGTTAATGAAAGTACAGATGACAACTTGTTTGCTCTATTTAGAGGTAGATAGTGAATTGCGTATTATGTAGTGACGATTGTATAGTTTTATGTATAAAGGTCGCTTTAGATGTGCGATGATAGGGTGTTTTTTTTTTCCTTAATAGTGCCACTTGTTTTTTTGGTTAGTAAAATGCAGGTGTGTCTGAATCTTGAAGTAATGAAAGTTTGAACATATGCATGTTACTACATCCGAGGAACTCCGATTGATATGGTAAATGCAAACGCAGATGACACACTTGTGTGAAAGTGTAGTGACACTTCTTATATGCAAATGGTACACAAGTGTAATGACACTTTGAAGATTCTAGTGTCACCGCGAATCAGATCTTGTTGATAAGTGGCACTCGATGTGCATTAACAATTTAACATGGTATTGGTTTCTCAAATAAGGTGCCCCGGGTTTTGTTGGTAAGCTCTCGGGGTGTTACTCCATCGAGATGTAATCAAAAGTTTCAACATAGTTTAAGTGTTATGGCAGGGATAATCTGAAGAAGTGCCGGAGACTAAGAAATACATTTGTTAAATCAAGTCTCGAAATCAAATCTGAAAGTCACGAAATCAAAATCAATATAATAAATGGCCAAATCAAAATTAAAACTGTTTGATAACGTCTTCTATCTGAAATATGATTTTTTTAACTTTAAAATTTTGCACTTGTGGACTTTTCTTATATTAGAAAATTGATACAATGTTACGTACCATGTAGACTTTGATCCCCTCCAATACACTTGACGATCAAGCGTAACGAAATACGCGCAGCACGACGTTGTTTGGTTTATAAACTATACATAAAACGATGTCGTTTTGTGTGTTTTAATGCACTTGACCGTCAAATCTATTGGAGTGAATCTTGTTCACGTACCATACATATTTTATCCACACAAAATTTTATCAATGGTGTTTATATATATATATATATATATATATATATATATATATATATATATATATACACACACTGCATACATCGCTTTTTTCTATAAGTAAATGAATAGGAGTATTTATTTTATTTGGAGAAAAAATGCTGAATGAAAATATCAAAACATATAGGTTTTTTTTATAAATATATTCACACGTATATAATACATATGTAGACAAAAGCTTCATTGTATAAATATAAATATACAATCAATATTCATGTAATAAAATATTTAAAAACAATTATCATATTTTGTAGTGAATAATGTGTGCACTCCAGCAAAAAAAAAAAAAAAAAAAAAAAAAAAAAAAAGAAGGAAAAGTGATGCGATTGAATTTTCAGATATAAGCGGCAATATTGTCGCTGAAAATTTCACAAAGAGATTCAGACACTCTTAATTAGATAAGTGTTGAGTTATAACATTATCAAACACTACTTAAATTAATTTTCTCTTATTTTATTCAGAATAAGTGCTTAATAAAATTAAGTTGATTTAACAAACAGGCCCTAATAGTGTGTGATTTCAACTTCGCCAGCGAATTTGCAGGCATGGAGGCCTAGGATTAATTCCAAATCTGTGCCGGGATGTTTTTTTTTTTTCCGGTTATGCAATAACACTCATGGTGGGAAACATTATTGCAAAGCCTTCTTCATCCAACCAAATTAGAACACAGCGCAACATACACATTACAAACAATTGTAGGCCACCACAAATACATTAAAATCATGCCACATGTTCTGTTTTTGATTGGATACAAACAGGGCTCCTTATTAAAAAGTCTCCGTAGTACAATTTCCCTCCTACCAGTTGCCATGCATATCTGCAAATGGGTACATCCTTAATAATAAGTCTCCGCTCTTCACGTGCATATCTGCAAACACCTAAAATCTTCCCACTAAAAACAGAACATATGGGCTAGAAAAGTACAAATGAGTAGAACCATTGCACCCAGGGGTGAGGGGACATACTAAAAGTTCATGGATAATTGTGTATCAATTAATACATTTTGAAGATTTGCTTCTGCAATTTGTCCAATGGAACCCTCATTGAACCGCCCCAAAACCTAAACATTTTCACTTGCTGATCGGGGCTTAATCATCCCTCAAGTGAGATGGAAGGAAAAGAGTGATAATGACTACCACCTATAATTCAGCAGCCAGATATTTGCTGTATATATAGCTCTCCGATAGGAGCAACATATATGCTACAATATGATATGAGATCTTTAACCACAGAACAGCCGGTCCGGTTGAGTGATACACACTAACCAAAACATATAGGTAGGACCTTTCTTATCGAATCCAGAAATCTGAGTCGTCGTTTGAGGCGTCGTTGTCATTTCTTCTTTTTTCCCTGTAAAACAACAAGAATTTCAGATCCAAATGGAATCATATCAAAGAAACAAATCCATAACACCTTTATATAATGGACAAAAGCATACCGCACTCATGTAATCATCCATAAGTGATTGCTTGCGTTTCTTTGTACTAGGAGGGCTCTCAGTAGCCTGTCTTGCTACTGTACGTTTAGTAGGTGTCGAACCCTGTCATTAACACAGCACTTAAGACAATCTACACTAACACTACAAATATTGGCCTTTCTTTACAAACTTTGGTTGCAGTAAAAGTATGGATGGTTTAGCCTCTAGTCACCCACCCTCCATCTCAGACCAAAGGCCAGGCCTCCGGATTTCTTCAAACGCTTACACAGATATTTACTAATTACCTACCAACACAGACTCTGGCATTGGTAGAAGAAAGTGATTCGTTCACAGCAGTTTACAAGTGCGTGCTAGAAATTGATCGAAAATGGGAAAAAGAAATGAACCTTTGCAAGTTTCTTCTCTTTGCGGGCTTGCCTCTCACGTTCATCATATTCTTGATTCTCCCTCTCAACCAGCCTAATAAGTGTATCACATCTCCTAGCAAGTTCTTGAGTGGTCCGTGACTTCACAAACCAATCAAAACGGAACAAGGGTGATGTGCGGAATGCTGCCTTCAGCTCATCCCAGTTTCCATACCCAAGCTTGTGAACCATACATATCTAGCAAACAACAACAGGAACAATGTTCATAACCGAAGCTTTTCAGAGAGATTGTAAAACAAACAGCTGGAAAGTGACTAATCATACCATGAAACGGTCGCATTCTTCGTTGTACAACTTCCCTTTATTCTGACCATACTGGATCTTTAACTCCAGCCATGGATTTTTGTAGCGATCCATTTTTTTCCCGATGGCTTTCATTATCTCATCCTTTCGAGATATTCGAGCCTCTCCTCTTTCAATATTCTTGATGATCCTATCATAATCTGCCAAAGAAAAAACATGTTAGTATACATTATCTTGCGGACTACAAAAATTCACACAAGCACACTGAATTGAAAAATATTTTTACCACTACAATATTACATGTTTAATATTGAATTCCTTCCCGGAAAATGGATTAACCTCATATTAACTTGACGAGATTCTCTATCCGATCTATTCAGAGCAGAGATATATAATACCCGTCATTACCAAAATGTCTAATGAATACGTACTCTAGAATTGTTACAAGCTAATTCTCAGGCATTAACCAATCCCCAAAGATATAATACAAGTGCATGCTCACCATTTAACTCCTTGTATCTTTCTTTAAACACTTTTGCATATCTTTCAACTTCCTCTTCTGTTTTTCCGTCAATTTCAAAGGCGATGCTCTTTATATCATTGCGGCCATACTTCTCGCAAGCCCTGATGAAGCTATTAAAATCTCTTCTACTCCATGTTGAGAATCCCTTAAGCCAGAAATTCAGTTTCAGTAATAAGCCGACACACATTATCGTACTGTCGTACATAAAAAAAATGTTAAAATGATAGTCAATAGTCAACCTCCTCCAGCAACTGCTCCTTCTCCTCTTGTTCTTCAGCAGTCAAAGGGTCCCCCACATCTGGATCAAGAGATGAACTTGTAAATATTTTTTAAAGTAACATTTAAGTAACAAGAATTTTCTTGATGAACTAATTTACCTTCAGGTTCACGTTCATCCACGTCTATTGTGTCTTTCACTTGATTCTTTTGATGCATTTGCTGTAAAAGATGCCAATACAAACTAAAAATCCTCCATAAAAATTCTCCTAAAAAGGACAAGTAATTCCAGCTGCAACTCACCATAAGATAGCGGACTTCTTTCTCGTAAAGCTCACTGAGCCGTTGTGTATTAAAGAACTGGAAATCATGCCTTTAAAAGAGTAACACGGGTTAAGAGAGCAAAACACTTAGGGAGCAAATATAAGAGACCGCAAAAAGGAATTGGAAACAAAGGAACTTACAGCTGAGGCATACGAGGAATTCGCGGCTCTTTGGGTTTTGCAGGACCACTTTGTCGCATTGTTTGCTTAAAATATTCTGATTCTGAGTAACTAAAAGAGAAAAGTAAATGTCAGATATCAATCATCAGGACAAACTATTGAACAACAAAATGTAACAAACGGGAGGAAACATACTTGCGCTTGCGCTCTCTCCTTGATGGCTCAATCCAATTTTCACTAGCAATTTTCTTGAAATCAAACTTGTTTTCATCCTAGGGCAACAGAAAACAAGAAAATTAAAGAACATGCAACTTGAGAAAGGTACTTCACAGGCCAGTCTTGACCACCAAATTTCTGGCCTCAAGGAATTTTACCTTCTCATCGTCAAAATCATAAAAGTCAGCAGCTGCAAAGAACAAGCACAAAAACATTTTCATTATGACATTATAACATACATTAAAAAAGAAAATTGTCAATCGCAATATACATACAGTCATCCATTTTAAACTTTATAGCATCTTCAGTGAATTTCTTCATCTTAGCATCAAGCTCTGCTGTTGCTTCTTCTCCCTTCGCAATAATGCGATCGATGTCTTCATCTGTAATGGTACTGTCTTTGGAACTGAAAACCATTTCTGCACCAAACCTCACCATCTGTAGCAACTCATCCTTATTAACAGCTGCAGGAAAAAAACATAGGAGTATTAATCAACAGCTTTATAACACAAGTGATTTTAATTGGTCTTCTGGCGATGCAGATAATATCTTACTCTTTTGCTCAGCTAATCGCCCTTGCTGGATTACTAAAGCGTCAAGTGCAAGCTTCTTATAGGCCCTCTCAATAACTTTCTCCTCAATTGTATACTGTTCACAGAAGAGGTGACAATTAATAGAGTATCAAAGAATAATCATGTTGCATAAGGAAAAAAGATGTTCCCAACCTCAGTGCAGAAACGAAACACTTGCACTTCTTTCTTCTGCCCAATTCTATGAGCACGATCCTGGGCCTGCAGATCAACTTGTGGGTTCCTGCATAGTGATGGACAAAAGATCAGAAAAGTTTCATATATTAGGTTATTCCAATACCAGCAAATGGAAAAAGGACAACGCTCACCAGTCACTGTCATAGAGAATGACAACATCTGCAGTTGCAAGATTAATACCAAGACCCCCAGCTCTTGTAGATAATAGAAAAACAAATTTTTCACTTCCCGGCTTGTTAAAATTTTCAATAGATGCATCACGATCATCCCGCCAGTATTGCCATCAATTCTACAATATTGGTATCCACGATACATCAAGTAGTCTTCAAGTATGTCCAGCAGCCTTGTCATCTGTATTGAGTAATGAAAAGGATATTGCATTAATATGAATTGAGTGAAGGAAAGGATCGATAAACTGTCATTTCACTGAAAAGCTTAAGCAATTAAAGATAAGTGTAATTTATCATTTATACACTACTTTAACACATTCCTACTTTTGTGGACCTACCACACGCAAGCGGGACAATAGCAGTAGGTAATAGTAGAAGTAACCTTTCTAGAAACTGGGAAGTAAAAACTTATGGGTCTCCTGTTCTAATACAATGAGTAAAAGTTAAGTTGACCTACGACAAAAAGCTTGGTCGACAAAAAGCAGACATATAAATGGTTCAGACCAACACATGGCACGCAAATACAAATAAAGAGGCCCAACACATTGACAACATAAATAAGGTGTCAATTGTGTTAGCTGACCCCCTAGAATATCATCTCATTTAAAATCTTTAACTCTTAGAGAAAATTAATATATCATTTATATTTTTAACATGACCTGCACATGATATGAAAGCAAAAAAAGAGAAACCAATATTTTCACAGGCGCAACATTTTTTATGATGAAACTGAAACCAAAAAAAGGGACAAGATAAAATAGCTTTCATGATAGGCAAGCAAAAGTGTGCCGAGAAAACATAAATACCTGAGAAAATATTAAAACCCTTGAATCGCGCTCTTTCAACTTTGGCAACAACTTATCAAGAAGAACCATTTTGCCTGCCAAATTCAAAAGCATATATAAGAAAACCCAAGTTCAAGATTTAACAGGCAATCACTAGAAACATCACTCACGTGATATTAAATATCTGGGTGACTATTTTTTTCTGAAGAAAAAGGGAGCAATAATTACCAGCATTTTCTATGAGATGGTCCCCTGTGGTGTATGGAGGACCAGGTTCTGCCCCTTGGAAAAGATATGGATGATTACAACATTTACGCAACTGCATAGCTACATTGAGAAGACGCTTGCGCTCCCCGCCAGCATTCACAACTTCAAGATCCTTCTGCAGAAGTGCCTTATAGTACTGCTTTTGCATCTGGGACATACCCACCTTAAGTATTGTCTCCTTCTTAGGAGGCAAACCTTTCTCGACATCTGACTTCAATCTTCTCAGAAGGAAAGGTCTAAGGACCTGCATTAAAATCATACGGTAACCAGATCAGCAGAAATTCAAATTCAAATCTTGCACTTTTCAGCAACTATTCAAGGAATTCCTGGAGAAGAGACTAGAGAGCACAAAATAAAAGTTTGAATGTTTTTCATTCTGTTTAGATTTTATAGATCAATATTTCCTATACTGTAAGCATACACATATGAGCACCCTTAACATTTTTTCATACAACGGGTTAGCTTGAATTGAGAGGAAGAGGGATGTAACTGATTTGACAAATAAAACATGCAAACAAAATTCTAAAAAATAGTGTCAAGGCATGAAGTATAGAATCATCCTAGCTACTATAGAATGTAGTTTCATTGGTAGCCAGAGTTGAGACTGAAAATAGATTCATCTGAAAACACAAGAGAATGCAGAACTGAAAGAACAAGAGTACACCAGTTGCAAAGCGCTTAAAGCCCTGCATTTTCACTCAATTCTAGAAAGGACCTAATCTATCCAACTGAGGTAAATAAAATAACAAAGCAAAATCCCACCTTGTGAAGTTGTTGGACAACCTCCTGCTGGTCGTTTTCACCAGAAATTTGAAACCATTCATCAAAAGTTTCAGCTGAGCTAAAGATCTCTGGCAGCAAAAAGTTCAGAAGAGACCAAAGTTCATGGAGGTTATTCTGCAACATGAATAAATGTATTAACAGAAGTAGAGATGCACAAGGGAGAAAGGCAGATTTAATAAATCGATCGCATCAAATACAAATCATCCAACATGCAAATTCAATATTAGCAGTAAAACAAAAAAAATTACCTGAAGTGGTGTTCCTGTGATAAGAAGCCGAAAATTTGTGTTATAGATTCGCATTGTCTTTGACAAGAGAGAATTTTCATTCTTGATCCTATGAGCTTCATCAATAATTATATAGCGCCAGCTAAAGCGTCGAAAAGTATTCTTCTCTTTTATGGCCATTTCAAAACTTGTCACACAAACATCAAACTTCCCAGCAACTAATAACTCTTCACGGATGTATTTCTGCAAAATTATGTCATTCATAGGCCCAATAACACTCATAAACAGAAGAAAACAAGGAATTATGTTTCAATATCTCACCCGTTCATCAGGATTTCCAAGAAACTTTACAGCACGAAGAACAGGGCAAAATCTTCGAATTTCATTCATCCAGTTACCAAGTGTTGATTTTGGAGCAACCACCATGTGAGGACCAGTTATTCCTCGATATTCATGAAGGTATCCCAACAGGGAGATGGTTTGCAATGTTTTACCTAGCCCCTTAGAAGCGAAAGAATAGACAGAGAGAGAAGGGAGAGAGTAGGCACACGTTAGCAATTGAGTTTCTAGACATGCCCAACTGAAACCAGGGTTCAATATTACGTACTCACTCATACTTACCATTTCATCAGCAAGTATTCCGTTTATGCCATTCTCATAAAGCCTAATAAGCCAGTTTAAACCAGCAAGCTGATAATCTCTCATTTTCCCTGAATACCTGCCATATGACAAATAAAGGACAACTAAACGAGACTTCAAATTTCCAATACTTTATCATTTACAAACATCTAACTGCTAAGTGCTAAACTAAACATTTTTGCGGGTTAGCACCTACATAATATACCTAGCACAGGAAATTAATAAATCCTGATGTATTATAGCCCATCTAAGGGCAAGAAAGCTGCCACAAACTATGGAAGTACCAAGTAATAATAGTGGTAATTACTAATTATAACACCAAAACTTACAGAAATGATTTTACGATACACCACATTTCTGATGACATCTGATTGAAATTTCATTCAACATTTCGAACAGTTAAGAAAAAACTTTAGAACTTATTAATGGCCAACCTTGACATGATTTTGGAGGTTAAACTTAAGCCCCTTCCATAGGGAAGGTATCGGTAAGCAACGAGATACACATACCACTTGAATGGACATATATTTCCAAATTAACAAGTAGACAAAATAATACTAGTGTAATAATCTTCACCCTTATCAGTATGGTAAATACAGAGAGATACTTACAAGAAGGTTGTGCGAGGAGTCTTGTGTTTCCAGCACCAGAAAGACCGTCTTCCCCCTCTTTAAGACATTCCTCGTCTTCTTCTTCTTCAGTAATCTTCGATGCATGTCTACCCCTACTTATGAGTAAACAGATCGAATTAGTCTCCAGATAGTCTTGAAATGATATCCGATTTCCACACACACACAGACACAAACACAAAAAAACAAAAAAATCAAACATATAACCAAGGGTATGCAGCAGCAATCAGATATGACCTCTAAAAAACCTCATGGCACGTTTGGATTGGGGTAATGGAATGAAATGGAATGCTTTTTTTCATTCCATTCCATCAATTTGGCGTGTTTGGCAACGGAAGAATGGAATATGTTTTCATTCCAACAGAATGAAAATGGATGATTTTCATTCCATCCAAAATCCAATGGAATGGCCGGAATGGAATGAAAAAATAAATCATGCAATAAGAAACGATTCCATTCCGCCGTTTGGAGTAGTTTGCTCCAGGGCCCCACCCCCTCGAAAGCAGGAGGCCGACTCTAAAATTTATAGAGAGCTAGTGCGAGTTAAAGAAGACTTCAACTTCACAGCACCGTATCTCGGGCCGTTCCCTGAAATGGAACTTTCATGCTGGAGCAAGAACTAGCATGAAAGTCGATATATAGTAATGGAATGATATCATTCCATTCCATTGCATTCCAATCCAACAGATTCATTCCATTCCATTACATTCCATCAATCCAAACAAGCCATTAGGGTTACCTAAAGGTTGTAAGGATCTTACACCATCTAAATGGCAAAAATTCATATCTTTACCTCCTACTAAAAAAACTGAAAGCATGTTAACGGAAAACCAGCACTCTGTTACTGTTGTTGTTGTTGTTGTTGTGTGTGTGTGTGTGTGTGGGATTTCTTATCTAAATACACAGCTAATATAGTAATATATGCTATGTAGGATGTACATGTCAAGTTCTATCCAGAACTCATCACAAATCACAAACAAAACAGAAATAATCAAACAGTTATTTTTCATAACGATACATACCTTCCTTTAACCTTCTTTTGAGATGTAGACTGCTCACCTTTAGCAAAATGAGCAAAAAGCTCAGTTTGCTGAAGTAGATATTTAAGCCTCCCTTTTCCTTTATTATTCTGCAATTGAAAGTCCAGCATGAGTACATTGTCGCCATAATAAAACATGTATTTGATAAAGACCAATTGTTACACATTTTCGCAACAACCAACCATGTCTGCCTCAACCGCAGCATTCTGAGTATCCAATATCTCTTGAACCTTCTGCCTCTTCAACCTTTCCATTTCCTTCAACCGTTGCCTTTCTCGTTTAGCAACACCAGTGCTCATTGTGTTACCATCCTCCTATATCCACAGGGGAAACAAAACAAACATCAAATTTCAAGGGCAAACAAAAACTCTAATTTACTTTTCAACTTCAGTGCATGCACCAAAAGAACTTGGAGAAGAAAATCAAGTGCTTCTTAAGTAGAATCACCAGCCATCTGCTTGAGATCTAAAACTAAGCAATGACCTAACTAGACGAACATAAACAAAAATAAACACCTTGAAAACTGAAATACATTACAACTGCGTCAACTGAAACAAGTTACAACAAAAAATTAGACTCAAAGTTCTTGTTCTTTTTTCTCAATATAATATGCAAATGAGTTCACCTCATCATCTTCTTCTTGTTCTTCGCCTTCCCTGACGGCGTCATTTTCTTCATCATCTGAATCGTCAGCAGGCCGTGCAACAGCTTCAAGCTCCTCCTCGTCTTCTTCCTCGACATGAGCGTTAGCATCACCACGCTCTATTTCCTCTTCTTCCGATGAATTAGAAGGGGCCTCAGAATCCGAGGACTCCTTTGCTGCTCTCGAGCCTCTCGGCATTGATCGAGGGTTTCTATTTCGCCGTGGGAAGCAAAAGAGGAAAAATGTGCAGTGCACCAAAGATAAATTAAAAGTGGCAAGCGGCAAGTATTCAACCCTTCGGGAAAATACTTAACTGAGCAGCACAATTCTTTTTGTTTCGTTACAATAAATTGGAACATTTATTACAATTTTTTTTTTTTGTTTGGGTCTTTTGTCTTATAATAAGACATTATATTACCGGTAATTACTACGGTCTTTAATTCGGATATTTTAAGTTTGACTATCAGTCGGGTTTAATTTCAGTCGGACCAAAAAAATAAGAATAAAAATTATGTGTGTATATTTCGTATCTATAAAAAAATCTTTTAAAATATAGAACATTTTTATATATCTACTTTATTTTTTTTTCACCTTCTAAGTCACGAGTATTGAAGGCGCTTTGTAAATACTTTCTCGCCTTTCCATTCTATTTTTGTTTGAAACTAAACTAAGTGAAAGCCGATTTGAATATGTCCGTTGTTCGCTCGGGTTTTCTAGCGCGCTTGTTGTGGGGAGTGTGGGTGCAAGTGGGGTCTCGCTTTGTTATGGAACGATGATATTGATCTTTTAATTTCTACATTTAATGCTGGTCATATTGATGCGATTATTCGTAGTTCCACCGCCCCGTCCTGGCGCTTTACAGGTTTTTATGGCAACCCGATTGTAAGGGAGCGTGAGCACTCATGGGCTTTATTGAGACGTTTGCATGAGCGGATGTCCCTCTCGTGGTTGGTTGTCGGGGATTTCAATGAGGTTCTATTATGTACTGAGCAGGATGGTCTGAATCCTCGCCCATATCCGCAGATTGTAGCATTCCAACGGGCTCTTACAGATTGCAGCCTAGCAGATCTAGGGTATGTTGGTGCGCCTTTCACATGGTATAAACGAGCATATGGTTCGGCGACTCGAGTTAGGTTGGATGGAGGGGTAGCCAACCTAGGGTGGCGCACTCTTTTCCCTCAACATTCGGTGTATCATCTATATCTAGTTCCCGGTCAGACCACGTCCCTATTTTGATCTCGTCGGTGAATCCTTTTGATAGGGGCTTGATTAGGTGGACTCCAGTTCCACGTTATGATCCCTTTTGGATTAGGGATGAGGAGTTTGGGGATTATTTCAAAGCTTCTTGGCAGCATGGTAGTGTTCAAGGTCTTTCTTCCCTCGTCCAGAGGGTGACACAAGTCCGCAGGGAATTGATGAATTGAAGTTCCTAAAGGCATGTGAATCTCGGGAAACGTATCAAAAAAATGAGGAGGAGTAGAGGAGTTGCGTGAATCTCCTAACTATTCGGTCCAGCAGGAGCGTATGCTTATGCGGCAAATAGATCAGTGGCAGACTATGGAGGAGGAGTATTGGCGGCAGATAGGCGAGAGTGAGTGGCTAGTGATGACGGACAGGAATACGCGGTATTTCCATCACAAGGCGGCGGTTAGACGAAAATGAAATACTATTCATTTGTTGCATGATGCCCAAGGGGTGGTGTGGGATGAGCCTACAGACATGGAGCGGGTGGCGGTGGATTATTTCCAAGCGATATATTCGTCGAACGGGACTATAGTTGACTTAGATGGGTTGCACTTCGCCGATAATGATGTCGGCCAACGACAGCATTTAGCGTCTGCATTTACGAGGGAGGAGGTTTGTGCGGCTTTGAAACAATTGCCGGGGAGGAAGTCGCCTGGGCCTGACGGTATGCATGTGGTTTTCTTGCAGAAATTTTGATGTATAGTCGGGGATGATGTCTTACAGGTGGTGGTGGATGTCTTACAGGTGGTGTTGGATGTCTTGAACAATGGGGCTCAATTAGGCCGACAATGAAACTTATATCTCATTGCTTCCCAAAGTTGACCCACCCCACGATTATGATTGAGTTTCGTCCGATTTCTTTGTGTAACTCGATCTATAAACTTATCTCTCGGGTGATCATCAATCGTCTTAAAGAGGTGATTGGGAATGTGATCTCGGAGAATCAAAGTGGGTTTGTTTCAGGCCGCCTCATCACAGATAATGTGAATATTGCCTTTGAAGCCTTTCACTCTATGCATGCAGGGGCTCCCGGATGCGATTCTCGTGCAGCTTTGAAGTTAAGAAATGGCCAAAGCCTTTGACAGAGTGGAATGGCAATATATATGGAGTGTTATGGAGCGTATGAATTTCCCCCAGTCCTTCATTGACTTGGTTTGCCGGTGCATGACGTCAGTGCCCTATCGTGTTTTGATTAACGGGAAGCCCAACCGTCGAGTGGTACCGACTAGGGGTATTCGGCAAGGAGATCCGATATCGCCATTCCTTTTCATCATATGTGCAGAGGGTTTCACAGCTTTGCTTCATGATTATGTGCAACGTGGTGCTTTGCATGGTATTCATTTTGGCAGAGAGGTGGGAGCTTATCTCTATCAACTACTATTTGCTTGACAGTCGTATGGTGTTCTTTGAGCTCCTGGACGGGGTAGGGAGACATTGGTGGAACTGTTTGACAGGTATGGTTCTCTTTCAGGCCAAGTCATTAACTTCTATAAATCTAGTTTGTACTTTTCGGGTGGAGTCTCAGAAGAGGAGCGCGAGGCAATTTCTGAGTTGCTACAGATTCTGCTGGGGATGGTTCTGGTAAGTATTTGGGGCTGCCATATGTGATATGGAGGTATAAGCGCCAAGTGTTTGAGTTCTTGAGGGATAAAATACGCAAAAATGTAGCAGGTTGGAAGGATAAATTGCTCTCACCTACAGTGAAGGAAGTGTTTATTAAGTCGATGCTTCAGGCTATCCCTACCTTCATCATGTAGTGCTTTAAGGTACCGACTACCCTTATCTGGGAACTTGAGCAAGCCATCAGAGGTTTTTTTTGAGGGGACACGGAGAATAAGCGCCGGGTGCATTAGAAGAGCTAGGAGGCTTGCTGTTTGACTATGAATCTGGGGGGTTTAGGCTTTCGGGATTTGGAAAGCTTCAACTTGGCCTTTTTGGCTAAACAATCTTGGCGGATCCTGAATAGTCCGGGATCGTTGGCAGCGCGGGTCTTGCATGCGAAATATTTAAGGATAGTACCATTCTTGCGGCTAGGCTAGGGACCCGGCCTTCGTTTCTATGTAGTATATTAGAGGGGTGGGACCTTTTGTTTAGTGGGTTACGCTGGAGGGTGGGGGATGGGGATTCGATATTCCTTTTTCATGATGCCTGGACTAGTCGGCAGCCTTCGTTTCGTATACCTTTTGCAGGGCATGAGCTTCCAACAGATTCTAAAGTGTCGGATTTATTTATTCTGAATACTAGATTATGGGATGTGCAATGGGTTCAGCAATTGTTTCGGCCTTGGGAATCGGATGCTATATTAGCAACAACTATAGCCCCAGAGGCACCGGATAAAAGGATCCGCACTTTATGACCGCGCAAGAGATTTATACTGATTAGATCGAGGCTACTTCCTGGCTTTATCTTCTCATCGGCCAGCATCCGTGACAGGTCCGACTACTTCATCTGAGGATAGTAGGCTATGGAGGAGTTGTTGGCAGTTACCGGTGCGACCCGTGATCCAAAGACTTTTTTGTGGCGGTGCCTCACATGACTGCCTCGCTATTGGACAGGGACTGCAGAGGAGGAGTATGGGAGATGGTGCTTGTTTGGCATGTGGTGAGACTCTGGAAACTATGCGTCACGTGATTTTTGAGTGTGCTATGGCGGACAGAATCTGGCGGGAGTCGCCGTTCTATGGGATTCTTGGCAACCTTGTTTTGGCTTCCTTTGCGGATTTTTTCCTGCGTCTCTTAGAGGATCAGGGTGTTCAGGACACTGCGTGGTTATTTTGGAGCGAAGAGAGTATAATGCATTTTAGACTTGTGAACACATGTTTAAAAATAACCATAAGGGTGGTATGACTAAATAGGGGTTGGAAATGAAAATTGCATTTAATAGTGTGACGATGCTGGATCTCGTATGTGTATAAATCCGGGTCATATCTCCTTGAGTGACGATCGATTCAAGATTAAAACCCTAGAACAAGATATGAAACGGGGTGTTGTTTTGTGTATTTTTAGACTGAGCTCGTGAGTTATTTCTCTCGAGTTGCCTACTTATCCAATGACTATTGAAATCAAGTCATTCGTAGTTCCTTAGGGTTGTTTATATAGGAGACGATTTATCCCTTTCCTTGTCATGCAATGAATTGTATTATTATCATTAATATTCCCTAAGGATATACACGTGCAAATCCCTATTATTTAGTGATAACTATGAACACATTTAAATGTCAGGATCAGAGTATTTACGACCCAAGATTCTTTCCTTATTTATCTTTAGCTATCCAGCACGTGGAATAACAGTCGGGGTTGCTCTGTACGTCCTGCGCCGAGCCCCCAAGGCCACTATGGCCGAACTGGGCAGCTCCTCTTTACCAGGCCTCGTCCGACCTGCGGTGGCTGGTAGATGAGTTCCCGCCGATCTCCCACCTGGGGTTAGGGACTTACCCTTAGGTACGTCTTTGGGGCTCCTGGCCCTTAATGCCTTATTTTTAGAGGCTAGTCATATATTACACGACTTAAAAAGGATGACACGTGGCGTAGTTCGGGTCTACTATCATCATAGTGCATTGGTTATATTGTTCATACCTTGTAAATGAGGATGAGAACCATTTATATAGAATGCTATCACGGACTGACAATTACTGCACATTCGAGTAATGGAGCATGTTTTTGGAGCGGTTACGAGGCCATCATGGTGTAGCCGTAAAGCGATCGCGGCTCACGGCGTAACGTACAAATGCCCATAATAGAAGGTAACGATTGCCGATGACAGATGACGACATACACCACATCGGATATATGAAACCGAAGACGACTCGTGTGACATCGGCCATTAAAGACAATGACGACCTGCACCATGTCTGTTATATGACACCGGTAGCGACCTGCATCATGTCGGCCAATTGCTGAGTGGAGGTGACACTGCGTTATGCTTAAGTAGAGCTAATTTCTTTCGTACAAACTATATTATATCTTGTATGCCATGTATGGTGTTTTAAAGACGAATCCTTGTGTTTTATTTTTCTTTCGTAAGGTATTCCATAATTGTCTGAGACTAATTCTTATGAGGACCTCTCCCAACAAGTTTGCTGCTAATTCTTATGAAATTTTGTCTTATGCTAATTCCATTTTTGTACCGTTTGAACCCTTGATTTTAATGCATTTTGTTGCCGTGAAAAAAAATTATTTGCTAGTTTTTTTTTTTTTAAATTTTATTTTCATACATCCAAATATCTTAACACACATATTTTTTTTTTCCAATTTTAACCTTCAAATTTTCGCTTTTATTTATTTTGACTCAAATTCACACAAAATGTTCAATTTTTTTGCCTCGAATTTGGATCGAATGTATATAATAGGTTTTCGACCAAGATTGGGTATAAAAAATACTTAATTTTTTACTGAAATTAAGTCAAAATAATCAACCATATTCAGACTTATTGGCATGTGCCGTGTGAATTTATTTAAATTTAATTTTAATTACTTGCTAGCCTTTTTAAGGAATAAAACAATAACCTGCAAATGCTAAACAGGAAAATAAAAAATTATTTCATGCTGGGTAAAAAAAACCTTTTCCCTGTAGTATTAATTAGACGTGGGCGGTTCCGGGTCCAAATCCGGTTCCGACCCGTCGGTTTCCGGGTCCAACCCGGCGGTTCCACGGGTCTACGAAACCGGTGGTTCCACAGTTCCTACCCGGTTTTAGGTTCCAACGGACCCGGCCCGGCCCGGAACCGGCCGAAAAACCGGCGGTTGAACCGGCCGGAACCGGCGGTTTTTGCTCTTTTTTTTTCTTTTTTTTTTTTTTTTCAAATTTTGCCCAAGATTCCAAATTCCAATTTGACCAACGGTTGGCAACGGATATATATTCAAAATATTTGATTTTATTTTAATATACCATAAAATGTTGTTTTTTAATTTTTACTAGTGCCACAACATAAAAATATATTTCTTATTATTATTACTTTATGACCGAAATATATCGTAACACTTTGACTAATCAAATAGACAAATAATCAAATACTACTATTTAAATTATTGTGACAAGGAAGAGCACATAATTAAATTAAATTTAAATGTTACACTTTGACTAATCAAATTAAATTTAAATGTTACAAAATATTAATAAACTACATAGTACATCCTACTCTTTTATTCATATAAAATAGGTTCATTAGGTCCAGAAAGGTTGTCCGTATCATATTGCGGTACCCTGAATTCTCTAGCAAAAGCGGTGATAAGAAATGGAAAGAAAATATAACCATCACCTGCATTGCCCATAGCTATCTGGCCAATTCTTTCCACGATGTATTGGCCTACATCTATTAGCTCATTCGTAAGAAAAGCGTACGCAAGGATGTACATCTCAATGGGCGGTTCAGTGTGGTTTACAGTACCATGAAGGTGATATGCAAGAAACAAAATGGTTGTCCGAACGACTTCGTGGGTCTATCTACGAGGTAATGTTGACCGCTCCTTCTAATCATAGGTGCCCAGAGGTGAGTCTCACCAAAATGTCGTACCATGTTAGAATAGAATCTTTCAGTCCACTGAAACGGTCTAAAAAAATCAACATGACGAGGGATATCTTCAAGTAAATAATAATGGTTGATCCAACGCGGTGTGAATTGGACGTGTACACCGCGCCATGTGAATTCTCTTGTTACATTTCCCATTGTGGCAACAATTGCGTAGAACTCACGAACGATTGAGCGATTCATCTCGTAACTGGGGGTCGGGGTCAGTGACGAACCCATACCAGTCTACACTTTCCACCAATTCCGTAATCTCAATTGGTAGACTTTCCCATGCCAATCTCCGTTCACCAACAATAGCTCTACCCATCCAGTTTTCACGGTACTCGATAAATTGATCGTATGATGTGAATCGAGTCTCGTAAGGATGTTAGATCCATGGCACACCACCGTCATCCTCATCGGTAAATATAGGGGCATGTGGATTAGCCATTGTCAAATAATAAAAATAATTATCCAACTATCTCTTCTGTGACTATAAAAATGCACGAATAAATCGAACAACTTCATTAATAGTGCATTTGAGAGTTAGATGAATTATTGATAATTATAATGGTAATAAGTAGAAAATGAGAAGATAGATAAATAGAAGAAGGATATAAAGATATAGAAAAGAATGTGTGAGAAAAATTTGTTGGTTTTGAGATGTATTTATAGTGTTATGGGAGTTGGGGAAATGTGATGTATTTTGTTTTTTTTTTTTTTTTTTTTTTTTATGTATTTACTAGTTACTATTTTTTATAAGAGTATTTTGATTATTTTTTTGTATTTTAAAAATGTTTTTAGAAAATATTTTATTCAAAATAAAAACAAGAAACATTTATATATAAATTTATGCTGAAATTCAATATATATATGTTAAAATTTAAATTAAAAAAAAAGAAGCAAAATCTGACCGTTGGAACCGTCCAGACCCGGGCCGACCCGCCGGGTCCGGTTCTACCCGCCGGGTCTAACGGCTATATGCAGGTATTTTTTTTTTTTTTTTTTTTTTTTTTTTTTTAATTTTCTACTCCAACTTCAACACTATAAATACACCACACTCACAACTATTTTTTCTCACATCTTCTCTTCTAACTCTTATAATTCTATTATTTTTACCTATCAAATCTTCTTCTCTATTTCTATAATTATCCATCTAAGACTCATTGATCATGAATTGAAGTTGTTACGATTTATTCAGATACTTCTTCCGATCCAAGAGATAGTTAGCTAATTTTTTTATACTACTCTTTCCGATCCCCTTTTTTTTTTTTTTTTTTTTTTTTACATTTTGCAAAATGAAAATGTCGAAACGACTCATGACTTCTCATATAATCGATTACATGACACAGCGATTGTGGGAAACTTTCGATGATGGCGGTTACCGGCCTCGGTTTGATAACTTAACACACATCACCGATCTTGATGGAAACTACACTTCGATCTCACAATTTGCTACTCCGCTGGTTTCAATGTTAATGATTTTGATACTGGATTGCCGGAATTCGTAGTGTCTGGATATGTGGGTAATGAATCCCAACAAAATGCTACTCCAATTCCTGATCCAATCGGTTCTTCCTCACGGACCTCACGTGGTGGACGTGGAAAAGATGTTGGTGGTAGTAGGCGTAATCAAGCACGATCATCTGCGCGTCGTACACAAGAAAGTGATGATCATTTTGAAGGAGGTATTAATGAAGTAGAGGATGACTACCATGAACCTCTCAAATCAAGGATATTTACGGAGTTTTTCAAAAAAATTCCGTTAGTTAATGCAGATGGTCGGCGCATTACTGGTGTTTACACTGCTCAATGTAACTTTTGTGACAAGAACTATAGATTCACAAAAGGGGATGGCTATGGCACGATGATAAAGCATGCCAAGAAGTTCCATCCAGAGAAATGGGGCCTCGATCCTGGTCAGACACAAATGCGGCCACCTACTTCGGCTAGTGGAGGTACGACTTCTGATATATTTCCATACAGCACAAGGGTGAGTAGGAATGAGGTTGTAGATCTCATATGTACCGAGAGTCTAGCTTTTCAGTTCTCTGAAAGCTTAAATCTTCAACACTGCGTTCAAACAGCTTGGCAACCGTCGTTTCAAAAAATCCCACGATCTACTATGATGAGAGATTTGGTAACGTCATTTAAGGTACGCATGAAACAAATACAAAATCTTTTAGATGACATAAAACATGATGTGAATTTGTGTGGTGATATTTGGAGTGATAAGGGGCAGCATAATTTTTACATGGGTATTAGTTGTCACTGGATAGATAATGATTGGAATATGCAAAAACGTTTGATAGCGTATCGAGCGTTTAACGAAAGGCACAATTCACACAACATAAGTACTATCATATCAAAAGTCTTGGATGAGTTTGGCTTGAAGAAAAGGATTTTCTCTATTTCTTTTGATAATGCTTCCAATAACGATCTGTCAATTGTTGAATTGAAACAAATATGCCAACCTATATGCGCGGCGGTATGTTTTTCCATATCGATGTTTATGCCATGTTCAAATTTATACGTGCTTGATGCGATGGATGCTTTAAATTCGAGCATTGGAGTTATTAAGAATGCTTGCCAGTTTATCAATTCCAGACATAGTCTTGAAAGAAGGTGGAATGAATGGTGCAGAAAACATGGTTCAAAGCCTTACAGATTACCCACTGTTACCCGAAACCGATGGAACTCGATGTATGATTTATTGCAAAAAACACATCGATATAAAGATCTATTGGTTGGTTTTGTAGCGGAACACTGTGAAGGCTGTTAAGGGTGATTTTATACGTTTTATAAGGATATATTTTATATCAATATTCCCCATATATGGATGTTTTTCATAGAAATCGAGCGTTATATCGAAATATTGAGTAAATGATGTTTTTAATAGTTAAATCTCAAAACGTAACGAATTATGTGCTTAAATGATGATTTTATGTTATTTTGGAAATACGTTACGCTTTGGTATGTTTTCCTATTGTTGTAGATACTCATTGATGATGGAAGAGAGGATTTTAGAGAGCCAAATTCGTGCTTGAAAAGGATCAATCAAAGTTATGGAAGATTGAAAGATATAAGGAAAGAAATCAATCAAGATAAATGTCGGAAAATCAGGATTCCGGGTAGTGACGACCTTCCGACGCAGTTCTTGATATGATATAAACCGATTTGACTCTCGACCTCAAGAGAAGAGTTGTAGGGCTTGAAGAGAGGATTCTACAGGATTTTGAATCACTCCATTCCGACTTACGAGGCCCGAGATATGAGCGTTACAAGTTTGGATGCTGTTGCTGAAAATAGCGGACGGGCGTCCGGATCTTCAAACGGGCGTCCGGCACCTTTCTTCAGTAGCAACCGACTTGATTTTTCTATAAAAGCAGCTGCGATTCCAACCCTAATATCATCAGAATTTCTCATACACAAAACACCAAGAAGCAGCCGCAACTTGGAGTTTTGAGGCGGTCACCCGAGCCTTGTGCTCGGGTGATCCGAGGTTAGATTAGGTTTTAGATTAGATGTTTATTTCTTTTTCTTTCTTGTCTTTGCTGCGTTTTTACGAAGCTCCATGCTTGGAGGCTGAACATGTTCAACAGTTTGACTCTTTTTCCATTCAGGTTTTATCTATCTTTTATTTAAGTTTATGTTGTGATCTTAATTCAAAGTTGTATCTTTTCTATTCGTTTATGCAACTCATATCGGAAGATCGTTGCTTTTGATGTTTGATTTTGATGGAAGTCATGATTAGATTTAGATCACCATAGGAAAGATTAGATTTTTAACCTTGACATAACGGAAGTTGATAGGTTAATTATCTAGGTTGTTAGATTTAAAATCTTGCACCTTGGTTTGTTTGCGTCAATTACATACATTGGAAGATGTTAGATTGATGACGGATTATCTACGAGTAGTATTCATACCTTCGAGAGGTGAACCACATCTTTAGTTAATCGTCATGAGATAACCTTAGATAGAGATAGAGGATTTGTTGGATTGGATGATTTTGTTTGTTCGTTGTTTGCTCTCCATGATCATCTTAATAGTTATTTTTCGTTTTAGTTTGTAGTTTAGTCTTTATTGCTTTTATTTTTCCTGGCTTTGGACTAACAATCCTCTCATCCGATTACTTTCCGTTCTAGATTAGGTTTAGGTTTAGTTAATAAAGAAGAGTTAATAAAATTAGGTTCAATATCCCTTTTCCCTGAGGATCGATACCCGTACTTATCCAACTTTACTAGCAACTACCCGGTATTCGGCCGGTTAGGAGGTAGTTTTGCATGGTAGTATAGGTTTTATAAATTTTCTTTTGTTTTAATGATGCAAAATCTCCCCAACAAAGGCCAACTAACTCTATACGCTAGCCATTGGAGTGATTGTCAGATGTTGATGAATATGTTGGAGCCTTTCAAACAGGCTACATTGTTCTTTTCGAGTTGTTATAAACCAACGGCACATGCGGTCTTACCAAGGACGATTGAGATAGTAAATTTGTTTGAAGAATTTGAAGCATGTCCCGACTTGGTTCCATGTTTAACAGCTATAAGACGAAAATGGATTAAGTATATGCTACACATACCCGAGCTTTATCTTATTGCTGTTATTCTAGACCCTCAACTTCAGACAGAGGGACTGACGGGATTTTTGGAGAGTTATTATGAATTCTTGTTTCCTAATCCGGCGTCCCGACCAATTAACCACAAGGAAGTGGTTCAAAATACACTTAAATTATTTACAGATTTGTACGCTCATTATGATATTCGTTACGGAGTTGGGGATACTAGGCCCTCATATAATGCAGGTACAAGTTCTACTAACCCCGGAGGTGGAAAAGTTTCAGCATTGAGAAAAGTGATGGAAAAAATATCCGCAAAAAGGCCGAGGCCGAGGGTTGATTCATCGTCCTCATGTGAAGAAATAGATAGATATCTATCGACTACTTTCGAGATTGATACGAATGTGGAGTACGATTTTGACTGGATATATTGGGATGGTGGCGGAGCCATTCAAGAGATTTCCCAATTCTCTCACACATGGCAATTGAATTTTTGTCGTGTCCAGTGTCAACCGTGACGGTAGAGCGGGCTTTTAGTGAGGGCGGAAACATGCTTAGCCAAAGGAGAGCGAGCATGCACCCAAGAAATTTAGAACATCAAATGTGCCTCAAAGATTGGGTGCTAGCCGAACGGAGACAACAAGACGTCATTCCACCGGAAGAAGATGACCAAGATGTGGTGGACACTGATCTTTGTTATAACTGGAACAATCGCAAGTGCACACGGGAGTGAAAGAAGATGATAACCTAGAAGATTCGGTGACTGGTATGTATGTACATTTACTTATTACTTTTTTTTTATAAAATTCCAATCAAGCATAGTCATGATATAGACTAAAATTTCATGTTTTTCAGATGACTCCATCTTGATGTGCCAAAGCTCAACAATGATGATTATGAGAACAAAAATGTGAAACGGTCGTTGTCTTTGTGCTTGGAGGTGTTTATGAAGACAATGAAGATGCTTCCACAATAATGAAGACACATTCTAGTGTCATATTATGTTTGAATATTCGATGTATTAGTAGTGTGTTTTGTATTTTTAATATGAAGTGTATTAGACTATTAGTATGGTGTTAAGTAATGTGTATCAACTATCAAGTGATTCAAGTGTGCCGTATTTGATCGTCGTCATTGATGTATTGTTCAATTATGTAATGGTGTTCTTAATAAAACAACTTTTATATACATTTTGCCTCGATTCATTAAGATATAATATCAACTTATATACATAATATTATAAGTATAAATCATCGTCTTCAATATATGAAATATAAGTTTAATTTACTTACAAATCAATCATGAAAAATAAACAATTAGAAAACTATAATCTTTAATTTACTTACAAATTATCTAGAATATAAGTTATGAAATTAAATATTATATATAGATTAGTTGAAATTAAATATTATACAAGTCAGTATGTTTTTTTTTAACATACTTATGAAATTAAATATTATATATAGTTTAATAACCAATTAAATTTATTATTAATTTTAACGTAAGTTATAAAAATTTTGTAAAAAAATTGATTTTTTTGGAACCGGCATTGGAACCGTGATCGAATCGTAATCGGGCAAGTGATCGAACTGTCGACCGAGGAACCGCCGAGACCGGACCGGACCGGACCGAGAATCGCCAAACCCGCGGTGGTTAGGAATCCGCGAACCGGCTAGAAAATGGGCCGGCGGTTCGGTTATTTTTAATTTCCGGGCAGGAGGAGTCGTCGCGCATGTGAACCCGAATCGCCTGAAACCGGTCACGTCTAGTATTAATATCCCAACTTTGAACAAAATTTTTTTTTCTCTATGATTATCCTCTTTTGCTTCACGACTCGGGAAATAAATAAAAAAACCGGTTAAACAGTTGCTAGCCCTTTGGGAACGGTACCCAACGTAATATAGAGAGCCTCGCGATTGCTTGTAGACTGGTCCCCGGAATATACTTTATCCGGCCGTTTTCTGCCTGAAGCTCGAAATAATTGGACTGTTCTCTTCAAAGCTCCGACGTAAACAGGGGCATCCTTTATCAGCAGCAGGCTATTTTGCGTAGTATGAATACCCGACCTTTCAATACTTTTTTATTATTTCAATTTGAAGTATATATTTATTTTTTGCGGCAAAGAAGTAATTACTGTTGGTTTTTTTTCAGGGTTTTAGTCGATGATCAGTAATTTGACGCTTGTATTTTTTTTTTATGGCAGAGGATGAAAGGATGGTGTTGGCTGAAGGTGGTAATCTTGGTACTGCTGTTTGCAATTTCATCGGGAAGAGGTGATTACTAAGTTTTATGAATGTAGCAATGCTTTCATGCTTTCATTTTGCTCCAAGACTCCTTCGAATTAAAATAAAAAACATTTTTTTTTAAAAATAGCTGGAAATTTACATGTGTAGGTGAGATTTTAACATTCCCAGTTCCATCTGCAAGCTTTACTTTTTAATTGTCTGCGGATTAAAAAGTTCAGACATGCTGATCATATGGTTTGTTGGCTTCCATGGCGGTTTCCCATGAATCTCCCAACAAGTTTCCTATGTGTGCCTAGTCTTCTTACAATGTTCACACTTTGGTTTTGGCTTGGGACCCTTTCTGTTCGCATCAAGCTTCCCCACAGCTAGCGCTGACACCTCAGTTACATTAACCAACTATTTTCTCTTCACTTTCCACATTGCTTCTTCTCTCCGCACTTCTGAGAATACTTCTCTTAGAGAGGGAATTCTGCCCCACACCTCATCTAATTCAGTATTCAAGCCAGGCAGAAACGAATAAACCGTGATCGTTTTCTTTTAGTTGCTTGAATCTAACGCTGTCATTTGAGCATTCCCAGACATCTTCGTGGCACATGTCCAACTCCTACCATAATGTCACAATTTCATTGTAATATGTTGCGACATCTTTGGACTCTTGTCTCATTGCCCAAAGCTTGGTCTTGAACTCGTATATTTGAGATGAATTCTCAACATCTGAGTACATCTCTTTAACCGCCTGCCAAACATCCTTAGGTGTAGGGAGAAACCTGTGAGGGCCAGCAATAGATGGCACATTGAATTGATAAACCATGCCATCACCAGCGAATTTTCTAATTTCTAAGCTCGAATCTTTGGATCATCAGGATTTGGTTCCTTGACTAGTCCTGTCAAAATCCCTAGCTTTCCTCTTCCATCAATTACTAGTTTCATGGTCTGGGATCATTCTAAATATTACCGGTCAATTTGCGGGTGGTGAAAATGACCGAACTTGAGTTCGGATTTCCAACTTCATCGTCGGCCAAAAGTTTCGAATTCCTCCAGTTGGCGCACTGGAGGTGACTTCAAAGGAGGAGATCAGCGGGTTGGAGGTGACGCCCTCTCTCCTGTCATAGCAACCTTGTAATTAGTTTCCGAAAAATTCAGGATTTTTGGTAAACCATGGCTTTGATACCATGTAGAAAAATAGGAGAAATAATTTATTTCTAGTTGGTTGAATGATTCCAACAAACATAATACAGACCCAATATATTGGCTGTACCAGCCGACTTAAGGCCCTATTGGCGACTTATGAGACCTGCTGAGCAAGATACACCTTGTTTTACATAATTAAGGCTAAAACAGTAAAAAACGGTTATAAATAAAATAAGCCTAAGCCCTAACGACCAGGCCGACAGCAGCAGCAGCAACATAACAACTTCTCAACACTTATTAAAGTATATAAGCAACAGTATATAAACATAAAATAGAAGGGACATAAGCAGCATGTTTCTAAAATTAGATCCTTTAGATACTTTGATTTGCATAGTATCAATTATTGATCGACACATTTATGTATGAAATAATTAATTTATGATATTGATTATGATAGTCTTCCTTGCCATAACTGCAGCTACCTAGCCCTCTCAACTATTAGCCTAACACATTCTACTTTTCTCATTTACTCCTGGTTTCTTCCATAACTCCGCATTAATAGAACATACTCAAGCTCTTTCAGTCTTTCTCATGTTTGACTTTGTGGATTGTACGTTGAAACTTTGTTCCTTTAGGAGATGCACTTCTCGAAAAATGGTAGTGGTATTCCCAAAGAAACCCTCTTTCGTGATTTTTATGTTTTCTTTTCTCTAAACCTCATCTTGATATTCTCATCTATTGGTTCTTTGCTGGCACATAAACTAGATCTTTTATCTGTAACTTTTTCTTTATTGAGGTGTCAACCCAGCCTGTTCCTTTTTGTAACAAGGTGGTAGGTTTGATATTTCCGCTCAAATGTGTTACAATTAGCTTTTGCCAATTGATGTGCAATTGTGACTGAAGGTAATACTGGTGAAATGTAATTGGTGCCCGTTTCCTAGATTCCTCGGTAAATATTGATTGGATCACTAGCGCTTACCTTTTTTTTAAGTTTAGTAAAGTCAAGCGAGAAAACTACAAGCACGCTCCGGCTTTCGAGCCTCCCTAAAGAAATGGATAAAAGGGGGGACTTCTGGAACGGGCTATGCCCCCCAAACCTCTCATCCGTCCCACCTACAATGTCATGATCACATTGGTTTACCCTTATTTCTTTGGTAGTTTAATGGGCGGTCGCCCCTCCAACAAGAAAAGGTATGAATATGGAAACTTCTCTGCCATTTAGATCGGAGAATTTATGGAGGAAATCGGGTTTTAAATTCCCAGAAACCGCACGATTATATAGCCAAAGGGAATCGGCCGCGCCTAAAATCATCCCATGTGTGTCTATCAGTAATTGGTTCGACATCTCTCTGTAGGAGTTTGAGTCGAATAATGAAAAGCAGATAAATTTTGTGTAGCATTTGAGGAGAAAATGCCCAAGTTTGAAAGAGCCTTTAATACTACCATATTGTTGTGACACGTTTTTCGTTCTCTTGTGTTCCAGAACTTAAAGTCATAGTCAGGGAAAAGCATTCTCAACCAGTTTATAACCACACACTTGCCAGAACGCTGGTGGAATACGCTTCAGCGGTGAGTTTATGGTTGAGGAATTTTCTTCATTTTGTGATTTTACTCTGATAAATCAGGAAACAAGATCTTGACTTGCAGGTGTACTTGTCGGATTTGACAGAATTGTTTACTTGGACGTGCCCAAGATGCAATGGCCTGACAGAGGTAGAGTATTCTAAAATACTTTTACTGATTTTGGTGAAACGTGTGAAATTTCATCCTTTGACCTGTCTTTAGTTTGATGTCATGCTAATAGACATTTAACGCCTGTATGTGTCTAATCAAATGATTTTTGCTGTTATTGCGAGGCAGGGATTTGAAATGATAGAGTTGATTGTTGATGTACAACACTGCCTACAGGTAGATTTCTTGTTCTACAATAGGCAGCATAAAATATGATTAATTTTCGTTGGCGTTGGTCTACCCAATTATTCTTGGTTCTTGCTCCTGTCTTTGTTGACTTGGCCTTCTGCCAGTTTGACTGGCCCTACCTTGGAACTTATTGTGACATTTACTGCAGGGATTTGTTGGAGTATCAAAAGATCTTAATGCAATCGTTATAGCATTTAGAGGCACCCAAGCCACCAGGTTTGTCTGTAATATCTGAAATTATTATTCTTATTTAATAGGCAATGTGTGGCGAAGAAACCCCTTAGTAATTTTCAAGGGCATTGTATTGAGCATTAAGTCCTTATCGAATACAGCATTAGAAAGTTCCTGTGATAGTCAAGATTGGATATTGTCACTGTAAATCCTTGCAACATCATGTTGTGGCTATGAAATTGAGTAAATGCATCACCTTTATGATGTTGGTCAGAAAAAGAGTGAAAAAACTATTGGAGAATCGGTTATTTATCAATGTTTCAGAGCACGAGGTTAGAGATTAAACGCCCCTCCGCCTCCTTCTTAAAAAAGGAAAAGATAATATACTGCTGATGCTTACTATACCACAACAAGTACTACCACTGCTACCATTGGGCATGTTTATTACGCTACATGTGTACCTTTTCCATTTGTCTGCAAGTCCACCCGTAAGACGACATGTTAAGATTTTTTTGTATGAATTACAATTCTCTTCTACAATTTAAGCGTAGGTGAGTTGGCAATTTAACTCTAGCATATCAATTGTTACTAGTTGTGGTATCTAGGGGGTCTTTTTTCGGGCTTCTATAAATGTTTTCTACTGGCTTTTTAGATTGAAAGGCTAAGAAGGTTTCTTTATTAGGTTTCTCATACTTCCGTTTCAAACTCTCTTCTTCACTAGGTTGTTCGTCTCAATATGTTACTCACTCTAAAAATACCACCTGAATTTTTAGATGTCACTAATACTTCATGCCATATTGCCATTAAGCTAAAGAGTTCTATAGCATTCCTTATATGCATACACCTCCCTTCAACGACTTAAGATTTAAGGTGAAATGGCAGTATTTAGAGCATGAGGTCAGGGGTTCAAACCCCACCCTTGCTTTATTTGTTAGAAGACAAATATTATTGCTTCTACTCTGCTAAAAAAATAGTGTTACGGTTGTTGTCGCTCCGCTACAAGATGTATTGCCATGTTCATGTTCTCCTTTAACATTGTTAACTTTTTGTTGAGATGGTAATATTTTGTATTTTATAATCATGTGACATTCAGAGTCTTGTCATGGCATATATCAAGATCTAGTTTTTTTTCTTCTGTGAATTCATGAACTAGGCTATTAAGCTTACACATACTAACTCAAACATTGCTTATTAAGTTAAAGAAGACATCAACAAGCAAGTTAAGTGAATGAGTTTGTTGAGTATCTCTTTTGTTACTATTAACCTTTTTCATATTGTCTTGTTGCAAAATGTTACCTTTAAGTTTATCGTGTCTATTACCTGTTTGCTTCTTTGTCTTGTTTTAGCATGTTATCCTTGAATTTTACCTTTTTTTCACTGAAAACCAATAGTTTCGTAAGATCAGCGGTTTCCTTGTTTCATGATGCATTCTTATATAATTAGCTCTTTTCTTTACAGTATACAGAACTGGGTTGAGGATTTATACTGGAAACAGCTGGACTTAAATTATCCTGGAATCGAGGATGCAATGGTTGGTGATGCTTTTCTTTTCAGGCATATAAGCATTCGTTCATAGTTTGTATACCTTTTATTTTGTGTGTGTGTGGTGGGGGGAGGATTGTATTTTTATTTAATTGGGGATGGGGATGGGGGTGGGGATTGAACGTAAGTTCACAGCAGGAAGTGCAACGACTTTACCAGTAGGCCAGAGCCAATCCCCTAGTTTGTATTCCTTTATATGGTGGAGCAATTTTTAGGTTGCTATCTACGTTGGATGCAATATGGGTTTTCTTGCTCATTGAGTAGTTTTGTTTTTCTTTTCCCTCCTCCTTTGCAGGTGCATCATGGATTCTATGCTGCCTACCACAACACATCTTTACGCCCAGCAGTTATAAGTGCTGTTGAACTGGCAACAGAGTTATACGGTGACATTAAAATTATGGTGACAGGGCATTCAATGGGAGGGGCAATAGCTGCCTTCTGTGGACTTGACCTTACTGTAATTATTACAAACTTTTGAGGCTACTTTTTTTTATATTATTATTTTTAATTAATTTTTTTTTTCTTTTTATATTACCTTGGCTGAAAATAATTGTCAGTATAAATCTTTACTTCTGCCCCTTATCCTTCTAAGTCAATGGATTTCCACCAACACCGCCCTCTCTCTTTCTAAGAAATGCGTAATAAAAGATGTTTAATTAGTCAAAGTTAAAATGCCTTTAAGTTCAAGTAGCTAGTTTTAAATATGAGGCGATTTGGTTTTCCCTGCAGAATTACAACTAAGTAGGCTATATTGTCTCTGTACCTAGTCCTTGATTGTTTCTTTCTATATGGTTGATTTTTTCTGGGATTCTCAATAATGCTTTCTGAATATGAAGTTCCAAACCATCTGTTTACTTGATTCTTCTAAGTGACCGCTGAATATTTAGATGGCAAGTTACTGCTTCTTATACTGTAATTCAATCAGTAGCCGTACTTCACTTCTGAAGTATTTATGATTTTCAAACACTATGGCATATTGAAGTATGCCGTACACACCCTTTTTCGACTGTTAATGCAGTATTATGTTATTAGGTTAATGCTGGAGCCAAGGACGTTGAGGTTATGACTTTTGGACAGCCACGAATCGGTAATGCGGCATTTGTGTCGTATTACAGCCAGCTTCTGCCTAATACGTTTAGGCTGACGCATGCACATGATATTGTGCCTCATCTGCCTCCTTATTTCTCACATTTTCCTCAGAAGACATACCACCATTTACCTAGAGAGGTACTTCTTCACTCACCTTTTGTTCTCCGGTTTATTTACCAGAAATTAAGACATTAATTTACTCATCTTTTATAAATTTCCATCTCGCCTAAAAGTGGTTAAGAAGAAATGCAATCTAAACATGTTTATGCTTTACCCGTCACCTCATCTGTGGACTTGTCCACACACCTAGACTAGACTAGACTAGACTAGAGTAGACATGTTGTAGCAAAGTAACAACAATAACTTGCTTTAGAAGAGTAAAGAAATAACGGTATTTCTCTCTAGTAAATGGGACATTGATGTTTGATGCTGATAACATGTTATATTATCGTCTCATCTCAAAGCTTAAGTTGTTAACGACAAGTGTAATAACATGTATACATTCTAACAATTCTAAACTCACGTTAATCAAACGGCTATTATTGGTTTTGCTTTCATCAAATTGGGCATATATTGTATCTGTAGGTGTGGCTTCATAATGCTGGTATTGGAAGCTTAATTTATCCAGTTGAGCAGGTCTGTGATGAGTCTGGTGAGGACCCCAAATGTAGCAGGTGATTATTTACTCTTTGTTTTTTTTTTTGGATTTCAATATCGAAAATGATACCGACACAACATGTTGTCACTACACTTGTAGACCATTTGATCCCTGGGTCCCACAAGGATCAAATGTAGTAGGGGTAAAACAGTGTAATGGTTGTATCTTACTGCCTACTTTTGGAAAATTTCAATAGTGTTGCTACATGAAAAGCCTGAATACTTGAAGTGGAAATTTCGCAGGTCAGTGTTAGGGAACAGCATTATCGATCATTTGGAGTACTTTGGTGTCCAAATGGGTTGTGACGAAGAACGAAAATGCAGAATATTTATGGATACACGTGTCGCCGACAAGGCCATTCACGATGATATAGGGAACCTGGTTCTGTCTAAGTATCCGTCATCTTTTGTTTTAAGACATCATTCGGAACTGCATAATCATGCAAGGACAACATAACAATGACGGAATCAGGGCTCGTTCCACATACAGTTAAAATTTGAAGGATATATGTGTACATAATTAGTGCTTAATTGTCCCCAGATTATTGTGTAATTAATGTGAAATTGTGAATATGAACTTTATTCTCTTGCAAGAATATAAAGGTAATGTATATATTGTTTATCTACTCATAGCCTAATCCCAATCCCATGATGATATGTCCTAAAGGGTGAAAATCACGTGTAAATATATATAGGGAGAGTATTGAGTAGTTCCATAGCTGTTAGGGTTGATTGGAATTGGTTTGGTTTTCTTTTCTTCCCTATTACTAGTTGATTTGGTTCCGAAAATTAATACACCAAACCAAACCGAATCACTATGAAAACTAGTGGTTTGGTTTGAACTGATTTCGGTTTGGGTTGGTCTGGGGTCGGTTTTTAGCATGAGAGGAGTGATCAAGGTGGGTGCGAGGAAGGAGAGACATGTAAATCCGGGAAATTTTTACATAGTGAGTTTATTTATAGAAAGTTACCGTATGGTTCAGTTTGAACCATACAGTTTCATTCACAATGAAACTGTGTGGTTCAGATTAAAACATATGGTAACTCCACACAAATGGAGTTACCACATAAAAAATTTCGTGTAAATCCCTAACCGCCCAAAAATTGAAAGAAATGTAATCAACTGTAAAAAAAACCTTATATAATTTCCCAATAATTTCTGATTTTATCCGTTCTTCCTCTTCCTTTAAAACATCTAATTTAGTTGTGTGTAAGTATATAATGGGGGTTGGCAAAAGAGGAACGCTTGACAAAGTTTATGGTTGGGATAACTTGTTGTCCCAAAGGTTTGGCGAAAATGACCCATATTACCATAAGGCTGTTAAATACCCAATTTACCCTTACAGACCCAATTTAAAATGCTACACGGTGACTTCTTACCTCCTCGAATCCTACCGCCGCCACCCCAACCTAATCTTTCAATTTTCCCGCCCAAATCGCCCCAATTTACCTCCTCTCAAACCCGACCCGTATTTCCTCCATTTCCCCCCATTTTTAACAGCTCAATTGGCAGCCACAGCTCCTCCATTATTATCGTTAGAACCTCCCATTTTCACAAATTCCATCGTGGACTGGATTAGAGTGAAGTTGAAGATGAGTTCGTGTATAAGAAGTCAAGTTGAAGCTCCATTGTCGATTGGATAAGAAGTCGAAGTTGAAGCCGAGTTCGTGTATCGGTTGAAGAGGTGAACGAATCCAGAATCCCTTCAAAATCCGTCACGGGTATATGTCTTCTTTTATTAGTTTTTTAGGATTATTGAAGTAGATGTTAGTATTGTATGTAATGAAGTGGGGAAGAAGATGCATTGAAAGTAATTGAGAAGCTAAAATTAGGATGTTGGCTTGTACAAATTTCCTACTTTGACTAACTTTGTTAGACATTTGTTGTTTCCCATATTGCTATTCTTCAACCACACCAGTCCCCTGCTATTCTTACACCCCTGTTGTTGGTTTATACAAAAACAAGTTTGAAGTTGTTATTCCTCTGTTGTTTGTTTTTGCCCGTAATGATTGTATTGAATGGATTTTTGCAGGACATTTTTTGATTTGTCATGGTTAGGATACGCAAAGTACATGTGGAAATGAGAAGAGTAGCCATGACTGCACGTGAAGTCGGACTTCCGTACGGTTCTATCATCACCGCAATAGCAGAACAAGCTGGTGTACCGGTTTATACAAGTGATGAGATTATCAATCCACATTAAGATAATCAGTAATATGTTTTTTATTGTACTGTTTTGATAAATGTAATGTAATATTTGTAACGTTCCTATGAATTTGTCCGTTTTATTGTAATATTCAATAGGTATTGTATTATTATATTACGTTTCATTCACCCACCATCAATTTATGTTGGAAAATCCGGTCAATAATCGTCAAAAATTGGGTAAAAATAGTATAAATCTGGTGGAAATCGGGTAAAATACGACGAAACCGGTCAATAATCGTAAAAAACTGTAAAAACCGGTGAATGTCGTTCATAATTGATCAAAATTAGGTCTAAACCACACAAAATTCGTCAAAACCGGTAAAATTGGGTAAAAACAGTATAAATCTGGTGGAAATCGGGTAAAATACGACGAAACCGGTCAATAATCGTTAAAAACTGTAAAAACTGGTGAATGTCATTCATTATTGATCAAAACTAGGTCTGAACCGGACAAAATTCGTCAAAACCGGTAAAATTGGGTTAAAACAGTATAAATCTTCAGGAAATCGGGTAAAATACGACGAAACCGGTCAATAATCGTTAAAATCAAAAACCGTGAATGTCATTCATTATTGATCAAAATTAGGTCTCGAACCGGACAAAATTAAATCAAAACCGGTAAGATTGGGTTTAAACAGTATAAATCTTCAGAAATCGGGTAAAATTCGATTTAAACCGGTCAATAATTGTCAAAAGCAGTAAAACCGTGATTGTCATTCATAATTTGTTGGTATAAGAAGTAGTAAATACGGACCATAGCATCAGATCGGATCCGGAGATCCTCGGTCAAGGGATCGTGTTGGTATAAGTAGTCAATACGGACCATAGCATCAGATCGGATCCGAAGATCCTCGGTCAAGACGATCGTGTTGGTATAGGCGAGTCAAGACGGACCATAGCATCAGATCGGATCCGGAGATCCTCGGTCATGGAGATCGTGTTGGTATAAGAAGTAGTCAATACGGACCATAGCATCAGATCGGATCCGAGATCCTCGGTCAAGCGGGTTCCTGTTGGTATAAGAAGTAGTCAATACGGACCATAGCATCAGATCGGGATCCGAGATCCTCGGTCGGGCGGGTCGTGTTGGTATAAGTAGTCAAGACGGACCATAGCATCAGATCGGATCCGAGATCCTCGGTCAAGGGGATCGTGTTGGTATAAGTAGTCAATACGGACCATAGCATCAGATCGGATCCGGAGATCCTCGGTCAAGACGATCGTGTTGGTATAAGAAGTAGTCAAGACGGACCATAGCACTGTATCGGATCCGGAGATCCTCGGTCAAGGAGATCGTGTTGGTATAAGAAGTAGTCAATACGGACCATAGCACTGTATCGGATCCGAGATCCTCGGTCAAGGGGATCGTGTTGGTATAAGAAGTAGTAAATACGGACCATAGCACTGTATCGGATCCGGAGATCCTCGGTCAAGGGGATCGTGTTGGTATAAGAAGTAGTCAAGACGGACCTTAGCACTGTATCGGATCTGGAGATCCTCGGTCAAGACGATCGTGTTGGTATAAGAAGTAGTCAAGACGGTCCATATCACTGTATCAGATCCGGAGATCGTGTTGGTATAAGAAGTAGTCAAGACGGTCCATAGCACTGTATCGGATCCGGAGATCCTCGGTCAAGGGGATCGTGTTGGTATAAAAAGTAGTCAAGACGGTCCATAGCACTGTATTGGATCCGGAGATCCTCGGTCAAGACGATCGTGTTGGTATAAGAATCAAACAATTACAATTATGACTAATTTTTTTAATCATTAAACTAATTTAATCATTAAATTAATAATCAATTAAATTATCAATGTTACTCAATCTTATTCTAATATTTTTTTATTGATTATTATTATTATTATTCTAATCTAAATAATTTTTTAATAGGATATATCCATATAAGTATATATTATTAAAAAAAAAATCTAATCGCCAATCATCTCCACTCCCGGGGGAATCCTTCTTCTTCTTTCCAAAATTTCGGTTTTCCCTCCAGCGCGCTAAATCTCAAGCTACAAAACTGAATAACTGTTTGAATTTCGAAATTGGGGATTTGGTTAACTTGTAAATTGTTGTCTCTCTCATCCATTCTCCTCCCATCTCTCATCTCTCTCATATCTCTCATATCTCTCTCATATCTCTCTCTCTCTCCTCAAGAACCCTAAATTGAATTACAAGCTAAAGAACTCCACCTAATTGGGCCAAGAACTCCACCTAATTGGACCAAGATTTCCCGGTATGAATTTTATTTTACCGATATCGATTCCTCATTCACTTGGTTTGTATTCATGATGATAATTCAAGTTTATAATTGATTGCTCATTCAATTGTGTATCTTGGGAAATTGATTGCTTCATTCATGTTTTCCCAAATTTGCAGATAAGAAGTACTGCCGGTTCTAATGGATTCATCACCATCCCATTCTGTAAGTGTTTAGGGTGAATTTATAGTGTTTTTAACGATATATTTTATATCAATTTCCCCCGTATATGTATTATTTTCATATAAATAGGGCTTTATATTGAAATATTGAGTAAATGATGTTTTTAATAGTTAAATCTCAAAACGTAACGATTTATGTGCGTAATTGATGATTTTATGTTATTTTGGAAATACGTTACGCTTTGGTATGTTTTCCTATTGTTGTAGATACTCATTGATGATGGGAGAGAGGATTTTAGAGAGCCAAATTCGTGCTTGGAAAGGATCAATCAAAGTTATGGAAGATTGAAAGATATAAGGAAAGAAATCAATCAAGATAAATGTCGGAAAATCAGGATTCGGGTAGTAACGACCTTCCGACGCAGTTCTTGATATGATATAAACTGATTTGACTCTCGACCTCAAGAGAAGAGTTGTAGGGCTTGAAGAGAGGATTCTACAGGATTTTGAATCACTCCATTCCGACTTACGAGGCCCGAGATATGAGCGTTACAAGTTTGGATGTTGTTGCTGAAAATAGTGAACGGGCGTCGACATTATGGACGCGTCGTCCGGCACCTTTATCAGTAGCAACCGACTTGATTTTTCTATAAAAGCAGCTGCGATTCCAACCCTAATTACATCAGATTTTTCACACGAAAATTACACAGGCATGCGGCCGCTTTAGGAGTTTCAAGGCCGATCACCCAGCCTTGTGCTCGGGTGATCGGGGTTAGATTAGGTCTTTTATTTTGTTCTTTTTCCTTCTTGTTCGAGCATGATGAAGGCTTGAAGCTTCATCCATGGAGCAGCCATGTAATCCTTTT
This sequence comes from Gentiana macrophylla, assembly GCA_026214975.1. NCBI lineage: Eukaryota > Viridiplantae > Streptophyta > Magnoliopsida > Gentianales > Gentianaceae > Gentiana > Gentiana macrophylla. Next base: position 81,700,109 of record CM047817.1, on the reverse strand, counting down.
ACTGCAGCACTTTGATTCCTTTCTATGGATATTTTGTAAGTTTTATTTATAATTGTTTCTTTTTCTATGTTCAATTGTATCTTGCAATATATATCGAAAGATGATTGTATGATTTGATGCTACCGTATGGCGGAAGTCGGTGTAGTTTAGATCGCCATAGGAAAGATTAGATTTTTAATCTATACATAACGGAAGTTCGTAGGTTAAATATCTAGGTTTACGAGAGGACCACAATTTGATTAATTCGATGCAATATTTTCTTAGAATTGAATTGAGGATATCACCGTTACGGAAAGATATGATTTTTCACGTGTTTATTTCATTAAGTTGTTCTTGTTTTCTTTCATGATTTATATGGTTATATGTTAATCAAATTTAGATAACGAAAGTTAATAGATTCATTAGATTGTCGTGAGGGAGATTGACAATTATTATTCCAACAAACGGAAGTTGAGGGGTAATGTTGTTAGATTAGGATTTCATCCATATCTTTGATTTGTATCAATATTAGTTAAGACCGGAAGGTAAACTAATTAATGGCGTGATAAATCGGAAGAGGAAACGCCTTTTAGATAAGATAATAATCCAAGATAACTTGTGAATGAATGTGTGTTGATCTTATTTCTTTCGGTGGGGTGATGGTTGTTGGGAAGAGGTTGATCATGGTTCGTTTATGGTTGTTCAGTAGATAGATTTACCGTTTCCGTAGATGTAGTTTTATTTATGTTTTTATCGCTTTTATCCTTCCTGGCTTTGGATTAACAATCCTCTGTCCAGTTTATTTTCCGTTTTAGTTTAGGTTTAGGTTAATAAAGAAGAATTAATAAGCTAGATTCAATAGCCCTTTTCCCTGAGGATCGATACCCGTACTTATCCAACTTTACTAGCAACTACCCGGTATTCGGCCGGTTAGGAGGTAGTTTTGCATGGTAGTATAGGTTTATAAATTTTCTTTTGTTTTAATGATGCAAAATCTCCCCAACAGTAAGTCAATTGAAATTAACTATTGTTGGTTATAATGCTGTCATCTGGAATGTTGAATCCATTTCCTTGATGAATTGAATTTATAAAGGGTGTTTCCAAGAATTGTTTTTAAAGGGTGTCAACAAATTCAACTCTTACAGTCTTGGCGACAAAAGGATGTCTTCAAAATGGATCAAGTGGAGATCAACGCGTCCGAGCTAATCAAAGGATGCATCGAACGCGTTTTGATGCACAATGATCGGATAAAGATGCATTAATTGTGAAGCTAAGGCGTGAGAACGAGACCAAGGTTAGGATGTTGGCAATTATGGGTTGTGTGACTATGTATCTTGTGTTCATGTTGGTATGGAAATGAAATCTTGTATGAATATGTATCTTCTTTTGGGATTTATTTTGAAAACATTAATGTTGCCTTGTATTCTACAAACCTTCTGTCATGATCAAGTGTGCTTGATGTTTTCCCCCTAGGTTATTGCTATTCTTCGACTCCATTCATGTGAACATCTCAATAATCAACAAAAACAAGTTTGAACTTGTTATCATGTCGGTCTTGAAAAAAAACTTAAATCAACAACAAATACAGCCTCTTCATGTTACAAAATATTTGAAAGAAACAAGACAACACACATCATACTCAAACATTATGTTACAAAATATTAGAAAGAAAAAAGCTCACACATTATACTCAAACATTATGTTACAAAGTATTAGAAAAAAAAAAGCTCACACATCATACTCAAACATTATGTTACAAAGTATTAGAAAGAAAAAAGTTCACACACCTTCTTCTTCCTCACCTCCTTCTTCCTCACTAACATCACTGTCATGGACTTCCAGTAAAGCAACATAATATGGCTTAGATTTTTCACACTTACGTACAACAAGAGTTGGCAAAACATCCTCCTTATGCAATGATTTCATAATATATAAATTAATAAGATATTTAATTCGGGCATCAAACATTTAAGAAAGGACTACCTACCAAGATATACATTCAAACCTGTGCTTTTTGCAAAAGAGCATCAACACTCGAAGAGGTCACCCTCTTTGGCATTGTCCACTTGCGCATTCTTGGCAAGGCTTCCATATCAACAGACTCCATGTGACGTAAACAAGGTATGGATTCAAGTGCCCATACCTATGCAAACATTCATAAGACAATACTACAAAAACAACTTCCAAAATTTTAAGACTACTGAATTAAAACAATACTACATATCATAAGACATACCATCAGAGCATGTGGGAATCCATACAATGTATACGCCACCTTCTTCTTTTTGAACTTCTTACTCAGGTCCCGATTAAACACGCGAACCGTGTATTCATAACACAAGCTCCCCCAAGGAAACTTGTTGAATGCTTCCAAATCATCAACCAACATAAACCACCACCATTCCAAAGACACATTTTCCTCCGCAGCCAACAAAACATAAGACAAAATAATCAACAAACCCAACTTGTACTTATCTTCTTCATCTGCAACCCTAGGAAACACTGCCAACACATCTTTTCTACTAATCAACTTTTTTTTTCATAAAATAGCTTTTGACAATACGACAACCTTTAGCTTTCTTCTCACTCACTGACCACTCAAAGTTCCTAACATTTAAACCGGTAACCAGTGTAAATTCCTTCAAACAAAACCTGACAGACTTGTTTCCAATCTTAAACTAGAAAATTTCTTTTGAATTGCCCGCCACCTGACTCATCAACATATTATGCAAGATTTGAATACCATTAAACTTAGGAAGCCTAATTAAACTTCCAAAACAACAGTTTTTTAGTGTTGTCTTGTGTTGTTTGTCTAATTTAGAATAGACATAATCAACATGACTTCTATTAACAATCGTACTTGGCTTCGCCCTCTCTACTCTTGTCAATTGGTATTTAAGCTCCATTTCTTTTCTACAAAATAAACAAAAAAGATAACCCGCTTTAGTACATGCATGACGCACTTACAAAGTATCATAAAACACAGATTACATGGGCTTAACTCGATTAAAGATATGCACAATCCAGTTTAATTTCAAATTCACAATATCCAATGGTTCTAAATCACAAACTACACCGATTAAACCTAATAATACACCCCTTAATTTCACCAATCACCCCGATATCGGTTTATACAAAGATAAGGTACATGTATTACCATAATCCCACTTAAATCGATCAGAATCCAATTAACCAATCAATTTCAATTATTTACTTAAACAACCTTCAAAGAATACCTCGCTTCCTTCGGGAAATCTTGGAGTTCTTCACTTTGTAATCCAATTTAGGGTTCTTCAGAGAGGAGAGATCGATATGAGAGAGTTGAGAGATGGGTTCAAAACTACTTTGAGGTTGTTATAGGTGGAAGTGAAGTTGACGAAGGTGCAGACCTTTCACCGCTAATCACATTTGTTGATTTGGGGGAAAACTTGCTTCGTCGAAATTTGGGGAAATTGGAACTCACCGGTGGTTGGAAATTGGAGAACTAAATGAAGGTTATTTTTAGAAGTTCCACCCTTTTTATTTGTTTGGGTATCTTTCCTTTTTTTTTAATTGCCCCCAATAGTCATGGGTTATTTTTGCCAAATACTTAGTGAAATGGGTTATTTACGCCATACTGTCTAATTATATCATATCTTTGTATTTTATTCTCTTTCACTTATGTGAAAAATAATTAAAATGGAATTTTATGATAACCTCATTTATGTAATAACTAGCTAATGAGGCTTTAGCTCAACTGGTTATACATATCTACATGTTTGAGACCATTATGTCATGGGTTCAAGCCCCACCAAGTGCAGTGTGAGTTATATATGTTCACATGTTCACAGGACCGTCCTTGAGTGTGTAGAGGCTCTAAGCCAAGTTATCAAAAATGAGCCTTTTAAAAAAAGATAAACGGTTTTTATAATATATGTCACGTAATTAGATTAATAAACTTATGAGAAGAACAAAAATCCGGGCCCTAAATTTTGAATATTTTTCAAAGGCCCTAAGTCGTGGCATTGTTGGCCTATGCCCAGGGACGAGTCTGCATGTTCGAGTACTACCAAATGCAGTATGAGTTATATATGTCTACTTTATATTTCACATGTTCGAGTCCCACCAAGTGTTTTCACATGTTCGAGTCCCACCAAGTGTAGTGTGGGTTATAACAGTTTGGGTTATACTACATCCGTTTCAAAATATAAGTCATCCTACACTTTTAGTTTTGTCCCACAATATAAGTTATTTTATATTACCAATGCAACATTTATTACTATTTTCTCTATCTTACCCCTAATTTATCATCGATCCAACTACTTTTCATTATTTAACAACTATTGCATTAATGATAGTCAAGGGGTATTTTAGACATTAACCATTAAATTTATGACATTCGACCACTTTCTTAATCTGTGTGAAAACATATAGGATAACTTATATTTTGGAACGAATGTAGTATATGTCTACTTTATATGTCACACGTTCGAGTTTCATCAAGTATAGTGTGAGTTATAGATGTCTACTTGATACGGTGCGAGCCATTTTATATCGCAATTTTGTTTCCAAGAAAATATAAAAATAATTTTGTTTTTTTTTTTTTGGAAAAAAAATAATTCCAACGGCAACGCCATAGCTTAGCTTCCTTATAAATCCTTCTCACTGTTATTCCCCGAAAGGCAAAGGGCGCTGTTCTGTAATTTCAAATTTTAGTTCAAACGAAAGATTACATTGATTGCCGTAGACGTTCATTGATGAATACTCAAGGAAAAGAATCGCTTTCTCCAGAAACCCAAGTAGATTTCCAAACAAATTCCCTTCATCTTGATCCCGCTGTCGTTGATCGCTTCAAAATGCTGAATCTCCACCCATCAGCGCCCAATTCCGCCGCCGCTAGACGGTACAGACGTCTGAAAAGATGCAGGACTTGTGGATCACTAAAGAAAAGATCACCATTATCTTTTCAAGATCCTTCTACAATGAAGGCTGCCGGAGCTACTGATTCTTCCCGGCGTACTTCTGTTTGCAGTTGCAAAACCCCTGAAATTACTTGTTATCAAGATTTACCGAATACTGCTAAATCTCTGAATCAATTTTCCGATTCTTCAATTCCGGAGAGTTTCAAGAATTCTGATAATCTGTCAGGATCACACTCGCAAGTTTCTTCGATTGCACCTTCAATTCCATCGGTTCCCCTGCCTCTGTTCAGGTCTTTCTCTGATCCCGTTTCGCCGGATCATCAGCAAGTTGAATTTACGACCCCACCAAGGCCTGGACCACTCTTGCGCTCTAGAAGTTCTGATCAAGAAACTCCTAATTCGAAGGTTGGTTGTTGTTTTAACATGCGTATTGTTAGTTTTGATGTTTGGTTTTGTTTCTTTATCTGGGGGTAATCAGCAGGGATTTAAATTAGGTTTTGTATGTTTCAGAAATTGAGGAAATTTAACCAAAAGATGGAGGAATTGTGGCAGTGGATGGGAAAAGTCATGCAGGAAGAAGACGAAGATACCACCCACTTACAAAATAATGACATCATCAACAATAACTGCAAGGTTCTGATTTCTGATACACACTTCTTCTTTCTATCCCCTTCTTCATTTCTTCCTGAATTTGAGGTTTTTCTTTTGGTTTGAGGGGTGAGGTTGGGGATTGTTAAGTATTTCTTGTAACTATACCTTGAATCTCTGCTAATCATTTGATTTAAAAGGGTATATAATGATCTGTTATACTGCCTTTCTGCAATCTATTTGAATAATTTCAATATGTAGTTGAACTGTTCTGGGAAAAGCCTGGATTTCTATAGCTGACAGTTTGATAGTTCCTTTATTTCTTTTGGTGATCATATGCCTGGTTAATGTTTTTCAGGAGCAAGCTGAGCCTGAGAGTGAGAATCAAGAAACTGTATGTGTGAAGAAAACTGAAGAGGGCTTAACCCTTCTCTTCAAGTGCCCGTGCGGCGGCGGCTATGAAGTTTTCCTTTCTGGAGACAAGTGTTTCTACAGGCTTACATAGTTATTGACTGTCTTTTTAAAAGTATTTTACTCGGTGTATGATACTAGGGTGTTCCTTTTTTTGCATAGTTTCATTTCAAAATCACTTAAAGCATTAGGAGAATTTGCCTCAAAGGGTGTTCTTCATATAGTCTGGTGCTGATTCATTTATCTTTTCTTGTAAAAATCTGGAATTTCTTGCTGCTAGATGAGAAATGTAGGTCAGCAATTTCTATGATTCATTTGGTTTATCACTGGAAGAAATGATAAGAACCATTTAGCTGCAGTGTCTCATTTTACAAGTTTGAAAACTACCTGTTGAGCCTTTGGATATTTCTACTCTCATACTGTCGTGTGTCGGCGGTATCTTTTCTTTCAGCAAATTTCTCAGCATCATGCTCTTTGATTTGGTCCATGCCCTTCTCTTTTAGGGCTTCTGTTAATGCATTTGATGTTGTTTTCACATCATCCATGTCATTGTTGGAATTTTAGCCTATTTGGTTTGGTTGATTGTATTCAGTGTTGATACAGCTTGCTGATTCCCCACACCCCATTTTTGGTCCTTTAAAAAGAGGGGAGAGAAAGAGGAATTGATGATTGTCCTCTCTTTTAGTGTGTGTTGTTCTTTCGGGTTGGGATATGCTACTACCCCAATGGTTGTGTCACGACGAGTGACACAACATACTTTTACACTACATTGTCTGTTGATTATGTTGTAAGCCCACCATAATTAATGTCGAATATATGTATCTAATATATCTCAAGAACACTTTCTCCATAATTATCTAGTAAACGTGTGAACATTTACAATATTTTTTAAGCAACTTTTGCAAAATTTTTACTCTAAACATAAACGACTCATTTTAATAGAGTGCATGTAAAAAGTATAACATTTGAGTTTCATGTACAAAGTATCATGTATCATTTGTACTTGATGAGTATATTAAAAGTAATACATTTTAATGATCGTAAAGTAACTCTTGTTAAACAATTTTTTTTTGAGATAATGATGAGTATATTAAAAAAATTGATAAAGGAATCTAAGATTCAACTTAATTAAAAAACGTTTAACCCTAACCGTAAGGGCCCTTCGCCCCCGATCCCACAGGAGTGCGATAGGAGGTTAATGGGACCTAGTAGCTCAGGGTTGAGGCTGCTTAATATATCCTCTTACCGAAAGGGGCCGGCTCTTTACGGGACTCGAACCCCCACCCTCCGGCTTTAGGAAACAGCTGACACAACACCACCTCAACCGCTTACCACTAAGCCATATCCAGGGGATAGATTCAATTTAATTAGTATGATAGGAAGAATGGTGAAACCATATAATTTTATTGTATGTTGTAAAAGGTTAAAAATATACTTTAATCATTATAACTATCATTTAATTGTTTTTTTTAAATGAAAATCAATTTGATTGTTCTCTAAATTATATTTTTATCGTTCATATTTAATTGATTAAATTGCCAAACCATGCATATCAATCCAACATATCTCCCTGCATAATGAATGCGCTCATATTTAACGGATGGATTATGCGGTCTGGAATTATTATATCTTCAATCTTATCTGTCATACTATCTTTGTATTAGACATGGTCAACTCATCTTCTTTCTTCTCAAAATATCATTCCGTTTATCACTCATAAAAGATTCTTCGTGAGGCATGGACTACTTTATATGATACATATGCAAAGCCCTCCCATGAAGGAATCAAACATATTAAATATTACCTCAGATCTATACAAAAATGTACTTAAACAGTCTCTAATTATCTTCATGCTGTGAAAATTAAAGCTGCTGAATTAGTCTACGGATCCAGATGATCTTGTGAAACTTATTTCGGACAATTTGAGAGATGACTATAAAGAGTTGGCTAGGGTTGTTCAAACATGTGACACTCCCATTGATTTTGAAGAGCTTCATTAAAAGCTACTTAATTATGACACTCTTCCGTAAAAATTAAAACCAGTCGTTTTTGCTGGTCTTGCTACAGTTCATTAAGCCAACAGATTCCAGTCAGTTATTGGTAAATTGGTAAGCCCAACTCAGTCTGCCCTCATACCGGGAAGAGGAAGCACATGGAATATAATAATTGCCCAAGAAGCTCTTAACCAGTTCAAGCATAAAAAAGGGAGGAAATGTTGGATGATGCTGAAAATTGACCTTGAGAAGGCTTATGATAAGGTAAATTGGCATTTCCTTAAGAAAGTTCTTGGAAATCTGGGTCTTTCTGACAAAATTACCCAACTGATCATGCATAGCCTTGACTCGAATACTTTATCCCTTCTTTGGAATGGCAAAAAACTATCTCCAATTAGATACCGGAGAGGTCTCAGACAGAGGGATCCTCTAGCACCTTATCTCTTTGATCTTTGTATGGAGATACTGAGCCTCCTCATTGATCAACAAATTCAGCTCGGCAGATGGAAAGCTATCAGAGTTGGTAGACAAGGACCACCGCTGTCCCATTTATTTTTCGCAGATGACCTGATATTATTCGGGGAAGCCACTGAATCTCAGGCAGATGTCATTAAGGAAGTCCTTAACACCTTTGCGAGATATCGGACGTGAGAATTAGCACCCAGAAGTCTAAATTCCACACCTCCAAGAACACAGCTGGTCACGTGAAAATTCTTCTCAGCCAGAAATTGGAAATGCAACATACTGAGGATTTTGGCAAATATCTTGGGGTTCCTTTGCTTCACTCCAGACTGACCAAAACCAGACTTAACCCTATCCTCGATAAAATGAAGAAGAAGTTGTCCAACTGGAAAATGAAAACGTTGTCTAAGGGTGGTAGGATGATCCTGATCAATAGCTCCCTTGCTACACAGCCTTTCTATGTTATGCAAACTATGAAGATCCCTGCAGGGATAATACAGGCTATGGAACGGATATGCAGAGATTTTTTCTGGGGAGATGAAGAAGGTAGTAGAAAAATGCACAACTTGGCTTGGAACACCCTCTGTCAACCTAAAGGGATGGGAGGTTTGGGATTCAAGAATTTGCACACTATGAATGTGGCCCTCTTAGGTAAATTGATATGGCAGTTGCTTATGGATGACCATTCTTTATGGGTCAAGGTCCTAATACAAAAGTATAGCAGCCTATTTCAACCTCCCAAAGCTACTGCCTCGCTTATGTGGAAAACCATCTTGTATGTGGGCAATCTTCTTAAAGACAAGTTTGCTATTTTTTGATGGCAACATTGTTTGGACTGAGTCCTCAGATCAACGATACTCAGTTGCATCAGCCTATAATGCTCTGAACTAAAACACTATTTCCAACTCTGATGAAGTCTGGCAACACATCTGGAACCTTCCAGGCCCAAATCGCATTAACTTTCTTTTATGGCAGGACACACACAATGCCCTACCTACTATGGAATTTCTCCCCAAGAGATGGGTGAGCTCCTCTCCGATCTGCTCCCTTTGTCAACAAAGTGATGAAACTAACATGCATGCTTTGAGGGATTGTGGCCCAGCACAAAATATTTGGCAAGCCTTACTACCCCGAGGCGCTATTAGCACTTTTTTTTCCACTCACAACATCCAAGAGTGGATAGCAGGGAATATGAAGAAGCTCCATCACAATAAGGATTGGCCCTACATATTTCGAGAAACGATCTACAACGTATGGTATTGGAGAAACCAATTGCAGCATGATATTCATGCAATTCGGCCCCCACTCCATGTTTTAGTTTCCAAAATTGCTAATAGAGTCCGTAATATCAAACTTGCGTGGGATGATGATGTATAGTTAGACATAATATCTGGATCGTTTAATTTGTAATTGCTCTGGGGTTTTTCCCACGAATCTTCATGGAATACAATTAGGTCGTTTCTCAACCAAAAAAAAAAGAAAAAAGAAAACGAAAATGCTACCTCTAATACCGGATCAGTTCCAGCATAGGGAGATTGTACTTTGCAGGGATTTCGTCTCCTCCGTTTGTGGGCGCTCGATTTGCGGTGTTCGTTTTGATTTCGTAGGCTGGGCCGCCAGAAGGGATAGTTCGGTATCAATTTTCCTTTGTCGGCGGAGGAAATAGCTCTCGTCAGACAACCTGTGATTTGGGTCTGGCTTCGACCTTGCATTACACTCTTATTAGGTATAAAAAATCTAAACACCATTGGTTCTATTTATCTTTGCTTGAATCTTTAGCTGTCAATCCTTCTTTTCACTGTGAAGTGCAGACAGACCGTGACGCCAACGTCTTATTGATTTGGAAGGTCTTTGTTTTGTTTTGTGTGATTGAATTCCAGTGTTTGAGCCTTGAGTCTTACTTATGACGTTTTAGGTAGATAGAGCATCTTGATTGTTAAATATTGTATATATGGTGTGTGGATTTTGTTTTGGTTTATGATGTAAGAGAAATGAAGTCTGCAGTCTGCTGCTGTGTATGGACACCTCTGAATGAGTTGATCATGAATTTGCTTATATTAATTATGTTGTGAACAGTTTAATGATTAACTAATTGGCAAAGAACTTTGTGTGGTAAAAGAAGGTCCGGGTTCGGTATGAACGCACCAATTTACATATGAAACTTGAACATTGCGATCGGTTGGTGTATGGGGTTTATTGACTATCTTCATCTCTTATTCTGGAACTTAAGTGATATCCGAGTGAATTTGGTTCTATCTTTAGGCATTTCTGTTTGTATGGAACACAAGTATTAGTTCTGTGAGAGTGTGTCAATATACTAGCAAAATTATGTAGCAGCAAATTGGATGTGCAAATTGTGTGAATATGTGTATTTCCTTCCGTACTATCCTGTTAGGCGTATTTCATGTACATTGAGAAAAAACTTATTGGGCATTTAAAAATGACTTCAAAACAAATTCCGGGTGTAGGTAAAGTCTTAGTAATAGTAGTTGTAATGAGGCGTTTTGAAGAGCCTTGAAGAAGGTATTACAAGACGTTTAAAAAGGCCCTGATAACCTATTAATGCGCGTCTCTGTAGGCAATGCATATCTTGGGAGGGGTCGAGAAGGAGGTAGTTTCTATTAGGCAATGCATAAACTGTGGTACCCCTATTCTATTTGTTCGATGAAGTTTTTCCATTTTATGTTTTTTTTCCCCGCTAAAATCCAAAACTGCGTGTTAATGTCGATAGTCTCAGTTCCAACAAAAGTTTAACCAAGAAAAGGGGAAGATTGATGGTGTGCCATTGTTGATGGTAACAGTAGGATGCTCTTCGATCTTTTGTATTCCCTGATTTAAGGGTGATTCCCCCATTAGGGGTGCGTAATGGTGAAATTCATTTATTGTTTTATTTACTTTGATAAGCTTCTTATAATGTGGAACTTTTCTTTTAACAGATATGGATGATATGGTGCCTTGCATTTGAAATGGTGTTATATAACGCAGGGGATGCAGTAGGAGAAATCCGGTAAAAATAAATTTCATACTTGTGTTGTTACTTTTGCTTGTTTGGTTGTTGTTTTGCTTGTAAATGAACATCAAATTGATGTTAAATAACTTATTTTAATGAATAACACTTCAATTTACATGAAACTGATATTTAACGACATGTATACGTCAATAAACAATATAATGAACATAAGTTAACATCAATTTGATGTTAAATCACTTATATACTAGTATTACATCTTAGTAAACTTACATTTCTGATAGATTTGATATTTAGATCACTTATTTACTACCATGGCTTTATAATATACTTCAATTATGATATTTAATGTTTGTATCACTTGAATACTACTATAAAAATGGACAATAAATCGTTTACCGGTTTTACCCTTTAATCTCCTTTAATTCCTCTTTACTGTAATCTCCTCAGAAACTCAGGAGGCTACCTTATATACAATGGACAAGGACCACCGTCGGCTCATTGTCAACAATTTCCTAACTCCAGATTCTTGCAAGGAGTTGGAGTTCATTCACAAGAGCTGTGGCACGATCGGGTACAGACCAAATGTGTTATCTACTACACTGGCTCATCTTGCTTTCACAAACTGTGCTCACTTGATCTTGCCCTTTATGTCCATTAGAGAAAAGCTCTTGGAGAAGGTGGAAGAGTTTTTTGGATGTCAGTATGGATTGGTTATTGAGTTCACGGACTTATAAGCTGGACTAAAGGAGCTAGCATTGGATGGCACAGTGATGACAACCGACCGTACCTTAAACAAAGGCATTATGCGGCGGTCTGTTATCTGAATAGTTTTAACAAGGACTTTAAAGGAGGAATGTTTCACTTTCAGCATGGGGAGCCATCGATCGTTGTTCCCATGGCTGGAGACGTGGTGATGTATACCGCAGAGCAGCGAAAACATACATTCCGTTGATGAGATTACTGAAGGAGAACGAGTTACACTTACATTATGGTTCAGTCGGGATCAAGCTCACAACGAGGATGAGAAGGTAATCTCATTTCTTTCTCAACGTTCATTGGATAACATTGGGTCTTATATACCCGTGCCTGCACCAAACAGTATGTACTGGTTTCCTCCTGATGAAGCTTCAAATGTCGTGTCCGGATTTGATATACGATATGCCAGATTGTTTGTCCTTGGGCTGGATCTGTATTCTCCGACTTCAAATGCGGCATCATCCTCCTCTCTAGAGGTTTGCCCGGTACAAATAGCCAAAGAAAACGAGTTGTTTCATATGCAATTTTCCAACATATTGCATGTCCTTCAGGTGGTGCAGTTTTACTGTTGGAAGGAGGATGTAGAGCTGAAGGCAGCAACCGATGGTGTGAAAGAGACATTGTTGATGGTGAAGCGACTCTCTGGTGAACAACACGAGCAAATAGACCGTTTAAGACGAGGCTTTCTGTTAAATGATAGTAGTAGTAATGAGGTAGAAGATAGATTTGTGAGCAGCATTTGCAGTGGGAAGAACGTATTACGGCGAGGTGATGTGTTTGTGTTTAAATGGGATAGATTTTGTGCAGCAGTTGCTGAATGGGAATGTTACAGCCAGAAGCTTTCTGAAGAACTAGTTAGGATGTTGCCTTTATGGAGAAAACATGGTTCCATATTCTATCATCCTCCTCCTGCACCTTCTGGTTGATATAGATACCGTAAAACTCTGAGTTTCTTCGGTATACTATTTTACTTTTTATTTTATTATTATTATTATTATTTAAATCTGTGAATAATTTCATTATTATAAAAACATTAGTTAATTGGGGTTAAGGACATTTCCTTTCAGATAATAGTCCAACTTATGTTTTCTCTTTTGTCAAATCCCATTGCCTATTTCTTTCACCAAGCAGGATTCCATTCTATCTTGTGTGCCAATTGTTAGAATTAATCACACTGTTTATGATTAATCCTATTACTACCTTTTTTTATTCTTTTATTAAGTTAATCCTTAATTAATTAATTAGACCTTGTATTAGTCTAAAGCTTAATTCCTATAAGCTTTTGTCCTCTATCGGGTTCTGTTTTCTTGCTGAAAGTCCAACTAGCCGTTAGGATAAGACTTCCAACGGCTAGTTGCTTTTCCTGTTGCTTTTAAAGGTTGGTTGTATTATATAAACAACCAGGCCTCTTTGTAATAAGCGAAGCTTTACCTTAATGAAATAAACAGCTAGTTATTTCTATCTTCTCTTATTAAGCTTCCGCTCTTACATGGTATCGGAGCTTTAGGCTCAAAAATTCAAATTTCTGGGAACTTTTTTTCTAAATCCTCATGGCTGCTGAATCTACTGCTACAAGTAATACCACTGCAGCAACTCCTCGTTCTGATCATCTTTCCACCAATAATGGTGATCTTCAAAACATCCAGCCTGCTCTTAAACTCAATGGGAAAAATTACTTGAAATGGTATCAGTTTGTCCGGACTTTTCTGAAAGGAAAGAGCAAGCTCAGTCACCTTAATGGGACAGGACCGGCTCAAGAAGACCCTAAGTTTATTGTATGGGATGAGCAAGACTCCATGGTGATGTCTTGGTTATGGAACTCCATGATCCCTGAAATCGTGATACATGCATGTTCATGGCCAATGCAAAGGAAATGCAGGGTCATGTGAAGGAGACTACTCAAAGGTGGTCAATGATGCAACTCAAATCTATGAGGTAAAGACTAAAATTTCAAATACAAAACAGGGCAGCAGATCCATCACTGAATATTCAGGCATGATGCAAGGTCTGTGGCAAGAATTAGACCACTACCAATGCATCAAGATGAACAACAGTGAGGATGCTGAGATCACTGAAAGGATATTTGAAAAAGATAGGATCTATGCCTTTTTGGTGGTCTTAACATTGAATATGACTCACATCAGTTCGATTCTTGGAAAGGAGATCTCCTAGTTTAAATGCAACAATAGCTCTTATTAGAGCAGAAGAAAGTAGGAGAGGTGTTATGATTGACACATCTCCTGTTGAAAGTTCTGCTTTGATAACTCAGGGCAACAAAATTACCACTGATAAGAACCCCTCTTTTCAAAAGAGTGGGAACAATTATCAGAAAAACAACAACAAAATTGGGGATAGAGATTCTCTATTCTGCTCTTTCTGTAATAGGAACTGACATACTAGAGAAAATTGTTGGAAACTCCATGGGAAACCAGGGAGTGACAACACCAAAAGGGCTGCTAACAATGTTAACAGCAATGAGAATCAGAAAAAGAACAGTGAGAATGTCCAGAGGCCTGCAAGCCAGAATCAAGACCACAATCTTGGACCTTCAGAAATTGAAAAGCTGAGGAAGTTCATTGAGTCATTAGAAAGCTCATCAACCTCCTTGGCCTTTTCAGGTATGACTGGTCTTAATAAACAGTCTGAAGGTCCTATAGAATGGGTAGTTGATTCCGGTGCCACAGACCATATGGCTTCCTCTTGTGACAATATGATTTCCTACTAAGTCTGTGCCAATAACAGAACTATATCTGTTGCTGATGGTTCTCCTATCCATGTGACCGGGATAGGAGACTATGCTTTGAATGATAAACTCATTCTAAGGGATGTGTTACATGTCCCTATGTTATCTAAAAATCTGATCTCTATACAAAGATTAACCAAAGATTCAAAATGTTTAGTTGCCTTCTCTAATCTATGCTTGATACAGGATCTTGTAGAGAAGGAGAGGATTGGGGTTGCTAAAGCTAAGGAAGGGTTATATTTCTGGAAAGAGGAAGACCATGTCCCTGCTGCTAGTTTTCTATCTATGTCTACTTATGATAAATTATGGTTGTATCATTATAGACTAGGTCATCCTCCTTTTGCTATTATTAAAAAGATGTTTCCTACTTTGTTTAACAAATGTGAAATAGACAAGTTGCATTGTAATGTTTGTGAAATGGCCAAGCACAAAAGGGCCTCCTATCCCATTCAAGGAATAAGATGTACTAAACCTTTTGTTGTGATTCACAGTGACATTTGGGGACCTTCCCCTGTTTCTAATATCAATGGTTCCATTTGGTTTGTTACTTTCATTGATGATTGCACTAGAACCACTTGGACATATCTTATGAGGCAGAAATCTGACCTCTTGGAGATTTTTCCTAAGTTCTACCATCAAATCCTAACCCAATTCGATACCAATATCAAGAGATTAAGAACTGACAATGCCAGGGAATACTTTAATAGACTGCTGAATCCTTTTCTGGATGAGAAGGGGATCATACATGAATCTTCATGTGTGTATGCCCTCAATGAATGGATTAGCGAAAGAAAGAATAGACATCTAATGGAAATGTCTAGAGCAATAATGTTTCAAATGGAAGCTCCAAAAAATTATTGGGGAGAGGCTGTTCTTACAGCCACTCACCTAATAAACCGTCTCCCCACTAAAATCTTGAACAACAAGGCTCCTATTGTATGTGTAAGGAATACTTACCCCAGCATGTCACAATCTGAAGGCCTAGGTCCAAAGACCTTTGGTTGTGTGGCATTTGTTCACATATATGCACACAACAGAGGAAAATTGGATCCTAGGGCCCTAAGGTGTGTCTTCATTGGATATTCCAATACCCAAAAAGGGTATAAGTGCTATCATCCTCCTACAAGAAAAGTTATCATCTCTAGGGATGTTACCTTTCATGAAGATGTGTCTTATTTTACAAATAAAGGGGGGATTCCTACTGGTCAGAAAGAAGACTATCTTGACTTCTTTCAAGGGGACAAGGGAATCCCTACTCCCAGTATGGAACATGAATATGAACATACTAGCCCCACTATGAGTGATATTCTCTTCGGATCTCCTTTTCCTACTACAGAATGTGAGGAGATGCTAACACAAAAGAAAACCCCATTGTTTACACTAGAAAAAGAAGACACCAAAGTCATCTAAAGTCACTCTCACATGGGATTGACACCCTAATGAGGACTCTGAAACACCAATAACCCTCAGAAAAGTGATGATTCTGAGGGTATTAGTGATGATACCAAGAGTATCAGTATTGCTTCAGATTCACACTCTGAATCTGAATCTGAAAACTATGAATCTGAAAGCTCTGAGGACACACTTGATGATCTTCCTATAGCACTAAGAAAAAGGAAGAGGGAATGCACTAAACATCCCATTAGAACCTTCCTATCTTATAAGAAGTGCTCTCAGAAATGAATCTGCATAAACATGACACTCCAAAGAGTGTGAAAGAAGCAATATCTGATGAAAAATGGTCTAAAGCCATGCAGGAAGAACTGCAGGCTTTGGAAAAGAACAAAACATGGGATCTTGTTCATTTACCTAAGGGTGAAAAGACTGTTGGTTGTAAATGGGTGTTTACCACCAAGTATAAGTCTGATGGGACTATAGAAAGACATAAGGCCAGACTTGTGGCCAAAGGGTACACCCAAACTCATGGGGTGGACTACTTTGAAACATTTGCCCCTGTTGCTAAAATGAATACAGTCAGGATCCTTATCTCCCTGGCTGTAAATCTGGAGTGGAATATGCAACAATATGATGTCAAGAATGCCTTTCTACAAGGCAACTTGAATGAGATTATTTATATGGCTGTTCCCCCAGGCTTTGAGAATTCTGATGGGAAAGTATGCAGACTGAATAAAGCTCTATATGGGCTAAAACAGTCTCCTAGGGCATGGTTAGGAAGATTTGCTAAATTTATGCTTGACCAAGGTTATAAGCCTAGTCAAGGTGACCACACCATGTTTGTAAAACATGGAAAAGGTGGGAAGAGATCTATCCTACTTGTGTATGTTGACGACATCATTGTCACAGGTGATGATCAAGAAGCCAACCAAATCCTACAAGCAGGAATGGCCAGAGAATTTGACATAAAAAATCTGGGCAGACTTAAGTATTTTTTGGGCATTGAATTTGCCTACTCAGATAAAGGGATTTTCATATCTCAACAGAAATACATCCTTGATCTTCTTACAGAAACTGGCAAACTTGGATGCAAGCCTGCTGCAACTCCCATTGAGTACAATCATGGCTTGAGTATTTCTCCTGAGGATGAGGATGTTGATAAGTACTCCTATCAAAGATTAGTGGGCAAGCTGATATATCTGGCACACACTAGGCCAGACATTGCCTTTGCTGTTAATGTGGTCAGCAGATTTTTGCAAAATCCTAAGGTATGCCATCAAAGAGCAGCAGACAGAATCCTTGAATATCTGAAGGGATGTCCTGGCAAGGGGATACTCTACACAAGGAAAGATGAGTTGGATATACAAGCTTATACAGATTCAGACTATGCTGGAGCAATTGAAGATAGGAGATCAACCTCTGGACACTGCATTTTCTTGGGAGGCAACCTAGTGGTTTGGAGAAGCAAGAAACAGCCTGTTGTGGCCAGATCCAGTGCAGAGGCTGAATTCAGATCTATGGCTATAGGGATCTGTGAACTACTTTGGATGAAGATAATTCTGAATGACTTAAAGGTGGTGTGGAGGAGTCCTATGAAGCTGTCCAGTGACAACAAATCAGCAATTGATATTGCACATGATCCAGTTCAACATGATAGGACCAAGCACATTGAAGTTGACAGACATTTCATCAAAGAAAAATTGGAGAGTGGCCTCATTACTCTGACTTTGTACCTCCAAGGAACAAGTGGCGAGATCTGTTTACTAAGGGTTTACTGGAAAAGTTTTTATGAAGATGTTGGCAAGTGGGCATGTTTGATATACATCTACCAGCTTGAGGGGGGGTGTTAGAATTAATCACACTGTTTATGATTAATCCTATTACTACCTTTTTATTCTTTTATTAAGTTAATCCTTAATTAATTAATTAGACCTTGTATTAGTCTAAAGCTTAATTCCTATAAGCTTTTGTCCTCTATCGGGTTCTTTTTCTTCTTTGAAAGTCCAACTAGCCGTTAGGATAAGACTTCCAACGGCTAGTTGCTTTTCCTGTTGCTTTTAGGGCTGGTTGTATTATATAAACAACCAGGCCTCTTTGTAATAAGCTAAGCTTTACCTTAATGAAATAAACAGCTAGTTATTTCTATCTTCTCTTATTAAGCTTCGCTCTTACACTAATCCATGAAGGCCTCTTTTTTGTTACATTGCCTATTGTTTTCATCCAGTTTGCTTGGTAGTTCTATGGTTAATCTTTTTCTTATTGGTACTTTGTGGATTGTCCTTTGGTTTCTCAATTCATCTACGCAAAAAAAGACATGTTTTAGAGAAAAAGCAGAATGCTTGTAGTGAACTATGTATATTGTGTGTCCAAGTCCATTTTGAGCATAAGGTGACATCGTAGTGACGTACAATAGTGTTTAGTGTTCAATTTTGTTGGGTTAATATTTCAGGTTTCATATGATTTTATTTGTCTAAAATGGTGTTGAAAACGTTCAGTGAAAATGTTGTTGTTTATATATTTCAGACTCAAATATTTTGATTGTTAGTTAATTGGCAATGTTGGGCCATAAATCTTTCACAATCCCCCTTCCTGTATACTTGGAATAGGAAATGAATTGCAAATATGAATTGCAGGGTCATGCTGGAGCTGCCATAGCATATGGATCCGTACTTCTCAGTGGTAAGATGATGTTTTATTTCTGGTGCTGGCAATTTATTATATCTGAATCGTGTTTTCTGCATTTATTTAAGGTAGTGTATTGATAAATATAAAATGATTTAGGTGGTGAGGTACGTACCAGAAGCAGTAACAAAGTTCATTAGGAAGGGCGGTCTATTCACAAGAGTAAGCGGAATGAGGTAGGAACTGATGGCAAAAGCAGGATGTGATCTTGTATTTAGATGGTTGGAAAGGCTTGGTGAATGTTAGGAACATTTCAATTTTGATGATGGTCTGGCTAGCTGTTATAGAAACATGAATGAGTCTAGAAAATACTTGGCTGTATAGGCTTTAGAAGTCTGATCTTGTATAGGTTAATCTGACTAAGCATTGTAACAGAAGTCTGATAGGCCAGATCAGTAAGTCTCATTCGGATCCTACATCAGCCGAGTAGAAGGATGAGGGACCAGACTCGGTATGAAGACTGAAGACTTATGGATATGTTTATAATCAAGGAAGTTTGTGATTGACCTTGAATAAACCTATACCCAAGGCTAGATACATAAAGCAGCGCCTTCACTCTTCTAGACAAAAATCTCAAAGTTTTAGTGGAACAGATGGAATTAGCTTAGGGGGAATCAACTGATGCAGATGTAGAGCAGATGTAGAGCCGAGTATTTTAGAGACAACTCTTGCAGCATAAAAGAGAGTTGAAGTTACACCTAATTTGTCTGAGTCAGCACCCGAGACTCAAGTTTTAACATGAAAGGATATGGAAATCCTGGTCTCCGAAGACTTGTGTTTGAATAGTGTTTGAATAGTTGATCACTTGATTGTATCTTGTTGACATGGGTGAGATCGGACCTCACAAAAAGTATCTAAGGCCACAACATCGTATGGGCCGATTTGGTCTAAGTTTGATTTTGGGTTGTTTTACTAGAAAAATGTGTTGGATATCAACAGGGTGCAGGTCCCCTTTATATCAATTAACCGCATGACGCAAGTCGTCATCGGTCCCTCACGATCGGCGTGGCATAGGTCGTCCATGGTCTCTTTCAAATTTATGATGCAATTCATCATCGGTCTCAAATAACCGTTACACCCCATTAAGTGACCATCGCGGACGTTACGCCATGAACTGTAACCGCTCCGTGATGTTCGCACGCTACGTACTTTAATGCACAGTAACGTTTTTGCCAATGATAGAACTTTATATAAAAGGTTCATTCTCCTTTTTTTTAAAGATGTCAATCATTTTACAAACTGAACTCACAGTTTAAATAGCAAAACACCAATACCGAATTGATTTGAGCGTCGGATGATCTGTGGAGGCAAAGCTTCGGGTCCTCTTAAGTTAATTTATTTTTGTTTTGCAGGCTTACTCTCAAGCTTGTCAGATCATATTTCAGAGACTCAATTACTTGATCATTCAGTCAAAATCAACCCGGACGATTTCTAGCGTCGTCACTCGTTTAAGAATTTTATGCATCAAGCCCTTAGATTCCTTAATAAAAATCCTTTCCAACTTTTAAGAAAAAAGAAAGGAATATTTAATGTGACATCAATTTTCATGGTTTCCTTCACATCTCATATCAAGTAATGATAATGACACAAATTGCCGACATTAACGATAGGTGTCACAACGTGCATCTACACCGTTGATCATAATAGATATAATAACGATCAATGAGTCAACGATGTAGATGCACGTTGTGGCACTAAATGTCTAAACGATTAATGTCATTATCATTACTCTTCCTATCATGCCACCAGGTATCTTTCATTGGAGATATATAATTTAAGAGAAATGATACAACCACAACCAATCGACATATCATTGATCTATACACCATTAATTTTTATAGAACCTATAATTGATTGATCTGGTGGTGTATATCAATGTTGTGTGAATTGGTTGTTTAAATTTGTGCTGGTATCATCATTGGTCATAATTTAATTAGCAAATAGTAACACCAATGACGGCTGAAATGATCATGAGCATGGGTGCTCTCCGAATAGCCGCAGCGGTTGCAGAATTTTGTTGGGGAAAAGGAAATGACCCTGCAGGTCCCGTCCCGATTCCTGGAAAACTTCCTGTAGGACCGGCAGGGACGCCCTCTGACAGTGGTGACAAAGGAGCTTCCGGCACAAATGGAGCTGGAGGGCTAGCAGACGACGAGGGTAATGTCGGGTCTATGGAAGCTGATGGTGCTGGTGTTTGAGCCGGTGCTGAAGCCAATGCCACGGGTGTTTGGGTTGGGATTAACATAGGGGACGGAGCCGGTGGTGATGTTGGCAGGGACAACGGTGGTGGAGAAACAGCCAATACCTTAACAGACAATTGTTGTCCTAACGAACAATGCTGGCCGATTGTGCAAATGAAATATTGGTGTCCAGCAGAAGTAAGAGTGATAATGGCTGGACTGGCTGATAAGGAAGTGATGGTTGTGGCAGAATCGCAGCTATCAAAACTTGCCTTGTTAACATTGGCCACGTCATGTGCACCTGTTGTGAAGTTGAAAACTGCAACCACCAAAAGAAGAAAAGACTGTGATATCAGTTCATAATCAACTCAAGCCGTAAAAGTTGTTTCAAATAGGTTCTTAGGTTTTTTGTATGCTAATTCGTAGAATGATGAGACCATTTTTCGGCAAAGGCGGATCTACATGCAATCAAGGCCCCCCTTCAATTTTTTATTTGCCTTTGAAAATTTTATTACTTCCACTTATCCGAGATCCTGTGTCCGTCCCTGTTTTTCGGTATAGTTTTTCTTTTTTTTTTGCCCGAGACATGAAAGGACATCATATCATGAGAAATATTAGCGAGTATATGAACAGCCGGCGAAATGCCCCATTCACTAAGACCAAACAATTTTAAGCCTTCTCTTGTCAAGAGATGAGCCGACACATTGCCCTCACGCTTAACAACTATTTACTTAGTATAACTCAATCCCTAATATATACTGCATCATAATACTTTTCTTGATTCCTACTATACCCTGTGTTGAGATATAATGTTAATTATCTACCTCTCCATAAACTTAAATTTTTGAGAGAGATAGTAGTTCAACATTGTATCAGAGCAGGATGTCCTGAGTTCAAACCCTGCTCCCTGCTGCAAGTGTTGGCCTATCTCCCAGCATAAGCTTCCTATCCCCTTTCATATAGGTCCACATGGGCTTGCCTTTCTTCCCTCTTATAAGCCCGCACTTCCCAAAAGCTTGGGCTTGCCTCTCTTCTGTGTTATAAGCTCATACTTCCCAAAAGCTTAAGATTATAAGAAGTGTAAGCTTAAGCTTTTGGGAGCTCTCCCATAAACCAAAAAGTTTTTTGGAGAGCTCCCATAAACTTAAGCTTCTTATCTTCTTTTTTATAGGTCCACACGGGACTGCGTCTTTTCCTTCTTATAAGCCAACACTTCCCAAAAGCTTAAACTTATGGGAGCATATGCTTAAGCTTCCTATCTCCATTCTTGTAGGTCCACACGAGTCTGCCTCTTTTCCCTCTTATAAGCCCATACTTCCCAAAAGCTTAAGATTTTGAGAGAGATGATAGTTCAACACTCTGTATTCATGGGATTACCTAGATGTATGCATCAAATAAACAGAGCCAGAGAAAGAGTTTTGACGGCATATGGACGGAGCCAGAAATTGAAGCTTTGGTGGGCTAGTGAACAAAATTAATATGGTCGGATGGACTTGATTAAGACGACTAACTGTGTTGAATTTAAATTACACAATTTTTTTTGGTGTACTGAAAATAAATACGGGGCGAGCTTAGCACCCCTAAGCCACCTCTTGGATCCGTCTTATTTAAAAAGATTAATATGATTACCCAATTTATCACCCGGAAGGAAGGTATGTTGAGCTGCCCATGAAGAATAGCTGGCGGCACCAACGGTGGGGATCTTCCAACCCAATGCATCCCCAACCACATAGGTTGTTACTCCGCTTGATTTCTCCACAGCCAACACCAAAAATAATAATGCGCCTATAAAGAGGCTCCTCATAGCCATTTTCCCCTCTTAATCTACACTTTCTGTACTGCCCTTGAGTTTCTTTAAGCCACTGAATAAATAGAACACAGGTCAACAACTAATTTTTACATAATTATATATAGAACAATAATTGTATTAATTATTCAACTTCAAATATATACATTTCTCCTAAAAAAATTATTATTATGAAATAAAATACAACTAATCGATCTTCAGATATTTTAGTCGTTCACAAAAACAATATTTAAGATAAATTATATTTTTAGTTTCGAGGGAGGCCTGCAACATGGTTATTTTCTTGTCATTTACTAAACTTTTGAGTTATAGTGTAAAGTTGATGAACCACTTGTTTGTCAAGTTGGTGGTGCTTCTTCTTTAATTTCCATTTATTGTTGTAACGATATGCTAATATTCTACGACATGTGTGCTAATTAACTTGTGTCCATGCGCGCATGTTAATTCAAGTATATAAATTCGATCTTCTGGAATAAAGGGTTTATTGTTAAAACTAGAAAAACAAGACGCCGTGCAAGGCACGGCTGCCCAGCGTGTAACATATTCGAAGATTACAAATGAGAAAGTACAATTTGGATTGAATGTATTTATTTGTCAGCACTAATCAGAATTATTTAGAACAAATATTTCACATGGAAATAACTGTATAGAAAGAAATAAGAATGATTATGTAGTCAAATATACTAAATAGGAATATTTTATTAGATTCATCCACAAGTTTGACCTAAACGGGGTATTTGTTTATTTAGTGTATTCATCAAAGATATTTGTTTATTTAGTACTTGTAGAAAGATGTTTGGTTAAATAGTATTTTCACATATATTTCCCTAAAATATAATATGCTCTACCAAACTACCTTTTTTTTTATAAAACGGGACCATTTCCACTTAAACCCATCACCTTTCTATTATTTGAAATAAATGAATAAGAAATATTCCAGCAATTAATTAAACAAATAAGAAATATCCCAGCTATGAATAATAAAATATCTCCAAATCGGGAATTGACCTAAATTATTTTCCTCCTGTTCCGGCTAACTTTTTTCCGTTTCCATTTCCGGCGACCTGGGTGTTTTTTTTTTTTTTTCAATTTGTGCAACGACCTGCATTTTTAAAATTATCTTCATCTAATATTCGTTTTCCCAGATATCAATGTTGTGGCCGTGAGAAATGGTATGGTCACAACAGTTGTGTCATAATAAATGACATAATATATTTTTTCATTATTGATTGTGATCATGTCTTATTGATTAACATATATGTCCACAATACATTTTTTCATTATTGATTGTGATTATATCTTATTGAGTAATATATATGTCTAGCATAATCAAAGTGCAAAATTGTGTTATGTTATTCATATCGCTCTAATCGCTTGATTTTCCTTAATAAATAAAAAAATTAATTGTAATCCCTCAAAAAAAATTTGTAGTTCTTCCGTCCTGAAAACATAATATTTGTGGTCCCGAAACGTAATATCCAAATGACCTGCGTGTTTTTTCTTCTCAATTTGTGCAACGACTGCATCTTTAAAATATTTCTTCCTCTAATATTCGTTTTCCCAGATATCAATGTTGAGGCCGTGAGAAATGCTATGGTCACAACAGTTGTGTCATAATAAATGACACAATACATTTTTTCATTATTAATTGTGATTATGTCTTATTGATTAACGTTTATGTCCACAATACAATTTTTCATTATTGATTGAGATTATGTCTTATTGAATACAAATATGTTTAGCATAATCAAAGTGCAAAATTGTATTGTGTTATTCATATCGCTCTAATAGCTTGATTTTCCCTAATAAATAAAAAAATTAATCGTAATCCCTCAAAAAAAAAATTGTAGTCCTTCCGTCCCGAAAACATAATATTTGTGGTGTATGAAAATGTTTTTTTTTATTACAATAGATGGGGTGTATATGAGTAGAATTACCGGAGTGTGAATAAATGTGCCCAAAAAAAATACACATTTGTTATAAAGGAAAAAAAAAAATTAAAAAAGTAAAAAATAACACGTGTCAGATGGTCTTTCACAGAGACTTGGAGCATTGTGGGAAGGGCATTGTTAACTTTTAATAGAAGAGGAGACATGGGGTGTATAGATAGAATGTGAGGCCAAAAACATAATATTGTGGTGTATCAAAAGGTTTTTATTTTATTTTACAATAAATGGGGTGTATATGAGTAGAATTACCGGGGTGTGACGTGTAAAAAATATAAAAACCTTTTGTAAAAATAACCAGAAAGCGTGTCACTATAACGCGTGTCAGCACCAGAAAGAGTCGATGTGGCCTATTGTGGCCTATTTAACGGAGAGTCGAACAAAAAATTTCGGTTACTATATAACACGCTAACCAAAATTTCGGTTTTTACCAGGAAAAAAAAGTGCCACATGAAGATAGGAAAATGACAATTTCAGCATAGAAATATACAAAGATGACGGTGTAATATTTTTTTTTGGTTAAAAATGACGTGTCTTTATTCCGCTGTGATTTAAATTATTTCAAATTCAACTATAAAAACGAATATATCTTTTGATCTGATTGTCGAAAGATGATAATTCTTTCATCACAATTTTTCATTTTTTCGTCCTCTATATTTAGACATCTCATTTGATATTTTTTCAACGTTATTTTAGAGGTTATTTTTGTAAAAAACACATAAACAGTGGAATAGTGAAACATTTGATTTGATGTCAGTTCTACTGCAGCAAACAGTGGATTTGGGGTTATTAACAGTGAATTTATATTTATCACCTAATTTATATTCCACTATCCTAATTACTATTTTTTCCCTCTTTTTTTTTCTTTTAAATCACTCCCCTATTCTAAATCTGGTTATTTGTTTATAAGGACCGATTTCTGAACTTAATTAGACATTTAGGACGCACTTTAAATATCATTGGTTATAAGGACAGAATAGTAATGCTCGGGCAAAATTACCCATCCAAATGAACCTTTCCCCTGCTTCTATCTAACACCGATCAATTTCATTTCCCACTTTCTTGAATGGACACCATCGTTAGGAAATACTTGTATGGTGAGGAATTTTAAGGTGAAGTGACGGGTAAAACGATCAGAACCACATACTTTAAATACAAAATGAAACTATGTGGTTCACTACAAAAAAAAGATACTTTGGTGACAAATTTTTGGTGACAAACAATATATTTCTCACAAGAATAACTTCTAGTAACAATAATTTTGTTTCTCACAAAAACTTGTATTAATTAGTGACAAAAGGAAATATGTTCTCACGAAAGGCCTAGTGTATTGTCACAAAATGGATGATCTCAACTTCACATTGTGTGATAAACTACAAGATAGGCTTTGGTGACAACTATCTTTATCATAATGAGCCGAGTCGGGTTATATCATGTATTGAACGAATCGAGTTCATTTTTTTTTTGTATGACTCATACAAGCTTGAAACGTTTTATAATCGAGTTAAACTCGAGTCCTAGAAAATATTGGTTTGAGTAAAACTCGAGTCCTAGAACATATTGGTTCGGATCGCTCGCTCGATGCCCGTAAAAACATCTGAAGTAGAACACGTATATATATGTTATCTCCAGCCTCGAAATAAAAATAATAAAGAAATTGAAAGAAACTTCTGAAGGTGCGGTTCATTTTTTCTCTGAATTCGAACCCTAAATTGCTTCCATCATCGTGAAATCGTGGTGAGGTGAAATCATGGTGAGATCGGAACACTGCTTCCATCTGCGCGAATGTTCGATGATGAGGTGAATTCGTGGTGAGATCGGAAATCGATTCTGACTTCAAAATGCCAGCGATGAGCAATACATCAGAACGGAAATCGATTCTAACTGCAGTATCATTCACTTGATTTCGATTTAATTGAATTGAATTTTTTTATTTCGGTGAAATCGTGATGAGATGGCCTTGATTTCATTGCCGCGCGACATGCCATACTTAGTGTTGACCCGAGGAAGAGGAGAGCTCCTTTAATGAGCTTTGTCTCGTTCAATTCCTGAAATCTTTTTTATTTTCTAGGAACTTGAAAAAATGGTCAAATAGAAACTTTCACGATTTTGTCATGTTCCTGTAAGAATTTGGCAGATATATTACATTTGTCCTGTTAAATTTGTGATGCATGTCCTAATATGTTTACTCTTGCCTTTATGATGCATCAAATATTTGGCATGTGCCTTTGGTTTTACTAGTAAGTTAAATTTCTATATGTAGCATTATGAATTTTTGTCTTGTTAATCTGTCGCTAAGGTTTTTTTGTGTCCCTTCAGAAGCAGAGGGCTTATGAAGTAATATTGGAAGTCCTTGATCTGAAAGGATTGGTCTGGCTCATTGCCTCAGTGTAGCTTTAAATTTTTTTATATGGATTTATTATTGTCGACCTTCTTTTTTTGACATCATGTAATGTCTTAAATATCTTCTTGTTGGTGTTTCAACCTGCAGTATTCCTTGTGAACTGCTTTGGGTGAGTGGGACATCTGTGGTTTGAGCTCTATGATCTGTTGCATGAACCGGTCTATGTGATTATTTCAATTTTCTGCTTTGTCCGTTTTTGCTTTTCGGTGGAAGATTTGCTCAATACCTACAATGTTGATTAACAGGTCAGAGTTGCAATGGCCGGAAGTATAATGGGCTTTCTGATTTGTATCTCTGTGTGCTCAAGGTATATCAATCCGATCTTCTAGCTTGAAATCCTTTGTTTATGCTACATTAGTGGATATCTCTTTGTTTGTGTAATCTTTTGGGCTGCATATTCGTAGCTTTATAGATTTTATAGTGTGGATAATTTTGCAGACGTAAAATTGTCTAGTTATTATAAAAGACTACTCTGTGTTTTGTATAATCATGTCATTCATATCCATGATAATTACATATGAATTGTATTATCTTTGTGACTGTGGCTTTGATTATGCTAGTACTTGGTTTTTGATGCACCAGTACTGCAGCAAACCCTTTCTTGTAACTTGCTATATTCTGTTGAAAAGATTACCAAATTCTATTGGGTTCACGATTACATCGTTATAGAAGATTTTTCTTCTATTTTTGTAGCAAAGACTTTACAAGCCTCGCCATTGTAGGATTGAACAACCGATATCTCATTTAGTATGCATCTTCTCTTTATTAAAAGTGTAAACTATGGTTGTGTTTGAAGTTTTGAGCAAGTGAAAGTCATTGGCTGAAGTTGATGATATCAACCAATTTGAAATAAACGAGGTACTTCATTGCTTCATTAGAATCTATTTTACTTCTTGTTTTGCTTCATCTTTGTTCGATTAAAGTTCGACATTTGTCTTGTTTAATAATGTGTATATCTTTAAGTCTCATTAGCGTGAAAATCTCGAGAGTACGCATCGTGATTTTAAAAAAGTTGATTATTACTCTCGAATTTCACTCATAGGTGTGAATGTGTGATGACACATTAAGTTAGATACCGATCATTTAAAGAACCCTTCTTAGAATTTTCTTGTCTCCCCATATGCAAGTGGACTATAACAAAGAACATTAGAAAGTATGTTCGTGTATTGGCGAGCCATTTTCTCTTGATCAATATGTTGTTAGAAAATATGAAAAACAATGCAAATGATTGCCACAAAGAAGGTAGAATAGTGATTGTTTCTTCAGAAGTCCACAAGTTTTCGTATACGCTGCCCTTGACCAAATCAGTGATGTACCAAGGTAATCAAGTTCAACAACCTGCCCTTTCTGTTTTTCTTGTACAATCTAGTTTTCATCTACATGCTCATTTTAATTTTTCTTTTTCAGCTATAAAACTTTATATTCATATGGGGTTTTCAATACTCGCAAATTTATTGCATGCCAAGGAGCTTACAATGAACTTGAAGGTAATTTCAGTGTCTGAAAAGTTAGCTTACAAACCTAATTTTGAATGTTCAAATATTTGTTTGTTGTTCAGTTGTGTCCAGATCTTTGCACTTGTTCTGTTTGTTAAATTTGGTTCAAAGTGTCTAGTCTGCAATCTGTTTTGGTCAAAATCTGATTTTGAGTATGTTTGCAACATGTTAAAGTCTGTCCATATATGCTTTTGACCAGGTATTGCTTTGCATGATCGCTTTTGAAGTCTGATCGATTATTGTAATAGCCCTCCAGACAAGGAGAAAACTAGAACATGGAGGGCCTGCCCCTACAAGATGGTTCGTGTAGGTCAAACTGGTCTTTTTTCAGTAATTGATATTTCGACTCATAAGC
Organism: Gentiana macrophylla; assembly: GCA_026214975.1. Classification (NCBI taxonomy): domain Eukaryota; kingdom Viridiplantae; phylum Streptophyta; class Magnoliopsida; order Gentianales; family Gentianaceae; genus Gentiana; species Gentiana macrophylla. The sequence goes on along the minus strand of CM047817.1, from coordinate 81,671,039 downwards.
TTGTGACGGGATGTTGTTTTGGAATGTTACAGGTTTACCAATACTCATATATTTTACCATTAAATCTTGTAAGTCATTCTATTTGATAAGACTATATAAGAAAAGTTTATAAAGTTTTATGGATTTCCGTGTTTTTCTTGATGTGACAAACTTAATTCATGTGCATCTGCTCAAAATCTCAACTTCTATTTCAGTGTCCGGCTTTATCAATTTTTGGTCCAGGTTTAGTTCATCCGCTTGGTGATGTCTTCATTAGTCATTTTGTCTTGCTCTTGATGCATTAGTTAAGTCAAATTCCACTGGGTCTGTGATGTCTTGCATCAGATCCCCGCCTATGTCCAAGTCTCGATTAAGTTCGGTCTTGTATGCACTAGAGTTCTCTGCATCGCTTAGACTTGTCCAAGGCATGAAGTCGATCTGCTAAGTACACTTGTTTGCATCGGCTTAAATATCTTGCCATCCGTGAATGGGTATGCAATCTCCCATCTCATGTACATGCAATATATGAGTCCTAGAAAAGTGCAAAGCAATGCATGAATGTCTCAGAACAGAGTTGTAATGCATGAGATATAAAATGCATTTGTATGTGCATGAGTTCTAATTCTTGATTTTCTATCCTTCTTTTTCGGATATTCGACTTGCAATAGCCTTCTCGAGTCTCGACAAAAGGTCGCCAAAGAGTATTAACATATCAAACCTTACTGAGTATGGAAGTATCCACAAAAGAATCTAACTTCCATTTCAAATTATATTAACAAATAGTATCATATATTTGTTTTTATGAAGGAAACATTAGGTGAAGTCAAATTGTTTATGCTTATTGTATCTTAGCACGTTGTTTGATAGTTCAGATTATACCAGTCCGAGATGATGGAGGATGTTATTATGTTAATATAGTTCTTTTGCTTATATTTCCAGTCCGAGATGATGGCGGATGCCATAGATGATGCCTTGGACAATGACGAGGCTGAAGATGAATCTAAAGAATTGATGAACCAGGTAATGTAGAAATTAGAATGTTTCTGGGATACTCTGTATGATTCACATGGTGTCATTAGTTGCTAAAAGTATATATTATGATGGAAGACTTGTTTGATTCCTCAATCTCTGTGGTACCGTTTTTCCTTTTCATGATGGAGGACTAGTTCCTCCAGTTTGTCAAAGCTGTTTCAAATAGGTAAAAAAAGTTGATTATGTAATCAAATTATGTACTTTTGATGGTCTGGCTTTGCTCTTTTTTAGGCTTACATCTTGTCTCATTTCAGGTCTGATTAGGTGTGCATCTGTTTTGTTGTAAAGGTCTTGTTTCATCAGGTTCTTGTCTTGCAATTGCAGTTTGGTATGCATCTGTTTGGGGGGTATCATGTCTGCTGTGTCCGGACTTGTCCAGGACATGTCCGGACTTGCCCAAACCATGCCCTGTTATGTCTTATCCTTTATCATGGGTTTAGATATTGTATGCATCATATATTGGGCTTTCTTGACCATGTATAGTTGAGTTTGGACCTTATCTTGTTTATGTCCGGGCCTTGTCCAGGACATGTCCATACTTGCCCAAACTATGCCTTGTTAAGTCTTATCCTTTGTCTTGGGTTTAGAATTTGTATGCATCTTATATTAGGTTGTCTTGACCATGTGTAGTTGAGTTTCGACCTTATCTTGTTGGTGTCCTGACCTTGTCCGGGACATGCCATGGACTAGTCCAGGACTGTCCAACAGACTTATGTGTATGCTAGATTCGGTTGGGGTTTTCCATTCTATTAACATTGAACTTACGGGCATGCTTGCTATTGCAAGAAAACATACAAAATAAAAAGAATGGGCGTAGTGAAGTTCGATTCTTTGAATAGACGTTGTCGTTTTCTTGTCTGGGTCTTTAGCTATGTATAATGTGATCATTAAGTAGATACTTTTGATGCAAAGAGGTGTCAAGTCATAATGTGTATAATTATGTCTACTATTTTTTTTGAGGATTTCCTGAAGTTTCTAGGTTAGTGCCATTTAGGATGCAGAACTACTAAACAGTGTTGATTTGGTGTATACTAGTATCAAATGCATGTCAAATTAATTTTTATTGGCTATTTCTTATTTTAATTACTTACTGCCAATCTTTGTTGCTGTATGTTTTTTAACCAAATAAACTTGTTTTGAATATGCAGGACTTATGCTATCATTTGTCCTGTCTATATATGTTCTGCAATCTTCTCGAGAAAAAATAGCAAGGTGAATTGTTTCCTTTTATTTTTTGTTGTGTAGAGCTAAAAGTGATAAAACAGAGCAGGTTGAAGTTGGTCTTTTACAATTGAAATGAGCAATCTTGGACATTTATTAATAACCCTTCTGAAATTGTTTTCTGGGATTTTTAGATCATAAGAAATTGCCAGTTTGTATGTAGATACTCATCCCAATTTATTATTAATGTTGTTGTTGTTGTTGTTATTATCATTTATTATTATTATTATTATTATTATTATTATTATTAGTATATTATTATTAGTACTATATTATTATTATTATTAATTTTTTTTCTTTTCTATTTTTCTATTTTTCTAGTATTTGAATATTTATTTATTTATTTATTATTATTATTAGTATTATTATTATTATAAAATATGACTTCTAGTGACAAAGTGTTTGTCAATATTAACCATTAATGTAAAATGAGTTTATACCCTTTGGTGACAACAACACTGAATTAGTGATAAAATGTTTAGCATTTTGTGACAAAGTTTTGTCGCATGAAAAACCTTCTGGTGAGAAATCCGGAGGTTTGTCATGAAAAGCTTTGGTGACAAAATATGTGATTTGTCGCGATTGAGCTTTTTTAATGACTAATTCATTGATCGTCACAATAGACACCTTTAGCGTCACTGCTTACACAACAAACGCCGCAACAAAAATATTTTGTCACGAAAAACTTGTACTGACGAAAATCAGCACTTTTCGCGACGAATTTGTTTGTCACGAAAAGGTCTATTTTTTGTAGTGGTTGTGGTGTCTCCACGTGTGGAGACACCACACAAGTATATCCTTTTTCGTTCTTACGCTTCACCACCACCAAAGTCAACAATGGCACCTCTCCTCCACCAAAGCTGTGAGATGAGTCCATATCCAATCGAACCGGTGAAGGAATCGACTCCCATTTTGATTTTATGGGGTGTGAAGTAGGGCAAGTGGATTTCCGTTCTTTGTGATTTTGCGGATTCAAGGGGAGCTTTTGGTGAATGAGGGCGCCGATTGGTCTTCCGATGTGAGCGAAACTAGAAAGAATAATGCTAGAAAGGTAGACAGAGTAGTGGGGAGAAGGATAATACGGGTTCTGGGGTTGCGAGGCAGGCTGGGAATCTTGATGGATTGGGGAATGAATCAGGATATGGCAGTGAACCGGGATATAGAGGCGATGTGGAGTTTGGCTATGGGGATGAGGCTGATGAGGAGGAAGACGAATTCAAGTAGACGTAGTTCCTAACATGGAGAGGTCATGGGAGAACACGCTGCAAAAATCTCATCATAGGGGCCGTCGCAGGACACACGATGTGTGAATGCTTGATGTAGGCATTCTCTTTGGATGGTTATTCCATAACATTTCCAGTCTACTGTCTTCTTGAGATGGACACTTGCTATAATTTAAGAACCAGGAAATCTAGTTCCTGTTCTTTAACTATCATAATGCATGATGCTAATAAACATTACCTCTCTGTTTTGGTTCAAGCATTGTGCAAGTGTCCTGTATCAACATTTCCATAGCATTATACAATGACAAGGTGAATTTTTTTTAGGGGAGACAAGGTGCATTCTTGTTAGATGTGATCACGTATCAATCAATTTATCAAAATATGTTACTGATTTGATCACCTGGTACTAACTTGGTCTATAGGGCATGATTTCAAGTGCCAAGAACTGTATAAAGATTTTGTATTTCAGCAGGGGTGTTTTGCATTTGGCAAGGAATAAGTGATTCTTCCCACAAGTGAAGAATGGGGGACACTAACTGAGAAGGGAATGTTTTAGACAATTTATGGGTGCAACTGGAGTAATAAAGCCAATGCAAATTAGTGGCTTTAGACCAAAGAGAATTCAGTAGATTAATGTTTATAGTTTGATGTATTATTTTTTGAGAAATGTTTATGCCACAACAAAATATGCGAAACAAGTGCCACACCACTTTTTTCCACCCTTTATTTTTGTGGGATCCATTTGAATCAACATGTCCCACATCATAATCAATGGTCCAAAAGTGTGTTGTGTATTTTATTGTGGTCATTTTTGTTGTGGCACTATCACTACTATTATTTTTAGAGTAATGATACGGGCACATCGGTTGTGCCACAACGAGTTGAAATGTAAGATGTAGTTGAAGAACTAGTTTTGTACATAAATTGGATGCCGTGACATTGATGTCACTGCATACACAATTTAATACTCTCTCCATCCCAATTTGTTTGGGAATTATTCTATTTATGGTTGTCCCAAAATAAGTCTCATAACTCTAAGTAGACTCAAAGTTTTTTTCTTTAATTGCCTAAATTATCTCAATGTATTTTATAAAGTGAAAATGGTGCTACATATAAAAAGGACAAAAAAATAAATTAGTCAAGTTTTAATGACAGGACAACTTATTAATTGATGTGTCTGTGAATATTGTGGGATCCAAAATGTAGAACTTTTAACGAGCCGAGCCGAAAGGCAGTATTGGTGGTTTGAACTCGAGCTCGTTTAGCTCACGAGCTCGTTCTCGCTTCGTCGTTGTTAAATGAACAAAAATTGTGTTCGAGCTCGGCTAGTTTAAACGATAAAATGTTAGAGCTCGCTCGTTAAACATATTTTTGTCTTTCACCGAGTTTGGCTCGGATTTGGCTCGAGTTCGGTTCGTTAAGATATAAAACATAAAGTGCAAATGTAAAAATAACAAGTTATACATTAAAAATTAATCACTATTAGATTAATGAATGAATTATCCTCTTTTGAGTCAGAGTTACTGTAAATTGATGTATTTATATAAACATGTTCGCGACATAATTGAACGTTCGCGAACCAAGCTCGTGTTCGTTCGTTAAGCAAATGAGCCTACAATCATGTTCGAGCTCGGCTCGTTAAGCTATATGATCACGAACACTAACGAGCCGAACATAAACTTGTTCACGAGTGGCTCTGTTCGTTTAACAACACTACCAAAATGCCCAAACAAATTGGGACGGAGGGAGTAAATAAATTTGGTAGCTTTCTAAATAATTGCATAAGGTGTCACTTTATAAAATGTTTATATTTTAGTTCGTCAAGTGCATCTTCAAATGTCACTATATCTTCACATGTCACTGCATAATTGTTGAAGTTGTGCAACTCTTGTTGTAGTGATAATACACAATATCACTCTTGGATAAAGACATTATGTATATAATACCGCTGTAAAAAGAGTGAAACAATGTATATAATGTCATTGCATCGCGATGGTCACTGAATAGCGATAGTCCCTGCATCCCGATGGTCATTGCATTGGGGTGGTCATTGCATCGCGGTGGTCAATGCATTACGGTGGTCACTGCATCGGGGTGCTCAATGCATTACGATGGTCAATGCATCGGGGGTGGTCTCTACATCGGGATGGTCTCTGCATCGGTGTGGTAACTGCATCACGGTGGTCAATGCATTACGGTGGTCACTGCATCGGGGTGGTCAATGCGTCTGGGGTGGTCATTGCATCGGGGTGGTCACTACTTCACGGTGGTCACTACATCACGGTTGGTCACTGCATCGCGGGTGGTCATTCATCGTGATGGTTGATGACGGTCAACTTTATACCTTTATTTACCTATTGATTACACCCGATTCTAGCTTAAATGGGCTTTAAGTGGTTAATAATTAGTCGTCTCGTGCAAAAATTACACCCGAACCGAGTTACGACTCGTTGTTATGTAATTAGCCATTTTATTATATTATTTGATATTACAAGCCTTATTTTATGGTTTATTTATAGTGGGCTTGATTTGGAAGTGATTGGAATGGACTTTGGAGGAGAAAATGCACGAAAACGGACCAGGAACGGACCAGAGGCGAGTAGGCGAGAGCCCATCGAGATCCTCGGGCTCGGGCAATGCGCCCTCGCCTGCTCGCCGCCGCCAATGAGTTGACTAAATTGTCCCCGCTTCTCCAGACGCGTTTTCTATCTCGTTAGGGCTTAGGATTTACGAATTAGGTCGGCTGACGGCTATTCTAAGTCGGTTTTATAGCCTATATAAACTCTCTTTCATTAGTCACTTTACATCGACTCATAACACAAATCCTCAGTTTCTCAGAGTAGTTTTTATACAAATTTTCAGCGAAGAATAATGTGAGTTATTTGTATTTATTTCTTATTTGTTTGTTGTAATTAGATTCCCCCAATTATTGTTTATCGTTTGAGGTTGTTCGTTCTTCACCGAACGATGTAGATCTAAGGATACGATATGAGGCAGTGGGGATTCCTTGTCTATAAGGATCCACACGCCCGGATCTGTTATCCGGTGACCTATAGATGACTTTGGTATGATCGACAATCGTGTTTTTAGTAGATCTATATAATTGCTTTATGAATCTCTATTTTATCCGTTACGTATGTAAACGCTAAGATTTAGGTTTTCGCGCGTCATCTAGCCACGCTTTATGGTGTGATTGTCCACCTAGAATTTCTTGTCTTAGTAGGTATGGCTACTGCTACGTTGCTCGTCTGCTTTAATTAGCGTATGATTAGAAAATACCAATATAGGGCTCCTAGGTCACCATGAATTGATCTTCCGGGACTTTCAAATGAGATCTAGATTTGTTCTCAGACAGGAATTGAGCTCATCTAGTTATACGTAAATCGTAGATTAACATGAGACCGTCAAGGTAATTGTTAATAGATGTAGACCGATGCGATCACTTAGGAAGTATGCCTAATCACAGAACGCGTTGCTGGGTGAGGAATACGGTTTATATCGGCATCCCTAGTTTTGTAAGCTTATGAGTTATATGAGATGGAGGCCTACGGCGAAGTCACGTAATGTAGCACAGTTGATCTAGATGGCCTAACCGGAGCTAAATCTAGTTTGTGGATGACTCCGTAGCCAATATAAAAAGAATACGAATTGGATTAATAGTTGTCGAGTATCGCTTAATTATATAGAATCTCTAGATCCAAACGATAACATAAAAATTGTGGAGGTTAATTACGTTGTTTATGTGTTGTGTCGAGTCGAGTCATTTATCCTTCTTGTCTTTCGTTGGTCGTAGACCTCTTTTGTGTCCTTGATATGAATGATTAATTGTTTGTATATAAATGACCCATAATTGGTTCCCTGTGGGATCGACCTTGATTCGCTATAGCTATACTACGATGGACATAGTCCTCTTGATAGTATTGGTTTATGGTGGTCAAGTATTTTATTATCACTTGATCTACGTTATCAATGGTCAATGCATCGGGGGTGGTCACTGCATCGGGGTGGTCTCTACATCGGGGTGGTAATTGCATTGCGGTGGTCACTGCATCGGGGTGGTGAATGCATCGGGGTGGTCATTGCGTCGTGGTGGTCATCTGATCGTGGGTGGTCATTCATCGCGATGGTCGCGCATTGAGGGTGGTGGTCCAGCATCTTGGGGTCTCTGATCGGGTGGTCATCGCATTACGGTGGTCAATGCATGAAGAGTCGTACCATTGTTGATATATCCATACATGAATGTGGAAAAATTACGTATTTAAGTTTGGGTTTTTAGTTAAGAAATGTGTTTGTTTAGTGAGTTAGTGAACTTCATCGCAGTTGTTGTATCATCAAATGTCGTTGCATTGCGGCGGTCACTTGCATCCCGGTCGGTCATCGCATCACGGTGGTCACTACATCGGGGTAGTCTGTGGCATCGCGAGGTCACCGTGCGTTGGGAGGTCATCAGATCACGGTGGTCAATGCCTCACGGTGGTCACTCCACCGCGGCGGTCATCGATCGCGGGTCAATCAATGCATCAGCACGGGTCATTATTATCGCTGCGGATTCAGCTGCAGCGGCGGATGTCATCGCATCGCGCGTCAAGGCATCGCGCATCGTCGGGGTGGTCGCATCGTCGAGGTGGTCGATGCGTATGAGATATGAGCGATCGATCGCGGTGGTGAATCGATTACATGATCATCAGATCTTGGTGGTCAATGAATTGTGGTGGTCGATGCGTCGGGTGGTGATCGCGTCGCGGTGGTGAATCGATCGTGATGGCAAATCGCATCACGCGGTGGTCATTGAAAAAAAAACTTTCAGCGTCCAAAAAAAAAAAAAACTTTTCAGCATGCACAACTAGATAAATAAATAATAATAATAAAAAAACTTGTCAACGTCCAGAACCAAAAAAAGAAAAATATATACATATATATTCAGCGCCTGTTCCTTTCTTTTTTTCAAGTAAGGTTATTTTGGTTTATCTATCTAATTTGTGTCATTATAAAACAATGAAATGTTTGGCGTGCTTTTATTTGTTTAATTAAATACTCATTTTGTATTCTTTTGGGACTAATTCTTTCTAAATCTATAAATGTATCAAATTTTAGTTAATAGAAAAAGTTAAAAAAAATCCGTTCACAGAAATGTAAAACATCAATAATAAATAACATAACTTGTCACACTCAAAATTAAACAAAGAACCTACATATTCCACTGCAGTAAGCAGACCAACGTTGAGAGCAACCGTAATGGTTTGCCAAATAATTCAAACGACAATAAATTGCCACATGGCACATCAAGATTGGGTGGAAAATGTGGAAAATGTGGAAAATGTTGACAAGATGGTGTAATGGGTAACTATCTTTCCTCATTCACTCCCACCCAGTTCATCACAGCTACCACTCTCGGCGCCGGAATCCGGCACTAGAAGCCATGCCCATATCATCTTCTCTCCGAAAGAAAACCACACGGACAAAGAAAACTCGCTCCATCTAGTCCTGCTTTTCAAGCCATCTAGCTCTTCTCCTTCTTCTTCAACAGCTTCGACTTCGACTTCAACTTGGCCATGCCTTCCAACTGCTAAGCCGTTTCCGGCGAAAAATCCGGCGGCCAGTGGCGTGAAGACTAGATGGGAAAGGGTGAGGTTAATCTTTCCTGACCTTTTCTTTCAATTCGATAATTTGGGAGGATGGAATTCAGCGTCAAGAAGAAATGAATTAATGGAAAGTGGATTTTTTTTTCCAGTGTTTGGCTTTTTTTTCCTGCAAAAATGGGTCTAGCCATTTGAGAATATAGTCTCCTTCGCTATCTCAAAATAGAGAATGGGATAGACATTATCCCAAAAAACTCTCTATAATAATACCATTAATTTGTAATCAAACCGGCATTATCCATTCTTGCATAAAAAAATTGGCTAGATAGCTCCCACTACCGTTGCTCTGTGAGCCACAAACCCTTACTCCATTGATCTAGGAGTTAGTTGGCTGCCAGAATAGTACGTATTGTTTCATAACTAAACTACAACTCCATAACATGTATATGAAATAGGATTCCTCTCATACACTTTATCGTCCTGTACATCTACGACCACAAAAAATATTTTAAAAATTCAAAAATCCTGCACACCACCTGCTAGCGTGAACACCACAGCCCCTCCTGTGTACAGGACGGGATCGAGACTCACATGTATCCTCTATCTGTTAAGAGCAAAGGAAGTTGGTGCGCATGTAGCCATGTCGACCTCCTCATTGGTTGACACTGGACTTTTTTTGACCCTTATTTTCCTCAGTATTTTGCAGCATAATATTATATCTATCAAGTGTTAAGGGGCTTTGCCCACAAGAAGCCATGTGGCAGCATCTTTTTGTTTTTTTTTGTTTTCCCCTTCGATAAAAACCGAAATTTCGGTTTTCGTTATATATACACAGAAGGAGGCTTTAAAATTCAATCAACCGAAAATTTTCGATTTCTTGATTCGATTTCGACACAACAATTGAATATTATACACAACAAAGTGTATATTTCGATATGGTTCATTTTAATCATTCAAACTCACAATCATGGATTCGCTTTTAAATTTCAATCAACCGAAAATTTTCGATTTCGACACAACAATTGAATAAAACCGTGTGGACACCACATTAAATATTTTTATTATTTTGAACAACATAACGTTGGTGGAACCGACGGCCATTTGCAGTACGAACGTCACTAAAATTGACGTTGAAATACCAAATCACTTTTTATATTCTTCAGACCGTTTGACACGTGTGTTTTTTTCCCTACCAAATGAATGAACACGAGATCAATGACGTATTCATTAATGATAAGAAGAGAAATGTCGTATAGAAAATGAGTGAAACACATTTTCAAGCATATTAATGATCTGGAAGCTAAGACGTCCCGGAAGATTTGACCGTCTAGTTATGGTCCGCTTATTGTTTTTCTATAATGTTTCATTGCGTAAAGTCGAAGCTAAAGTGATCGACTTTGTGACATTGTTCTCCGATATATCATATTGTAGTTTATTTTGTAGATGGAAACTACTGATAGGGCTGTAAGAGAGGTGATTCACAATCTTCACGTCTCTAAAAAAGAGCTACCTCTTGGAGAAAATGTGATATATTTCTCTTTCTCTCTTTGTCTTGTGCCTTGAATTTGTTACGGTTTAAGCTTACGCAATTTAATTCACGTTGGGGATCTATTTTTTGTATTATCGCCGGTAAATTTATGTTAGTGCGCCACGCGCTGCAGACGCCTCACGCTAACTAGTACTAATATATAATGTTTTTGTTAATTAAACCGAAAAAAGGCTGGCAATAATGGACAAAATTAAAAAAAGAAAGGGCAGAGAGAATTCTAAGCGATGGCTGCTGATTACCTGCTGGTTCGAAGGATGAAGAAGAAGAAATCAGAGTACCTGCCAATCCGTCACAATTTGGGACGGTAGTCGTAGGGGTACACATAGTCCGGTTTTCCGGTTTTTTCCCACTTTTAAAACCAAACAAATTTTTACGGTTTTCAAATTCACAAACCAAAAACCGAACCATAACTAGGTAAATCCATTTTATTTGGTCTGGTTTGGATCGGCTTGGTTCCGGTTTTTCCCGGTTTTTTGTCTTCTCTATTCTTTCCATATATACGTGTGTGCGCGCCCGCGCACGCGTGTGTGTACGGTGTATATAAATACACACAACATAATATTGTCATATATTCCAATTAGGCTGATCTTATAAATCCATGTAAACTATTTTGTTTCATATTGTCATAGGTCTTATTAGGCTGGGCCAACACCTACGTGTGTGAGGTAGTTAATTGAAGTATTAATAGATAATGGTCTGATCAGATATTATTTATTTACATTTAGTGATAATTAAAGGGGAGTTTATTTGCATCACACTTAATCTACTCACAGTATCACTTACATGTGCACTACAAGATTAGAACCGACCTTTTGTGGGTGCATTGTAAGAACCGACTTTGATTAAAGACCCCCATAATCAATAGTGATATACATCGACATATATATATAAACACACACACACACATATAAATTTTTTACACACACACACACACACACACACACACATATATATATATATATATATATCTGGTTTTTGGTTCGGTTTTTATTTTAAAAAACCAAAACTAAATTATTTTCACGGTTTGGTGTTTTACAATACAAAAACCAACCAAAAAACCACGGTTTACGCTTTTCCGGTTTGAACCGGTTTGGTTCAACCGGTTGGTTTGATTTCCGGTTATTTTGTTCACCCCTACTTAGTTGATTGTTTCCATCGCAGATTTTCATTCCGTCAAATGGCTATCTGCATTATATACTGGTACATGGAGTTCTTCTCTTCGTGTGTCCTGTGGATTATTGCAATTCAACAGCCTGGTCCTTGAATTGGTGCACCAAGATTGATTTATGGCGGCGGTGGGTTGTGTCTGGATTAAATATCGGTTTTTTCTGTTGTTCAATTGGTTGTCCTTGGGTATCCACCAAGGGTTATCCACAGGTTAGTCTTGGTACACAATATGTATAAAGAAGATGATTACTTTGACTGATTCTTTACTTCCCTTCTCTTTACAATAAGCATCTGATGCCAACAGGTTAGTCTTCCTCACTTTTGTAGGCCTGAAAATTCCTTCCCCCACCGGCATAATTTATTGTAGCTACAAAGAGTAAGCTTTTACCTTCATTACTTGTTCCTCATTACTTCTCAACATTAAATGCTTATACTGTTTCTTGCAACTCTTGCACTCATATAAATTGTTAGTTTTTATGCCTTGCTTGTTCAAACTGTTATACCAGCCATTACTATGACAGATTCAGCTGGAGCTGGCTCTCCTTCCTCACTGAAAAGATAAGCCAACTGATGAGTTATTGTTTCTTATGGATAGAGGTTGTTGTCAGCAATGCTGGTATTAGCCTTTGTAGCTTAAAAACAAATGTTTCTAGCTATGCATGTGTCTAGCTAAATGTGAGGAAGGGATATATAGCAAGATTCCGAGTATGATTGATAGGGACCTGTTATGTACATTTATTTTTCAGCCTTGTGATTATGGGCTATTTGTCTTAATTATTGAATAATTTGTCTACAAGTTTTCGTTTGGAAACATTAAGAGCTAGCAAAGGAAGTTGAAACCTTTAGTTTTTCTGCATTTTATATTTTCTAAAGTTGAAAATGGTGTTGAGATTTCAATACGTCTCTCAGATTTATCTCCTTATGCCGTGGATTATGTGCATAACATAAACAACTAAAAACCCGCAAAGCATCAAGACTCGGTGGTTTACCAAACAAACATTCATAAGGTGTCTTATAGCTCAATACACTTGACGGAGTGCAATTAATTAAATAACAAGCGGTCATGAGACACTCCCCCCAAAATTTGAGCGGAAGATGTCCTTATAACGCAAAGCCCTAGCCACATTCAAAATATGTTGATGTTTTCTCTCGACTCTACCATTTTGTTGAGGAGTTCCTACACATGATGTTTCAAAAATTATTCCCTCTTTACAAAAGTGCGGAAGCAATCGTTTAAATTTCGTTCCATCATCACTCCGAACACGCTGATTTTTTACCCCAAACTGACGTTCAATCAACGCCATAAAATTCAAAAAAATGGTCTCAACTTTCCATTTATTACAGATTAAATAACCCACATAGAACAAGAGTAATCGTTCATATTTGTCAAAAAATAAGATGCCCCGCATGTAAATTTTAGTCCCATATGGCCCCACAAGTCACAGTGCACAAGCTCAAAAATCATACTAGCCCTACTATCACTATTTGGGAAACTTTTCTCGAGGTTGTCTAGCCCGAAAACACACATCACAACCATCCTTATTTAAAGTACTCCACTTACCTACAATGGGAACCTGTTTTTGCACTCTTTCTGAAGGATGTCCCAACCACTTGTGCCACACATCCATAGAATCTTCCCATCAAGTGCCATAACTTTCAAATGTGAAATCCCCCGAAAAAAGAAAAGTCCATCTTCTTGCTCACCCACTCCAATCACCCTCCTCGCTGCTCTCGGTCCTCGCATAACACACAATGTAGGAGTGAATTGAACCTCACAATCAAATTCATCTATTAAGTGAGTTACATATAGCAAATTACACGCCAAATTAGACCCATAAAGAACATTTCTAAGCTTCAATCCTCCGTTCAATGTAACACTTCATTCATACATAGCATTTGAGGTCCTACAATCTGGAAGTCCAACCGGTCACTTCTCAATTAACCGTATTTCTCTGAGATTTTTCAACATCCCCGCCATATGGTGCGTAGCTCATGTATCAATTATCAATGAGTATCCACCTGTTAAACGATCATTGGGCATGGCCAAATTCAAAGTTTCAAGTATTCCTTGCCACTGTATCAAAGTCAAGTTCGAGAGACTGTTCGGTCGTCCCATATTGCCGCTGTCCACCGGAATTCAAACCTGATGAATCCACAGATGCCTTAAGTGCGCGAACCAAGCTTAGCTCAGCCCGACTCATTGCTGCTTCCGGTCCTGCTCCTCCTCATTGATTTGTCTTTGCCGAACTCTTCTGCTCACAATCGCATTGTTTTTTTCTTCAAGTAACGCAACCTACAACAATTGAGATACAAATCGCAATCCAATCACTAACAAAACATCAACAATACCATGCAACTTGGATGATCATGCCGCCGAAAGAATTAAAACTGAGTTTGATGTTTTTGTTTTGTTTTTTTTTCCGGAGGAGATCTCAACTTGGTTTTGATACCATGACAAAATATGATAGACCAAATAATTTTCCTTGTCCTTCACCATTCAAAGTAGTACGAGTATCAATATATATCCATCTCTATGGCTTCAATATCTATTCAATATGTCATAACTACCATTTTTAGGAAATACAATAAATGTAATTTCACAATAGTAATATAAATCCGTAATATTAGAAAATCTCAAAATAACACCCCTACACCAATCTACGGTCAAAAGCTAAAATAACAATAACTATTTTTGAGTTGGAAAGATGGAGAGGTAGTTTCTTTTGGGGAGGGGCAAGGGATGAGAGAAAGAATCATTGGATTTCTTGGTCAATTATGTTAAAAGATAAATCTTGGGGGGGTAAGGGGATCTTCAGCTTCAAAATTGGGCTCTATTGGGAAAATGGTGTTGAGATTTCAAACGGAAGAAAATGATTTGTGGAGAAAAAATAGTGTGGAACTGTATGGGGATTGAAAATTGAAGAGAAGTGGAAGGGTGTGGGGGGACATTATTCGTTGTTGTTGCGTTTAGAGGGACAAGGAATCAAGTTGTGTCAGTCCTTTAAGTGGTGCATTGGTGATGAGTTTAAGGTTGGAAAGATTTATGGGTGGGGAATATAATGTTGAAAGATTTATTTCCTAGGTTTTTTCTACCGGCTAAAAACAAGGAGTGTAGAGTAAATGAGATGGGTTTTTGGGAGGAGAGAGCTTGGAGGTGAAGGTGGGATTGGAGAAGATCTGTCCACAGGAGGGAAGAGGAAGAATTCTTGCTTTTGATTCAGATGGACTCTTGCATTTCTCCTTCTGCAGGTATACCTGCTAAGCCCTTATGGATGTTGTGCGATAATCATGTTTTCTCCGTGGCGGCCTTAAAAAAACTAATAGTCGATTCTTCATCCGATGCTCTCGTGCGGATCATTTCAAATTCAGTTGATGTAAAGTACTTCCTTCGAAGATTAATATATCTTTCTATGGAAAGATTATTTTAATCGAATCCCTACGTTGGTTAATATAAGCAGCAAAGGCATTGTTTTAAACTCAATTTTGTGTCCTTTTTGCAACTTAGAAGAGGAAAAGGTGGACCATTGTTGGACACATTTTTAGTTTTAGTGATGAGTGCCAGACTAGCTGTTATAGAGCAAAGGCAAAAAGATGTCTAGATTAAATGTATAGGCTTATTAGAGTTTGATCTTTGTATAGGTTTGATCAGACAAGCAATGTAAAAGGTCAGCTGACTTTCATCACAGACTGCCTAGATCAAGATGGTACTGAGTCAAGAGACTAGTTTAAGAACTCAATAAGACCAAGGCTGAGGACTCAAACTTAGTTATTGAAGGCTAAGGGATCAAAATTAGTATTTAAAGTCAAGGATATGTAATCAGAATTTAGGGAAGTCTGTGATAACCTAAACTGATTACACATACCTTGTGTACAAGGTCTAAATTCCATAAGTTAAGTGGTGACTGGAATTTAGTTATGTTCAAATTGGTGTAATCTAACTTCACAATTAAAAGTTAGATAAAAGATAGTCAGCTGACTGACAAGTATTTTAGCAGACTTACATACACATGAACCTGCTGAACGTATATTTCGATTTAATCAAAGGTTATAATGGAATATTACAAGGATAAGGACATATAACTACTTTTGATTTTGTCAACAAATCAATGGCTAAGATTAAAGGAACGTTGGAAAGATTCAGAGCTTTAATCAATGGATACAAGTCAAAGGGTGGACAATCAAAATCGGCAAAAGAAAATCGATGTCGTCGATTACTATGTACAGGGACAGAAAGCAAGTCAAGATGGAGACAAATCTGAAACGGCTATGTTTGAATTTCAAACATAAGTCACAGGATTCCCACCTATAAATAGAGGACTCCTAATTCAGATACAAGTGATGAACTTTGAGGAAAAACAACAATCATCTTAAGCTCTCAAATTCTCATCAAGAAATTCACCCTGCTGAGCTAAAAGCTACTGATCTAGTAAATTCTTCAAGTGTAACCTGTTATCAAGTTACAGCAAGTTCACACACTTGAAGATATCAAGCTGTTGTTCATCTCATCCTGATCTAGCTGCTGAAAGCTGAATCACTTACTTGATTCAAACTTTCTTTTATAAGAAACCTGCTAATGATAGAGAAACACTTAGGTGTCAAGAACTGTTGTTTGTGGTGGAGCTGGTGAAGAGGCAATCCTACCCTTCAAGGACCAGTGGAAGACTTTGGAGCAGCAATCCTACCTGTTACAAGTGTTCAGTTTGTGAAGCCATAGTTATTGGTGAAGGACAGGCAACTTAGGGATTTTTGTAACTGCAACCTCAAAGATCTCTAGTGAATTACCTCCAACATCACAGGAGAAGAGTGGACTGACAGGATTACACCACCTGGAACCACTATAAAATTTGCCTACTTACTTTCTGCATTACATTCTGCATTTAGTATACTTAGCACATCAACCTACTGAAACTAGCAACTGAATCTCACACTCACACTACTGAGTATCTAATACTTGGTATCATATTTTAACAACAAGTAATAAGGCTTAACTGGAATATATTCCGCTGCAACAAATTCAGTGAAATCAACAATCAGACTAATCGAGTCACCAAAGAGACTCACCGAGTGGTCATCAGACCATCGAGCAATCAAGCAGCTATCGAACTTGGCCGAGTTTGTTAACTCCAAAATTTTTAAGTGTTAAGTTTATTCTCCCCCCTCTAAATTTAACCAAAGCCTTTTCAAGAGACCAACAATTGGTATCAGAGTAGTGCTTCTGTTCTGAAGTTATCCTACTTTTGTGCTTGTGAAAATACTTTGAAAACTTTTTCCAATTTCTGATTTTAAAAGCTTTGCATCATGGATAACAACCAGTATGCTAGAACAATGTTGATGTGTTCTTTAGATCATTTTGATGAGTATAAACGTCGTATGCAGGATTTTCTAGCTGCAACACATGATGAGATAATGGATGTGCTGACTGATGGACCACTGGAGATCACCAAGTCAGTAATATTGGGAACTGAAACTCAGTACATTCCAAAGCCAAAAAGAGAATGGAATGCTGAAGATAGAAAAAGAGCAAACCTTAACAATATTGCTATTGATATCATATACAGAACCTTGGATAACAATATGTACATGAAGGTGAAAGATTGCAAGACTGCAAAGGAACTTTGGGATAAGTTAGAATTAATCTGTGAAGGCACTGATGCTATCAAGAAGAATAAAATCAGTGTGGCAAAGAAGAAGTTCCAAGATTTCAAAATGAAACCAAATGAAACTATTGAACAAATGGAATCAAGATTCAATGCCATCATGGATGAACTCACAATACTGAGTGTGAATTACTCAAAAGAAGAAATCAATTCTAAAATCTTAGAAGTATTACCTGCAAAAGAAGTTTGGAAGATGAAGGTGACTGCCATAGAAAAAATGAGAAGTCTACATGAAGAGGACACCTTCAAATTATTTTCAGATATCAAGGCTTATGAATTCAGTAAGAAACTTGTACCTGAGACTGAAAAGGAAGAACCAAAGACCACCGTGACCGGGTCGCTACATTATCAAGAAGAATCATCGAGCTCAAGATGATCTACTGGATGAGATGCAAGAGCAAACTACCATACTGAGCAAGAAAATCAGAATGATGAAAATAGGAAGGGGTTCTCCTAGGAATTTTACAAATAAATCTAGTGAAAAGAAGAAGGATTTAATCCAAGAAAGACAATGATTACTTGTGCTTTCAATGTAAGAAACCATGACACTTCAAACTCGATCGTCTCCGAACTAAAATGTAAGAAGGAACCTGATTATCTTTGCTTCAACTGCAAGAAGCCTGTACATTTCAGACCTGATTGTCCAGACCTACTGAGGAGCAAAAGTCAACAAAGAAGATCTGGCAAGAAAGCTATGGTTGCTGAAAATGAATCGGGATATGAAGTTGAATCAGAAAAAGGAAATGAATATGATGATACTGCACTTATTGCTGATATGGAAGATTATGCTTTAATTGAAAACATGGATGAAACAGAGGAGGTATACAATTATGTATCCATAAACACTCCTGCTGAAAGTGATTGTGAATCAACCTGTGGTTCTAATCCTAAAAATTCTGACAATGAAGAAACTTTGGATGCCATTCTTAATCAACTGAGAATAATACAATCTGGTTATGAGATTGTGAAGGCTGAAAAAGAAGCTCTTCAAGCAGAAGTTGATAGATTAAAAGCTGAATTAAGAATTCTTAAGGGAAAGGAAAAAGAGTTTGGACAGAATCAACATAAGTCTGCTGTACATTCAGTAGCTGCTGAATCTTCTGAACATTCTTGTTCCTCCACTGCATTCAAATCTGGAAAACCTTATGGTGATAGAACAAGCCTTGGATTTGGGACTCAACAATCTAATAAGAGTGGATCCAGTAAGGTTACTGAACCTAGTACCAGAATTGGTCCTAAGTTTGTGCCTGCATAAGATCCAACTCCCAAAAAGGTTGCTGAGGCAGTGAAGCCTACTGAGAAGACTTTAAGGAAGAAAAATCAAAAGTCAAAAAGGTCAACAGCACCAAACAAAAAGAACAAATCTAGGAATATGACTGATGTACCTTCTAGACCTACTGATAGCAGACCTACTACCAACTCTGCTGGACCACAAAAGAACAAAAATCAGAAATATTCCAAGGATAAGAATCCTAAACCTAAAAATGTCAATCATTCTAGGGATACTTATCTCAGGGGGAAAGGTAGACTGTTCCCTGCCGATGAAGATTGGAATATTCCTGCACCTGCTACTAGAAACAACAGGTATAACCATACTGCTAGGGTAAAACCTCAACAAGGGACTCAGCAGAGGACTTATACAAGACCTCACTAGGGACCTCAGCAGACTCCACATTACAAGGCTGTTCCTAACAGACGGCAAACAATGGTTATTCTAGTGCTTCTAACAATAGAAATCACTCTAAACAGCATTACATACCAAAAGGCTAGAAATCATATGTGAGTCCTACACAACCAAATGTTAGACCTTATGGATGTATAGAATACATGTATGAGCAAAAGTATAACACTTTTCCGAGAAGACCTTATGGAAATTTGCCAAGGGTCATGCTTACCACTGACCACTATGGACCCAAACAAACAGCTGGTACCTAAAATACATTAAATTTGTTTTGTAGGTGTCCGGTACTTTGACAAAGGATGTTCCAGACATATGACAAAGAATAAGCACTGCTTGACAAACTATGTGACAAATGATGGTCCAAGAGTGAATTTTGGCAACAAGAACACACCAGGATACACAAGAGGATATGACACACTTGTAAGAAATGGATTAACTATCAGGAATGTTGCATTTGTGGAAGCACTGGACTACAACCTACTGAGCACTGGACAGTTTTGTGACATGGGTTACAAGGTCACTTTTGACAAAGGCACCTGTATTGTTATTAGTGAAAGAGGTGATCAAGTTGTTTTGGCTAGAAGAAGACAACAAAACATTTATGTTGTGGATTGGTCCACTGCTGTTCCAGAGACATGCCTAATTGTGTATACCAAGTCAGAACTGAATTGGCTATGTCATAAGAAATTGAATCATCTAAACTTTGATGATATCAATCAGTTGGTAAAGAAGAAAAATCGGTGATTGGTTTACCTGAGATCACATTCAAGAAGGATGCTATATGTGATGCTTGTCAGCAAGGTAAACAAACAAAATCAAGCTTCAAGTCAAAGACCAAGCAATCAACAAAAAGAGTTTTGGAACTGATGCACATGGATCTGTTTGGACCAGTAACACCAACAAGTGTGACATGGAAGAATTACACTCTGGTAGTTGTGGATGATTACTCAAGATACACTTGGGTAGTATTCTGTTAGGAAATCACTAGTTTAACGCAGCGGAATTTAAAATTTGATTTCCTTTTCTAGATCGTTCTTCGTTTAATGCAATAAACACGTTAAGTAGTTTGACGGTTATACCTGGATGATCTACAAGATCGCCGCTTGACCGCCAACGGAGAGTAGTTCAATGCGCAAGCCGCCCACGCCGTCCGGCCTCTATCGCTAATCCACACGAACCCCTCGAATCCTCCTTGATTGCTATCGAAAAACTCCGGTCGCTAGATCGACCTTTTCTTCCTCACAAACTCACTATGGAGAGCTCTCTATTTTACACAAGAATTATGAACTCTTGCAATTGTGTTGTACAAAAAAGAGCTTGACACCCACTTCCTTTTATAGAGGAAGTGGCGCCCATATGTGTAGTGTGGAAGAGAAGAAAACCTTTTTCTAATAAAATAAGGAAAATCAATTAGATTGATTTATCTCTTTAATTATAATATTTTGTCAATATCATATATTGATTATAATTATCTTATTACCATAAATCTATTTTTCCAAAATCAATTAATATCCTATATTAATATTATGGCAATATTTATTAATTAAAGTGCACAATCCAAGTGTATCTCATACACTCAAAAGTGGCGCCCCATATCCCAAAAGATTGACTTCCGGAATATTCTTTAATTAATCTAATTTATATATAATTAATACCTTGTATTTTATTTATTCATAATAAATAAACACCACCATATTAATTTACCACTATAACCTTTATAGTCTAGAGATAAACTTTCCTTATTTGGTTATCAACTATAACCGCATTTTAATCCGACTCGATGTTCATATGTGTGTGACCCGATAGGCTTCCGAATATGTTGGTCAGTAGACACAAAGTGCAATTTACTAAAATGCCCTTCATACCTAACGATCACGGGATAACGCCTAGCAACACACCGTGACCCCCAATTATCGGAAGAGTCAAAAGCAATGACTACTACCTTTCATGTGAATCGCCATCGTGTAACTTACAATCCTATCGCTATAATAATATCCATACGATCGTATTCTAAAGTGTCAATACATTGACGATCGTATCTTATAACTGGATATCATGCTCTCTCGAATAACACATTTACTCCCACTTTGCAAAGATTCTCGAGAGCGAGACATTCCTTATAAGAAGGCCATTTCGATATTCGATCCCAATCATAGGATACGCGATTCCC
Source organism: Gentiana macrophylla (assembly GCA_026214975.1). Taxonomy (NCBI): domain Eukaryota; kingdom Viridiplantae; phylum Streptophyta; class Magnoliopsida; order Gentianales; family Gentianaceae; genus Gentiana; species Gentiana macrophylla. The sequence goes on along the minus strand of CM047817.1, from coordinate 81,649,781 downwards.
GGACGACCAATCATGTATACTCCGCGATGCTTCAATATCATACCCAATCACTACCGCATGATCGCCCGTGGTTAGAGAAATCTCAATAGTGTCAAAGCATGACAATCCACACCGTGATGCCATGAAGACTCGGTCAAAGGATAATTACACAACCGCCACATAGTGTGACACTTAATGTAAGTGGGTCACTAACGACGCATTCTCTAATACACGCCCACGCATACCCAAGTGTCCCTACACTTCGATAGACGAGATCTATCCCTACCTTCTAAAAGATAGAAGACATCCAATACGTGCTAGTCCGATTATACTATCAATGTCCCATTTGATAATATGTAAGACTAGAGACATTTAAGTACCAACCTTGTTATAGTGATTAGAGATCTCATCAACCATAATCACTATCATGGTTTCTCTATCACGATTGATACTAGGGGACGTTACTATATATATACTACAAATAATATGAAGACAAACAATATATAATAACATAAGTGCTTTTATTAATCACAATAAAGTTATTACATGAACTAAATAGATCAGAATGACCCGACCCGGTCGGATCCGGTCCGACCGATTGGGTTTAGGACACCTTTCCAACAATCTCCCACTTGGCCTAAAGCCAATCACCCATATGCCTAAGCCGTGCAAGTGAACATGTTTCTCATGCTTAGCTTGAGACAATGCCTTGGTTAACGGATCACCTATGTTATCATCCGTGTGGACTTTCTATCTTTACATCTCCTCTATCTACTATCTCTAATCAAGTGATAGCGCCAGAAGCACATGTTTGGACTTCCGATGAGACCTTGGTTCCTTTGATCGAGATATCGCCTCCATTATTATCACAAAGATGCAGGTACCGACCTTCAATGGAGGAACCACACCAAGTTCGATGAATGAACTTCTTCATCCAAATCGCTTCCTTTGCCGCCTCCGAGGTCGCTATGTATTCGCTTCCGTTGTAGAGTCCGCAGAGTCTCCTCGCTTGAACTCTTCCACCACCGCCCCGCCGTTAAGCGTGAAAACAAATCCAGATTGTGACTTGAAGTCGCCTTTGTCGGGCTTGGAAACCGCATCCGTGTAACCTCGCAATACTAAATCATCGCTCCTCGAAACCGTGAACATATCCCTAGTACGCCTCAAGTACTTAAGGATATTTTTGACAAAGAATCCAGCTGACCATCACCTGGATTGACCGGGTACCTACTAGTCATACTAAGAGGGTACGAGACGCCTGGTCTTGTGCATAACATGGCATACATGATAGACCCAATTGCCGAAGCATAAGGGACTTTACTCATTTGTGCCCTTTCCTCCTCTCGCCTTAGACTCATTCCTTCGACAGTAGACCCCATGTGACATGGGCAAAGAATCCTTTCTTGATCGCCCCATGCCGAATCTCTTCAAATCTCTTGTCTATGTAGGTGGATTGCGATGCACTGCAACCTTTTAGATCTATCTCTATAGATCTTTATTCCTGCAATATAGGTCGCCTCACCCAAGTCCTTCATTGAGAAGTTCTTGGATAACCAAGCTTTGACTGATTGTAACATGGGCACATCATTCCCTATGAGCAAGATGTCATCCACATAAAGCACTAAGAACACAATGGCACTCCCACTAACCTTCTTGTAAACACAGGGCTCATCTTCGCTCTTGATGAAATCAAACTGCTTGATTATCTCATCAAAGCGAAGATTCCAACTCCGAGAAGCTTGCTTTAATCCATAAATGGATCTTTGTAGTTTACACACCATCCTCAAGCGCCATTGGTTGTGAAACCCTCAGTCCGTGGTCATATACACTTCCTCGCACAGTTCCCGTTAAGGAAAGCCGCTTTCACATCCATCCGCCAGATTTCGTAATCATGGTATGCTTTGCAATAGCGAGCAAAATTCTAATGGATTTTAACATGGCAACAAAGTAGAAGGTTTCATCATAGTCAACTCCTTGTCTTTGCTTATAACCTTTTGCCACCAACCTAGCCTTGTAGGTGGTCACGTTATCAGCCCATGTCGGTCTTTCTCTTAAAGACCCATTTACACCCTATGGGAACTATTCCTCAAAGGGATCAACTAAGTTCCAAACTTGGTTGTCCTTCATGGATTCCATCTCGTAATTCATGGCTTCGAGCCATTTCTCTTTGTCGTGCCTTAACAAAGACTCCTCATAAGTTCTAGGGTCCTCATCTTCCATGAGATACACGCCAAGGTACCTTTCGGGTCCACGGCGCTCCTCGGTGGATCTTCGAGGTGTAATTGTGTCTCACGGTAGAGGTGGCGCCACATTTGTATGTGGTGCCTCCTCTACTTCCATCAACGGATCACATCCGTAAGTGGTTCTCGAATTTCTTCGAGATCAATCTTACTCCCACCGACCCTATCCGAATAAACTCTTTCTCCGTAGTGGCTAGTCCTGCAACAAACACCTTTTGTTCCTCGTGGTGGTAAAATTGGTACCCTTTGGTTTCCTAGATAACCCACAAACAGACATTTGTCGATCTAGGTTCCAGCTTTGTCGTGCATGGTTCGTTTCACATAAACTGGACATCCCTAAGGTTTCATGTAACCTAGTGTTGGTTTCTTCCTTTGAACACTTCATAGGAGTGGACTCAACCGCCTTTGATGGAACTCGGTTCAAAGTATAGATGCGGTTTCTAGAGCATACCCCAAAACGATTTTGGAAGAATCATAGCTCATCATGGAACGTACTCATGTCTAACAAAGTACGATTCCTCCTCTCGTATATGCCATTCATTTGTATGCGTCCCTGAGGGGTCCATTCAGTAGAATCCCATTCTCCTTTAAATAACTTTGAAACTCTCCATCTAGGTATTCTCCACCTCGATCGGATCGAAGTGTTTTGATTTCTTTACCTAGTTGTTTCTCCACTTCACTTCGAATTCTTTGAACTTTTCAAGGCTTCAGACTTATACTTCATTAAGTATATATAACCATAGCGAGAATGGTCATCATGAAAGTGATAAAATAAGAGTATCCTCCTTTGGCTTGAATTGACATTGGGCCACACACACATCAAGCATGTATAAGCTCAAGCAATTCATTGATCTTATCCCTTTGCCACTAAAAGGTGACTTTGTCATCTTGCCAAGTAAACAAGCTTCAGCATGTATCAAACGATTCGTAATCGAATTGATCCAACATTCCATCTTTATGGAGTTTGGAAATGCGATTCTTATTTATATGGCCAAGTCTACAATGCCATAAGTAGGATTCATTCAAGTCATTTGTTTTGGCTTTCTTGTTATTTATATTAAGTACATCAACATTCATATCTAATATGTAGAGACCATTGCTAAGTATGCCAAGATTCATAAAAGATTCCATCACGTGAAAAAGAACAACATTTATTCTCAAACGTAAAAGAAAATCCATCAACATCTAATGCAGAATAGAAATAATGCTCTTCGTAAGAGCAGAACAAAATAACAGCTTATTGAGTTCTAGTACTAGCCCACTGGGCAATGAAAGAAAATAAACTCCTACGGCCAAGCAAAAAGAACACTTGCTCCATTTCCAACGCCAGTAGGTCCACCTCTCCTTTCCTCGATCTCTAGTTCTTCTTAGTGCCTGCATATATTCGTGACAAATATGAGAACCACAACCAGATCTAATACCCAAAGGGTTAGACTTAGAAGAAGTAATGTTGATCTCAATCATAAATATACTGTCGAAGCATCGTAATGCTTCTTCTTGGTACTCAAGAAGCCCTTGCGCTTTCTCCTCCAATGTCCGGTCTCACCGCAATGGAAGCAAGCATCCTTGGATTTGTCTTTTGCTATCTTAGGCGTTGGCTTAGGTGCACCTTTCGCCTTCTTGGACCTTTTCTCGGCTTTTGCCTTGCCTTGCTCAAGTGACCAAAGAACACTTGCTTTCCTTCCCTACAAAGGCCTCAGCAGCTTTCAACATGTTCAATAACTCCGCCAGTGAGCAATCTATCTTGTTCATGTGATAGTTCATCACAAACTCATGAATGAGTCGTGTAGAGATTGCGTAATCAAGTCAATACTCAACTCGCTCCAACTTGTGGCCCACCTTCCCAAGCCTCTCTATGTACCCGATCATTTTAAGCACGTGTGACCCCACAACAAATCCCAGATGCCATCTTACAACTAAACAGGGCCTTCGAGACCTTGTACCTCTCAAAGGCGAGGACGAGAAGCGTAAAGTTCCTTCAGTGGACCATGATAGAGTAGGCGCCCATAGACTCATGTTTGCTTCAGCCCGTGTCATAGAAGCAAGCATGATACATGTAGCATCAAGATCATTGTCGTAATGTTGCTTGTTGTACTTCTCGACAACATCTCGCAAACGAACCCTCGGCGGGCTTTTCCGGTAGGGCCTCGCCCAAGACATAGCCAATCTTCTCGTGCCTCAAAACGATTTTGAGGTTTCTTTCCCAATCGTGAAAATTAGTTTCGCAAGCTTGTTTTCGATGATAAAACGAAGGTTCAATTTGTTTGACATTTTCTACAACAATAAGTAAAGATAGAATAAGTAAAAGCTCATGTATAAAAACCTAAATTTGCACTAAGAAATTTATAAGGTTTTACTCCCACTAGCCAACTATTCCCTATTGGCTTTCAAGAATTTTAATTAATTCTTTAGTGGTCGGGACCCTATCTAGTTGCCTTAATCCCGACGGTGGTCGATCAATCTCGGCAATTTCGAAAGGTAGGTACTCTACCAATCGATCGCATGCGACTCCCAAGGGTCGACTAGTCAACTCTTTGACGCCTCACATCTCTATGTGATAGTCAACCCTTGTCTCTAAAGTCGACGGCCCTGACGGTGGCCAATCACCGAAAGACTTTAGTCGAGTCATAACCCAATATTCATGAGATCTCGTGACGATCATATCTCAATAATAACGATATACCCGTGGTAGGTCAACTCCCGACGGTGGTCGATCGCTTGATCCGAACAAAGGCTCTTCACCGTCATTATAATATCGGGAGACAATTTTGGCTCGATTTTTGGCGTGGGAATAATTTTAAATTAATTCACTTAATTAATTTGGTTTAATTATGGTCTCATCTACTATGTGCATATTACTACGATATCATATAAAGTAAAACATACACAACATTCCGCGCATAAAATAACCGGTATGATCATGGACTTTTCCTAGGTGCGGTTTCAATACAAACCGATTTAAACCGCTGGTCACAAACTAAGGTTATCTCAAACCGCCAATAGATCTTTATTGTCAGACGCCAATGGGTTCTTTATCTCTCCTTGGTCTTGAACTTCTTGCTCCATTCTTGTTACATAATAAATAATTACACCCGCCGCACACGGGGAGCTCGTGGAATGGGATAAATGCAAAAGTAAACTAGGTCACGCTCTTCATAACGGCTTAGACAATTTTTTTTTTTTTTCAAAACCAACATAAAGAAAACATTCCCATCTATCCTATTTGGTCGAGTCCATGATCAATCGCATCCATATAATCACATTATATCTACACATCTAATCCATACAATTTTATCTTATGAAAAAGATTAAATTCTAATTTTAACTACTACTACTCATGCGTCTTTATTTTATCACGTCAAATAATTAAATAACTTTTTAATTAATTATATGACTTAACCGAAAATTAAAATTAACATTTAATTTTAAATCGATTTCTATTTTAATTAAATTTGAACTATTCAAAATAAAATTAAAATTATAAAGTCTCCTATTTGTTTCATTTCCAAAACTAAATTTAGCTTAGGCGCACTTCACTTCCAAAATCAAAATTTTGAAGTGCTTTAAAGCTGCCTGTTCCAAATCAAATATTTGGAAAGGGCCTAGCCTACTCCAAATCATATATTTGGAAAGGCCAAATTATTTTAGTTCAGGCTCGCCACTTTCCAAAATCAAAATTTTGGAAGTAGCTTTGTGCCTCAGCCTATTCCAAATCAAATATTTGGAAAGTGGCCTGGCCTATTCCAAATCAAATATTTGGAAAGGCCAAATAATTTTGGTTTAGGCCTGCCACTTTCCAAAATCAAAATTTTAGAAGTGGCTTGCAGCCAGCCTATTCCAAATCAAATATTTGGAAAGGGCTGTGCCTATTCCAAATCAAAATTTGAAAGGCTAATGTCCCATATGGTTTCCCAATGGTCCAAACTATTTGAACCATTGGTTGGCCATACGACACAACTAAACAAACGAGATATCTATGCACAATAAAATATCACAAAACGAAAAAGGGTTGATCTCCCCATTGGAAGAGAGAGCCGACGGACAAGAGCAGCCGAAGGCCACCGCCGCCGCCGCCGCCGCCGCCGCCGCCGGGGATTGGGCGCCGCCAATGGCCGACCCCCATGAACCCTATATAATTTTTGTTTTTGTTTTTTTTTTTGTTTCTACGTTTCGTGATTTAAATCTTGCATCTATCGATTAAATACTACGCATTTAATTTATGCTTATTGCTTAAGCACGAAGTCCGCCTCGATACCACCGTTAGAAAATCACTAGTTTAACGCAAATGAATTTAAAATTTGATTTCCTTTTCTAGATCGTTCTTCGCTTAATGCAATAAACACGTTAAGTAGTTTGACGGTTATACCTGTAGATGATCTACAAGATCGCCGCTTTGACCGCCAACGGAGAGTAGTTCAATCGCGCAAAGCCGCCCACGCGTCCGGCCTCTATCGCTAATCCACACGAACCCTCGCGAATCCTCCTTGATTGCTATCGTAAAAACTCCGGTCGCTAGATCGACCTTTTCTTCCTCACAAACTCACTATGGAGAGCTCTCTATTTTACACAAGAATTATGAACTCTTGCAATTGTGTTGTACAAAAGAGTTTGACACCCACTTCCTTTTATAGAGGAAGTGGCGCCCATATGTAGTGTGGAAGAGAAGAAAACCTTTTCTAATAAAATAAGGAAAATCAATTAGATTGATTTATCTCTTTAATTATAATATTTTGTCAATATCATATATTGATTATAATTATCTTATTACCATAAATCTATTTTTCCAAAATCAATTAATATCCTATATTAATATTATGGCAATATTTATTAATTAAAGTGCACAAATCCAAGTGTATCTCATACACTCAAAAGTGGCGCCCATATCCCAAAAGATTGACTTCCGAATATTCTTTAATTAATCTAATTTATATATAATTAATACCTTGTATTTTATTTATTCATAATAAATAAACACCACCATATTAGTTTACCACTATAACCTTTATAGTCTGTAGATAAACTTTCCTTATTTGGTTATCAACTATAACCGCATTTTAATCCGACTCGATGTTCATATGTGTGTGACCCGATAGGCTTCCGAATATGTTGGTCGTAGACACAAAGTGCAATTTACTAAAATGCCCTTCATACCTAACGATCACGGGATAGCGCGTCTAGCAACACACCGTGACTTCCAATTATCGGAAGAGTCAAAAGCAATGACTACTACCTTTCATGTGAATCGCCATCGTGTAACTTACAATCCTATCGCTATAATAATATCCATACGATCGTATCTCTGTGTCAATACATTGACGATCGTATCTTATAACCTGGATATCATGCTCTCTCGAATAACACATTTACTCCCACTTTGCAAAGATTCTCGAGAGCGAGACATTCCTTATAAGAAGGCCATTTCGATATTCGATCCCAATCATAGGATACGCGATTCCCGGACGACCAATCATGTATACTCCGCGATGCTTCAATATCATACCCAATCACTACCGCATGATCGCCCCGTGGTTTGAGAAATCTCAATAGTGTCAAAGCATGACAATCCACACCGTGATGCCATGAAGACTCCGGTCAAAAGGATAATTACGCAACCGCCACATAGTGTGACACTTAATGTAAGTGGGTCACCTAACGACGCATTCTCTAATACACGCCCACGCATACCCAAGTGTCCCTACACTTCGATAGACGAGATCTATCCCTACCTTCTAAAAGATAGAAGACATCCAATACGTGCTAGTCCGATTATACTATCAATGTCCCATTTGATAATATGTAAGACTAGAGACATTTAAGTACCAACCTTGTTATAGTGATTAGAGATCTCATCAACCATAATCACTATCATGGTTTCTCTATCACATTTGATACTAGGGACGCACTATATATATACTACAAATAATATGAAGACAAACAATATATAATAACATAAGTGCTTTTATTAATCACAATAAAGTTATTACATGAACTAAATAGATCAGAATGATCTCACCCGGTCGGATCCGGTCCGACCTGATTGGGTTTAGGACACCTTTCCAACATATTCATGAATAAGAAAAGCGTAACACTTCAAAAGATGCCTGAACTTTGAAGAGATTGCAGAATGAGAAAAGTTTGACAGTAGTGAAGATCAGATCAGATAAGGGTACTGAATTTCTCAATAAAGTTATAAGAGAATATTGTGAACATAATGGTGTTCTACATCAACTAGCTGCTGCTGGTACACCACATCAAAATGGGGTTGCTGAGAGAAGAAACAGGACTTTGAAAGAAGCATGAAGGACTATGATTTGTGAAGCTCTATTACCTGAAAGATATTGGGTTGAATCAATCAATACAGCATGCTATACACAAAATAGAACCTCAGTAAACAAGAAGCTGCTGAAGACACCTTATGAGATTTGGAATGGAAGGAAACCTAATATATACTATTTCCATCCATTTGGAAGCAAATGTTTTATATTAAATCATAAGGAGCAATTGAAGACATTCCAACCAAAATCAGATGAAGGAATCTTCTTGGGATATTCTTCTGTCAGCAAGGCATTCAGGGTACTGAATAAAAGGACTTTGAAACATGAAGAATCAATACATGTTGTATTTGATGAACCTAAGTTTACTGGCATGGAAGATGAAGTTTCAGAACCTGCTGAGAATCAATAAGTAAGTGATCCAGAATGTGCTGATGTCTTGGAAAGAATTAATGACTTAAAGATCTCTCGACTCGCCCCTCGCCGAACATCCTGCCGATAACACTATCGATGCAAAATCGAGGCGCTTCAAGGATCTCACAACACCTCACAAGCAACAATGCACTCTCATCAAGATGATGTTCCTGAGAACCAATCTAACCAAAATCCACAATGGTTAAGGGATCACCCTGCTGAGCAAGTTATTGGCAATATACAGCAAGGTGTGAGAACTAGAAGACAACTGGAAGCAATGTTCACTTGTTTTCTATCTCAAATGGAACCTAAAGTTGTTGAAGAAGCAATATCAGATCCAGATTGGATAATTGCTATGCAAGAGGAACTGAATGAATTTGAAAGAAATCAAGTTTGGACACTAGTGGATAGGCCTACTCATGCAAATATAATTGGAACAAAATGGGTATACAGAAACAAATGGATGAATCTGGTACCATTGTAAGGAATAAGGCCAGACTAGTAGGCAAAGGCTATTCTCAAGCAGCAGGAATAGATTTTGGTGAAACATATGCCCCAGTTGCAAGATTAGAAGCTATAAGATTATTCTTGGCATATGCTGCTTATAAAAACTTCAAAGTATACCAGATGGATGTCAAGAGTGCATTTCTGAATGGCATTCTAGAGGAGGAAGTTTATGTTCAGCAACCTCCTGATTTTGAAGTTCAAGATCAAGAAGATAAAGTGTACAAGCTCAATAAAGCACTTTATGGTTTGAAACAAGCACCAAGTGCATTGTATGAAACTCTATCTCAATTCTTGGTAGAGAATGGTTTTACCAAAGGTACCATTGACAAGACTCTTTTCAGAATCAATGAAGGAGACAGCACCCTGCTGGTGCAAATTTATGTTGATGACATAATTTTTGGTTCTGAAAATGAATTGCTATGTGAAAAGTTTGCTAATCTCATGAAAAGAAAGTTTCAAATGAGTATGATGGGAGAAATGAACTACTTCTTGGGATTGCAATTCAAACAAATGAAAGATGGAATCTTCATTCATCAAACCAAATACACCAAGGAGTTACTGAAGAAGTTTGGCATGTAAAATAGCAAGAAAGTGTCAACTCCTATGAGTACAAACATCGACCGATAAAGATAAAGAAGGCAAAGATGTTGATCAGACTTTATATAGAAGGATGATAGGCATTCTGCTGTACCTCACTACCAGCAGACCTGATATATCCTTTGCTGTAGGTGTTTGTGCAAGATTTCAATCAAAACATAAGGAGAGTCACCTAGCTGCAGTTAAAAGGATTCTCGAATATCTAAAAGAGACTCTGGGAGTGAGGATATGGTATTCAAAAGATGGAAGCTTCAAGGTTATATCCTACTCAGATTCTGATTATGCTGGTTGCAAGATTGATAGAAAAAGCACCACAGAACTCGCGCTTGATGGGAAATAGACTGTTTCCTGGTTTAGCAAGAAATGAACTCTATATCAACTTCCACCGCCGGTCGAATATATACTCGCTGAAGTTGTCGTGCATAAATACTATGGTTAAGATAGCAGTTAAGGGATTATGGAATTAAAGAGAGAGAAATTCCAATAATGTGTGATAACACAAGTGCAATTGCAATCACAGAAAATCCTGTTTTGCACTCAAGAACCAAGCACATTGATGTGAGACATCATTTTATAAGAGATCATGTTGAAAAGAAAGATGTGGTGGTTCTATACATCATTACTGAAGATCAACTTGCTGATATATTCACAAAACCATTGGATAGTGAAAGATTTGCTAAGTTAAGGACTGAACTTGGAATTATAAAAGTTGACTGATATACCTTAATGATCAGGAGTGTACTGGAACTCACCAAGGGGATTAGTCTTTGCTATGTTGGGTGAGCTCACTTAGCAGACTAGTCATTGGTATCAACAATTCCATGTACTTATTTATGTTTGGACAATTGAGCAAATGAAGTTGCCAATGGGATTGGTCTTTGTCCTGTTGGGTGAGCTCACTTGATAGATCAGTCATTGGTATTAAACTTCATCTTGTATTATTAGTTGGACAAAACAAGAGGAATTGAAGATCAGCAGAGTAACATTGTCAGCAGGCTGCTGAGGCATCTTTGTCAGCAGGCTGCTGAGCCAAGTCTACTGATGGCAAAAGCTACTGAAGCATACGTTACACAGTCAAACTTTAACAAAAGTCAAAAATCAAATGACCGGGATATTTATCTTATCTTTATAACCGCAGTTACACGATCGGACGGTTACAACTACTTATGGATCAGTTATGAGACACGTGGCAAGATCTCATTAATTCCAACTTTAACCGTGGTTAATGCTACAGTGCACGTACAGCACTTTGTCTGACAGTTTCAACTACCTTTCTCTATATATACACAGAGGATACTTACAACTTTTAGATCGATTTTCTCTGCAAATACACTGTGTGAACACAGATTTGAAAGCTATCTTCTTCATCTTTTTCATCACTAATGGCGGAGAAGGATGATATTCATATTGGAACGAGCCAAAGTGTCCGAGGTTTTGTTGTTGATGCTAACAAAACTGAGTTAGCTATCAACATTGGTAGGAGAATCAGAAGATATGAAGGATTGGAAGATGTTCTTAATCTCAGATTGGAGAGTATATCTTACACAAATGTTGTAAATTTCTGGAGAAACATTGTGATAAGAGAAAATAGAGAGGCATTTACTACAACAGTGAATGGCTAGGAGATTGAAATTTCCTTAAACCTACTGAGGGAAGCATTTGGTTTTGGACCTGTAAATAATGCACCGACCAATCCTGATGAAATGGGGCTGTCAAGATTGGATTTTGTAGATAGAATAAAGACCAATAATGCTATAAAATCATCACTAGGCGTCAATGTGAAGTATATAGGGATGGAGTACAACCTGCTGAGCAAAATTATAGCAAAGAACATCTTGGGATTCAAGGAAGTCTTGACACTCTATCGTGACCCAAGATTGATCTATTGATCATCATCTGGCAAGAGCATGAAGTTTGATTGGGCGGATTCTTTGTCCAATATATGAAGAAAGTGATAACTGAGGAAAGAGAAGAGACAAGGAAATCCAAAACATTGCCCTTGGGTTTGATGATTCAGGCCCTGCTGAATCATTTGAAGGTTGCTGATGTTGCACCTAAGAAACTCAACAAGTTTAGATATAAGAAAGAGATCAACTACCTCATCCCTGGTTTGGATGATGATGAAGAATTGGATATAGGAAGGACTGAGAGTGACAATGATGGAGATGATGATGCTGGTGGTGAGCAGGTTGAGCAAGTTGTTAAATATACTGCACCTAAGAAAGTTGCTGAAAAGAGAAAGGCTGCTGACACCAGAAAAATAACTGAACTGCTAAAGCCTAAGAAATCAAGGAAGCAAATAGTAGAGACTGCTGAGTCTACTGAGGGTCCAGTTGAAGTCGGGTTATCGACCGCATCGATGTCAGAAAAGAAGAAGTCTGGCACACAAATCTTGAAAGAGCAACAGAAGAAAGATAGAAGAAAGAGAAAAGCTGCTGAAATTGAAGCAAAAAGACCTTCAAAGAGAATGAAAGAAGTTACTAAGAAGAAAAAACATGGAAAAGGAAAGGAGTTGAGGGTCCTGGAGGACCAAAAAGAGTTAGAAGACGAGGCTATTGAGCCTATTGCTGATGCTGGTGTTTTTGTTGAGCAACACATTGAAGGACCACATCAGACTGTTGTCCCCAAACCTGCTGTAGAAGTTGTTGAATCTGTTCTTAACCCTGCTGTGGATGCTACAACTCAGGGGGAAGAACACATGTTTGCTGACCCTGCTGATACACATACAAGTTAGGGGAACCAAGTGTAGAACAATTGGAGGTGGTAGGTACAAATGTACAACCTGAGGAACCTACTAACCTGGTTGCATCTGCTGAAGAAACACTGAACTTGCTTGTTGAGGCCTTTGGAGGACAACAAGCTGAACAAACAGTTCCTAGAAAGCCATCAATTCCCTTTGAGAGGATGGAAAAGAAAAGGAAAGAATGGGATGTTGATCTTAAACTAAAGCTGGTTGCTGACTACTTTCAATGGAAGTTTGGGTACTACAAGAGACAAAAGTCAGCTGCTGAGCCTATGATAGATTTTGAGGAATGGGCCTTTGAAAAGTTAGAAGTGGAAAATCTACTTGACTTGGTTGATACTTCTTTGCTGGAAATGAGGTTGATGGAACTCATTGATGAAGAAAAGAAAGAAGAAGGTATCATGTTTAAGGATCCAAGGGATGCACCTGATAGTGATGATTCATCATCATCTGATTCTGATGATGATCACCCTACTTTCCCAGGCCAATCAAGTGGCACTGCCTTGGAAAGGGAAAGACCTACTGAGGGTGCAAGATAAGGAGATAAAGACACAGCTGGAGATCAGTCTACTGGTGCTGGCAAGTCTGCTGAGGGCCAGGAAACCAGTCAAATGGATGAAGATTTGGAAGATTTAACCATAGATGATTTGGAGGCTCTAATCAATGATGGTATAAATTTTGGTGCCAATAGGCTGGTTGGTGTGTCTGATACTTTATTTGTTGGGGAATCTGATGAACATCCTGACAACCAACAGTCTGAAAATTTGGATGAGGAGACTGTCATTGCACATAGTGAGCCCGATATCAGTTCTGAGGATTCAGCTCAATATCAGGAATGGATTGATACTCAGGACACTCTATTTAAAATTGCTGATACTCTACATAAGATTGCTGATGCCAGAGGATTTCTAGAAGAAAATATGGCTATATTTCCTGCAATTATTGTACAGAGAGTATTGATCACTGAGGAACAAACAGTGATATGACAGAGATTGGACATGGTGATGGGTTTTGAAGGATCACCCCAACTCTTTGAGGAGGTTCAGTCGCCGAGAACAACAAACAACACTCGAACAAAGGTCGGAATCGAGGTACAAAGTTGCCGAGGATCGACAAAGACTGGACACAAGTTGGAACTTACCATGAGTTTGGAGGAAACCCCTGTACAAGTTGAAGATATTGTTGGAAAACATGCCACTGAAGTGGAGCCTACTGGAGTAAAGGCTACTGATGGGAAGGATAGTCAGCAGACTGCTGTTGATGAGGATGAACAGCTGCTGGACTATGATTTTAGTGATGAAGAGTTCTAGGTACCTGAGGAAGAACCTGTTGCTACTGAACCTCAACAGGTATATGTACCATTAGTTGAAGAAGAACCAGTCTTGGAACCTCAACCAGCACAAGATCCCATTTTGGAAGATATTTTTGGTGCTATGGTCGAAGCAGGTCCTAACCCTGCTGGAAGGGATAGGAGTTGGGCCATGGTTGTCAGCAGACAAAGGGCACAGTACAATGTTGAAGAGCCTGCTGATGATGCTGCTGAACTTATGGCTGGAGGTGTGGCTGGTGGAGTACCAGCACATATTTTGGATGAGTTGAGGGCTGTAAGGGATGACATTACACAGTTAAGAACTCAACTCAATAGGCAAGAGGAAAGATTTGAAGATTTGATGAACTTGGTTGAAAACAAAGGGAGGACTACTGAAACAGTTGCTTCCAACATCACATCCACTCAGTTTGCTCTTGCTGACTTAACCAAAGATGTGAGAGGTATAAAGCAAGGAAATACACTCAAGGAACAGTTCTTGAAAGAACAGTTTGCCTCCATTCACCAGAAGCTTGACAAACTTTCTGAGGCACCCAAGTCTGTTGTGCCTGACCCTGCTGCTACCACTCAACCTGCTGCATTGGATCCCAAAATCACTGAAAGGTTAACTCTACTGGAGCAAACAATGGAATGAAGGATCACTGCATTTGACACCAGAACTGAAATTATAGATGGTCTACTAAACAACCTGGTAATCACACAGGAGAGTGTTCATGGTTTATTGTCCCGTTTTGTTGATGATGTTAATAAGGGGGAAGAGAGCCAAACAACAGTAGCAAAAGAGGCTGCAAGAATCTTTGCTCAAAAGAGATGGGAGGCTGATACAAATGCATTCAGAGAACCTGCACCTGGCAGACTTCAGCTGACTGATGACCTCTTCAAAGAATACAAAAAGCTATACTATAATAAGAGGAGACCTTACCATGACAATGGTTTTCATGAAGGACTAAATTCCTTTTTGGGACTTAAGTTTTGGGAAGCTAGAGTCAAAGTGTTAAGAGCTTCACATAAAGGTGGTAGAGGTGGAAGAGGTGGAAGAAGTCTAACTACTACATCAGCAAGGGAATCATTGGAAGAATTCAAGCAATTGTACATGCCTCTAGGTTTCAGAGTACAACAAATCAATCTAACTCTACCTAAGGCATGGAAATGGCGGAAGGAAGTGAATCCCCACATTGATTTTTCCCTTATTGAAAATCAATGGATGAGAGACATGGTCAGAGATATAAGAGAATATCAAGAACAACCAGAGAAAGAGAGACAAGAAAGAGAAAGGAGGAACTAGATCAGCAGACTTTCATATTCCTTTATCTTTTGCTGAATCTAGTTTGTAATAATGATGAACACATTTGATTATAATGAGAAATGACTGAATTTGTTCTGTTTTTGTTTTTATCCTTTTTGCTTTGCTGTAAGGAGGGTATTGGCATCATCAACAAAAAGGGGGAAATTGTTGGACATATTTTTAGTTTTAGTGATGAGTGCCAGACTAGCTGTTATAGAGCAAAGGCAAAAAGATGTCTAGATTAAATGTATAGGCTTATTAGAGTTTGATCTTTGTATAGGTTTGATCAGACAAGCAATGTAAAAGGTCAGCTGACTTTCATCAGCGGACCTGTCTAGATCAGTAGGGTACTGAGTTAGTAGACTAGTTTAAGAACCTGCTGAAGACTGAAGGCTGAGGACTCAAATTCAGTTATTGAAGGCTAAGGGATCAAACTTAGTATTTAAAGTCAAGGATATGGAATCAGAATTTAGGGAAGTCTGTGATGACCTAAACTGATTACACATACCTTGTGTACAAGGTCTAAATTCCATAAGTTAAGTGGTGACTGGAATTTAGTTATGTTCAAATTGGTGTAATCTAACTTCACAATTAAAAGTTAGATAAGAGATAGTCAGCTGAAGTGTTTTATAAACACAGCAAACTTCAGTCAGCTGACTGACAAGTATTTCAGCAGACTTACATACACAGGAACCTGCTGAACGTATATTTCGATTTAATCAAAGGTTATAATGGAAGTTTACAAGGATAAGGACATATAACTACTCTTGATTTTGTCAACAAATCAATTGCTAAGATTAAAGGAACGTTGGAAAGATTCAGAGCTTTACCCAATGGATACAAGTCAAAGGGTGGACAGTCTGAAAAGTGTCAAAAAGCAAATCGACAAAGGTCGCGATTATGTATATGAGACGTAAAAGCAAGTCAAGATGGAGACAAATCTGAAACGGCTATGTTTGAATTTCAAACATAAGTCACAGGATTCCCACCTATAAATAGAGGACTCCTAATTCAGATACAAGTGATGAACTTTGAGGAAAAACAACAATCATCTTAAGCTCTCAGATTCTCATCAAGAAATTCACCATGCTGAGCTAAAAGCTACTGATCTAGTAAATTCTTCAAGTGTAACCTGTTATCAAGTTACATCAAGTTCACACACGTGAAGATATCAAGCTGTTGATCATCTCATCATGATCAAGCTGCTGAAAGCTGAATCACTTACTTGATTCAAACTTTCTTTTATAAGAAACCTACTGAAGACAGAGAAGAACTTAGGTGTCAAGAACTGTTGTTTGTTGTGGAGCTGGTGAAGAGGCAATCCTACCCTTCAAGGACCAGTGGAAGACTTTGGAGCAGCAATCCTATCTGTTCCAAATGTTCAGTTTTTGAAGCCATAGTTATTGGTGAATGACAGACAACTTAGGGATTTTTGGAACTGCAACCTCAAAGATCTCTAGTGAGTTACCTCCAACTTCATAGGAGAAGAGTGGACTGGCAGGATTACACCACCTGGAACCACTATGAAATTTGCCTACTTACTTTCTGCATTACATTCTGCATTTAGTATACTTAGCACATCAACCTACTGAAACTAGCAACTGAATCTCGCACTCACACTACTGAGTATCTAATACTTGGTATCATATTTTAACAACAAGTAATAAGGCTTAACTTGAATATATTCCACTGCAACAAATTCAAATAAATCAACAAATGGCCAGACTCATCGAGTGGTCAACAGACTCATCGAGCAATCAAGAAGGCATCAACTTGCTGAGTTTGTTAACTCCAAAAGTTTTAAGTGTTAAGTTTATTCACCCCCCTCTAAACTTAACCAAATTAAGCTTTTTCAAGGGACCAACAACCATATCATTTTCTCATGCTCCTTTGCTAGTTCTCTTTGGAATTTCGTGTTCAGCTGGTGCGGATTCTCTATTTCTTTGCCCACTAATTGGTATGAGTTGTGTCGTTTCAATCCTCTTTTGGTTCTTAACGCTAAAATGTCTTGGTTGTGGGATGCTATCAAATGGAGCACTATTTGGATATTGTGGAAAAAGAGGAATAAGTTGGTGTTCCAAAAACATATTGATGATGCTGCTGTTGTCTTCATTGAAGTGCAGAGTTCATCTTTTGCTTGGATCAATTATAGATGTTCAAAATTGTCTTTTGATTGGGATAGGTGGAAAATTAATCCTTGTTTTGCTTTATAATTAATCATTGTAATTTGTTCTGAATTGAACTCTTTTTTGGGCCTCTAGCATCTTGTGGGTAATAAAAAAAATGGAAAATTAGGGATAAGGACACAATCTGAAATATTATTAAGCAACAGGACAACTACATATTTTTTATAGGGAGAAGGACAACTGCATAATTTTTATAGCGAGGTATGACAAACAAATGAATCCCAAAATCAGTGAATCTCCTAGTGAATCACGAAATCGATGAATTTCGACATGAATTTTGACAAAGATATCCCTAAAATCAAATAATCCCGACAATGAATTTTGAAAATTAGTGAATTTCGACAAATGAATTTCGGCAGAATGAATTTAAACAATGAATTTCGAACACAAGTGAATTTCGATAGTGGATAAATAGTTTTGTCCTTTATGCAAAAGTTTCAAAAAACTGTCCTTCTACTTAATTGATGAAATATTTTTGTCCTTCTCCCTCATTCCCCCTAAAAAAAAATGCTTTGCTGTTAAAAAAACATCGTACTCCATCTATCACACTACAAAAGAAAAAATGATATAACATTTGATATAATATAATTTTCAAATTAACAACGCACCCCAAAAGAAACAAGGTACTGAGAAGGAATAAAATATCCTAATTGCATGCATTTTGTGATGCGTAATATAGATAGTCATCAACAATCTCATATGTCCCATCTGGCTCTACATGCTCATCGTCTAAAATTGTTAAATAGAATATTGTCCGCTCGACACTTCACTACGAAAAGTATAATAAAAAAGGCACATTAAAAACATCTAAGAAATACCCCCATAATTTTCTCTTGATGCATTAATTCATTAAAATAAAATTAATCTAATAAGTAAATATGCTTACATTCCAATATAATAAAAAGAAATGAATTAGGGGAATTATTGTGGCACGCCACTATGCATCCTGACAGTACTGATGAAATGAATTGAATAACATGAATTACTATTATAATGAATTGTAGTGAAGTGGGCGTAGGGCAATGGAATGGTGTCGGAGAATTCTATGGTTCTACGTCTTATTTTGTAAGGCATGGCCCCTCAAAATGTAAGTTCTAGAGGGATTGAATTCTTGAAATATAAGCCCAGAGGAATCCGTAAAATGTAAGCTCTGAAGAAATAAGCCATTCAAAACGTAAACCCTGTAGGGATATGCACATATACTATAATCCTTGAAAGGCAACAAAAGCGATTTTGTTGCAATACAATGTTAGTACCTAACCAAGAATCAAATGACGTACGTATTGCGAATGACTATGCAAACACTTTTATTGAATTCTATGTGCCAAGATGATAAAATTAAGTAACAAATAAAACATATTTTAGAAAATAATATATATATATATATATATATATATATATGAAAGTGGACAATGCACAAGAAGACAAGAAGACATGAAGACTACAGGCAGAACAGAGCTTAAGATTGTCACTGAGCCTCCGGAATATGTGTTTAATTACTACTTTGGAAAGTGTGAGGTCTTTTTTTGGGAGAGGGTTTGGGTCTCAAAAGAAAATTGCTTGGGTTTCTTGACAAAAAATTAAATCCCCTATATCTTTGGGTGGTATTGGGGTTGGTAGTCTGAAGGTTAAATATTTGTCGTTGTTAGGAAAATGGTGGTGGCGGTTTTGGGCTGAACCAAATGCTTTTTGGAGAAAGGTATTAGTTTCTTTATATGGTTTAGATTGGGTACGGGATCTGAGTCGTTGTAGATCGGGGGCGGGAAGAGCTTGGAACGGTATATTTGGTGTTGTTGATAATTTTGGTAGCTATGGAGTTAATCTCCTGGGGTCTGTGAGGTGGGAGGTCAGGGATGGTAGGTTGGTTTGATTTTGGCATGATAGGTGGATAGGCGGGGAGCCTTCGAATTTTTCTTTCCCTTAGACTTTTCGTTTATCCTTGTTTATAGATGACCTTATCCCTAAAATAGTGGTTTGGGAGAATTATCGTTGGAAGATTAATTGGGGGTGAAGGAAGAAGTTGAGGCCTTTTGAGGAGGAGGAGGTTGGGAGAATAACGATATCTTTTACTAATTTTGGCTTGATTGTAAATACCAATGACAAAATACATTGGAATATGAGTGGCAACGGGATTTTCTCCACGGACATTTTAAGGGGAAATGTCTTGAAATGGAAGTGTTTTAGAATGTTTTCATTGATGGCAATTTCATCTTTTCTTGGAACAAATTATTTGCCAACAAAGGTGAATCTTTTTATGTGGAAAGCGGGTCTAAAGATGATTCCAACTAAACAAAATCTTCTCTCTCGCGGGGTGGCGGTTCATGACACTTTTTGCCCTCTTTGCTACAAGTTCAATGAATCTATCAATCATCTTCTCTTTGAATGTGATGTGTCCCTTTTGATTTGGCAACATGTCTTTAAGTGGTGTAAGATTTTTGGACCATTTGCGTGCTCTTTTGTTGATTTGTGTTTGTTAGGTGTAGTGCCTGAAAGACAATTTGTGTAATTGTTTTTATATTTAATAAATGTAATAAATGTTTTCATCTTATTATTTGCTTTGTGTTTATAAGTAATACATCTCTGAAAACCCCAAGTTGTATCATATGTGGCCATATAACTTAGTGTGTGTTACATGTGAGGATTAAGATTATGGTGATACACTTGAACTATTAGTCCGTGGTGAACTTAATCAAAGTATGGGCTCTATTGATTAAACCACCATTAACGCGCACATAACACTTTATGGTGTGATCGTCTTATACGGACTGTCGATATTGGTTATCTAAGTGGGGCATTTATATGCGATGTACTCATATAGGACTGGACTGATTTAATTCTCATTTCTCATATAATTCTGTGATTGAGAACTCTTAATAAATCACAAGATGATCATATATGGACGAACCTAAATCTTGAAGTAATTGCAGAATCCTGCTTGTTTCAAGATAGGTTTTGATGTGTTCGTTAAGAAATGCTAAGAGGCACGGTCTGAATAAATTTCACGTTAGCACTAATCAGAAATGATTAAAGAGTGTGTGTTTCACAGACACGGAATTCCTTCCTTCCTACAGGAAGTAGAAAGACAATACCCTTATTTGTTAATCCTAGAAACTGATCGATCGGCCGAGTTCATATTGGTTATGAACTTATTGATCAATAATGGGTTAATGGTAAATACGGATAAGATGTAATGAAGAAGGATTTCGGAAATATTCACGCTTCATTACGGATAGTCAATGGAGGGTTAGTCTATATGTAATGATTATACAAATGGACTCGACACTTTGAGAATAAGTTATATCTATAATCGATAGAGTTCAATTTCGGATTTATGGTGGCGTAATTCCAGAACTAATAAGTTGAAGGGGGAATGAGGGAGAATGACAGAAATATTTCATCAATTGAGTAAAAGGACATTCTTTTGAAACTTTTGCATAAAGGACAAAACTATTTATTCACTGTCGAAATTCACTTGTGTTCGAAATTCACTGTTTAAATTCACTGCCGAAATTCACTGTCGAAATTCACTAATTTTCAAAATTCATTGTCGAAATTCACTGTTGAAATTTACTGATTTCGGGATTCACTGATTTTTGGGATTCACTGTTTGTCCTTCTCGCTATAAAAATTATGCAGTTGTCATTCTCCCAATAAAAAATATGTAGCTGTCCTGTTACTTAAAAATATTCCGGATTGTGTCATTATCCCTAATTTCCCATAAGTTGAATATACATGTTATGTTCGATGAATATTTTATTCAATTTATTGCATAGGTCCATGGTCCCCAGGTTGGCTCCTAACACGCGAGTGAATTCTTGTATTATGGAACCTCGAGAATAAATTAAATAGTTGGTTTATTTAACGAATATGCGAAATATAATTTATTCGATAAAGAATATATAAAATATAAAAAACATTTTCTATTATTCCATGACATAAAAATGGCTCCACATGTGGGAAAATTGGGAAAAGTAAATTTTTTTGAATTATATTACATGTGTAATTAATTATTTATTTGTTAAATAATTAATGGATAAAATAAGATACTTATTTTATCATTTAATGGTGATTATCTATTATTTATGGAAAATATATTTTCTTAGGGAAAGGTAATTGTCTTGTGAAAAGGGATAACTCTCTCTTGCCCGGTTATTTTCCTATATAAAGAGAGTTCCCCCAACACAATAGACAATATAAGACACACATATCTGCGTCACTTTCTTAGAGAAAGGAGAGAAAAATTAGTTTCTTGTCCTAGCCATTGGAAGAATAAAAACCTAGGGTTTAATATGATGATATTCAAAGAGGCTCCGCTACAGGATCGACATCCACCAGTTGTCGCTTGGAGTTACAACTCGGAAGACTGCGGATTCTCTTAGGTTGGGTAAATCTTCAGCCTTCTTGTAGTTTAGATTAATTAATTATGTGTTTCATATTGTGGTAAAATCGTAAACAAATTCGATTCGTTGCTTCCGCTGTGCATGATTGAGTGTCTCGATCGGTACTGTGAATCAGATCTGACGATCAGGAAAATAATAGCAAAGTAGGATCAATTATGCGAGCTCGCTCTCGACTAATCCAGATCCAGAAAATTCCAGGATTTGATTTTTCCCGCATTTCGGATCCTGATTCGAGTTTCTGTATATTGATGATCAAAATAGTAACGACCAACCTTAACCGGTAGAGTACCGGGTCGGAAGCACTATAGTGGTGAGAAAGGTCGTATCCTACGAGGAATCAATCGAATGCCAAAGTCGTCTTCATACTTAGTTTATGTTAATCAGGTGCATTCAAGTTTTGATTATGCTAAAACGATAGTTAAACTAGAGTGAAAGAGACATAGCCAAATCGCGATCCAATTGAATACTTTCACGCTTCTAATCGATTATCTGGGAATGGAAACTACCAACCAACCATCCTGATGCTTATATCGACTCGTTCATGGGTGCAAACTCCTAAGATAGCACTAGACGCCATGCAACAACCTAATACCCTTTGCCCGGTTCAACAGTCCGCCTTTAAGGATTTAACTGACCGAAACAAGATTAAGAACTAGAGCCGCTCGATTTACACCGACAAACCTCGTTACCCAATCGATCTAAACAACTCAGTCAATTGTAATAACGATCTTAAAACCCCTTTTCCCACACTCCTTCGCAACATACATTTATAAAAGTGGTGTGTGTTCATGAACTAGGTGTACAAGCTAACTCACACATTAAGAGCAAATTTTAAGACATGAATTCATCGATATAACAACAATTAAACACTACCCAATCCCGATTAATCAACTAGAGGGTGATTTCTTCAACTATCACATGATTCGACTATGTAGTAATTAGCTACTCATCACAAAGCATGAAATAACAATCAAAGAGAAGATTAAAGCCATAAAAGAGAAAAAGAACTAGAATTAATTACCGAAATCGTAGTATAAGTCGGGTCACTTCAAGTTTTTTCAACACCCATGTCACTTGGGATGAAGAGGATGAACCAAAATCATATAAAATCCAAGATTCTTCAATTAGAAACTAAGCTAGATTAAGTGTAATCTAAGGGGAATTTAGTGTAGGAGTGAATTTAGAGGAGTAAAAGGGAAGAAAATGGGAGAAAAAAGGGGAATGGGATGGAGTCTCTGTATGTGTATATTATTAGATCTAAAAATCTCGTTTTTTAGCTGAAAAATCTGCTATTTTCGATGTTTACGGCGTGCACCGGAGGTGTCTCGGCGCATGCCGAGACATCACTGGGATTCAGCAGCTTCAATAGCCTCCAGTAAGTTGGCTATATCTTTCCGTGTAGAGATCCAATTTGAGTGATTCAAAGTGCTGGAAAGCTCATTCAATTGTCTACAACTTTCATGAGGACCACAAGTCCATAAGATGCATGTATCTTGGAGAACATTGCAGATAAAGTGAACAAATGGTAAAAGCACCAACCACCTTTGATCCGTTTCCATCCCCGGGCTTCGGTTTCGTCACTCTAAATCTCATGCCTCATCTTCCGGGCTTACGAGTCACCTATTTCCTGAATTTCCATAGCACAATATACCAAGCATAATACCGCAAGATAAATAGGGCTCGAATAGGGCCAAAACACCGTAAAATGATAAGGTTTTCCATCAATTTGATGGATTACCTCTAAGTAAGTGTGCAATGCATTTTTACCCTATAATCGGTCTAAAACCACCCAAAACAAGGCAAGAGTGTCATAAACGGGGTTAAAACATGCACCAAAACATAGTAAAGTTGACTCTCATCAACCACACCCACACTTAACGTTTATTCGCCCTCGAGCAAAAAAGCGTTTTAAAAGAATGCAAAGAGTCAACGTTATACACGTAGGTCAAGACAATCACATATCAATGGTAACCGACAAGTAAATGAGTAAATGAATGCAACTTAACCCTACCTTATCAAGAGAGCAGGATGTGTGTGTGTGAATAACTTCTCCTATATTTACCACAGTTTACCGGTTTTGATTATGGATGCTAGGTTATTGCGACTACACCATATGCTCATACTTCATAAGCATCTCCACTAATCGGTGCCAAAACGAGGCTAAGCAAGGTCAAGTAGGACTTGAAAGGTTGTAACGTTAGGCCAGGGACGGGGCTAAGCGAAGGGATTTTCTGGAGAATAAAGAACAAAGAGATAAAAACGAGCAAGCTCAATCATGGGGGTTTAACAATACAAAACGTAGCTAGCTCTACCATTCTCTAGCTCAAAAAGAAACTAGAAACATGATCCAAGAAATAAAATGCCATATGCACTATGTCTCAAGTGTAACGAGGCAAAAATATATAAGAAATCATGTTTCTCCACTAAAAACTCATCCCAAACACCAACATCATATACAAATCAATACAAGAGTCCTAAACTACTTGGATTTCTTTGACTCAACCTTTTATTTACTTTTCATAACTTTTTTTTTGAACTTGAATTTTTATTAGGTTTGAGTGAAAGGCCATCACATACACATAAAATGAATCGCGCTCCTACCCTCCAATATCATGAAATAGCTTGTAAAACCAACTCCTCTATACAAAACACACCACTCTACCACCCCACACTTGCCTAGGCAAGTGTGATCTAGATGAAAAGATTTAGCTTAACTCGTAGGGTGTTCAAGAGAATGTAGACCACAAATAAGGCTCAATGGTCGGGAAATTACGGGCTACATAACGAACGGCTAAGTGTCGGATGGGGGTCTAACCATCCTATCAAGGCTTAGAGGGGTTACTATGGAATATGTCATGGGATGGCTATTTGGCTCTAGTCAGGTCAAAGAAACGCCATAACTGTCATCCCAAACTCTACCAAGGTCGGCCTTTCTATTTCGTCTCAAAGTTAATGATATGAGTTCTAGGTAGATGAATTGTGCCTAAGTCTACAATAATCGGTCACTAGTTACCATGGTTCATGAAATTGAAGCTATACGTGCGTGAAAATCCCATTTCCAAGATAAGGTAGTAAGACAAGTAACATGCATTCAAACATTCACTACACCGTTTATCCTATCTATGTGAAGGCTCAACATACAAATGCAACATCAATACCATGGATAAATTTAAAAAGTGCTCAAATTTTGCTAAAGAAGTGACCAAACACTAAGCATACAACTCAATGGCCAGAAAAACAATGAAGCACATATTAAATCTAAGCCTACCACCCCCTACTTTAAATGCAACACCATCCTCAGTGTGTGAATGATAAAGGAGAAAGAAGGCTTAGCTTAACCCAGCAGAGAAACGCAAACCATGTACATGACTTATCCACGAAAGCTCCACTCGAATACCTAAAGCCATGAGACAAAAACACTAAGAAAACGCATGCACGGGGAACAACCACCATGCCAAAAGCAAGCAACGGATATCGAGATATAATCAAAAAGCGCAAAGTCATAAACATGATCATATGAAAGCGAAAGGGGAACCGACTCAGGGAATATGCGATGCAAAGATAATCAAACAAGTAAAACAACATCCTTGCAAAAAGATACGAGCCAACAACAGATCGAAGAAGAACCACTCAAAAACGATACCCATATCCCCAAAAGTATCACCCTAGACCACTCCTAGCATAAAAAACTAAAGCAAAAACAGAGAAAATGTGGGTTACCTCCCCCGAGCGCCTTTGTTTTACGTCGTTGGCTCGACGGAATGACTTATACGGTGGCAACTTTAAAGTTATACAGTTGAGACAAAGGTGAAAAACGTGGATAGAAAGAAGTTTTGATGGAATTATACGATTATGATTTTCGTCAAGTTTAAAGTCCTTGACAAGACTCATAAGAACCAACACAAGGGATGGGATCCTTAAGAAGAATAATCTCAAGTGCCTCATCGAAATGTAATCTCTCATACTTCTTTAACCGGAGGCCATTTGTAATAAAAGTCCCCTTAGTTGGGTGAGTAATTTCGATGGCACCGGATGGGTAGATTTTAGAAACTATATAATGACCCGACCAACGAGATTTGAGTTTTCCTTGAAAAAGATGAAGGCGAGTGTTATAAAGGAGAACCTCGTCACCTTCCTTAAACTATCGAGGCTTAATGACTTTATCATGAAGTAACTTATTCTTTTCCTTATAGTCCCTCGCACTCTCGTAAGCTCTAAGGCGAAACTCATCTAACTCGTTCAATTGTGCTAACCTCCTCTCACCGACTAAACCATTATCGAGATTTAAGAACTGGGTAGCCCAATATGCCTTATGCTCAAGCTTTACGGGTAGATGACACGACTTCCCGTACACCAACATGTAAGGGGACATACATATGGGAGTCTTAAAGGCGGTTCTAAGGGCCCATAACGCATCATCTAGCTTATTTTCCCTATCCTTAGGGTGTGAATTAACAGTCTTCTCGAGGATACGTTTAATCCCCCGGTTACTCACTTCCACTTGGCCACTAGTTTGGGGTTGGTAGGCTGTCCTTAACTTACGCTTAACCCCATACTTGGCTAGAAGAATATTGAAAGGACGGTTATGGAAATGACTACCGTTATCACTAATAATAGCATGTGGCACCCCAAAACGAGCAAATATATGCTTTTTAATGAACCAGATGCCCGCATTCCTATCATTCGTAGGGGACGCAATGGCTTCTACCCATTTCGACACGTAATCACACTCAACTAGGATATACTTGTTATTGTGTGATGAAGGATAAGGTCCCATAAAATCCAGCCCCCAAACATCAAATATCTCACATTCTAAGATGGGATTTTGGGCCATCTCATTTCTCCTAGAGATTCTACCCACCCGTTGACATGCGTCACAAGCTTTCACATAGGCATATGAGTCACGAAAGATAGTTGGCCAATAAAGACCCACTTTGAAGCACTTTAAGGGCGGTTTTATCACCCGCAAGATGACCACCGGCTTCCCGGTCATGGAAAAATGAAAGGATATTCATAATCTCGCCATCATGCACACACCTCCTAATTATACCATCTGAGCAACGTCTAAATAAATATGGTTCATCCCACAAATAGTATCGAATATCATTTTAAAACTCTTTGCGTTGATAATCCTTTAAACTAGGGTCCACATAACCACATGCAAGAAAGTTTACAAAAGGGGCATACCAAGGGTCACCATACTTACCCCGTTGCTCATGAGCACTCCGTTTAACCGGTAGCATCGCATCAACCACCATCAACTGCTCATCCGGGAATGACTCATTGATTTCCTGCTCAATCCTTTGTACCTCCTCATCTAATGTCATACGACTCAAGTGATCCGCCACCATGTTTTCACAACCCTTTCGATCTTTAATCTGCACATCAAACTCTTGAAGAAGCAAAATCCACCGCAATAAGTGGGGCTTTGCCTCTTGCTTTGCAAACAAGTACCTCAATGCAGCATGATCAGTATGCACAATATCTTTAGAGCCCACAAGATATGATCGAAATTTATCAAAAGCAAAAACAACAGCAAGAAATTCCTTTTCGGTCATGGCATACTTCGATTGTGCGGGATTAAGTGTGTGACTAGAGTAGTATATAGGCTTAAATATCTTATCGATTTTCTACCCTAAAACAGACCCTACGGTAGTGTCACTAGAATCACACATAACCTCAAACCCTTGCGACCAATCAGGTGCAACTAGAATAGGTGCGGTCACTAACGACTTCTTAAGCATGTGAAAAGCATCAACGCACTCTTGAGTGAAAACAAAGGGAGTGTCTTTAGTGAGCAAGAGTGTAAGTGGCCTAGAAATCTTGGAGAAATCCTTGATAAAAGCACCGGTAAAAACCTACATGTCCAAGAAATGCAATGAGGGGCTTCAAATTCGTGGGGATGGGCAAATTTTCAATTGCCACAACCTTGGCTTTATCAACCTCAATCCCCTTACGTGAAATTTTATGGCCTAGCACTATGCCCTCTTCTACCATGAAATGACACTTTTCCTAATTAAGCACAAGATTGGTGCCTTCACACTTTTGCAAAACTTTATCAAGATTATGCAAGCAATCATCAAAGGAGTCTCCAAACACACTAAAATCATCCATAAAGACTTCCAAAAATTTCTCAATCATGTCCGCGAAGATAACCGTCATGCATCTCTGGAATGTTGCGGGTAAATTACACAACCCGAAAGGCATTCGTCTAAATGCAAAGGTACCATAGGGACATGTAAAGGTAGTTTTCTCTTGGTCTTTAGGATCAATGCAAATTTGGTAGTAGCCACTAAAACCATTAAGAAAACAATAAAAAGCATGACCACTTAACCTCTCTAACATTTGATCAATAAAAGGCAAAGGGAAGTGATCTTTCCTAGTGGCATCATTCAATTTTCGATAGTCAATGCAAACACGATAACCGGTAACTAAACGGGCAGGGATCATTTCATTGTTTTCATTAGGTTGAACGGTCATACCTCCATTATAGGCACCACTTGAGTAGGGCTTACCCACTCACTATCCGAGATGGCGTAGATGATTCCAAGCTCAAGCATCTTCACCATATCCTTACGCACCACCTCTTGGAGGTGTGGATTAAGCCTTCTTTGACATTGCCTTACCAGTTTCACATCTTCTTCCAATATGATCTTGTGCTTGAAAAACTCGAGGCTAATACCCCGGATATCAACCATCTTCCACCCAAAGTCCTTCTTATGACTCCTTTGCACTTTCATGAGCTTTTCTTCCTGCAAAGATGTTAGTGCCGTAGAAATAATCAAAGGCAACAAATTATCGGACTCAAGAAAAACATACTTAAGGTGCTCCAGGAGTGGCTTTAGTTCCAAGTCTTTTGGTGGCTCCTCAATAGACGGCTTTACTTTCTCACTATTTAACCCAAGTTCCAAATATTTGTGTCGTGACGCTTCTAGAAAAGGCGTTGCCTCCAACTCACAAGCCGCTTCCCGCAATTCTTCATTCTCATCATGAATTGTGCTAGATTTCATTAAGCACTCCTCCACCGGCTCTTGATATCCCTGCGTATTAGTAACTTCAGATACATAAGAATATATGGAATCAACTTCATCACATTCCTCAATATCGTCATGAGGGTACTTAATGGCATCAAACACATTCATGGTCACATTCTCATCTCTTACTCTCATAGTGATGTCACCTTTAGCCACATCTACATTGACACCCCCGGTAGCAAGAAAAGGTCTTCCTAGAAAAGTGAATTTCTAGGGTCCTCCGCAATATCTAGCACGACAAAGTCGGCCGGAAAAACAAACTTATCAACCTGAACTAACACATCCTCCAAAATTCCCATAGGTCTCCTAAGAGTCCGGTCGACCATTTGTACAGTCATATTGGTCTCGGTCAATCTACCTAGGCCCAACCTCTCATAAATACTCCTAGGCATGAGATTCACACTATCACCTAGGTCACATAAATCTTTTGGGAATCTAATAGAGCCAATGGTGCAAGGAATAGAAAAACATTCGGGGTCTTTCTTTTTAGGCGGAAGCTTGTTTTGAAAGACCACGGAGCATTCTTCATTTAGGCACACAACTTCATCCATTTTGGCCTTTTTGGACAATATCCTTTTCAAAAACTTAACATACGAAGGCATGTTGGCAATAGTATCAACCAAAGGGATATTAATCTCAACCTTGTGCAAAATGTCAAGGGACTTGTTTTGACTCTTAGTTAGTACATCCTTTTTAGGACCTCTAGGGGGAAAAGGTAAAGTGCTTACATCAAAAGGTGTAGAATAAGTATTCATACCATTGCTACTTTTATCTTTCCTTTGTGGATTGGAAGTGGTTGTGTTCCCTTTGCTAGTCGCTTTAGAAGCCTCATCATCTTGTTTGTGAGCTTCACTATCTTGCTCCCCAACAACTTGATCTTCACTTTTTTTCTCTACCACATCATCCTCTTTGCCCTTATCATGATCTTCAACTCTCTCCTTCAACCCGATGTCAGTACCAACCAACTTGCCACTTCTTGTCGAGATAGCATTCACTCCCTTAGGATTTCTCACGGTGTTACTCGGCAAGCCTCCAACCGGTGCGGTATTGGCATTTTCGGTCAATTGACCCACTTGAGTCTCAACGTTCCTCAACGCCGATTGAAATGTGGTGGCATTGGTTTTAATGTCCCTCAACTCCTGACCTGATCTTGAAGTGTTTGACCTTGGTCTTGAAGAGTCCTTCCTTGATCTTGGAGCATTCTTCCATGCTCTTGAAACGTCTTATTAATTTGCTCCAAGAGAATATCGGTCGAGCTCTTTTGTGGAATGGGGCTAAAGGTGGAGGTTGAGAATAGCTCCCTTGAGAGAAATTTTGATGAGCATTCGGATGTTGGTAAGTTCCGGATTGTTGTTGTCGTGGAGCTTAATTGCTTTGATAAGAAGGGCCTTGTTGAGGCCTAGAAGATTGCCCTTGATTCGGACCACGACCCCAAGTCAAATTAGGATTCTCACACCAATTTTGTGGAACTCCTTGAAAATCAAAATTTTGAACACGGCCTTGTCCCACATAGTTGGCATAATAGGGTTGTGTGTCCAACATCAAGCTAGTGTCCATGGGAGTAATGATGGGGTTGGTCACATTAGGGTTCCATTCCATTTGTCCCGCATTCAACTGTCCCATAGCATAAACATTCATCAAGGATTGTTGGAGTGTGCTCGGATTGGCTAACAAGGAGTTTGCTTGTGATGCAATGTAGGAATTAGGCGGTGTAGGCATGTTGCACTCATTGGCCGAGTGTCCACCACCACAAATTTGACATAAATGAGCTTTCTTGTTTTCTTGAGCCATCTCATCCATATTTTGTTCCATGGCCAAGACTTTGTTTTCCAAGTTGGAGTTCCTCTCAGGTTCATCAACCATGGCGGTTACAAGTGGCTTCTTTTCTCTCACTTGCCTTCTCCCCGAACTCCATTGCCTATTTTTTTCACAAATATATTCAATGGTAGCTAGTGCCACATCCATTATAGATCCTTCACATGCCAAATTTAGTTGTTGCATTGAATTGCCATCCAAATTTCTATAAAATAGATGCACTTGGTCCCATGCTTCAAATCCATGTTGAGGGCATTTTCGTAACATAGTTTTGAATCGATCCCATGCCTCAAATAGGTTTTCACCATCTAATTGCTCAATGTTAGAGATGTCGGATTTTAGGTCAAGGGCCTTTGATGGTGGAAAGTACTTGAGTAAAAATGCACTTGCAACTTGGTGATGACGGTCAAATTATACCCGTAAATGTCATCAACATTATCCTTAAATCGAGATTAATAATATATATTTCATATTAAATCACATGTTTATATTTATTATTTAAGGTTAAGTGATTATTAATATGATATTTGGTATTTAGCTGTTTTTATTATTAAAAGACCAATTTATTGTGCGATAAATGCTGATTTTGTAGATCACGACAAATCGAGAGGATTAATGTCATTCAATCAATGATCTCAAGATAATAGAGGAAGAAAATCGGAGCATTAAATGAAAGATTAATCGATCAACACGAAAAGCGCGCGGGGGGAACAAGTCAGACAAAGAGCCGCGTTTAACACGTGTAAAAAGGGCTCAGTCGACCGAGCCTATCCATTCGGTCGACCGAGTATGTCGGCTCGGTCACTTTTCGGATTTTTTCGTATTTACCTTCTAGATCCTTCATAAGTCGGCAGAAACCCCTATATAAGCAACAGCTACGAGAAATTGTAAAACACACCAACACATCCCATCATCCCTTCATTCTTTCTTCAATCTTACAATTCATAATATAACTTTGATACAATGTAGAATAATTTGAGGGTTTCCAGCAATTTAAGGGCTGCAATATGTAAGCCTTTATTTTCTGTTTCTTTTATTTTAATTAATCCCTCCCAATTATGCTTTATCGTTTGAATTAGTTAATCATAGCTAGATGATGTAGATCTAGGCTATGACGTTAGGGACGTGGAGACTCCTTGTCTATGGGGATCCCATAACCTACGTCATAGACTTAGTATTTATTCATGAATCTGTATTGTTTAATTAATACATATCTAAGTTAGTTTATATGAATGCTTTACGAGTTACTGTTTAATCTGTTCTGTATGATGAAACGCTGAGAGATATGTTCAGGGATGTAATCTGGGGACGAAATTGATTCGGGTGACCGAATGAGTTCACTCGGTCGACCGAGCCCACCTATTCGGTCGACCGAGCCCTGTTTTATCCGTTAAATAGCCACGCCTTTATGGTTAGGTTAACTTAATAGAATTTATCATCTCGGAGGTATGGCTATGGCTACGTTACTCGCTTAGTTTAATTAAAACGTGTAAAAGGAAATACCAATATAAAACTCTTAGGTAGGCTTATGAATTGATCTTCGGACGCTCAAATGCTATCTAGGTAGGTTTATATTTGGGAATTGCATGCACCTTCTTATACGTCGTCGAGATTAGCATGAGACTATAACTTGGTAATTGCTAGTTGGACGAGAGCTTGAGTGATCGTTTAGGAAGTACGCCAACCACAGAATGTTGCCTGGACGAGGTGTACGATTAATATCGGCATCCTGTAGTCGTAAGTATGTGAGTTATATGAGATGGAGGCACTAAAAGGCGAAGTCACGTAACAATATCACAGTTGATTTAGTGACTTACCGTGCTAAGTCAAGTTAAAGAGGATGACTCCCGTAGCCAATCTAAGATAGATACAAACGGATTGACAGCTTAATAAGTTCGATTTATTATATAAATTATCTAGGTCCAAACGATAAAGACTATAATTGGGGAGGTTAATTACGCTGTGTCGAGTCGTGTCTTTACTTTTCTTGTCTTATGTTGGTCGTAGACGCGCTTCATGTCCTTGACATGTTTAATTAATTGTTTGTATATAAGATGATCCGCAATTGGCTCCCTGTGGGATCGACCTTGATTCACTATAGCTATACTACGATGGGCCTAGTCCTCTTGCTAGTATTGGTTTATGGTGGTCAAGTATTTTATAACCTGATTGACCCCGATCAAGTTTTTGGCGCCGTTGCCGGGGAACCAACGGTCAATTTTATATATAAATAATTTTCTTATTCATGTCAAGTTTTATGTTTTAGAGTCTGTATTTACGTTTTGAGTCCCTCTGGTTGTCTGCTCTGTCTGAAAATTCCAGATTCTTAAAATAAAAAAAAATTAAAAATTAAAAATATATTCGATAGACCGAGAGACCTCATTCGGTCGACCGAGAATTTATTTTTGTTTTATTCTGGTTCTATTTTCTGGAATTTCGCGTGTCTGTTTATCCCCGTATGTTTAATCCGTAGGTCTGATAGCAGCATGGGAAACCATGTTAAAATCAGTATACGGTCTGTTTTGTTTTTCTTCTGTTTGCAGAAACCAGGGAAGCAATAATCTGAGTCAGTAATTTTTCGCGGGCGTTGAGAAAATAACCCAGCAAACATGTGGAGCTACGAATCTAAGATGGGAAAAGCGATGGAAGCAATACCATTAAAGCACCAAGATGGCTCCGGAAAAAATTTTAAAGGCTTAAATTCTTCGTGGTACAATGTTGAAGGCAAGGTACTACCTTTTTTTTGCTTATGTTTTACTACCTTGTGGTTTTTTGAGCATAAGTTAGCCTATACATAAACCTTAGTATGAATCTTGGCCCGGAGTTGGTTTGTAAGAATAATTTTATTAGTGTCAAAGGTTTTGCCCCATATCCTGCCTCATTGTAGAGGTGTAAGAAAACATGTAGTCGTTGAAAGGAAGCAGTGAATAAAGAGTTCCTCGTAGTTCTGTTAAAATCTCTTTGTCCTATGCATGAGATTGTTTCTACTGGCCATGGGAGCAACAAATTGTGTAGTTTAAGCATTCAAAATCTAAAGAAGACGTTGAGTTTTGAGAGAACACCATCTTCTCGCTTTCTGAGTTTTATGGTGATGGCTTCTCGGTGAACCCACCTTAAATGTAAAATGAGATTACGCTTTGGGTGAAAATTTAGAAATCGGAGACTCTTAGTACATGGGTTCGAAATGGTCTAACCATGGTCAAGGCGAGTTCAACCGAGCTTCGCTCAATCTACTCCCTCCACGTGTGATGTACGTTATGCTAGCCTACAAGACTTAGCATAGCCGATAAGCCTTCGGGCTAAACGGGGCTTATCTTGACGGATTGGCCTGAACTCTCACATATGTTCCAACGAATAAGACGGCGTAGGCTTGTCTACATAACCGACCTTATTCGGAGTACTTAGATTCATTGTTTCTTATTGTCAAGGCCAAAACCATAATTTTAGCCGAGTTTCTTAGAATTCACTAGTTCCTAAAACGAGAGCCGAGGTAAGAGCTTTGTATAAATGGTATGGATAAATGTCGTTTCCTAGGTCTCACAATCAAGGGAAGGGTATTAATCCGCAAAAGCAACAAGCCCACTTCTTATAGTGCTCAGAGGGGTCAATATCTCGTGATCCAAGAATAATGACCGACAAGGATACTGCTTTGAAAAGTCGAGTGAGGACTTTAAACTCGTAACTACTTTTTAAAACCCTTAGGATTTCTTTTTTAGGATTTTAGGTTTTGTTTTCTTTGAGTCAAATAAGAGTAACGTGACATATGTTGAGGTTTTTTATTTTGCCGTGTTCCGATGGCCATTGGGCTAAGGATGTGCAAAACTTTTTTACTCAATATAGGCCACGTGAAATAGAGTTCCGTAGGAGAGTCGAGAAATTGCTAAAGAAAAAGAAATTTAGCAATCCACCTTAAGATGGAAGCATTAAGAGAGCTTGAGAATTACTGAAAATGTTACAGAGAATGATTGGTGCGAACAAGAACAATTTTGGTCAAATTCTAAAACTTTTTAGGTGATCCAAGTGAAAATACAAAGTGGTGTGCAATTCATTCTGCAATTATCCTTATCTTTCCCTTTACACTTTTTCACCTTCAAAATTTTCGATCCTCTCACCAATCTGCCCCGAAAGTTCACATTTCTAACCATTCTTTCATTGCCTCTCTTTCTTTCCATCTGTTTCACTCTCCCACCCAATCTCAATGCCTTAACCATTTTCAGCCCACCCATAAACACAATTTCTTACCCACCCTTTATCTTTTCTTCCCAACCTTATGTGTATCTTTTTCTAAACCCATCATACTCTCAACCTCCATTTTGTTTACAAAATACCTTTGTGTTGCGGAATTTGAAATGTTGCTAAGCTTTCATGATTATTTTTTATCATTTTGATTTTCATGATCCTAGTTGGGGGAAGTGTAGCTCTAACCCTAGTTAGACTTCAAAGAGTTTTTGGTTCGATCAAAGTACAACTTATCTTTCTAACGGAAGTTATAAATTTCACATTTTTTCCGACTATTCCGGCATTTCTAGATGATAAGTTTTATTCTACACTATCACACCGATCCGACCTTATTGATGACGGTTATGACTTTTACGTGATACATTGGGTTATTAGTAATTTCGAGGAGTTGCTACATCTCCCTAAGTTGTTGATATCCAATGCAAGCGAGAAGTTTTTATGTTAAGTATTTGATTTTATCTTTAGTCAATAGGTCGATTCAATCTGCTATACCTTACCCAGCTTTCTTTTTATACTCGAATGAATACATAGTGAGCTACCCACCTCGTGTTTTCCCACGTCGGGTAATGCTTTTTGAACTTTGTCTTCTCCACCCGGTTTTAAGAATATTTAGGCGGTGGAGGTTGTAGATGAAGACCACCATCTTTAGTTGCTTGTTTATTTTTCTTTCTATTTAGTATTTTTCTTTTCCCTTGTCATTGGTTGTATAAAATAAAGTGGCTTAAACTGTTTTTAGGTATTTATACCTCATTACTGCCACATTATTCTATACCTTCCATAGACATGGTGTTATTAACGGTTTCGTGGAGTTTGTCTGCTTATACAGGTTTTCACTTGCTTCTCCACAACGTGCTGAAATTTACTCTGATATTGTTCCTTTACTTGAGAGCCGTTTCCAGAGCTAATTCTTTTTCTTAAATTCTCATTTATTTTTGTCATTGAGGACAATGCCATGTTTAAGTGGGGGGTAGGAGACTTAGCTATGTTGTTATGATTAAAATTTGAATGAAACGGTAGAAAAATCGAAAAATTGTAAATTTGAATACATACCATATTATTTATCTCGTACACTTTAGAATTGTGAGTTCCTAGCTAAGAATTGATAGGAAAGGAACCAAGTTTCATGAGAACGTGATCATTTTATACTTATGTTAAGTAAATTTAAGGATATTCATGCCCGCTTTTGCAAGTAGTTATTTATTATTCAATTACTCAATCAGTGAATCGAGTTTACCGCAAATCAAATCATAATAATCAAGAAATTATGTGTACATTGCATAGATGATTGGTTATGTAGACTTAGTGACGATACTTATTGGTGATGTATTCTTATCTTCTTGCCAACAAAAGCGGAGTAATAAGCTTGAGACGTACTGTGTTTTAGCAAAATGTTAGACACTCGGCTTGTAGTAACATTACCAAAGTAGCCCCGCGCTTGTGGTAATATTCAATGCTATGCATGATCTAAGATAGGGGGGATACTCTAAAAAGTT
This sequence comes from Gentiana macrophylla, assembly GCA_026214975.1. Lineage (NCBI taxonomy): Eukaryota > Viridiplantae > Streptophyta > Magnoliopsida > Gentianales > Gentianaceae > Gentiana > Gentiana macrophylla. Next base: position 81,613,250 of record CM047817.1, on the reverse strand, counting down.
TTCTTCCTTGAGATTAATAGTATTTGAAAAATATGAAGATATGAAAAGAATATTCAACTCTTTAAGAGGCTTTGAGTAGTACTCGGTCTCCAAGTCCAAAACCCTATAGATACGCTCTGCTTATTGCTCTAAGTGCTCTAAACCAATGCGAGGCATAAGAAGTATGAATGCGGAGGTTGGTAGATTGAGATTGCGGTTAGCATAAACTCGATCTTGCCACGAATATATAAAACTAAATGCACATGCACACATCACTGATTCATAATAAGTAGTGAATAATGGATATCTTATGAGCATGACTAGTATGAGTTGACTTGAGTTTCTTGTGTAAGTATGATTTGACCATAAAAATGTTGTCTTGGGAATGACTTATTGATGCTTTGTTCGGGACGATCAAAGTCTAAGTGGGGGTAGTTGATGACGGTCAAATTATACCCGTAAATGTCATCAACATTATCCTTAAATCGAGATTAATAATATATATTTCATATTAAATCACATGTTTATATTTATTATTTAAGGTTAAGTGATTATTAATATGATATTTGGTATTTAGCTGTTTTTATTATTAAAAGACCAATTTATTGTGCGATAAATGCTGATTTTGTAGATCACGACAAATCGAGAGGATTAATGTCATTCAATCAATGATCTCAAGATAATAGAGGAAGAAAATCGGAGCATTAAATGAAAGATTAATCAGATCAACACGAAAGCGTGCAGTGGGGAACAAGTCAGACAAAGAGACGCGTTTAACACGTGTAAAAAGGGCTCGGTCGACCGAGCCTATCCATTCGGTCGACCGAGTATGTCGGCTCGGTCACTTTTCGGATTTTTTCGTATTTACCTTCTAGATCCTTCATAAGTCGGCAGAAACCCCTATATAAGCAGCAGCTACGAGAAATTGTAAAACACACCAACACATCCCATCATCCCTTCATTCTTTCTTCAATCTTACAATTCATAATATAACTTTGATACAATGTAGAATAATTTGAGGGTTTCCAGCAATTTAAGGGCTGCAATATGTAAGCCTTTATTTTCTGTTTCTTTTATTTTAATTAATCCCTCCCAATTATGCTTTATCGTTTGAATTAGTTAATCATAGCTAGATGATGTAGATCTAGGCTATGACGTTAGGACGTGTGGAGACTCCTTGTCTATGGGGATCCCATAACCTACGCCATAGACTTAGTATTTATTCATGAATCTGTATTGTTTAATTAATACGTATCTAAGTTAGTTTATATGAATGCTTTACGAAAGCCATCGCTTAACTGCTCGTATGATGAAACGCCGAGAGATATGTTCAGGGGATGTAATCTGGGACGAAATTGATTCGGGTGACCGAATGAGTTCACTCGGTCGACCGAGCCCACCTATTCGGTCGACCGAGCCCTGCTTTTATCCGTTAAATAGCCACGCCTTTATGGTTAGGTTAACTTAATAGAATTTATCATCTCAAAGAGGTATGGCTATGGCTACGTTACTCGCTTAGTTTAATTAAAACGTGTAAAAAGGAAATACCAATATAAAACTCTTAGGTAGGCTTATGAATTGATCTTCGGACGTTCAGCGTTATCTAGGTAGGTTTATATTTGGGAATTGCATGCACCTTCTTATACGTACGTCGTAGATTAGCATGAGACTATAACTTGGTAATTGCTAGTTGGACGAGAGCTTGAGTGATCGTTTAGGAAGTACGCCTAACCACAAGAATGTTGCCTAGACGAGGTGTACGATTAATATCGGCATCCTTAGAGTCGTAAGCGTGTGAGTTATATGAGATGGAGGCACTAAAAGGCGAAGTCACGTAACAATATCACAGTGATTTAGTGACTTACCGGTGCTAAGTCAAGTTAAAGAGGATGACTCCCGTAGCCAATCTAAGATAGATACAAACGGATTGACAGCTTAATAAGTTCGGCTTTATTATATAAATTATCTAGGTCCAAACGATAAAGACTATAATTGGGGAGGTTAATTACGTTGTGTCGAGTCGTGTCTTTACTTTTCTTATCTTATGTTGGTCGTAGACCGCCTCTATGTCCTTGACATGTTTAATTAATTGTTTGTATATAAGATGATCTGCAATTGGTTCCCTGTGGGATCGACCTTGATTCACTATAGCTATACTACGATGGGCCTAGTCCTCTTGCTAGTATTGGTTTATGGTGGTCAAGTGTTTTATAACCTGATTGACCCCGATCACTTGGTCCCAAGTATGTCGGGAATCATGAGCCAAAGATGAATACCACTCCCTAGCCTTTCCTTTTGATGGAAAAAGGAAACAAAAGTAGCCGAGTCGCTTCCCCACTAACCCTGTTGATCTTCACCGTCTTGCATACCTCTAGGAGGCTATTGACAAAAGTACTCGGATCATCCGTAGCTCTTCTCTCAAAATCAGCATTATTCGCAAGTAGGTGCCACGTGTGTTGCCTTATGTCCAAGTTATTAGCCGCAACATTGGGTACTCGAATAGGACTATGGCCCGTAGTAGCCATTGGTGTCACATAGTCACTACAAAGTCTCACCGGTTGATTACCCACTTGGTTCACTTGAGCTTGTGGCATGTACTGTTGAGGGTTCACCATAGGGATTGGTTGAGGATTAGCTTGAGGGATGAATTGTTGAACATAGGGGTTGGCCATTTGAGGAAATTGGTTCATCATTGGATTCATCATAAGATTGAATTAGGCCATTTGCATCATCATTTGTTGATATTGTTGGAGAAATTGGGGGTCTATTTGTGGAGTTTGGAGAGGGATATTGGTTCGTGGTTGAAGGTTATTGTTTGGTGGGGTATCACGTATAATACTCCCTTATCTAGATAGAGGTTCCACAGTTGGGGAAGGTGGGTTTGATGGTCGACCTTGGAATTGAGTTGCATCACCTTCCTCAGTCGGATCTATACTCTTTCCTCGATCCATACCCCGGTCGAAATCAAGGTCTTCGTTTCCCGTAGCCATACTAAAACTCTTGGAACTTGAACTTCCACTTTCCAATTCTTGACTTACTTCTTCAACTAGAATCCCCTTGTTGCACAAAGCATTTCGGTGCCTAGCCAAAGCTTCAATCTCAGGAATGTATGGAAATAACGGTTCCTTTGAGCTTCGGGTCATGCACTACAAGAAGCAAACAACAAGAAAATAATAAAAATAAAACAACCTAAGCCCAAGTCTTCCAATGACTTGATAGATATTGATTAATTCCCCGGCAACGGCGCCAGAAAACTTGATTACCAAAGTAGTAACGACCAACCTTAACCGGTAGAGTACCGGGTCGGAAGCACTATATAAGTGAGCCAAGTCGTATCCCACGAGGAATCAATCGAGTACCAAAGTCATCTTCATACTTACACACAAATTTATCTTTTCCTTTTAGGAAAATAAGCCAATAGGAAAACAAATTTCCTAGTTATCCAATAAGAAAACTACTTTCTTATTTATAATTATTTAACACATAAATTATTACATTATCCATATTATAATTAATTAGGAGAAAATTTCTTTTCCCAAAACCAAATAGAAGTGGTGCCATTTTGTGTGCTAATTGGGATAATAGAAAATATGTTTTCTATATTATATATTATTTACCGAATAAATAATATCCGCATATTCATTAAATAGACCAAATATTTAATTTATTTTCGAGGTTCCACAAAACAAGAAAACACTCGCGTGTTAGGAGCCAACCCGGGGACCATGGACCTATAACCAGTAGCTACAATATATTGAATAAAATATTCATCGAACAGAACATTTCTACTCAACTTATTAATTTCTGAATTACGCCACCATAAATCCGAAACTGAACTTTATCGATTATAGATATAACTTATTCTCAGAAAGTCGAGTCAATATGTGTCCATTGATATAATCACCACATACAGACTAACCCTCCATAGACTATCCGTAAAGAAGTGGGAATGTTTCCGTAAACCTTCTTCACTACATCTTATCCTTATTTACCATTAACCCACTAGTGATCAATTAGTTCATAACCAATATGAATTCGGCCGATCGATCAGTTTCTAGGATTAACAAATAAGGGGATTGTCTTTCTACTTCCCGCAGGAAGGAATGGATTCCATATCTGTGAGACACACACTCCTCACTCATTCTAGAATAGTGCCAACGTGAATGTGATTCGGACCACGCCTCTTAGCGATCCTTAACGAACACATCAAACCCTATCTTGAAACAAGTAGGAGTATGCAATCACTTCAGGATTAAGGTTAATCCATATATGATCATCTTGTGATTTAATAAGATTTCTCAATCACGGAATTATATGAGAAATGCATTTTAAATCGTTCCAGTCCTATATGACTACATCAATATAAATGCCCCACTTAGATAACCAATATCGACGGTCCGGATAGGACGGTCACACCTTAAAGTGTTCTGGGCGCATTAATGGTGGTTTAATCAATAGATCCATACTTTGATTAAGTTCACCATGGACTTACAGTTCAAGTGTATCACCATAAACTTAATCCTCACGTGTGACACACACTAAGTTATATGGGTACATATGATACGACTTGGGGTTTTCAGCAGTGTATAATATATAAGCAGAAAGCAAATAATAAGATGAGAATAAATATGTCATTTATTAATTACAAAAACAATTACATAAATTGTCTTTCGGGCACTACTTCCAACAATATCCCACTTGCCCGTATAGACAAGCAACAATTGTCTCTCGGGCACTACATCCAACAATCTCCCACTTACCCGTAAAGACAAATAACAATTGTTTTTAGAGCACCACACCCTTATTCTATATATCCACAATATTCTCCCACTTGCTCTAAAGCAGATGAGACATATCTCCAAATTTCATACCCGCCAAGTGTTTATCAGTGACATTAGATGCCACACGACTTGGTAAACTAATCAGCTAGGTTGTCGGCTCAAGGCGATCTTTTAGGTCCGAAACATCGCCTTTCTACACGGTCTATCTGATCAGGTGGTACTTTCTTTCAATATGATTTTGACCTCTTGTGACTGTGAAGATCATTTGCATGAGCTACCTCGCAACTATTTTTATAGTAAAATGGTTTCGGCTCATCGAGACCTGGAATCACTTCCCGATCCAACAAAAAAGTTCTCAAGCCACACTGTCTCTTTAGCTGCTCCAAAAGCTGCTATGTATTTGACTAACAGAGTCAAATTGGCAGTGCTAGATTGCTCCAGACTATAGCTCCATCACTATGAGTAAACACTGAGCCCAAGATCGACTTACGTTCATGCTTAATCTGACTTAAAATCAGAATCAGTGTAGTCAACAATACTCAGGTTTGCACCCGAATACTCAAGCATACAATTCCTCATTCTCTAAAGATACTTGAGGATGCACTATACTGCTTACCAATGCTCGAATCCAAGATTTGAATTTAATTTGACTTTTAATATTTTGACATTCTTTATCCAAAAGAGAAATTATTCTTATCCCATTTTCTCTATATCCGAAGATTGAGAGAATTATTCTGTGAGGGGTTGGGTAGGAAACCTCTCATTGAATATTGCGTACAAAAATGCATCATGATCTTAACAATAAGATGAATTGGATACTGCCAAAGAACTTGTTCACATGAATTCGACCGAACCAAATTCTAAGAATATAGTCCACTTCTCTAATTCAGAGAAGCTTGGCTCATCAGTTCTTGACTTCAGATAACACACCCATGTTTCTTACAATTGTTGCAGTGTCACCTTTCATTAATACTAACGTCTACTACTTTACTAATATTGATTCCCTGGTCTACAAAAGACTCATCAATATTATGGTCAAGCCCATATATTTTAAACATGTGGATTTTAATGACCTAGAGGTTTTCATTAATCCACTGATGGATATAAGCATAGGCAGTCAATCTGCCATTGCCTTTAAGCTAAAAACCCTTATGTTCCAAATGAATTCAAGCTCCATTGTATGGCAAGAAAGTTTCAGGGCATCATCCCTGGTAATGCTTTCTAACGGATCAAGAAAGGTTGAATGGTGAGAAAGTTTCAGGGCATCACCCCTGTTTAACTCTCTACTTGTCAGGGAATTACCCCTAGACCACTTAGCATTGCTTTGAAAAGATAAACTTTCTTATTCATTCATCTCTTCTTCACGTAGATCCAATTACTCTCATAGGGCTTGAGATACTCAGGTGGTTCTACAAGATTGTGAACAGAACTGGAGTACCAAAACTCCATTTACAGGTTTATGTCTTTAAACCAACCTCTATTTATCAGAATCCTATACAGTCCTTGCAGAGGACCATAGGTTATCAATCACCCTCAGCAGGCTGTAAAGTCTACATAATCACAGCGGGTCAATGGTTAAACCATACTCCCACTGCTTTAGGGTGAATTGATATTCTGATCTGGTTCAGTAGTATTTATTAACGTAACCCCCCCACAACCAATGTTGGATGTGGTCTGATTAAATCAGATAGTAACTCCTTGAGTAACTTTACTTCAAGGTCCAAGGTTGTTATAAATACATTCACCTGGAAAGGCTATGACAGTACAACCGTCATTATCCGATCTTAAGAATCTTATAACCAACCTTTACTCATTCTATTAAGATATTTCATGAATAGTAACCATTTGAACGTGTATGCAAAATCTACAGTCCTACCTTCAAGCATAAATACTAAATGCATCTATTTGCAGAAGTGGAGTAAATTTACTTCACTCATTATCCACAAATTCATAGACATGTTCTAGGTAGACTTCTCAGTATCGCATAAAATGTAAACTGTTATTTTGCAACTAATATCTTAATTGAGTTAAGCAGTGTAATGTAGAATATCAATAATTATACAAGACAATACATGGTTTATCCTTTCAGTGAAACCATTTCACTCGGAGGTAGGCCAAGCATCAGTTCCAAATACTATGCTACAGCCTATATCTGAGAATGGAATACTCTCTTCTCTGGTGATATCATAGATTCCTCTAAATATTCAGATAACTAATCGGCGTTTCGATTAGTCTCAGACAAAATGTCTACCTCTCAAAAGCTCCCACTAGCTTGTATCCTTCACAAGACCCCGAAGGTCAATATGAACAAGCCGTGATACTTCTTTAGCTCTATTACCCTTTCCTAATTGAAAGGACACTTAGTCATTTTTCCTTTGAGCTAGTGTTCTTAGACTGGGAGATATGAATCACCCTTATCCAGTCTTCAGATATTATCTTTAGGATATATGCACTAGTCAATAGATGCTGAAGAATCATTTATCTAAATACGGAAACCATTTGTCTTAATATCTTATGATGTGTTACTCATACCTTTTCAACATTACTTGGTGGTTCTGACTTTATCAGACAAAAGTCCGAGTCTCAGAATCGTATACAAATGTCATATTTACTTTCTTTAAGGCAACTATATTATCGATTTGAAAGTGAATCCATTCGTTACAACGAATCTGAAAACAAAATTAAATTTCTACGATATACAAGGATTAAAATCCGAAATTTATTTCCTTATATCACTCCCACTATCTCAGCTGAAATAACTTCTCGTTGTCTACTCTTTAATCATTAATGCCTAGCCACCTCATTCTTATGAAAAGAACTTAGCTTCCGCGTCAAATTACTCGGTTAAAAAAGTCTCTAAGGATTCATAGGTTAGTAATCCGAAATCACTTTCCTTATCCCTTACTTTCTTTTTATTAATATTTCGGTTTAGCCTTTAGCTTATTTAGTTTTGATGACTTACACTTGTAGACATTTGCCTTCCCATTCTCGGCTTTTTATAAAAGGAAATGAGCTTGAACTTGCAGTTTATAAGAGTAGACACTACTCGTAAACTGTGGGATGTGTGGTGAGATTGATATCAAATCATTCTCGTCATCTTTGAACTAATATCGGTTGTCTCTCGTTCAAAACGAGTGACAGCGGTGACATACTCATCAATGTCACTTAAGTTTGAAGGCTTAAGAGGGAAATCCTCCACTGAAAAATCAATTGCATTTTATGAGTTCAACGTTCTTGTTACTTTTCCACTTTTATGAAGTCGTTATCAGTCAATTTATCATGTTTAGCAGTTTAGATACCTTGAGATGATATGTAGTTGCAAAAATAAATTATGACAGAAATATAAATCAAATCATACACCACAACATATAATGGTTTTAGGAATTATAAACGTGATGTCATGCATGCAGTTTATCCTACCATTCCAAGGATTTAATCTCACACCTATAGTGCTGCCTCAGGGTAGGTCAAAGAGGTGACGATTAAATTGAGACAATCTCTCTCAACAACTAACTGAGAATCAAACATCTCTATTTAATTGCTGATTACCTTCCCTTTTCAGCCAAGATATTTCCTAAAATATCCTTTAGAGTGTTACCTACTATTTTAGATCTCAATGTACGCCCTGAGTATGCCGCCTCAGGGTCGGTCAGTGACTCGACGAGTACTCAAAATTCTATCCTTTCAGAGACCAAGCCTTGAATTTTGATAGGGGTGAAAGACACCCTCAGGGGGCCGAAATCAAAGCGGCACGAGGCGTCACCCTTCTCTCACACGCTTGTGTCAACAGTAGAGGCCGTGGGGTCGGTTGTCATCTTCCCCTCTCCCACTCGTTATTTTGAAAAATAGGTTGTCTTATTAGGATTTTCAGAATTTCTTTACAGCCCGGAAAACAATAAATCATGAATATTTAAATTAATCCTCCCACTAGTTCATCGGTTCCAAATACCGTCTAACAAATGTCATTTTTTCACGACTTTCCAATTTCTCGGATTTATAAATTCTTTGTGTAGACACTACACAATCAAAATTCACCAAGAATTTTATAATCCCAATACATTAGGACTTTATGAATTTTCTAATAATTCACAAAAACAATAAATCACGAAATTTAAAGCTCCCACTAGTTTATCGGTTCCAAATACTGTCTAACTAGCGACACTATATTCATGATTTTCCAATTTATAAATTATATAGAAATCTTTCGCGTAGACACTACACAAGTAAAATTAACCAAAGAATTTTATAGTCCTAATAATGTAATGATAAAAATTTTGGATCTCAGAATTTTTTCAATAATCGAAAACAATAAATCATGAAAAGCAATCACCAACTTATCGGTTCCAAATACCGTTTAGTTAGTGTCCTATCTTTTCACGATTTTCCAATTTTACGATTATTAAAATCCCTTTTATGTAGACACTACATAATTAAATCCTCAAGGAATTTTAGATCTGAAATTAAATTTACCCCATAAATTTTATTTCTATCATGTGAATTTTATATCCCAATAAAATTCCGTTTTCTTAATTCAATATTAATTTAAATTAATTATCGTTTTCATACATGTCTAATTAATGCCAAAATTAATTTTCTACATGTATGCATATTCTAGGAGTGAAATTCATGAATATGATGCATGGTATGACATGGTTATATCACATAAATAATCATATAAGAAAATAAATGCGGAAAATTAAACCACTAAGATGTACCGTTGGTACCCCCGTATCTAATCTATAAAATTAAAATTAAATAAATAAATAAACCATACGTTCAAAGGATTTACTAATCTTCTATTTATCTGCTGCCACTGTGTATATTAATTTTCCGGTCCGTTCTTTTGACAAATCCGCCCCCAGCCGAGTTGGTTTGGATGACTTCCATCTATCGTGGTAGCCTGGGTTCGAATCCCAGTTGTTATAACTTTTTTTTTCTTTATTACACATAAGTGTATCTACTCTGGAAAAAGGTTGAATAAAAACGCGTCGTCGGGTTCAGACTTGAGTCTCCAATTTGAAGATCTTGCGTGTCCACCACCAGGATGTCACACTAGCTAGTGATAATGATCTTCGAATAAATTTATATATAACAGAGCCGCCGAAAATTATAATTATTCTAACTACTAGGCAATTAAATTACAACAAATAAATTACATTATTTCCTATAACCAAAAAAATTTTGGGTTTACAATAGATCTAATGGTAAACAAGTACCAACCACAATCCATTTCGTCAACCATAAACATTCAACCACACATATATATAAAAAAACATATAAAATAAGCAATTTTTATTCAGTTCCACTCCTTATTAATTAATTATGCAATCAAGATCGCAAAATCGCTTTAAACTAGCTCTGATACCACATGCTGGATATACAGAAACCCGAATCCGATCCATAATTAGATCGCCAGATCTGATTCACAGCACCGATCGAGACGCTCGATCATGTACAACGGAAGCTACGAATTAAAATTCATTTTTCAATTTTACCACGATATGATTCGCATAATAAATTAATCTACAAGAAGGTTAGTAGATTTACCCCAACCGGAGAGAAGCCGTGATCTTCCGAGTTGTATTTCCAAGCGACGACTGGTGGACGTCGATCCCGCATTCGAACCTCCTCGAATATGCCTTCAAGAAAAACCTAGTTTTTCTTCTTCCCAATGGCTAGGACGAGAAAACAAAATTTCTCCAATTTTTTTCAAATAGCCGTGGCCTATTTTATTAAAAATGGAGTTTGTTTTCTTGGTCTATTTTGTGCTGGGAGAAACTCTCTTTTAATAGGAAAATTAACTAATAATTTGAGAGTTTATCTTTTACACACAAATTTATATTTTCCTTTAGGAAAATAATCCAATAGGAAAACAAATTTCCTAGTTATCCGATAAGAAAACTAATTTCTTATTTATAATTATTTAACACAAATAATTACATTATCCACATTATAATTAATTAGGAGAAAATTTCTTTTCCCAAAACCAAATAGAAGTGGCGTCATTTTGTGTGCCAATTGGGATAATAGAAATTATGTTTTCTATATTACATATTATTTACCGAATAAATAATATCCGCATATTCATTAAATAGACCAACTATTTAATTTATTCTCGATGTTCCACAAAACGAGAAAACACTCGCGTGTTAGGCGCCAACCCGGGGACCATGGACCTATAACCAGTAGCTACAATAAATTGAATAAAATATTCATCGAACGGAACATTTCTACTCAACTTATTAATTCCGGAATTACGCCACCACAAATCCGAAACTGAACTCTATCGATTATAGATATAACTTATTCTCAGAAAGTCGAGTCAATTAGTGTCCATTGATATAATCACTACATACAGACTAACCCTATAGACTATCCGTAAAGAAGCGGGAATTTTTCCGTAAACCTTCATCACTACATCTTATCCTTATTTACCATTAACCCATTAGTGATCAATTAGTCCATAACCAATATGAACTCGGCCGATCGATCAGTTTCTAGGATTAACAAATAAGGGGATTGTCTTTCTACTTCCCGCAAGAAGGAATGGATTCCATATCTGTGAGACACACACTCCTCTTTCATTCTAGAATAGTGCCAACATGAAAGTGATTCGGACCGTGCCTTTTAGCGATCCTTAACGAACACATAACACCCTATCTTGAAACAAGTAGGAGTATGCAATCCCTTCAGGATTAAGGTTAATCCATATATGATAATCTTGTGATTTAATAAGATTTCTCAATCACGGAATTATATGAGAAATGCAGATTAAATCGGTCCAGTTCTATATGACTACATCATGTAAAAATGCCCCACTTAGATAACCAATATCGACGGTCCGGATAGGACAGTCACACCTTAAAGTGTTCTGGGCGCATTAAATGTGGTTTAATCAATAGACCCCTTACTTTGATTAAGTTCACCATGGACTTACAATTCAAGTGTATTAGCATAAACTTAATTCTCGCGTGTGACACACACTAAGTTATATGGGTACATATGATATGACTTGGGGTTTTCAGTAGTGTATAATATATAAGCACAAAGCAAATAATAAGATGGGAATAAATCTGTCATTTATTAATTATAAAAACAATTACATAAAATGTTTCGGGCGCTACTTCCAACATATTCATGATCTATTATTTCTTGGATGTTTATCAATCTTCCAGAATCACCAAAAATATACCTATTTTCAAAAAAATGAGTGGGAGTGGGGAATGTGACAACCAACCCCACAGCCTATATTGTTGACACAAGCCATGAGAGAATGGTGACGCCTCGTGCCGCTTTGGTTTCAGCCCCCTATGGACGACCCTTACCGCTATCAAAATTCAAGGCTTGGTCTCCGAATGGATAGGATTTTGAGTACTCATCGAGTCACTGACCTACCCTTCGGCGGCATACTCGGGGTCTACTTAAAACCTGAAACAGTCGGTCACACTCTTAAGGATATTTTTTGAAATATCTTGGTTGAAAAAGGAAGATAATCAACAATTAAGTGGGAATGTCTGATTCTTAATTCATTGTTGAGAGGGATTGCCTCAATTTAATCATCACCTCTTTGACCTACCCATCGGCGGCATTGAGGTGTGAGATTAAATCCATGGAATTGTAGGATAAACTGCATGCATGACATCACGTTTATAATTCCTAAAATCATTATTTGTTGTGGTGTATGATTTGATTTATATCTTTGTCATAATTTATTTGTACAACTACATGTCATCTCAAGCTATCCAAACTTCTAAACACGATAAAGTGACTGGTAACGAATTCGTAAAAGTGGAAAAGTAATGAGAACATTGAACTCATTAATTGTGAATGCAATTAATTTTCGGTAGTGGACTTAAGCCTTCAAACTTAAGTGACATTAATAAGAATGTCACTGCTATCACTCATTTTGAATGAGAGACAAATAAAATTAGTTCAAAGATGACGATAATGATTTTGTATCAATCTCACTAAGACATCCCACAGTTCACGAGTAGTGGATCCTCAAACAAACTGATAGTTCAAGGCCATTTCCTATTAAAGAAAGACAAATATGGGAAGGTAAAAATGTCTACAAGTGTTAGTCATCTAAACTAAATAATTTAAAGGCTAAACCGAAACATTAATGAAAGAAATCATAGGATAAGAAAACTGATTTCGGATTACTAACCTGTAAATCCTTAGAGACTTTCCTAACCGGGATTATGACTCGGAAGCTAAGTTCTTTTGTAAGAACAAGGTAGTTAGGCATTCATGATTAATGAGTAGACAACGGGCAAATATTCCAGCTAAGATAGTAGGAGTGATATAAGGAAACAAATTTCTGATATGAAATCAGATTTTATTCCTTGAATGTCAAAGAAATATAATTTCTTTTCAGATTTGTTGGAACAAATGGATTCATTTTCACATCAATGTCATAGTTTCCTTAAAAAAAGTGAATATGACATTTGTATACGATTCTGAGACTTGGACTTTTGTCTGATAAAGTCAGGACCACTAAGTAATGCTGAAAATGTATATGTAACACATCATAAATATTAAGACAAATGGTTTCCATATTAAGATAAATGATTCTTCAGCATCTAATAATTAGTGCATATATCCTAAAGATAAGAATTGAATAATGGATAAAGGTGATTCCTATCTCCTAGTCTAAGAGCCCCATCTCTAAGGAAAAATGACTAAGTAACCCTTCAATTAGGAAAGGGTAATAGAGCTAAAGAAATGTCATAGCTTGTTCATATTGACATTCGATGTCTTATGAAGGATACAAGCTAGTGGGAGATTTTGAGTGCTAGACATTTTGTCTGATGAGTACTCAAAACGCCGATTATTTTATTGAAATAATTGGAGGAATCTCTGATATGACCAGAGAAGCGAATATTCCATGCTCAGATATATGCTATAGTACAGTTTTTGGCACTGATGCTCGGCCTACCTCCGAGTGAAATGATTTGACTTCAAGGATAAACCATGGATTGCCTTATATAGTTGTTGATATGCTATAATGCACTTCTTAACTCAATTAAGATATTGGTTGCAAAATAATGGTTTACATTTTATGTAATACATACAGTGTTCTAAAAATCGCCCTGGGCGATCGCCTAGGCGCCGCCTAGGTCCTGGACGACCTCCAGGCGTCTCGACTTGGTTCTAGGCGATCACTAGTTTATTTTAAAAGACCCTGTAAAACTGAGCATAAAAAAAATATACATTTGTCACTTAGTTTATTTTGTTATTTTTTTCTACATGTTTTTTTTGTTCTTTTTCTACATGTAAAAGGGTAAAGAGGTAAAGGGGTAAAGGGGTTAAGGGTAAAGGGGTTAAGGGGTCGAGGGGTCGAGGTGTAAAGAGGTAAAGGGGTAAAGGGGTTAAAGGGTCAAAAGGTAAATGGGTTAATGGGTAAAGGGGTCAAGAGGTTAAAGGGTAAAGAGGGTCAAGGGGTCAAGGGGGTATAAGGGTAAAAGGGTCAATGGGGTAAAGGGTAAATATTGAGCGTATATTTCTTCAAAAATAACTATCAGTTAAACTTTGGTGTAAAAAATATAATTTGTAAGTCAATATAGTAGTTAAAATATAAACTACCATACATATAGCTTTATTTAAATTTAAATAGATTAAAAAGAACAAAAATAATAATAATAATATCACAACGAAATCATTTTTACGTTGAAATTACTGCAACTTTTCGCAACTTAATCCATAGTATGAAAAGAACATATATCACTAGATCTTAATTTGTTGAAAATAAAAATAAAATATATATTATCCAGACAGTTATTTAGAAATATCTATAAAGTCCTTTATAAACAACATGACGAAAATCGGGGTGTTACCACACTAGTTTATTTTAAAAGACCCTGTAAAACTCAGCAGCAAAAAATATACATTTGTCACTTAGTTTATTTTGTTATTTTTTTCTACATGTTTTTTTGTTCTTTTTCTGCATGTAAATGGGTAAATGGGTAAATGGGTTAAGGGTAAAGGGGTTAAGGGGTCGAGAGGTCGAGGGGTAAAGAGGTAAAAGGGTAAATGGGTAAATGGGTAAAGGATAGTCCCGTGGCAGTCAACTCATCGTTTTGGCAGTACACCTCAAATGCATTAATAATTGAAATATGCACATCAACAAAAGTAAAAAAACCAGGAAAAAAACAAACAAAAACAAAAAAAAAAAAAAAAAAAAAAAAAACACCAAAACAAAGGAGTTTCATTTAAACGAAGAAACAAAGAAATTGACACACTTGGTTGGGATATAAATGAAGCTATTGTAATTGTCAATGACTACAACAGAGTTTGCAAAATACTCTCTTGGTAGAGCTTTGTGTATCGGCAAAATTTTTTTTTTCGTCTTTCGGAAAGAAATTCATATGAAACAATGAGAATTGTTGCTTGCAGATACACCCAGAAGCATCTGATCGATCAAAGAATTAATGACTGCAAATCTTTAAAATCAATATAACCTCAAAACAAAAAAAGGCCATTGCATTGAGATTTTTGGTAGCATGTGATGAAGATGCAATTGTGAAATGTAAATATAGGGAAAGACAAATAGAACATGTAGGAAGTTTTTTTTAATAGAAATACAAAAAATCATGTGATGTAAATGTTTCTTTAAAACAAAAAGGCCTTCACCAATTTCAATTCATTGTCAACTCTTAATGAATTGCGATCTTTCAACAAATTAACCGATGAATTGAGCAGATTCCAATCTTAACGAATTCACACGATTTTGGAATTGACAGTAGAGAATAATCAAGAGAAAAATAAGTCAATATATGATACGTAAAGAGTACATCAATCTTCCATCATAAAACCTGACCAAATTTTTTACCACATCAATCTTCAAAAATTATCCATACTAACAAAAATCTTTATTGCATCATAAAATCTGCGGCATAGAAGACAGAGGAAAGTTTCACTTTAAATAGTTAGAATTGAACACTTATAGCACCTTTAACTATTTTATTCAAATAGCTACATCTGATAGCCCATTAATTCAAACGATATTTTTTAAACCGACGGTTCCACTCATAAAGTGAGATTCAACAAAACACTATTAGAACGATTTGAAAAAATACACATAACGGGGATGTAAGGCAATAATAGTAAAACCTTTGCCTTTCTCGCACACACGAAGAATGGCTCTATCATTCTCAAAGTATTGAAAAAAAAAATACACTAAACACAAAAACAATTTTTTTTAACACAAACACATCATCCTTAAAAGCATTAAAAGAAAATTTATGGAAAAACACCTCTAAAAATCCCTGTAGAATATATCATCCATGAGAGAGATTTGTGGGGATGAAATCAGTTATGAGTAGATTCGGTAGATGAGATTTTGCCGGAAGGGTTTGAATTTCAAAAGTCTGAATTTGTTGTAGTTGATAAGGCGGTAGACATACATGCTAATTATGGAAGAAGAAAATGATTTTGCTGATTTTTTTTTTCTTTTCTTATAGATGGGCACGTGTGTATAGGTCGACTTTTGGATCATTAGCGGGTCAGTATATTTTGTATTTATTGTAAAGAATATTGTGTAGTTATGGTAGAATATTTACCTTCCTTATCTGTAAATGTTCAATTGTATATTATATACACAATAACAATAGTATATCCAACTGTACATTAACTGGTCAGTATATTTTCTTAACACAAACACATCATCCTTTAAAAGCATTAAAAGAAAATTGTGGAAAAAAAAATTCACTTCTAAAAATCCCTGTAGAATATATCATCCATGAAAGCAAATAATTTGCACTTTTTCCATTCATGTGCGTACTTGGCGACATTATTTAAAAGCAGAAAAGAGTGTATCGCTTGACCACCGCTGTAATCGGCCAAAACAAAGTTCTCACGTTTAGCCAGAATAAGTAAGAAAGAAAAAATCAATTTAAAATTACCACATATAAAGAATGAAAACAACTGATTTCCGAACTTATTGTGTTTTCTTAAAATAAATATTATTGTACCTGAATGATGCCTCGTGATTGCAGGAAACATTAGGGATGCAGTTCGCCGATGGAAATTAGATGAGCGAGGAAACACAATTTTATATAAACGAAATGATTTTAGATAGTATTATTGGAGAGATTTGTTGGGATGAAATCAGTTATGGGTAGATTAGGTAGATGAGATTTTGCCGGAAGGGTTTGAATTTCAAAAGTCTGAATTTGTTGCAGTTGATAAGGCGGTAGGGATACACGCTAATTATGGAAGAAGAAAATGATTTTGCTGATTCTTTTTTCTTTTCTTATATTTGCGTGCGTGTGTATCAGTGTATGGGTCGACTTTCGGATCATTAACGGGTCAGTATATTTTGTATTTATTGTAAACAATATTGTGTAGTTATGGTAGAATATTTACCTTCCTTATCTGTAAATATTCAATTGTATATTATATACACAATAGCAATATAATAAGAAATATATTCCATATATTTTGTAATTTTTTTGTTGTAAAGAATATTATGTCATTATGGTAGAATATTTACCTTATATATCTGTAAATATTCAGTTGTATATTATAATTTGGAAAATCAATTCATTTCAGTCCCTTTAAAATTTAAATGCTCACCTTAAAAAATTTAAAAATTAAATACAATATCCAGTAATAACCGGAAGGGCTAATAAGGTGTCTACGTTTTTTTAAATTCTTGCAGCTGGTATATCATTTTTATTTAAGAATTTAGGTCAACTTTGCAGGTAAAAACCGGGTCAAAGGTAGATTACGGGTGTAATGGTAGATATAGAGATAGATTGTTGTTGTTATTATTATTATGATTTGTGTTTTTTAAATATTTTTTAATGCCGAATTTGTTAAATTTGTTAACGAATTTTTTTGATTCAAATTTCGGAAGGGTTTGTGGGGTGATTTAGGAGAGATTTTGTTGAAAGTTTGTTACCAAAATTGAATATTGGACTTTGCTATTAAAAAAAATCAATATACATTGAAAATATTTGGAGAGAGATTTTTTAGAATAGTTATTATTTTCTTAGATTTTCTTGGATAGACTGTATTTTAATTTATTTTTTTGTGTGCTTTTTTGTTTTGACAATGCTTTTTTTTTTTTCCGGAAATGAAGCGTGTCAATTGGGTTAAATCCCTTACTGTATATATTATATATATACAGATAATTAAAAAAACCAAAAAAATACAAAGCACCTTTTGACAAGTGGCAGCATTAAAAGCATTCACAGGTTATGATATGAAAATGAGGGACGTGGGTTAATGTGAGAGCTTCTTGCTCTTACAGTTAATAAGTAGTTAGATTTGGAGGTAGTACGCGGGGAAATGGGGCTAGAAAAAAGATTTTGTTTACCACACTTTTGGATCATCTTGTCGTTTATAGAACACAAATTGTTTGGTTTACTACACAATAAAATATCATTGAATCCTGTGCCTGTTCACCCGAGAGGAAGACTGTGTTTTATCCTAGTGGGACATTTCGATTCACCCGAAATAAGTTCTTTAGGACAGTGTCTTTTGACATGACTCAGAATATTGTGTTCGGTTGATCATTAGATTGATCGGTTGATTGTTATCTTTGATTCACTACAAAGATCGATACTCATTCGTGGTTCGTGGTTTGCATTGAGATCGATCATACGTGTTCGTGACGTCACTCGAAGCCAATTATTAAAACAGTTTAGTTCTTTGGAAGTAAACTTTTGAAATCGACTTGTCGTTTCCAAGTGGATTTGTCTGAGTAAAGTTTATGATATAATTTGTTGATCATTTTTGTACAAGCTTGTGTATATTTTCTTCACCTAGCAATGATTAGGGTGTTGTAAAGTATTAGAGCAATTTGTATGTTTATTTCCATTGTTTACGATCTGTTAAGTTGGAGTTTGGGGAGGAATTGGGTTGGAAATCGTTTTTTTTCGATTACAGATTGCTGGGAAAAACCCAGGCAAACGAGCGTTTGCACAAGGGCAAACGGGCGTTTGCGATCGTTGCAACTCAAACGAGCGTTTGGGGTTTATAGACGGGCGTTTAAGTGTTTGACTTTGATACAGGATGTGGCCATATTTCACGAACAAGCGTTTGGGGAGTAGTAAACGTTCGTTCAAGGCAAACGTGCGTTTACAGGGTGTCGAACGTGCGTTTGACCTGTTTGTTCCGTTTTTACTGTTTTGTCGTGTCAGCTTGGTTTCAGGATTTATAATTATGTCCTTACTGCTTAACCTTACGTGAAAAAGCCTTGAATTAGCTTTTGATGCGTTTAGTTTCGGCACCATATGAATTCCTTAAAAAGATGAAGTGTGGGACCGTCGAAATCTTTGGATATGCCTTGTGTTTCGATAAGGTAGGGTTTATCAAAGTCTGTGTATGTGCTAGGTTTTGTTAGAGTCTAGTGGTCTTAAGAAAAGGGAGTAGAGTGATAGGTGAGCCTTTTATGTGAATCAACTTAGGTAGCAAGTTAAACATCTAATCAAACGTATGTGTTAGATTAATAATATTAAACATCATGCAATGCTTGGTAAAGCATAGTACAATATCGCGATGTGTTCTCTGACTAGACAAAGTAGACTGTACCCACGTCGATTTGTTTCCCGAGTCATTTTATCTTCCGCATCGTTTTAGTTCTGATGTATGACGTAAGGCTTACTTATATTATTGAATTTATTTGATAATATTCGTTCCGAGCGCTTTTTCCGGATAAGGACTCGGTGTCCGGGAACGGGTCGTTACATACCATACTATTTTAGATTCGATTAATCATGAAATAAGGTGTGTTTATGGAAATTTTTGATATTGATACTAATGAAAACTTTCCATTTGCAAGTGAATGGGGATTTGGTTAGATTTGATGCATGTCCATTTGTGAGTGAGTGGTATGGGTGTTCGGAGGTGGTCATTTGTTCGGAGGCGGGCGTTCGGAGATGGTCTATATATATATATATATGTGTGTGTGTGTGTGTGTGATCTAGGGAAAAAAAAAAAAAAAAGTGCCACGTGTCCTCTCCCTCATCCTCCCCCATTCGATATAGGAAAAAAAAAATCGCAGGCAGTTTTTGAGGTCGTTCGGAAGAGGTCATTCAGAGGCGGTTGAGGAGGTCGTTTGGACACACAAACATATCGTAGAGGAGATATGGTAGGATATATATATATATATATATATATATGTGTGTGTGTGTGATATACAACAACGAAAAAATAACACAACACAATACCAAAAAAAAAATTAAAAAAAAAATTAAAAAGGTGTCACGTGTCAACCCCACAATAGCCCCCCTTGTATTTGCATTAAGTATTAGGAAAAATCGATGACGCCCCAAAAAACCGACATAGACACACAATAAAAAATATATGTACGCAAAAACGGAAAAAAATACACACACAAACATATCATAGACATGACGTCCTCGTTCGGATCGGAGGACGTCCTCGTTCGGATCGGAGAAAAAAAAATCGGAGGCGGTTGAGGAGGTCGTTCGGATACACAAATATATCGTAGAGGATATATATATATATATATATAGAGAAATAAAAATATATATCATTATATATAAATCTATATATATATATGAGTCTCATTCTCGTAAATCTTATGTTGTCTTTATCGCTCAATAAGAATATATGGGTGGTTCCAATTCATCGGGTTCATATTGAGTCGGAGGACGTCCTCATTCGAACTCACAAACATATCGTAGAGGAAATAATGTAGGATATATATATATCTAATCTAGAAGAAGAAAAAAAATATTAAAAAAAAAACATCTCCTCAGAAATCCTATGTCTAGTGCTGCAAGTTGGGTTCGCTCAATAAGCATATATGGGAGGTTCCAATTCATTGGGTTCATATTGAGTCGGAGGACGTTGTTCGGATGAAAAAATATATATGTGTGATTTATTAAAATTAAAAAAAAATAAATGAAAAAATATATGTGATGTAGAAGAAGAAAAAAAAATTTAAAAAAAGCCTCTCCTCAGAAATCTTATGTCTAGTGCTGCAAGTTGGGTTCGCTCAATAAGCATATATAGGAGGTTCCAATTCATTGGGTTCATATTGAGTCGGAGGACGTCGTTCGGATCGGAGGACATCGTTCGGACACACGGAGGACGTCTTCTTTCGGAGGATGTCCTCGCACGGACACACAAACATATCGGATGACATCCTCATTCGGACACACCAACATATCGGAGGACGTCGTTCGGACACACTCGTTCGGATCGGAGGACATGGTTCGTACACACGGAGGACGTCTTCGTTCGGACACACAAACATATCGCATATATGGGGGGTTCCAATTCATTGGGTTCAAATTGAGTCGGAGGACGTCGTTCGGGTCGGAGGACATCGTTCGGATACACGGAGGACGTCCTCGTTCGGATCGGTGGACAACGTTCGGAGACACGGAGGACGTCTTCTTTTGGAGGATGTCCTCGCACGGACACACAAATATATCGGAGGATGTCCTCGCACGGACACACTCGTTCGGATCGGAGGACATGGTTCGGATACACGGAGGTTGTTTTCGTTCGGACACACAAACATATCGCATATATGGGGGGTTCCAATTCATTGGGTTCATATTGAGTCGGAGGACGTCGTTCGGATCGGAGGACATCGTTGGGACACACGGAGGATGTCGTTCGGACACACGGAGGACGTCCTAGTTCGGATCGGAGGACATCGTTCGACACACGGAAGACGTCTTCTTTCGGTGGATGTCCTCGCACGGACAGACAAACATATCGGAGGACGTCCTCATTCGGACACACCAACATATCGGAGGACGTCGTTCGGACACACTCGTTCGGATCGGAGGACAAAGTTCGGACACACGGAGGACGTCTTCGTTCGGACAGAGAAAAATATCGCATATATGGGGGGTATATGGGGGGTTCCAATTCATCGAATTCATATTGAGTCGGAGGACGTCGTTCGGATCGGAGGACATCGTTCGGACAGACGGAGGACGTCCTTGTTCTGACACACAAACATATCGTACGTGCTCGAAGCCTAGCACAATGGCCAGCTCCCCTTGAAAACAAGTCCTCGTTCGGATCGGAGGATATCGTTCGGACACACGGATGACATCCTCGTTCGGAGGACATTCTTGTTCGTACACACAAACATATCGGAGGATGTCCTCGTTCAGACACACAAACATATCATTCGGACACACGAGGATATCGTTCGGAAACATATCGTAGACCCACAAAAATATCGTAGACAAACATATCGTCGGTCGGACACACAAAAGAGGTCATTCGGAGGATTTGTTTCGGAGAAAAAAACTCTCCCTTCCTCAGAAAATCCTATGTCTAGTGCTGCAATTTGGGTTATGGCTTAATAAGCCTATATGTGGGGGTGATTGTTGATGAGGCCGTCCGGAAATGTTTTTAAGTGGAGCTGGGCATTGCGGAGCTGGGCATTGCGCAAAGCTTCTTTCGGGCATGTCCTTGGCCTCATCAACCACCTCTCCACCACATCGGGGTCCGGCCGGTGGTACAAAGCCTTTTCAAAGCATATCTATATGGTGCGGGACTTGCCCAACACCTATTGAGCCCTTAGATGCCTGGGAAGAAGATCTTCAGACATTTTCCTATATGGTTGCCAATTTACAGAATCTTCAGTAAGGGCCTCCAATTTATTCAGGATCGCAAGCTTGTCACCTAAACTGTTCAGCATTGGTCGAGTAATTTTGAACGTCCATCCCACCACTAAAGGTCCCCCTCTTTCAAATTCCCTCATGCTGTGGCTAACATGTTTTTAAAATAATCACGTAGCCATGTTAACATTAATTCTTTTATCAAAAGCTTCGTTAGGATTTTGATAAAAGAATTAATGTTAACATGGCTACGTGATTATTTTAAAAACATGTTAGCCACAGCATGAGGGAATTTGAAAGAGGGGGACCTTTAGTGGTGGGATGGACGTTCAAGATTACTCGACCAATGCTGAACAGTTTAGGTGACAAGCTTGCGATCCTGAATAAATTGGAGGCCCTTACTGAAGATTCTGTAAAATGGCAACCATATAGGAAAATGTCTTGTGATCTTCTTCCTAGGCATCTAAGGACTCAACGGGTGTTGGGCAAGTCTCGCAACATATTGATATGCTTTGAAAAGGCTGTGTACCACAGGCTGGACCCCGAAACCGATGTGGTGGAGAGGTGGTTGATGAGGCCAAAGAATTAACGAAGGACGTCGTTCGGACACACAACCATGTCCTCCGATCCGAACGAAAGTGTGTCCGAACGACGTCCTCCGATATGTTGGTGTGTCCGAACGAGGACGTCCTCCGATATGTTTGTGTGTCCGTGCGAGGACATCCTCCGAAAGAAGACGTCCTCCGTGTGTCCGAACGATGTCCTCCGTGTGTCCGAACGACGTCCTCCGACTCAATATGAACCCAATGAATTGAAACCCCCCATATATTCGATATGTTTGTGTGTCCGAACGAAAACGTCCTCCGTATATCCGAACGAGGACGTCTTCCGATATGTTTGTGTGTCCGTGCGAGGACATCCTCCGAAAGAAGACGTTCTCTGTGTCTCCGAACGATGTCCTCCAACCCGAACGATGTCCTCCGACTCAATATGAACCCAATGAATTGGAACCCCCCATATATGCGATATAATTGTGTGTCCGAACGAAGACGTCCTCCTTGTGTACGAACCATGTCCTCCGATCCAAACGAGTGTGTCTGAACGACGTCCTCCGATATGTTGGTGTGTCCGAACGAGGACGTCCTCCGATATGTTTGTGTGTCCGTGCGTGGACATCCTCCGAAAGAAGACGTCCTCCGTGTCTCCGAACAATGTCCTCGGATCCGAACGAAGTCCTCCGACTCAATATGAACCCAATGAATTGGAACCCTCCATATATGCTTATTGAGCGAACCTAACTTGCAGTACTAGACATAGGATTTCTGAGGAGTGGCATTTTTTTTAATTTTTTTTTCTTCTTCTACATCACATATATTTTTTCATTTTTTTTTTAATAACTCACACACACACACACACACACACACACACACACACACACACACATATATATATATATATATATATATATATATATATATATATATATATATATCCTACCTTATCTCCTCTACGATATGTTTATGTGTCCGAACGATGTCTCCGATATGTCGGTGTGTCCGAACGAGGACGTCCTCCGATATGTTTGTGTGTCCGAACGAAGACGTCCTCCGTGTGTCTAAACGAAAACATAGGATTTCTGAGGAGAGGTTTTTTTTAAAATATATTTTTTCTTCTTCTAGATCGATATGTTTGTGTGTCCGAACGAGGACGTCCTCCGACTCAATATGAACCCGATGAATTGGAACCACCCATATATGCTTATTGAGCGATAAACCAACTTGCAGTACTAGACATAAGATTTTTGAGAAGGAGTTTTTTTTCTCTCTAAATCATATATATATATCCTACCATATATCCTCTACGATATATTTGTGTATCCGAGCGATCTCCTCAACCGCCTCCGAACGACCTCCTCAGCCGCCTCCGATTTTTTTTTCTCCGATCCGAACGGACGTCCTGTCTATGATATGTTTGTGTGTGTATTTTTTTTTTTTTTTTTTTTTTTTTTTTTTTTTTTTTTTTTCTGTTTTTGCGTACATATAGTTTTTATTGTGTGTCTATGTCGGTTTTTTTGGGGCGTCATCAATTTTTCCTAATACTTAGTGCAAATACAAGGGGGGCTATTGTGGGGTTGACACGTGACACCTTTTTAATTTTTTTTTAATTTTTTTGTATTGTGTTGTGTTATTTTTTCGTTGTTGTATATCATATATATATATATATATATATATATATATATATATATATATATATATATATATATATATATATATATATATATATCTATATATATATGTTTGTGTCTCCTCTACGATATGTTTGTGTGTCTCAACCTCCTCAACCGCCTCTGAATGACCTCTTCCGAACGACCTCAAAAACTGCCACCGATTTTTTTCCTATATCGAATGGGGAGGAAGAGGAGAGGACATGTGGCACTTTTTGTTTTTTTTTTTTTTCTAGATCACACACACACACACACACACACACACACATATATATATATATATATATATATATATATATATATATATATATATATATATATATATATATATATATATATATATATATTGATGATGCATAAATCATCACGGTGGCTTCATCGGTGTTTCTGCTGTGGATATCTGGCTTATTTGTTAGTGATTATTTAGTAAGTTGGCCGGAGAGATGCGGCAGTGATGGGAGGAGGACGAGAGGTGATGTTTTCACAGAGCTTTGGCCTGTTTTTCTATTAGAATGTATATCTGATCCAGGTTACACAAGACTTCCTTTTATAGGAAGAGAAATCTTAGGAGCTAAGTAATAGACAAGTTCTGCAAAGCAGCTTAGTCACTAATCTTACTTAATGGCTAAGCAAATATTAAATATCTAATCTGCCAGTGGGTAGAATATCTGGACGGCGACCCTTTGTGATTTCAAAGGCTGCCAATTCCCTTTGTCCTATCTCTGCTCCTTGTTTCTTCTCAAGTCATGTGCGGCCCTTTGAGGCCTATAGGTCCAAGGCCTCGATCCGGCCCCTAGCTCTAGCGACGCTCTAGGAAGGGTCGAAGGCAGCGGTCTTTACTGGATATCATTGGCGTCGCCGTCGATGTGGTCGCGGAGCAGCCTCAGGTATGGTGAAGCAGGGGCTATTTCCGGGGCTAGACGGCGGCGATATTATTTGTATCATCAATGGCCCCCTACTCCAGGTCTTGGTCATTTTTCATGAGAATGTCGAGCATGGAGTAGTGAACTCAGGGACAATGTTTTTGCGACCTCGTCGTCTGATGCGACTTGTTCACTAAGGACCGTGCTTTCAAAGCAAGCGGCCTTTGAAGCAACTCTAGGTCTGTTTTTGCGACCTCGTCGTCTGAGTTCACTCTCCTCAAGAAGGGCTGCTGCTACTGTGTTTTTGCCGCAGGAATATTGTGTGTCATTAGGGTTTGGGGCTGCTGCTATTTATAATAAAACTAAGTCGGCCGCTACAAGAAACCTAAGTCGGTTTCTTTGAATCGGCCTTGGACGCCCGTTTGAATAACCGGACGCCCGTCCGTAATGGCTGGACTGAGGCTGGACGTTCGTTTGAAGGCAGTCTGGAGACTCTGTTCTAATTCTAGACTTATGAACGCTCGTTCAATATTCTGAACGCCCGTCCCGACTTGGGCGCTGTTCACTTCCTTTGACGCCTTGATCCGATGTCGATCAAATTGATAATTCCATCTTTATCTTGATTTATTTCTTTCCTTATCTCTTTTAATCTTCCATAAATCTTGATTGATCCTTTCCAATCACGAATTTGGCTCTTTAGGATCACCTTTTCCACCATCAATGAGTATCTACAAGAATAGGAAAACATACCAAAGCGTAACACAATTCCAAAATCATATAAAATCATCATTTAAGCACATAATTCGTTACGTTTTGCAATTTAACCATTGAAAACATCACTTACTCAATAATTCAATATAAAGCTCGATTTCTATGAAAAACATACGAATATGGGGGAAATTGATATAAAATATATCCTTATAAAACGTATAAAATCACCCTTAACAGGGATGTGAATCATTCGATCTGTCTTTGAACTGTTCCCATTCTTGAATGGGATTCTCCGTTATAACCTCAAGTCTAGACTCAAGTTCTGATTGAGGGAATGGTTCTTCTTTCCAATTGCTTTGACCTTGACCCCACGTAGAATAAGGACAGTTACTCCTCTCACCATTGTCTGTTGGTGCATTGAAGTTGTGGCTATATTGGAATTGATTCTCATAACTCACACCATAGTTGTTGTAGGTATTCAATTGGTGGGATAAATATCCCGGATTGCACTGAGCCTCACAATGTTTTCCATCACAATTCGAACATCTCACTTGAATCTGATTAAACGCATATCCATACGTCCTCTCATCGGTCGATGGAACATAAGCATCAAATCCAGATAAAAATGAATCCATCAAGCTTGTCACTTCAACTTTCTGCACAAGAAAAAGGAAAAATCAAAAGCAAAAAGGTCTCACCGTAGCAAGGTGCAGCTTGCTATGGTGAGAAAAAAAAAAGTCTAGTCTAACAAAATCAAAAACACGTTCGATGTTGACACCGAAGTCCCGGCAACGGCGCCAGAAAACTTGATGTGTGATTTTCAATATAATTAATAAAATCCTACGCAAGCGCCACGGCTTATCGAGTAGTACTTAGGATGTCGATCCCACAGGGACTTGTGGTCAATCACCAAACAATTCCCGATTTATATTAGCTAGACAAATCAAATATTTGGAGGTTTTTTTTATCTAAAAATCCTAAAATTAAAGAAAATAAAGATAACCTAATTAATAGCCAAGAACTTCAAGATTTAGGTAATAGGATTCAAGGTTTAGAGGCATTTCTTGGATTTCGGATCCACCACGGCGTTGTTTACATAGAATTTCAACAATCTTTCTATCAATATGAATCTTCCATTTATGAAGACCAATTATCAAATATTACACGTAAACATTCTTTCGAACTATTATCGTGATTGTACCTAGTTTTATCCAACATTCAGTTTCCTACAATGATGAATAAAATTAGGTCCATTGAATTACCATAATTAAAGGGCCACTTTAGGTTTAACCTAATTTTCATTCAAGAAATCCCTAAAGATTCGATCTTGGTTTCTAGGTTATCGATTAATTAATACTTTTTTCTGTCATCAATTAATCGAATGGAGTTTCTCATGCAATCCTACAGTCATTCACTCCATCGAGATATTATTTCCGGAAAATTACATGAATAAGCATACAAGATCAAATTCATAAACATGACAAAAATCCTGTCAATGAAAAGACTATGCATTAATGGCTAATATGGATGAAACAGAGGAGGTATACAATACTGTATCAATCAACACTCCTGCTGAAAGTGATTGTGAATCAACTTGTGGTTCAAATCCTAGAAACTCTTACAATGAAGAAGCTTTGGATGCCATCCTCAATCAATCGAGGAAAATACAATCAGTTATGAGATTGTGAAGGTTTGAAAAAGAAGCTCTTCAAGTAGAAGTTGAAAGATTGAATGCTGAATTAAGGGTTCTCAAAGGTAAGGAAAAATATGTTGGACAGAATCAGTATAAGCCTGCTGAACATCCAGTAGCTTCTAAATCTGCTGAACCATCTTGTTCCTCTACTGCATACAAATCTGGAAAGCCTTATGGTGATAGAACAGGGCTTGGATTTGGAACTCAACAATCTAACAAGAGTGGATTCAGTAAGGTCACTGAACCTAGTACCAGGATTGGTCCTAAGTTTGTGCCTGCACAAGATCCAACTCCCAAAAGGGTGTTTGAGGCAGTAAAGCCTACTGAGAATGCTTCAAAGAAGCAAAATCAGAAGTCAAAGAAGTCAACAGCTCCTAATAAAAAGAATAAATCCAAAGATAGGATTCTTTGTGCCTTCTAGACTCTTCGATAGCGGACACTGCTACCAAGTCTGCTGGACCACAAAAAGGTAAAGGTCAGAAATATTCCAAGGATAAGAATCCCAAACCCAAAAATGTTAATCATTCTAGGAATACTTATCTCAGTGGGAAAGGCAGATTGTTCCCTACTGATGATGACTGGAATATTCCTGCACCTACTGCTAGAAACATCAAGTATAACCATACTGCTAGGGTAAAACCTAAGCAATGGAATCAGCAAAGGACTCAGCAGAGGGCTTACACAAGACCTCAGCAGGAACCTCAGCAGACTTCATACTACAGGGCTGTTCCTAACAGACAACAATCCAATGGTTATGCTAATGCTTTTTACAACAAGAATCACTTCAAACAGCATTACAAACCAAAAGGCCAAAAGGCATATGTGAATCCTACACAACCAATTGCTAGACCTTATGGAAGTGTAGAATACATGTATGAACCAAAGTATGACACTTTTAGAAGAAGACCTTATGGAAACATACCAGGGGTCATGCTTACCACTGACCATTATGGACCCAAACAGGTTTGGGTACCTAAAATGTATTGATTTTGTTTTGTAGGGTGTCTGGTACTTTGACAGTGGATGTTCCAGACATATGACAAAGAATAAGCACTGTTTGTCAAACTATGTGGCAAAGGATGGTCCAAGGGTGAATTTTGGCAACAAGAATACACCTGGATACACAAGAGGTTATGGCACACTTGTGAGGAATGGACTTACAATCAAGAATGTTGCATATGTGGAAGGACTGGACTACAACTTGCTGAGCACTGGACAATTCTGTGACATGGGATACAAGGTCACTTTTGACAAAAACAACTGTATTGTCATCAGTGAAAGAGGTGATCAAGTTGTATTGGCTGGTAGAAGACACCAAAACATGTATGTTGTGGATTGGTCTACTGCAGTTCCAGAAACATGTCTGATTGTGCATACCAAGTCAGAACTTAATTGGCTATGGCACAAGAAGCTGAATCATCTGAATTTTGATGACATCAATCAGTTGGTGAAGAAGAAACTGGTGATTGGTTTACCTGAGATCACATTCAAAAAGGATACAATATGTGATGCTTGTCAGCAAGGTAAACACACAAAATCAAGCTTCAAATCAAAGACTAAGCAATCAACTAATAGAGTTTAGGAGCTGATGCACATGGATCTTTTTGGACCAGTTACATCAACAAGTGTTACATGAAGGAAATACACCTTAGTGGTTGTGGATGATTATTCTAGATACACTTGGGTGGTATTTATGAACAAGAAAAGTGAGACACTCAAAAATATGCCTGATCTTTTGAAGAGATTATAGAATGAGAAAAGTTTAACAGTAGTAAAAATCAGGTCAGACAAGGGTACTGAGTTTCTCAATAAAATCATAAGAGAATACTGTGAACATTATGGTGTACTACATCAACTTGCTGCTGCTGGTACACCTCAGCAGAATGGGGTTGCTGAAAGAAGAACTAGGACTCTAAAAGAAGCAGGAAGAACTATGATTTGTGAAGCATTGCTACCTGAAAGATATTGGGCTGAAGCAGTTAATATAGCATGCTATACACAAAACAGGACTTCAGTAAACAAGAAGATGCTGAAGACTCCTTATGAGATTTGGAATGGAAGAAAACCTAACATATCCTATTTCCATCCATTTGGAAACAAGTGTTTTATCTTGAATCATAAGGAACATTTGCAGACATTCCAACCTAAATCAGATGAAGGAATTTTCTTGGGATATTCTTCAGTCAGCAAGGCATTCAGGGTACTGAACAAGAGGTCACTGAAACATGAAGAGACAATACATGTTGTGTTTGATGAACCTAAGTTCACTGGTATGGAAGATGAAGCTTGTGAACCTGCTGAGAACCTACAAATCACTGATCCAGATTGTGTTGAAGTTTTGGAAAGATTTAATGACTTAAAGATTTTTGATTCTTCCCCTGCTGAACACCCTGTTGATAATACTACTAATGCAACAACTGAGGCAGTTCAAGGATCTGCTGAACCCCCTGTTGAAGATACAGCAGACCCTACTGAAGATGAGACTCATGAAAATCAATCTAACCAGAATCCACAATGGTTAAGGGATCACCCTGCTGAACAAGTCATTGGCAACATACATCAAGGTGTGAGGACTAGAAGACAATTAGAAGCAATGTTTACTTGTTTTCTATCTCAAGTGGAACCTAACGTTGTTGAAGAAGCAATTTCAGATCCAGATTGGATAATTGCTATGCTTGAAGAATTGAATGAATTTGAAAGAAATCAAGTTTGGCACTAGTTGAAAGGCCTAGTCATGCAAATATCATTGGTACTAAATGGGTATACAGAAACAAACTTGATGAATCTGGTACCATTGTAAGGAACAAGGCCAGACTAGTTGCAAAAGGTTATTCTCAAGCAGAAGGAATAGATTTTGATGAAACATATGCACCTGTTGCAAGATTGGAAGCTATCAGATTATTCTTGGTACATGCTGCATATAAAAACTTCAAGGTATATCAAATGGATGTCAAAAGTGCATTTCTTAATGGCATTCTAGAGGAGGAAGTGTATGTTCAGCAACCTCCTGGATTTGAAGTTAAAGATCAAGAAGATAAAGTGTATAGACTCAACAAAGCACTTTATGGTTTGAAACAAGCACCAAGAGCATGGTATGAGACTCTATCTCAATTCTTGGTGGACAATGGTTTTACAAAAGGCATCATTGATAAGACTCTTTTCTGAATCAATGAGGAGGACAAAGACTACCTGGTACATGCATTTATGTTGATGACATAATCTTTGGTTCTGAAAATGAATTGCTATGTGAAAAGTTTGCAAATCTAATGAAGAGCAAATTCCAAATGAGTATGATGGGAGAAATGAACTACTTTTTGGGATTGCAAGTTAAACAGATGAAAGATGGAATCTTCATTCATCAAACCAAGTACACCAAGGAGCTGCTGAAGAAATTTGGTATGGAAAATAGCACCAAGATATCAACTCCTATGAGTACAAATATCAGATTGGATGAAGATAAAGTCTTCAAAGTTATATCCTTCTCAGATTCTGATTATGCTGGATGTAAGATTGATAGAAAAAGCACCACAAGAACATGTCAGTTAATGGGAAATAGACTGGTTTCCTGGTTTAGCAAGAAATAGAACTCAATATCAACTTCCACTGCTGAAGCTGAATACATTGCTACTGGAAGTTGCTGTGCACAAGTACTTTGGCTAAGACAACAATTAAGGGATTATGGAATTGAAGAAAAAGAAATTCCAATCATGTGTGACAACACAAGTGCAATTGCAATCACAGGAAATCCTGTTTTGCACTCAAGAACCAAGCATATTGATGTGAGACATCATTTTATAAGAGATCATGTTGAGAAGAAAGACGTGGTGGTTTTCTACATCCCTACTGAAGATCAACTTGCTGATATTTTCACTAAACCACTGGATAGTGAAAGATTTGCTAAACTAAGGACTGAACTTGGAATTATTAAAGTTGACTGATAATTAGCAATGTACTGGAATTCACCAAGGGGATTAGTCTTTGCTATGTTGAGTGAGCTCACTTAGCAGATTAGTCATTGGTTTCAACAATTCCATGTACTTATGTTTGGACAATTGAGCAAATGAGGTTGCCAAGGGGATTGGTCTTTGTCATGTTGGGTGAGCTCACTTGACAGATCAGTCATTGGTATTAAACTTCATCTTGTATTATCAATTGAACAAAACATGAAGGAATCAGAGATCAGCAGAGTCACCCTGTCAGCAGGCTGCTGAGGCATATTTGTCAGCAGGCTGCTGAGCCAACCCTGTTGATGACAAGGCTGCTAAAGAATACGTTATTCAGTCAAACTCATTAAAGTTAAAAAGCAGATTGGCGGGATATTTATTCTATCATTTATAACCGCAGTTACACGATCTGACGGTTACAAACGTTATGGAGAAGTAATGGGCCACGTGTCAAGTTAGCATTCACTCAGATTAATCATGGTTAAATGCACAGTACGTGCTCTGACAGTTTCAACTGCATTTGCCTATATATGCACAGACTATTACAAGAGGCTACTACAAAAATCTCAGATTGATTTTCTCTTTATTTACACAGTGTCAACACAGGTTTACAAGCTATCTTCTTCGTCTTTTTCTTTTAACAATGGCGGAAAAGGATGATGTTCAAATCGGAACAAGCCAAAGTGTACGAGGCTTTGTTGTTGATGCTAACAAAACAGATTTAGCTATCAATATTGGTCGAAGGATAAAGAGATATGAAGGCTTGGAGAACATACTGAATATAAGATTGGAAACAATCTCTTATACAAATGTTATCAATTTCTGGAGAAACATTGTAGTAAGAGAAGGAAGAAAAGCATTTACCACCACTGTAAATGCACAGGAGATTGAAGTTTCCTCAAACCTACTGAGGGAAGTGTTTGGTTTTGCAGAAGTAATAGATGCTCCTGTAAATCCTAAGGAAATGGGACTGTCAAAGATTGATTTTGTTGACAAAATCAAAAACAATGAAGCTATCAAATCAATTCTAGGCATCAATGTGAAACATATTGGTTATGAATACAACCTGCTGAGCAAATCATTGCTAAGAATATCTTAGGCCTCGTTGGAAGCATGGATACTCTATCAGGACCCAAAATAGAACTTATGATGATTATATACAGAAATATGAAGTTTGATTGGGCTGGATATTTCATTCATTACATGAAGAAGGTTGCCAAGGAAGAGAAAGAGGGAAAAAGGAAATCCAAGGCGTTAACCCTAGGATTAATGATTCATGCCCTTCTGAATCATTTGGAAATTCCTGATGTTGCACCTGAGAAGATAAACCAATCCAGATACAAGAAAGAAATCAACTATCCTATCCCTGGACTGGATGATGATGAAGAAGATGTTGTTGAGGCTGCTGAGAGTGATGATGGTGGAGATGATGTTGATACTGGTGGTGAGCAGGTTAAGAAAGTTGTTAAACCTGCTGCATCAAAGAAGACTACTGAGAAGAGAAAGGCTGCTGACACAAGAAATATAACAAAGATGTTAAAGCCTAAGAGGACAAAGAAGCAAACAGCACAGACTACTGAGTCTGCTGAGGGTCCAGCTGAAATTGAGGTTACTAACCCTGCTGTAGTTGCTAAGAAGACTGTTGCTGAAATTCTGATGGAGCAACAGAAGGAAGCCAGTAGAAAGAGAAAGTCTACTGTGATTGAGATTGAAGATGAGCCCCTTTCCAAAAGAATGAAGGAGATTGCCAAGATGAAGAGGAAATATGGCAAGGGGAAACAATTGAAAGTTTTGGAGGCTCAAATGGAACAGGAAGAGGAAGCAGTAGAAGAAGAAGTAGGAGAGGCTATTGAGGCTGAACCTTTAACCATTATAAAGGCTATTGAGGATGTGGAGGTTGTTGTTGCGCAATCTGCTGAAGCTACATAATCCTCACCTGTTAAGGCGGCTGAGCCTACTGAATCTGCACAAGTTGTTGTTGAGCAACTTGTTGAAGAACCACAGCAGACTACTGAGTCTACACCTGCTGTGGAAGTGGAGAAATTAGTACAAGACCTTGCAATTCCTGCAATAGTTCAGGGGAAGAACAGTCTGATGTTAACCCTGCTGATGAGCATATAAGTCAGGGGGAAGAATGTGTGGTGCAGATGGAGGTAGTAGGCACAAATGTACAACCAGAGCAACCTACTGACCTACATGCATCAATTGAAGAAACTATGAGCTTACTTGTTGGGACCTTTGGAGATCAGCAAGGTGTTGAATCTGCCCCCAGAAAGCCAACTATGCCATATGCGAAGGCATCCAAGAAGGACAAGTAGATCCTAACTTCAGAAAAGTGCAAAATTATTTCCAATGGAAGTTTGGATTCTACAAGAGATAGAAACCAGTTTCTGATCCAATGAGTGGATTTGAAGAATGGGCATTTGATCAGCTAGGTGTGGACAGCCTATTGGACTTAATAGATACAACCATGCTGCAATCTAGGCTGATGGATATATTGGATGAAGGAAAGAAAAGTGGAGCAATAATGTTCAGAGATCCAAAGTACACACCAGACAGTGATTCATCTGATTTTGATGACAATCATCCCTCTGGTCCAGGAGAAACCAGTGGAACTGCTATGTTCACTGAACCATGGGTAGAGCGATCATCGATCTTTGGTCAATCCACAGGAAATGAAAAACAGATGTATGGATGAGAATGTGGAACATCTCACCATGGATGATATTGAGGCACAAATCAATGAAGGGATAACCATTGGTGCAAACAGAATGGTTGGTGAGATAGATCCCTTATTTGTTGAAGAACCTGTTGAGCATGTTGATAATCAGCAGACTGTGGATTCAGGTGAAGAAATGATTACTGATCACACTGAACCAAGTGTCAGTTCTGAAGATTCCATTCAATATCAAAACTGCGTTGACACTGAAAGCACTCTAACCAACACTACAAATCTTCTGAGAAGGATTGGTGATATTAGGGAATTTCAACAAGAAAACATGGATATATTCCATGATCAGGTTATTGTGGCACAAATTGCACAAGACCCAAGGCAAGAAGTTGAGGTACAGGTTGCTGAGGATCAAACAGCACCTGCACACAGGTTGGAACAGGAGGTACATGCTGCTGAGTTACAAACATCACTTAGACAAAGGTTGGAACAAACTTTGGGTTTGGAGGAAACCCCTGCTGTTGTTGAAGAGGCTGCTGTAGAGGAGCTTGCTGGAAAGAAGACCACTGTAGGTAAAGATGGTCAGCAGACTGCTGTTGTTGATGATGAGCAGCTGTTGGACTATGACTATAGTGATGAGGAGTTCCAAATGCCTGAAGAAGAAAATGTTGATATTGAACCTCAACAGGCATTTGTTCCAATTCTTGAAGAACCAGCTCTTGATCCTATTCTAGAGGAATATCAAGGACCAAACCCTGCTGGACTGGATATGAGTTTTGCAGTGGTTATCAACAGACATAGGCCACAATACAATGTTGAAGAGCCTGCTGATGGAGCTGATGGAGGAATGTATGGTGGGGTACCAGCACATGTCATGGAAGAGTTGAGGACAGTAAGAAATGACATTGCAAATCTAAGAACTCAACTTGACAGACAAGAGCAGAGATTTGATGATCTGATCAATTTGGTGGACAATAGAGGGAGGACTACAGAAACAGTTGCCTCCATTATTACCTCAAATCAATATGCTCTTGCAGACCTTACCCTGGAAGTGAAAGGAATCAAGCAAGGTAATACACTGAAAGACAAGTTTTTGAAAGACCAATTTATTTCCATCCATAAAAAACTTGACAAGCTTGCTGAGACGCCTAAGCCTGCTGAGGCTGCTGGAACATCTCAATCTGCTGGATTGGATCCTACGCTTACTGAAAGGATCAATCTCCTGGAGCAGACTTTGCAATCAAGGATTACTGCAGTTTATACAAGAACTGAAATAATGGAGGGACAACTGAGCAATCTGGTTATCACACAGGAGAATGTTCATGGCCTGTTGTCCGTTTTGTTGATGATGTCACTAAGGGGAAGAGGGCAAACAAAGAGTAGCAAAAAAGAGGTCGCAAGGATTTTTGCTAAAAAGAAATGGGAGAATGATACTAATGCATTCAGGGAACCTGCACCTGGCAGACTTTCACTTACTGATGATCTCCTTAAACAATACAAGAATGAGTACTACAACAGAAGGAAACCTTATCATGACAAGGGATTTCATGAAGGTTTGAACTCATTTTTGTGCTTAAAGTTTTGGGAAGCAAGAGTTAAAGCCTTGAGGGCAAATTACAGAGGTGGAAGAGGTTGAAGAGGTGGAAGAAGTGGTAGAGGTGAAAGAAGTTTACCTATCACAAAAGCAAAGGACTCACTTGATGAATTCAAGGAACTTTACATGAAATTAGGTTTCAGAGTCAATCAAATCAATCTCATCCTACCTGAAGAATGGAAGTGGTGGAAATAAGTGAATCCTTATATTGACTTCACTCTGATTGAGAATGAATGGATGAGAGACATGATAGAAGAGATAAGAGCCTACCAAGGGCAAGTGGAGAAGGCTAGACAAGATAGAGAAAGAAGACAGTAGATCAGCATACTTAATCTGTTTTATCTTTGCTGTATCTAGACTGTAATACTTTGAACAAATGATTGTAATGAGAAATGACTGGAATTTGTTATGTTCTTGTTTTAATCTTTTTCCTTTGCTGTTAGGTGAGGGTAGTGGCATCATCACCAAAAAGGGGGAAATTGTTGGACTTATTTTTAAGTTTTAGTGATGAGTGCCAGACTAACTGTTATAGAGCAAAGGCAAAAAGATGTCGAGATCAAATGTATAGGTTTATTAGAGTTTGATCTTTGTATAGGTTTGATCAGACAAGCACTGTAAAGGTCAGCTGACTTATATCAGCAGACTGGTCTAGGTCAGTAGGGTAGTTAGGTCAGTAGATTTATCAGGAACCTGCTGAAGACTGAAGGCTGAGGGTTCAAACTTAGTTAATAAAGTCTAAGGGATCAAACTTAGTAATCAAAGTCAAGGATATGGAATCAGAATTTAGGGAAGTCTGTGATGACCTAAACTGATTACATATACCTTGTGTACAAGGTCTAAGTTCCTTAAGTTGGATGGTGATTGGAACTTAGTTATAAGCAAAAAGGTGTAATCTAACTTCATAAATAAAAGTTAGATAAAAGACAGTTAGCAAAATATAGTTCAGCAGACTGATGAACCTGCTGATATATGTACCTCGGTTAACTCAAGATTACATTGGAAGAAAACAAGGATAAGGACATCGAACTACCTCTGATTTATCAAAAAAATCAATGGTAGAGATTAAAAGAACGTTGGGATGATTCAGAATGGTTAATATGTGTTTCTCGGTAAAGTTCATTAGATTTTTATGTAGACATACGTACCTATTGGTGTTTTGGTTCCTGCTAGTGGTGGTGTGTCGCACAGTGGGAATGATTGTAGTGCTGGGTACGCTATCATTTCTTCCGGATCAATTATTTGCCGTATGAATGTTGCAGCTGTGAACACCCATTCGTATGTCATCCCGGGAGATATGTACTGGAATGCTGGTTTGATTTGTTGCACATGTGCTCCACCGACAGTATACATAGAAGCGCGAGTCAATCTTGCATCGATTTGGTCTATAGTTTCATCCCACATAATACCTTCAACGGTGTTTCCCTGCTCATTTTCAGTACCGTTTTAGTTCAATAAAATCATATGTAGAGTGGAAAAGGGAATTGTATTATCAATTGTATTTGTAAGTGTACATGTGCATCTCATAGAAGCAACTTCTGAGTTCGACGGTTGTTTGGACTGGTATGTACTTTGGTTTTATCAACAAGTACAACTTTTACTCTCCATTTTATGGTTGCGTGAGAGATCTCGTTGATGAACAGATTTTGCATATTTCTAGCCATGCCTGCATAATAAGTTTATGAGCAACCGTGTACTTATATGTGTTGACGTAATGTTATATAAATGTTGTTATTACTTTGAATATGTACATTTGATGTTCTACAAGGTAATATTGATAGTGCACTAAGGTTGAAGTTGTGTCTGTGCCCTTTGAACTATCTCCGAGAAGACTATTGTTAAGGGTGATTTTATACATTTTATAAGGATATATTTTATGTCGATATTTCCCATATTCTTAGGATTTTCATAGAAATCGAGCTTATAATCGATTAATTGAGTAAATGGTGTTTTTAATAGGTTAATTGCAAAACGTAGCGATTTATGTGCTTAAATTGTGATTTTATGTTATTTTGGGATTGTGTTACACTTTGGTATATTTTCCTATGTCATAGATACATATTTTGGCATGCAAGAGGATTAAATGATGAGGTTTTGCATGGAAGAGAAGTGAAATGGAAGGAAGATGGAGATAAAGCTTGGAATGAAGCTTTCAAGCAGCCGAACTTCCGATGCAGTTCTTGATATGATATACACTGATTTGACTCTCGACCTCAAGAGAAGAGTTGTAGGGCTTGAAGAGAGGATTCTACAGGATTTTGAATCACTTCATTCCGACTTATGAGGCCCGAGATATGAGCGTTACAAGTTTGGATACTGTTGCTGAAACTACTGGAAAATGTCGTAATATACTCGTAATACGACGGGCTAATCAAAAAGGCGTTTTCTGAAGAAGAGTCCTTAATGAAAGTTGTAGAGTTTTCCGAGAGCTTAATTATGACATTTGGATCATAATTTTTGGAGGTCTACAACTCAAGATATGAATTTTAGAAATCTCCTACCTAAATTAGGATTAATCCAGCCGCATTTTTCATGCATTGCTTCAGCCGACATACTTTGTTACCCTAATTGTCTCCCAGCCGCCTCTCTTTTCCTATATATATGCGAGCATGTATTGAAAACCTATATCCCCATAATTCAACACATTATTTCCAGCCGCAGTATATACAAACAGGGCGGCAGCTTTACTGGTTCAAGGCCGGTCACCCGAGCCTTGTGCTCGGGTGATCCGGGTTAGATTAGGATGTCGTTTTTCTTCCGTTTTCGATTCATGGATTCAATCATGTACCAAACTATGTGAGTTTATTTTTAATTTATTCAATCCTTATTTATTTTTCATGATCTTTAATTTATTTTGTATCGTTCTATGATTATGATGCTATTATGTGAATTTATATCGAGAGATATGTTTACTAATTGATATGTTTACAACATACGAGAGTTGCGTAGACTAGATCACCATAGAAAGATAGGATCTTTAATCATTGATGATGACAAATTAATCGATTAATTATCTAGGTTGTTAGATTCTAAAATACGAGAGTTAACTTGAATCTACACCTTCGTTTTGTATGGAATATCGGTCTCAACATTCGAGAGAGGAGAGATTGATAAATTGAATTCACTACGAGAGTAGGATTTCATAGCTTGAGAATACAGATTCACTAAGGAATTAGGGATTTGTATCTCGTGTAAAGGTGAAACCACAATTTGAATTAAAATCATGAGATGAACTAGGATTGAAATCACTTGGTTTGTGCACTGTTTGATCCCATGTATCTTTAGTTTAGTTTAGGTTGTGTTATTTTATTTCGTAGGTTAGATTTATTTTAATTGCTCTTTCGTTTATTTTATTTGTTCTTTCGTTTATTCGTTTTTTCTAAGTAACAATTGAAAGGAATTAGTGAAATTAGATTCAACATCCCAATTCCCTATGGATCGACCCCTTACTCACTTCGCTATACTATCAATTACCCGGTATTCGGCCGGTTAGGAGTTAGTTTTGCATGGTAGTTAGGGTTTATAAATTTTCTTTTGTTTAATGATGCAAAATCCCTCCAACAAAAGTGGCGCCGTTGCCGGGGAATAGGTGTCATGTTGAATCTAGTTTTGTTAGTTCTCGATTTTGTTACGTTTTATTTTTGTTTTTAATAAAAGTAGCGTATACCAAGTTGAGAGTTTTTATTTTGCCGTGTTTCGATGACCGTTAGGTTAAGAATGTGCAAAAGTTTTTTACTCAACTTGTTTTACGTGAAGTTTATATGTTTATGTGTTACCTAGTCTAACCCCTGTGCTTAATTTGATAAGGCTGTTGTGCTGTGATCTGTGTTGCTGTGTTGTGTTCATAAGTATTTAGGGTTTTGCTGTGTTTTTCCGCCGCCTGCATGCATTCTTGTTGTATGGACGAAGTACTCGCTCGCTGGGCGCCCGTCCAGCTTCTTCATCTGCGCAGTGAACGAAGCGTTGGGAAGTATTGGGCGCCGTCCGTTCAAATATTTTCAATCCTCGCTACGATTTAGAGACCGACGGCGCCTATACTTTACGAACGCCCGTCCGGTAGGTTTTTCAAGCGCAGGCGGCGTCTGGCAAGGTGGAACGCCCGTCCGATTCAACGCTAAGTGAACGTTAAATCCGGTTCATCCAGTTCTAAATTTCTTGATTTTATTTTCAATGCTTTTATTTGATGTGGATTTTTCATACGAGCTTCGTGGCTAATTGATTTTTACATAGATGCCCCGAACTTATATGTTTTTACCTTTCCATCTATGAATCCATGTTAGATAATTGATCAATTCCTTATATATGATTCATCTAGGCATGTTATAGTGGATTGCGCCGGTTCTCGTAAGCTATAACTGTTCTTATGGTTAATTAGTAGCTAATGTCGGTTCCCGTATGCTACATACCGCTCCGATGAATCTTTTAAGCTTTTAAGACTTACGTGCTTCCTTTGTTTTTATAGTTCATATGGGTAGCTCTCAGCCGGTTTTCCGTATGCTACGCCCTTTTCTCCATATGAGTTATACCTGTTTAGATAGATGACTGTTGGTTTCCATAAGTCTATCACTTTCGATAAGTCTTAAGGCGCGTCGGCACTAGTGACAGCACTGTCGTTTATCGTAACCTGTCATTATGTGGTAGACGTTTATATACATGTCGTGTTGCAAATGAGTGGGCTAGTTTTCTTTCTTTTATTTTATTTTCTTTTTGCATGTCATATAAATGCATTTCATTTAGTTGCATTTCATATAGTTGCATTGTTTTTCTATTTTTTCTTTTATTTTTCTTGAGAGTAGTTAACTGTCGGTTTCCGTAATACTACCTCGTTTTTTTTTAGGATTTTTCATGTAGTTTGCATCGTATTGAATTTTCATGTAATTGCACCTAGCCTACTATTTTGTAATATTTCATGTATGTGTTTTCCATCTTTATGTGCGCCTAAGTTGAAAAATCTCTTCGACCTTTCTTTTCCTGTGCTTTATATGTTTTACTCCCCTAGCCCCGAGGTATTTCATGTTTATTCACGTGTGCGGGATGTTTTCAGTTAGCAATTGTGCGTTTGAGACGATATCGCTTTTCCGTGGATGGTCCACGATCTCTACTGGATTCGTCAAGCATTTCTCAGGTGAGGTGCACCCATTCCGGACTTGCTTCTTTAGAACTACAATCACTAAGTTCTCTTTTCTTTTATTTTGCACAACATGAGGACATGTTGCAATCTAAGTGTGGGGGAAGGGATAGATGGTTTATGTATCTACGTTCATTTGCTTAATCTATAGTATTTCTATGAAAAGTGCTTAATTTTAAAATTTTTGTTTTATCCCGAGTAGACACAGCATATCTTTGCTTGAGTTTATATCATTTTTGCTATATTCTGTATATTTAGTAATTTTAGTTGTTTCACCCGACACTCTTTTTCACATGCCATAGTAAATGATGAGCTAAATGTTGAAAGCCTACCCCATTTTAGTTGGAGATTTTTGATGATTATAGCATGTTTCTTTGCTTATGTACAATTCTTGAGAAGTTTAGTAGTTTGTATTCTAGGATTAAAGTATGACATACTGTGAATATCCGTAGGTTTGAATGTGATAAGTGAAACGTGATTAAGTCTTTGCAATAGTAATAAATTGTTTACTTGAGGTGTTATGCTCATGGTCCGTACTACTATAAAATAATCTTTTCCACTCGCCAAATTGAAATCTCTAAGTAAACATAATTGTAATTGTGTGTGTCGGAAGTCGTTTTATGATTTGGGTGAGGTAGGGTGTACCACGTATGTCCTATTCCACTATGATGACCAAAAGCTCACGGCACACCGGTTTATAGTCGCCTTATGATTGGAGTAAGGTAGGGATTATCTTGAAATGTCCTATTCGCTATGAGGGCAAAAGCTTATTCTGATGTGTGTTAGAAAAGTGTGAAAAAGTGAAAATATTGAAATATATTATTATGAATAAGTAAGGACTTAGTTATCGTTAATCTTATACCCAGTATAAACTGAAGGATATGTTGTAGGGATTATCCTCTGAGTCTGTCAGAAATGTTTTAGATATTCTCTACTATTTCTTTTTTTGGGATATGTATGTTTTGTAAAGTGCCTGTTATAATTTTTGAATATTTCTAACTTAGATGGGAAACCGGGCTAGTTTTGGTTTGAATAACTTTCAAATTGTGGAACTTAGTGGAAGTTTATTATGGCTATGCACACACTACACGGGTGAACTTCTAAGTTATTGAATATACTTTATATTTGTATAGATGTTTATTTGTCTCGAGTGATGATTATGTTTTGTCTTGCTCGGGACGAGCAAGGTTTAAGTGTGGGGAGTTGTTAAGGGTGATTTTATACATTTTATAAGGATATATTTTATGTCGATATTCCCATATTCTTAGGATTTTCATAGAAATCGAGCTTATAATCGATTAATTGAGTAAATGGTGTTTTTAATAGGTTAATTGCAAAGCGTAGCGATTTATGTGCTTAAATTGTGATTTTATGTTATTTTGGGATTGTGTTACGCTTTGGTATATTTTCCTATGTCATAGATACATATTTTGGCATGCAAGAGGATTAAATGATGAGGTTTTGCATGGAAGAGAAGTGAAATGGAAGGAAGATGGAGATAAAGCTTGGAATGAAGCTTTCAAGCAGCCGAACTTCCGATGCAGTTCTTGATATGATATACACTGATTTGACTCTCGACCTCAAGAGAAGAGTTGTAGGGCTTGAAGAGAGGATTCTACAGGATTTTGAATCACTTCATTCCGACTTATGAGGCCCGAGATATATGAGCGTTACAAGTTTGGATACTGTTGCTGAAACTCTTCGGAAAATGTCGTAATATACTCGTAATACGACGGGCTAATCAAAAGGCGTTTTCTGAAGAAGAGTCCTTAATGAAAGTTGTAGAGTTTTCCGAGAGCTTAATTATGACATTTGGATCATAATTTTTGGAGGTCTACAACTCAAGATATGAATTTTAGAAATCTCCTACCTAAATTAGGATTAATCCAAATTGCGCATTTTTCATGCATTGCTTCAGCCGACATACTTTGTTACCCTAATTGTCTCCCAGCCGCCTCTCTTTTCCTATATATATGCGAGCATGTATTGAAAACCTATATCCCCATAATTCAACACATTATTTCCAGCCGCAGTATATACAAACAGGGCGGCAGCTTTCTTGGTGTTCAAGGCGGTCACCCGAGCCTTGTGCTCGGGTGATCCGGGTTAGATTAGGATGTCGTTTTCTTCCGTTTTCGATTCATGGATTCAATCATGTACCAAACTATGTGAGTTTATTTTTAATTTATTCAATCCTTATTTATTTTTCATGATCTTTAATTTATTTTGTATCGTTCTATGATTATGATGCTATTATGTGAATTTATATCGAGAGATATGTTTACTAATTGATATGTTTACAACATACGAGAGTTGCGTAGACTAGATCACCATAGAAAGATAGGATCTTTAATCATTGATGATGACAAATTAATCGATTAATTATCTAGGTTGTTAGATTCTAAAATACGAGAGTTAACTTGAATCTACACCTTCGTTTTGTATGGAATATCGGTCTCAACATTCGAGAGAGAGAGATTGATAAATTGAATTCACTACGAGTAGGATTTCATAGCTTGAGAATCTGATTCACTAAGGAATTAGGGATTTGTATCTCGTGTAAAGGTGAAACCACAATTTGAATTAAAATCATGAGATGAACTAGATTGAAATCACTTGGTTTGTGCCTTCGCTTGATCCCATGTATCTTTAGTTTAGTTTAGGTTGTGTTATTTTATTTCGTGAGGTTAGATTTATTTTAATTGCTCTTTCGTTTATTTTATTTGTTCTTTCGTTTATTCGTTTTTCCTAAGTAACAATTGAAAGGAATTAGTGAAATTAGATTCAACATCCCAATTCCCTGTGGATCGACCCCTTACTCACTTCGCTATACTATCAATTACCCGGTATTCGGCCGGTTAGGAGTTAGTTTTGCATGGTAGTTAGGGTTTATAAATTTTCTTTTGTTTAATGATGCAAAATCCCTCCAACAACTATATTCTGTGTTTTCCTTTCGTCAGAATTATCCGCGAGTGT
Source organism: Gentiana macrophylla (assembly GCA_026214975.1). NCBI lineage: Eukaryota > Viridiplantae > Streptophyta > Magnoliopsida > Gentianales > Gentianaceae > Gentiana > Gentiana macrophylla. The sequence continues at coordinate 81,569,128 of CM047817.1, read as the reverse complement.
GGGCGGAGCTATAAGTACTTTTAGTGCATTGAAACTTCTGACTCTTGAGAACGCAACGTAAAGTTGGCCGTGTGAGAAAACAGGCTCGCATAGGTAAATACCTGCACGATCTAACGTTTGTCCTTAGGCTTTGTTAATTGTCATTGCATAACACAGTCTAATGGGAATTGGTACCTCTTGAAGGACACCAAATCGTTCACTTTTGGAGACCTGTAAAGGTATTTTGTGTAATAATATAGTTTGGCCTATATATGGTCCCATTCCAATTTCTTCTAGAATAGTATTTGCGTTGAGTTCTTTGCATATCATTCGAGTGCCGTTGCATAGGCCTTCGGTAGGACTAATATTTCTTAACAGCATTACTGGGGAATTAACTTTCAGCAGAAGTTGGTGTGGAGGAAGGTTGCTAGGATTCAGTGAGTTTAGAAAATCTTCGTAGTCTCCCTGGTGCTGTGGATCAATGGTAACGTCATTGCTGATGTACGTTGTAACTTCTCCTTCGATTCTTTCAAAAATGACATTGTTCATTTCATCAGAACAGCTATTTGTAGGTGCTAGTAGTGCTCTATTCATTAGAATGCCGTAGTTATTGCTGAGTTGATGCATGTTCAGGTACACAATGTCAATCAGTTGTTGTAGCGATTGTTGCTCATTAGTAAAAGGGATTGTTATGTGATTTGGTAGTACAATGTTTCTGTTCTCGTCCTCCGGTTCTGTTCCGTTGCCTACATGGAGTAGATACCTTGCGAAGAATGGGTCATCCATTGATCGCATATTCTGCGTTAGTCGTATCTGTGTAAAGTAAGACCATAAGGGAGAGTGGAATAAGCTAGCATCAAGTTGCTCATCCCTACTTCCTCGGGAGACTACAGGGAGAACCTGGCGGAAATCTCCCCCGAAGATTACAATCTTGTTTCCAAAGGGTAGGTCAACCTCAGTTATGTCTTTAAGCATTTCAGCAAATGCTTCTACTGCCTCTCTATGAGCCATCGGAGCTTCGTCCCAAATTATCAATTTCGCTTCCCTGATGAGTTGCGCTATTGCTGATTTCTTAGTTACATTTGCAATTTTATTGTCTTCATCGTGTACTGGTAGCTTGAAACGCGAATGTGTTGTCCTACCGCCGGGTAGCATACAAGCAGCAACTCCTGAAGTAGCTGTGGCTAGTACTATGTGTCCCTGGGTTCTTAAGGTTGCCATGATCGCTTTGTACAGATACGTTTTCCCAGTTCTCCTGGGACCATCGATAAAATAGGCTGAGGGTTCTCCTGTATTCACCTGGGTTATTATTGTTTCGTATGCTGTACGTTGTTCTTGATTAAGCCGATCTACACTCAGAATATCATCGATCGACACTGCTACATCTCTCTCGTAAGAAACCTCTTTGCCTACGTTGTCGTTATTGCACAACAAATCGGCGTCAGGTCCTAGCTGGAAATCTGTTAACCTCTTCCCCATGTGCTATACTCAGATATATCATATAATGTTCTTCGTTTCAGCTCGGCATATTCAGTACTGGATAAGTTGTATTGCGTCCTATGGTTATCGCATAGGTGCTCTTGGTACTTTTGCCACAGTAGTCTAGGATTTGAAGGCGAACAGAACACAAGAATCGAGGCAAACATATGCCGTAACTGCCTAGGCATCTGATACAATATTGCTTCTTCTAAGCACTTGTCGAGATCAGAATCGGTGGACAACAGATGCTAATGCAGCTTCCCTGAAGGTTGTGTGTAGGTGACCATTGAATGTTAGCAGGTCAGTATAGGATAACGGTGCCCTTACATGGTTCAATAATAATCGCAGGTAGTATCACTCCCCTTCCTTTGGTCCAGCAGATACTATGCGACCAATTACTCTTCCTTTCTTCCTTACACTCCAGAAGCGTTTTCCATAATCCCAGACAAAATGCTTTGGAAAGTCTTTGTACAAAAGCTGTAGAGATCTGGCGGTGTCGTCGCAGTGGTTCATGTAGAAAAATTGAGTCAACATGCTCTTCGAAACGAAGGTGTTTGAAAATAAGGAGTTTAAATCTTGATTAACTGCGAAAGGGACGTAGTTGTTATTGGGTAAATGCAGCTGCAACGCTATTACAGCTGGTTGCATCTCAAAGATATCAAAGGAATACATACGCCACGCAGCTTCGGGTGGCCCAACCCAGCGTCCACGTTGATATTCTTCAATTTCATTCTCTACATTTGCAGCGCACATTCGGAAAGAAACTTTGTCAGGTCCTTTGTAAATGTACTTATATATGTACTTTACTAATTTGATTGTGGATCAGATCTCAACGTTGATGTGGCAATTGTACTTCTAAAGCAAATAAGGATTGTAAGGCACAACCCACCAGTTATCAATCATATACCGACGTACTGTGGCTGTTAAACCATTGTTTCGACGTCTATATTGAGGGTAACTATCAGATCCATGTGTCGTTGCCTCTTAGAATTCCCGAGGGTATCTATTCTTGCATTTACGGTTCTGCATACATGGACTTTGTGGATTGCATGAGCCACAAGGCCCATGGATCATATGATTCAGCACAAGGTTATGTAACTCGGGATTCAGTATCGGATCTGGTAATTCTGTGCTTATGTAATGATCATATGCCTCAGAATTCAACGGCTTAAAGTCTCGGGCCGTTATTAGAAGAAGATGCGCGTGAGGCAAATCACGTTTCTAGAATTCGATAGAGTACACGCACGCATCTGGGTTTCCAAAGATTTTATCTTAGAGAAGATCTTTCTTCAATAGTTGAAGTTTTGATTTAAAAACTCGGCTAAGCAAATCTGGTCTATTTTGCGGTAGTTCGTTAGGCAATAGATACTTCGTGATTTCGGACCACGCAGGATTACAAGTGATTGTAAGAAAGAAGTCAGGTTTACCAAACTGTTGTACTAATGCCATGGCGTCCAAGTATCTTTTTCTCATGTCTCTTGGACCTCCAACAAAGGATGGTGGAAGTATAAATTTCTTTCCTACGTTAGATCCAAGGGTATTCCCAGAAGCAATACTATTTATTAATCCTTGTAGGCAATCAGTCCTAATTTCTCTCTGCTGTTTGGAATAGTACTCTAACCGTGCGGTTTCTATCTTTACGAACATGTCAATGATGTATTGCTGGAAAAGTATTCCGGTGTGCAATAACATTGACCTGTCACCCTTGCGTATCTGCATTTTGTAGCAATAGTATTGCCTGCTTGATACAACGTTGCGCTTGCGTACGGACTCAATAGCTACACAACCGATAAGGAGAAATTATTTAAGAAGAATATAAGCAGAAATTGCTATGGATTCAAAAGAGATAGTTTCTACCTCGTTCTTCTTCAAAGATCAGCTGCTCGGCAGCGGTGAAATTTGCTGGCACAAGAGGTAGAGGCATTGTGCAACAACACTTTTGCTTATGCATATTGGGGGGAAGCTTTTCAATACCATGATGCCATCCTACCTCACCATGTGTGTGTGAAGCAATGGATACTGAAGTGAATCAAAGCACCCGAAGTTATGGCATATTTTGTAAGGAGTAGTGTTCGCGAAATAAATTTGAATGTGACATTGTGGATTCATAGTTGCCTCATCGTCAACACAAATAATGCCTGCAACATCACTGCAACTGGGTTCATTGAATACCCGTTGATCAAGCTTAGGATTATTGACGATGAATAATTGGCATCTATCTACCAAATCCAGATGTCTTGGCTGTCGTAGAAACACAGCATAAGGATTCTGAGATAGAATCTGAGTCAACTTGAGCATAATATCTCGGGAAAAATGGTCGGAAACTTTTAAACGTTCTTCAAGTTCAGTTTGAGAATCGTAGAAGTACAATTGTATACCAGTAGGCATTTCAGAACCTGGTTTTAGTGGATTTAGGAAATGGTGCACTTTTCCCTGCACCTTGAAGATGTATATGCCTTGCTGATTTTTCAGCAAATCATTGTCTTTCCGAGCAGAGAAAGTAGTAAAAGCTATATTGTAAATTGTAGGATCTTACGTACTTTTGGAAAGCAATCGATTCAAGATCACTGCCAGTAAATAAATCAGATAATTCGTGAGGCATTTCTGTGATTGCTAACCTAATTTCTCCTTCAGAGCAACAGAAGCAAGCTGGTTCATGGTAAAAATGGACAGCGTCACAGTATGGACAGTCAGCCGGCTCAGGTAACGTGGAAGCGCTGGACTGAGGTTCTGAAGAAACAGAGCTGTGGCATGCATAACGTGCGCGTAACTCAGCTCTTGCATTAACAGAAGGATAGAAATCAAAATTGACATATGCTCTACGGGAAAGTCTTTCACGTAGCAACAGATTGGTGAAACTGCGAGATGCATTAGGCATCTGTGCAACATTACTTGTGGATGCAACCGAAGTACCAGGTGCAGTGAGAGTACTCTGGATACTATTTCGAGCCGCATACTGAGCACGTCGACGCTTAAGGAATGAATCCTTCTCTGCTTCACTCATAGACGCATATGCATTCCGTCGTTTCTCATTCTAAGACTTACGATTTTCACGGTCCATAGGGTAACCAAAAGAAGGGGAAACTAAGATTCGAAAGTAATTCGAAGCAACAGCACTGCTATCAGTGTTAGAGTCACTGACATGAACAGAGCAGCTAGATAAGCAAATAAGCCATTCTATACTGAATGTATATACGTGGAGTTACCTACAACTGTATCTATAGATGTACCTAGTCAACAGAATATCAGCTTGCATGAGAATACCACGCTCAGAGACAGAGGTACCGCAGCTCCAGACAACAAGCAGAATAATGTACGGTAACGAATATATTACTAAGCGCATGTAGCCTGGTCAACTACACATTGCCAAACGAAGGCGTAGAAAGAATCTCTAATAAGGTCTCCTAAAATACCTGTACAATGAACTATAGGCAACAAATAATGTTGGGGGCAACTAATACTTACACTGTAGATTCTACAGTATTTATCAGAAGGCCAACAATCCTAGGACATCAAATGCTGCGCAAACGAACGTAGGCAAACTAAATAACTTTCCAAATCAACTATGAAACACAAATACTGAGAATCCTTAACTGTAGGATGTAATATCACCGGATGGATCAAGATCCACCCGATTACGCAGCAGAATAGTATAGATCTAGATCTAGTCAACCAAAATACATAAAATAAATAGATCTAAACCTACGAGGGGGTTTAGATTTCTTACCGGTTTATTGTGAATAAACACCAAGAACAATCTTCAATCCGAGCTATATGAGAGCCTAGTTGAGAAGCCAAAGTCTTCCAACGTGTATCTCCAAGCACCACCAAGTGGATGGTGTTTCAAGCCGCCGGAACTCCTCGATATGCTACCTTAGAAAAACCCGAAGTTTTTCTAAAACTCGAACCCAAAGAAAAATAGCCGAAAATTCCAAGCTATTTTTCCTTCCAATATTTCGAAATTTGTATTGTGTCATAAGGCTTGGGAGAACTCTCTTTATATAGGAGAGTAATCTTTGTCCTCCAAGGATTTAATAATTAAGAGATAATTATTAGATTAATTCTTATTCCAAATAAAAGATAAATAAAATAATTATCCCAAACAAATTAGGATAAATCATATTATTATCTAATATTCCATGAATTATCAATTAACAAATAAAAGATAAATCACACATTAAATAATTATTCAAGAAAACTAATTTCTCTCTAATTATTTAATCCAAATATGCGCCCCACCCATTAGTAAATAAAGGTCCATGCATTTTTTTTGACACATTGGGCCGAGTCCACGAAAAATGTCTTTTCCATGTATTTAATTATCGAGTCCAACTAAAAAATTAATCCACATATCAATTAAATAGTCCAATCCAACTATTTAATAACAACTGAGGTGAAACGACGAGAAAACATATATGCTATATTAGGAGCCACGTCGGGGACCATGGACCCATATTCAGTAGCTACAATAAATTAAATAAAATTATTCGTCGGAGCGAAAAATTATATTCAATCTATTAATTCTGGGATTAAACCACCATAAACCCGAAATTGAACTCTGCCGAATATAGATAACTTATACTCAACTATGAGTTGATAAGCATCCACTGATATAATCATTACACACGGATAAATCCCCCATAGATTGTTCATTTCGATTCGGGATATTTCCGTAAACCCTACTTGAAACATATTATCCTTATTTACCATTAACCCCTTAGTGATCAATTAGTTCACAACTAATATAGTATGAACTAGGAGCATCGATCAGTTTCTTGGGTTAACAAATAAGGAAACTGTCTGTCTACTTCCCGAGGGAAGGAATGGATTCCATATCTGTGATAGCACATACTACTCACTCATTCCAGAATAGAGCCAACGAGAAGTGTTGGACCACATACTGCGAAGTGATCCTTACTAACACATCAAACCCTACCCTAGTCTAAGCGTTAAATGCAGATCACCTCGAGATTGAGATTAATCCATATATGATCATCTTGTGATTCGATAAGACTTCTCGATTACGGAATTATATCGAGAACTCAAATCAAATCGGTCCAAATTTCTATATGATCATCATCATATATAAATGCCCCACTAGTACCTATTACCGATAGTCGAGATAAGACTGTCACACCGTAAAGTGTTCTCAGGTGCATTAATAGCAAATTAATCATGAGACCCATACTCAGATTAATAAACGCTAAGGACTAAGTTAATTTTAAGTACATCTCACTAACTCAATCCTCTTGTGTATAGCCATACACTGAGTTATGTGATTACATAAACGAGGTACTTAGGGTTTTCAGTAGTGTCTTAATTATAAGCATACATGCATATAATAAGATGAATTATTAATTCTGTCCTAAAACAATTACATAATTATCTTTCGGGCACTACACCTAACATTAACACAGTAAGATTATAGTCTAGAGGAACTACCGAAAAGGAAGGCGGAAACCCAAGCAACATTGCAATTAAACCGTAAATATTACTGAAATGAGACAAAGAAACATATACACCACAAGCGTAGTTTGTGAATCTAAGGGCAGCGTAGGAAAATATGCTGAAGAAACACGGTGTTGGTAAAACATTTGAAGCCCGTACAGAGAGCTGACAATAACAGCCACAGGAACATAAGATTCTGTACATGCAGTCTAAGGTTTCATTGATGTGCATTTGCTGCGTATAACATAAATGAATGGAAAAAGTAACACAAAAGGAAACGGCAGATAATGTGTAAAATTAAGCTACCAACAAACAAACAACAATAGAAATAATCCACGACTGCTATTCTTCCCGCACGTGACAATGCAACTTAGAAGATTTACCGTTGAACGGAAAACATGGAAACTGCAATTGTAGAAACAGAGACAAGTACATACCTGAAAACAGCGTTTAAATGCAGAAACGCAAATCACGATTGCAATTGCATATCCACGGAGAGGAGAACAAATTAGAGATGCAATAAACAAATACACTGAAGATAACAATCTGTGAACATAACAGGTATACTGCTATTTTGGGCATCAATGATTGCAGGCTTTTGTTAAAATGATGTAATCCTTTCTGATATATTGAGGTGAAAGGGTAAGAAAAGTTTAACTAAACACACAAGTGAACATAACAATAAAATTTAGGAAATTATGTTAGTCAAGGAAGTTTAGTGAAGTACCTAAGTAGCAAAGTTTAGGAAATTACCTCATTTTCATGTTGTTTTAACAAGCTTTAATAGATTTGTAAGAATTTAGCTGCATACATGTATATTGTAGAATCTATACTAAGTGTCAAATTTAAAAAAACGATTTCAATCATTATCATTGGATCACTACTTTCATTAACACCCATATGCATATTAAATGGAGAACTTGATTGAAAAATGTTATTAGACTCTCAAATAAAGACAAACTGGAAATCTAGCTTTTGCAAGAACACAGTAATGGGTAATTAAACAGGCCCAAATTGAGAAGCAGAGCATCAAGAATGAAATAGTCATAAAGTAGGAAAATCCTCTATAAAAACATTACTTTCACACAATGCTGGCATATCTAAAGTAATCAGAAAAAGTCAATTTGAATTTGTATTCGCTAGTCAAGTGATGTATTGCTCGATTCAGGCTTCCTGTGATTGAAAAACGACCAAGAATTCATCTTTCCTCTCTAGTACAAGAAGAGCATACCAACGAAGAGGGGAAGAGACAGAGGCATACGGTAGCCAAGAAAACACCACACAACAAACATAAGAGCGAGCAATCACTCAGAGCCATTCGACAAAGGTAATAATCAAAAAAATAAGACCTTGCATTTCCAATATGGTAAGATTAGACCGAAAGACTGGAAAAACTATGAAACAATCAATCCAATGGTGTCAAAGTAAAATCAGAAGCTGCACTTATCAAATCACATATCAGAGATTGCAATAATCGAAGCAAAAATAGCATGCATTTCCAAGAAACCACACAAAACATAGCAGGAATAGGACCGAAACCTGGGCAAGTGGAAGAAAAATGCAAGAAGAAACACAGAGACGAAGTAACCACCTCCACATAGAAGAACAAGAACACTTACCAGAAAATGTACTACAAATAATAACCAACCACAAAGATTGCAAAACAACACAGGCAAGCCTCACCTGGCGAAAGTGAAAACGAACAAAATGCAAGCCTAGCAGAGAATAGTTGAAGAAGGCGGTCCAAAAATGCCGACTGTAGGAGAAGAAGCCGACTAAATGCAAGCAGCAAGAAAGCATGGAAGCCAACCATTGGTCCTGAGGGACGGTGGTGGAGTTCACTTTGGGAAAAACGGAAAATTAATTAGCTATTTACCAAAAGAAGAAAAAAATAAAAGCAGAAAAGGCCAAAAAAACTACATGAAGATGTAAATATGTATAGTACCTCAATGATACATATATATATATATATATATATATATATATATATATATATATATATATATATATATATATGTAGATATATATATTTGCTCTCTGTCTATATGGCTTTAGTAATAATAAGAGTCTATTGTGTGCCAACTTGACTATGCTGCTCTATGAAACAAATAGATCTTTTTATTTTTGTAACGCCCCGTTCCCGGATCCGAGTCCTTATCCGGAAACGAACGCCTGGCATGTATAATATTAAATATAATCCAATATTATACATAAGCCTTACGTCATATATCATAAACACAATGCGGAAACGAAACGACTCGGGGAAAAATAAATTCCAAAGACCAATAAAACCAGATTCAATGCTGCACTAAAATCCAAAATGGAAATTGAAACGTTTCAACATCCAAAAGAAATCAAACGATCTAGTCTTACATCAAAGGCTTCTAAAACGAGCCAAACAAAACAACATTCAATCTGAAATAACAACATAGTTTGTATCAAACTTGAAATAAAAGAAAGTTTCCAAAAGAACAACTTCATATAAAACATCTTCGTATCAAGACCTCAAACATCTTCATCATACTCCTCGTCTCCATAAACCTGTTCATCTTCTCAATAAAACATTTAACGGGTAAGTACATACGTACTTAGTAACGAGTAGAAGCTATTGAAATCATGCGTTTTATAAAGAAAGCAAGTAACCATCATCTTATTAATAAACCGTTTAAACTTGATCTTACATCTAACTATCACGTTATATTCATAGTATAACATGAGGTCCCTAGGGTTACTAGCTTAGCTTATCTATGTTACAAAGATGTTTGCGAGGGGCACTACACTTAGTGAGATATGCACTAAGACAGAAGTTGCAACCCTATAGAGATAAATCTCTAGCGGTCCCGAGACAATCAATCACTTTAACTGGCTAGCACTAGAAGCTGTCCGGTGAATGGCTATTTCGTTCGTGAGGTTGTCCGGCGGTATGATCACTACTTTAATCGGCTTTGTCTAGAATCCGGCAAAGACCATTACCACTTTATCTGGCCAACCAACACATTGCCGATGTTGTACTGTGCCTATTCAAGCTCTCATGATGCTTAATCTTTTATCTAGTCAATTACGTTTATTAAGCGATTAACTAGCCATCTAGTTTCATTCAGTACAAAAGCTCCATACTCCCTCTTCTTAGACCCTTAGACTCAAGCTAGCAATTACACGCATAATGATGATCCCTGGTTCATCAAAGCACAAGGCCAATCCTAAGTTTCCGACGGTCCCAAGTTTCATCCATAAAAGTCCACTTTGCACAGAACTAAACGCATCGTAAACCTATTCATGGCTTTGTAATGTTCATGAATATTTATTAAGGTTGTTTAGATCATAATAGGAAGACCCCAAACCATACTCTAGTATACCACCACACTATAAACAAATTAATTAAACACTTAGCTATTCATATATATATATATATATACAAAATTCTCTTTTTTATTTATTTATTTAATGCCCACGGCAGCAGCATGTCATGGTTGTCCCTTTTTTTTTATACCAAACTTTCAAACCACAAATTATTATTATATTATTATTATTATTATTATTATTATTATTATTATTATTATTAACACAGGTGAAAAGAAAGAAAGTGCAAAGTCTCCCCTTTTTTCCATCTATTTCTCGAAAGCAGTGCTGTACTATATACGAATCCAACAAGAAATATATATATTAACATACACGCATATATTTAAACAAAGCAGGTAAAACAACAGCAGCACAACAGTGATCGAATCAACAATAACATAAATAAAATACGGTTAAACACTCCTTTAATTCATATTAATCATTATAAAACATCAATCATTCAATATGAAAACCCCGTTACCTTAATTGCGAGCAACAAACGATCCAAAACACCAAAAGAACATAGCTTTCGATTCACCCTAGAAATTGATCAAACCAAATTGATCAAACTACGATTCTTGAACATCAAAGCAACCTTAATTCAAACATCTAACTTATACTAAGATGAAATCTTACCTTCTCCAACCGGTTAATTGACGGTATCAAAACGATCCTCTCCTTCCGTAGAATATTTTCCTCTTGATGCGTCTCATTGAAAAGGACGACGGATTAAACCGAATTGAGAAAGTCTCTTCTCCCTTTTTCTTCCTCAAACTAGCGCCCTTCTCAAAAGCTTTTAGCGTGGAACTGTTTTTTTTTTTTTTTTTTGAATAATGGAATTTAATTCCCTATTAATCCCATTAAAACTTATTCCAATTAATTCCTTAATTAACAAATCCTTTAATTTCCTTTTTTTTTTAATTCCAAAAATTAAAATAAATCTAATATTCTGATTTCCGTTAAATGACCGAAATGCCCTTTTCAAAAATCGAGATATTACATTCCTCCCCTTAAGAGGAGTTTCGTCCTCGAAACTAGAACGTGCTGGAAGATCTATAAACTCGGAAACTCAACCGTCATCACATCTTCCTCTTCCCATGTCGCTTCACTTGGTGAATGATTGCTCCATTGCACCAAGACCAAAGGAATCATCCTTCTCTTGACCATCTTCTCTTTCCTATCAAGAATCTTAACCGGCTTCTCAACATAGGATAGGTTATCTTGAAGCAATTCCGGATCAAAATGAGATTCCACATCCGTAGTAGATAAACACTTCTTAAGCATAGATACATGGAAGACATTATGTACCCGAGACATCGATTCCGGTAATCGAAGTCTATATGCTAACTTTCCAATCCTTTCAATGATGTCAAAAGGCCCCACATATCTCGGACTCAGTTTCCCTTTTTGCCCAAATCTTTTAACACCCTTCATCGGAGAAGCTCGTAGATACACTCTGTCCCCAACTGCAAACTCTAACGGTCTTCTTCTGATATCTGCCCAACTCTTCTGTCGGTCTTGAGCGGCTTTAAGATTCTTCCGTATCAGCTCAACTTTCTCCTTAGCCTGCTTAACTAACTCTGGCCCTGTAAACTGCTTTTCTCCAACTTCGTCCCAATAAAGTGGAGTCCGGCATTTCCTACCGTACAAGGCCTCAAAAGGTGGCATCCCCAAGCTAGCATGATAACTGTTATTATAAGCGAACTCTGCCACTGAGAGGTAATCATCCCATGATCCCCCTACTTCAAGAACGCAAGCTCTAAGCATGTCCTCGAGAGTCTGGATTGTCCTCTCGGACTGACCGTCTGTCTGCGGGTGAAAGGCAGTACTCAAGTCCGTCTTTGTTCCAAAAGCCTTTTGCAACCCTTTCCAGAAGTGACTTATGAATCTGCTATCTCTGTCGGATACGATAGATAAAGGCACACCATGAAGTCTCACTATATTGTCCAAATATAGTTGAGTGAACTTCTTAATAGGCATGTCAACCTTACATGGCAAGAAATGGGCTGATTTCGTGAGTCTGTCAACAATCACCCAAATCATGTCATGGCCACTCTTCGTACGCGGTAAACCGGTGATGAAGTCCATCGTGATGTTCTCCCATTTCCATTCCGGTACTTCCAAAGGCTTCAACAAACCTCCTGGCCTTCAGGCTCTCGCTTTAACTCTCGGCATGTATCACACTTTGCCACGAACTCTGCGATATTCAACTTCATGCCAGGCCACCAATACCTTTCTTTGAGGTCTTGGTACATCTTGGTAGATCCTGGATGAACCGCAAAGGCAATCTTATGGGCTTCATCCATGACTTGCTGCCTTAGTCCATCAACATCAGGCACACACAAACGATTACCATACCAAAGATGTCCACTCTTATCCAACTGATAACCCACTGTAGGTTTCTCTCGAGCTACGCGCTTCAAATCCACTAACACTGGGTCTTTGTCTTGCTTTGCTCGGATATCATCCAACAACTCTGACCTTGCCATCAATGGCGCAAAACACTGAGCTTCACCTTCCTGTTCAACCACTTGAATCTGTAAACTGTCTAACTGATGGATCACTTCTTGCAAGGTAGTGATAGCATTAACCGGTCTCCGGCTAAGTGCATCCGCTACAACATTCGCTTTACCCGGATGGTATTGAATGTCCAAGTCATAGTCTTTCACAAACTCCAACCATCTTCTTTGCCTCATATTCAAATTCTCTTGAGTAAAAAAGAACTTAAGGCTCTTATGATCCGTGAATATTCTCGCCTTAACTCCATAAAGGTAGTGCCTCCACTGTTTCAAAGCAAAACCACTCTTTGCCAACTCCAAGTCATGTGTAGGATAGTTCTTCTCATGAACCTTTAACTGCCTAGAGGCGTAAGCTATTACCTTTCCTGCTTGCATCAGAACACATCCCAAACCTTGACTCGAAGCATCTGTATACACGTCATAGTTGTCAAAGACCTCTCAGCAAAGCTAACACAGTCTTTGCGGTCAACTTATCCTTCAACGTCTGAAAAGCTTCCTCACACTCCTTTGTCCACTCAAACTTGATGTTTTTCTCGAGTAAGTCTAGTGAGAGGAGTTGCTATCTTGAGAAAATCTTGTACAAACTTCCCCTGTAGTAGCCCGCTAAACCCGAAAACTTCTTATCTCTCATCATTTGTAGTAGGTCTAGGCCACTTAGAAACGGCTTCTATCTTCGCAGGATCAACTTGAATTCCATCTCCAGAAATTACATGGCCAAGAAAACTAACTTGTTTTAACCAAAATTCACACTTTGAAAACTTGGCATACAATTTCTTTTCCTTTAAAGTCTGCAAAACAATCCTCAGATGCTCCTCATGCTCTTTCTCATCCTTAGAGTATATCAAGATATCATCTATGAATACTACCACAAATTTATCAAGATAAGGCATGAAGACTCTTTGCATTAGATCCATAAACGCCGATGGAGCATTAGTGAGTCCAAAAGGCATGACAAGGAACTCATAATGTCCATACCTCGTACTAAATGTTTGTCTTCGGTCTATCCGCAACCTTGATCTTCAATCGGTGATAACTCGACCTAAGGTCAATCTTAGAAAACACCTTCTTCCCTTGCAATCGGTTAAACAAGTCGTCAATCCTAGGCAAAGGATACTTATTCTTGATTGTCGTTTATTCAAGGCTCTGTAGTCGATGCACATCCTCAAACTACCATCCTTCTTCTTCACAAACAAAACCGGTGCTCCCAGGCGCGATGTACTTGGTGAATCACATTCCTTTCTAACATGTCCTTAAGTCGTAGTTTTAACTCTTTTAATTCAATTTGGTGCCATCCTATAAGGTGCCTTGGCTGTAGTCTTTGCTCCCGGATTAATCAGATATCTCAAACTCTATATCCTCGCTGGCATATTTCCGGCAACTCATCTGAAAAACTTCAGGAAATCCTTAACTATAGGAGTTTCTTCTAACTTAGGAGTATGCTTCTCTGTGTCCATAGCATAAAGAACATACCTTTCACAACCCTTTGCAAAAGCCTTCATGGCTCTAACCACTGATATTATCGGATGCCTCTTCTTACTTGGCTTATAAACGTTACCTGAAAGGTCTTATCTCGACTTACCAGAACTCAAGACCACTTTCTTACCTCTGCAATCCACATGAACAAAATTCTTGGATAGCCAATCCATCCCCGCAATTACATCAAAGTCTCAGTGAAGTCCAAAACTCACAAGTCTCGATTTACACCTATAAGTTCCAACTCTAACGTCGACTTGAGGTAAAACTTGTGCAACTTTAGTAACTCTTCCCAAAGGTGTAGTGATATTTAGAGGTTTCTCCAACTCCTGAAGTGGTAGATTCAACTTCCTAGCTATCTTAGAAGACACAAAAGTACCTGAGGCTCCAGTATCAAACAAGGCTGACACTACTAAGCTATCTATGATTATGGTACCTAGCAAGTGGATCAATTTAAGTACAATAAATAACATCATATGCGTCCATATAATATTAAGTATTCATAATAAACACAAACACTTAAAATGTACCTGTAACAACAAGATCATCAGGCTCTTCTGGTTCCACATCAATAGCAAAGACACGAGTAGGTCTGCTAGAAGATCCACCGGTTTGCATTCGATTGCCTCTCTAGCCGGCTGGGTTTCTGCGAGATAAGTTCTTAGGGCGCTTCTGGAGAAGTGACCCGTTTCTCCACAAATAAAACAACCGTTACCTCCGACTGCACTCTCTCTGCATGCGCCTTGTTGCATTTAGAACATACTGCAGGTGGACCACTTTTCTGATTAACTATCGCTGGTGCTGCGGTCTTCTTAAAGTTCTGCTGCGGCGCCCCACGATTATTACTCTGAAAAGATCCAAACGGCCTCTTATTCCCAATCACCACTGTGGCCTTCTTCCTGAAGGTCTCAACCTCCAAAGCCTTGTTCATAAGCTCAGCCATATTCTTGGCTGTGAACCCCAACATACCTGACTGTATCTCATGCGATAACCCATTTGTACAGTGCCATCTTTCTTTCTTCAACTCTCATCAGCTCGGGATAGAACCTTCCCAACTCATTGAACTTGTTGGTATACTGAGATACCGTCAGCTGCGTACCTTGCTTATGCTTTAAGAACTGACTAGCCTTGTCTGCCTGTACTGTTATTGGGAAATACTCGTTGTAGAACATAACCTTAAATCCTTCCCAATCCGTTACTTTTCCATTACTACTCTGAATGGCATCGATCCAAGCTTCAGCTGCCCCCAAGAGAAAACTGACTGCCAACTGGGCCATCTCAGATTCAGGAACATGTATATTCCTGCAGGCCTTTTCGAAACTCCTTATCCATTCTTCGGCCTTTGAATGTTCCACATTCCCGAAGAAGTCCTGAACCCTGTTCCTTCTCAGTCTGGTGTACCAATCCACTGGTGGTGCTTGCTCAATCAGCTTTGGTCTAATCAAGCGAAGCTTGAGGGTACACTGGAGGGTATCCATAGGGTATCTCTTGCTGGTGAGGTTGTTGGTATGGGGGTGGTGGATATGCTTGCTGAGGTGGAAACCCTGAGTGAAACGACCCATCTGGATGATACCTGCATGATGCTAACTGCTTGTGAGAGGCTGGCGATGTGCAAACCGAGGGTAGGCATAACTGATGTCGCAAAGTATCGGCTCCGCTCGGCGGTGGAGGAAGAATCAGAGGCCGTGGTGTGTAGTCATAAACCGTGGCGGATAAAAGTCGATGCGTGGACGGTCAGAAATCGGTTGTGATCGCATGTGCTACAAATGGAGGAGGGTATACCGTAACAGCTGGAGTCACATGTATCAGGGGTATCTCCCCAACCACTGTCACATACAACGGTGTATCATAGCCAGGCGCAGTTTCCTGCTCAAACTGGGAACGTCCTGTTTGTTGAACACGTCCCACTGGAGCTGACTCCGGACCCGTAGTATTAGCATTCACCCCTGAAACCTCTGGCTGACTAACTGTAGGTCCCCTGCCTCTGCCTCTACCTCTGCCCCTTCCTCTGCCTGCAAACGGATTTCGTGAACTGCCTTCACCATTATCATTGGCATTTGAACCTCTGCGTGTAGTCACCATCCTGTAGAAGAAGAGAAAGGACTCACGGATTACTAAGGGCTCTAAACTCTTATCTCAAGAAAGTCAAGTCCTAAGCAGCAAAGAAACATTGTCTCTGATACCAACTGTGACGCCCCGTTCCCGGATCCGAGTCCTTATCCGGAAACGAACGCCTGGCATGTATAATATTAAATATAATCCAATATTATACATAAGCCTTACGTCATATATCATAAACACAATGCGGAAACGAAACGACTCGGGGAAAAATAAATTCCAAAGACCAATAAAACCGGATTCAATGCTGCACTAAAATCCAAAATGGAAATTGAAACGTTTCAACATCCAAAAGAAATCAAACGATCTAGTCTTACATCAAAGGCTTCTAAAACGAGCCAAACAAAACAACATTCAATCTGAAATAACAACATAGTTTGTATCAAACTTGAAATAAAAGAAAGTTTCCAAAAGAACAACTTCATATAAAACATCTTCGTATCAAGACCTCAAACATCTTCATCATACTCCTCGTCTCCATAAACCTGTTCATCTTCTCAATAAAACATTTAACGGGTAAGTACATACGTACTTAGTAACGAGTAGAAGCTATTGAAATCATGCGTTTTATAAAGAAAGCAAGTAACCATCATCTTATTAATAAACCGTTTAAACTTGATCTTACATCTAACTATCACGTTATATTCATAGTATAACATGAGGTCCCTAGGGTTACTAGCTTAGCTTATCTATGTTACAGCATGTTTGCGAGGGCACTACACTTAGTGAGATATGCACTAAGACGAAGTTGCAACCCTATAGAGATAAATCTCTAATGGTCCCGAGACAATCAATCACTTTAATCGGCTAGCACTAGAAGCTCATCCGGTGAATGGCTATTTCGTTCGTGAGGTTGTCCGCGGTATGATCACTACTTTAATCGGCTTTGTCTAGAATCCGCAAAGGACCATTACCACTTTATCGGCCAACCAACACATTGCCGATGTTGTCTTGTGCCTATTCAAGCTCTCATGATGCTTAATCTTTTATCTAGTCAATTACGTTTATTAAGCGATTAACTAGCCATCTAGTTTCATTCGAGACAAAAAGCTCCATACTCCTCTTCTTAGACCCTTAGACTCAAGCTAGCAATTACACGTGATAATGATGATCCCTAGTTCATCAAAGCACAAGGCCAATCCTAAGTTTCCGACGGTCCAAAGTTTCATCCATAAAAAGTCCACTTGGTGCAGAACTAAACGCATCAGAAACCTATTCATGGCTTTGTAATGTTCATGAATATTTATTAAGGTTGTTTAGATCATAATAGGAAGACCCCAAACCATACTCTAGTATACCACCACACTATAAACAAATTAATTAAACACTTAGCTATTCATATATATATATATATATATACAAAATTCTCTTTTTTTTTTATTATTTATTTAATGCCCACGGCAGCAGCATGTCATGGTTGTCCCTTTTTTTTTTATACCAAACTTTCAAACCACAAATTATTATTATATTATTATTATTATTATTATTATTATTAACACAGGTGAAAAGAAAGAAAGTGCAAAGTCTCCCCTTTTTTCCATCTATTTCTCGAAAGCAGTGCTGTACTATATACGAATCCAACAAGAAATATATATATTAACATACACGCATATATTTAAACAAAGCAGGTAAAACAACAGCAGCACAACAGTGATCGAATCAACAATAACATAAATAAAATACGGTTAAACACTCCTTTAATTCATATTAATCATTATAAAACATCAATCATTCAATATGAAAACCCCGTTACCTTAATTGCGAGCAACAAACGATCCAAAACACCAAAAGAACCTAGCTTTCAATTCACCCTAGAAATTGATCAAACCAAATTGATCAAACTACGATTCTTGAACATCAAAGCAACCTTAATTCAAACATCTAACTTATACTAAGATGAAATCTTACCTTCTCCAACCGGTTAATTGACGGTATCAAAACGATCCTCTCCTTCCGTAGAATATTTTCCTCTTGATCGCCTCATTGAAAAGGACGACGGATTAGCTTCGAATTGAGAAAGTCTCTTCTCCCTTTTTCTTCCTCAAACTAGCGCCCCTTCTCAAAAGCTTTTAGCGTGGAACTGTTTTTTTTTTTTTTTGAATAATGGAATTTAATTCCCTATTAATCCCATTAAAACTTATTCCAATTAATTCCTTAATTAACAAATCCTTTAATTTCCTTTTTTTTTTAATTCCAAAAATTAAAATAAATCTAATATTCTGATTTCCGTTAAATGACTGAAATGCCCCTTTTCAAAAATCAGGATATTACAATCTTGATATTTGTACCCTTGATCAATGTGCCATCTTGCATCTGTGTCTGCGTAATGTATATGTTTTATCTATATCTTTGACAGATATATTTGTAACATCCCGAATTTTCAGCAAGGGTAAAACCGAATTTTCAGCAAGGGTAAAATGGAAATTGGGTAAGTTTATTATGACCTAATTATTATTAATCTCTTTATTTAATTAAAAAGGATTTATTTTAATAGATATTAATTAATGGGTATAAAAAGAAAATAACCCCTAATTCTCATTTATATTTGACGGACGGCAACTTACCGGAGAATTAAGATGGGGCGACGCATAAAAGAAAAAAAAGTTCGGGCGCTGTTTTCCAAATTCGGAGTTTAACGATTGATTTTCGGGGCAAACTGTAGTAGAAGAAATTGATCACCACGAGGAGGCGGTCGTTTCGATACTAGCCGTTCTTTTTGTCGGTAAGTTTTTCTTTTTAGCCTTAAATCTAGATCCGTTTATGTTCTTGAGATATACCTGCGTTTTTGTGGCCTGATCGTAGAATTAATTTTAATTATCGTAGGTGATTCGTAGAAGGGGTTGGAATCGATGATTGAAGCTTTTTACAACTTGTTTTGCTTTCAAAATCGTTTTTTGGATTCAAAGGTAAAGGGGTGTTCTTAAACGGATTTTGATGTTCAATCGTAGTTAATTATGTGTTATTTGTTTGCTATCGTGACTCCTCTTGGCTGTTATAGGTATGTTCTTTTATTTTGTTTTTACTTACTGCTACCAAAATTGAGTAGGGCTGTTGTTGTTGTATGCCCGCATATATGTGACGTAGAGAAAGCAGATTACTTTGTGTATAATTACTTTGTGTATAATAGCTTTGATTTAGAATGAATACCTGGTTCGAAAGTGTTTATATATATATATTAAAATTGTGTTGCTGTTGCAAATGGTGTCCAAAAAAAAAAAAAAGGAGATCATCTGCACTTCTCCGTTCCCAGAAAGAACCGATAAATAAATAAATGAATAAATAAATATAATAATAGTAATAATAATAGTGATGATGAAATACAAATGTGGTTTTTATGTTTCTAAATATGATCGAATGTTATAATATTCTCATTGCTTGAATATTATTTGTGTACAACGTGTTATGGTTTGGTATGCATGTCTCTGTGGGACATTATATGTTAATTGACAAAGTCTAACTTCCACTTCAGGCGCCTTAGCATCAATCGCCACAACTGAGACCCTCTGCGGGGAGAAGGTGGTAGCACAGAAGGCGGTAGTTTAGACCTTGCAGGGTCATTGGTTTAGTAGTCATTGACGCCCTTTTACAACGTGCTAGGTACTTAATGTAGATTGTCTAGGACTAGATGTCCTTAGGAAGCCTTTTTAAGTGGAATGAACTTAGGTGGTTAGATTAACTACGTAATAAACATATGTGATGAGTCTAAAAGCTAAAACGTTGTAATTCTTGGTGAGGCACATTTATGATTCGCAGCATGGAATCATTTCTCATACGTAACGGACAATATTCGGGTTTTGGGAAATGTTCCACACGGAACCATCCGTGCTGCCATGAGTCTTGAATATGTCCCGGTGCATACCCATCATTCGGGCATTGTGTCCTTGAATTACAATGTAACATAGATAATTGCTCGTGATGGTGCTAGCAGACCTAGCAGAGGGGAGTGTATTTTAATGCAACCTATGTGGTAGAGGAGATTGTAGAATTTACTTGTTATGCATGATATGTTATATATTGTGTGTAACCGTTTCTTCTACCCCTTGCTGAGTACGTAAGTACTTACCCCTTCCTCTTTATTGTCCCCACCCCGAGAAGGTGGTTGTCAAGGTGATGATGATCTTGGTTATGACGATGGAGTTAACGGAGCTGATGTTTAGGCTCAAGAGTTACGATGACACAAACATTTACTTTATGCAATTTATTATTCAGTTTTGAGAGATAGTCTTTTGTATCTTTTCAGTTTCATTTGGGATGTAATAAGTCACAACAACATTTATTTCGTTGTTTTGTCGTTTCAGCTTTCTTAGACGTAGATTTTGGGACTTGGTGATCCGTTGTTTGTCGTTTGACATTCTTTTTCCGAGTTATCTTTAGTTTTAATTTATTCCGCTTTTACTCTGATTGATTGTTACGAGGCTTATGTATATATTACATTTGAAGATTTAAAATGTTAATATATGCATGCCGGGCGTTCTTTCTGGATAAGGACTCGGTATCCAGGACGGGGCGTCACAGTTGGTATCAGAGAGAAAGTTCCTATCTTACGTCTAAGATCGTAGTCTAAGTTGAATTTTTATAAGACTCTTTAGCAGCTTAGCTGACCCTTTCTTCTTGTCTCATGGCTAAGAAAAGTGCAAGGAGCACTAGTAAGTTAGTCCGTTAAGTAATCAATCTTTATGGATGAAGTCTTTAAACCAAACCACATCACCTAGAATTAATTGAAACCCCTCTAAGTACAGCTTTGGGATCGGAGTCTTATTCCTACACCTTTAAATTGATGTCCTCTTGGTTGAATATTCCTTACACTCCCTATTGTGATCTCTCCACTTCTTTCCATACCTCAATGTCAAAGCCTACACTTTGGCTTGACCTATTCTCATAGAGAATGATGTCCGACTGAACTCTACATATCTTCTACTCCCTCTTTTCACTATCGCTTGGTTTGTGTTTACCAAAATTCTTTGACCTTTCTTTGATCGAAATGGGTTCTACTTTAACTCCATATATAATTCTATCCTTTCCAAGTGCTTCTCACTCGTTTCAACTATTAGTGTTGTCTTCTGCTTTGGCACATAGTTTTCATCATCCTCATGGTTGGCTTAATCCAACACGAGTGAATGCCTTTTGTTTTGGTGTTTGCCTTTCATGTAAACCCAATTCCCCTGCTTCAAAAAAAAATTCTGAAAATTTTCAGCAAGATAGATCACTTTTTTATCTACAACTTCTCTTCTTACATCAACTCGATAATCATTATGGATTGTTCAGAAAATCCATGTTAATGCCGGACACTCTGTACAGAAAATTTGCAGTAGAACCTTTACTTATCCTTCTGTTTTGAACAGGTTAAGCATCTTCAAATGACCTGAATTTTTGGTATGTTGCAGAATACAATTTTATCTACAAATTTCCTTTTGGAATCAAGTTCGAATTCCTTTTAGATTGACCACAATATGCAATTCAAGTCAGTGTTTACCAATCTGGAAATTCTGACAGCTTGTGCATTCGGCAGAAATATTTGTTTTTTTATCAACTCCTTCTCATTCAAAAATTCTAATATTTTTATGTCACCTGGGAAACTCCAGTATCTAAATCTTTTCTCTTTGGATCATGCTCAAATCCTTGTTCGTTTGGGCTGTACAAATTGATAATGTCTGATCCGGAATAAATATCATACACAGCAACCTAAAAGGGAATCCCCACCTCTTTGACTTAAGGTTAGGGCTAAGAGAGTAATATGTTCTGGTTGTTATGTTCTAGAAGTTTACCCCCCAAAGTTTGAACTTCTCTTAGGTTAAGTCTTTCAGTAGGATGCTTGTAAATTGTTGTTTATTTTACAGTTATAAACAAGCACCGAGACGCTACCTCCCAGAATGCCACGCTTGAAGTTCAAACCTTTTTATGCCTGTCTTCGATAATGCCTTTTCAACTAAATTACTTCCCATTTGATTCATCACTTGAGGTACTTGAGTTCAATAACTTCCTGCCACCTTCTGTCATGAATTACCTCAGAAACATATCTTTATAAGCCTTTTCTTTTGAACAAGTTCATACCTTACCTTTCTAATCAAAGAAATGAGTTCTCTCTAATTTTGCATTGTTGCACCCTCATTCTTCATTTCAAATTCAAATTTGACTGAATCTTCTGATGTCAGAACATTCTTCTTACTTGTATTCATTCTCAGCTTCCCTCCTAAGGGTAGTGTTGATATTGTAAAATTTTCATATAATGTTGCCTATTCTTTCAAGGTATGCATCTCACCTTCATGCCAGTTAGATTTTTAAACCTACCATGACCTTCCCTTTGAATTAGTTTTTTTTTTCACCTTCTGGCAATTCATGCTAAAACGGTTTTCAAGCAGAAGGTAGTCTTTGCCAAGATGCCTTCCGAACCTATCTTTCCAACCCACATATGGACTTCACAGTCTTATTAATTTCAATTCAGATTAATGCACCTTGCATCTTTTCAGCTTTAAATATCTTTCACGTTATATAGAGTCATGAACCACCAGACACACCTTTTGGCATTCCCTCTTCTGTCATGGTGTTTCTATAACAATTTTGTTACACCGGTTGAAATGTCTGTTTTGTTTAACCTTCTCATTCACTCATAAGGAATAACCTTGAGAATTTATTCTTTGGCACTGTACTACCCCTCTCGAGTAGTACAACCTTGAACCCTTAAATTAGATCATCAATGAACCTTTTCCCCTCTTTTGGTAGTTTGAATTAATTCTACGAAATCAAACTTTATCCGACATTTCTTAAGTGTCTTTCATCCTTCACACAAAAGCTTGTTTATCGCAGACCCATTTTCAAAACTTTTACGTTTCCTTTACATTACCTTGAGGAAAAATTTGTACCCCTTTAAATCTTGAAATAACCTCTCTTTGACTAATGCAAACTTGGACACTTCTTGACAAGTGTTTATTTCCTTCTGAGACCTTTTGGTGTACTCTTTTGTCTCCATAGCTCTTTCATGTTGAAATTCTTGCTCTCTTCTTGATTTCTCAAAAAAAATTTAGTCCTTCAGGTGCTCGATCTTGCACCTTTGCCGTGTTTATTTTCTATTGTGGGATGGTTTTTCTACAATATTCATGCGAGCTAGAAGTTCTCTTAGTTCGCCAACAGCCACCTTGTTTAACAAATCATTAATGAATAAGGTCACTTGCCAAACGTCCTCAAGTCCATTATTCTTTTTCCCCTTGTGTTAAACATTTTTTTTTTCTTTCAAGTCTTACATTTGATGTTTCCCGTAACATCCTCACTCTTAAGGGCTTATGTAAAACTCATTATCTTCCTTTTAAAACGGTCTAAGTTTCTTTGCAGACGACCGTATCCTGCAAGATTCCACTCTCTAAAAAGAATTTCATCTGCAAGGTGTTCTTTCGCTTTCTTTCTTTTGGTGATTATATTTTACATTATGATACAACGCCAATCCTCCTGTCTCGAACCAACTTCAAGCTTCCCTCAACCCAGAGTCACCTTGCCATGTTTGTAGCCCATGCAAACTCTCTTGTTTCAAGTGCATTATACCTTTCTTCGGCTTACTAATTTGACATACCACCCTGGTACCCAACTACCACTTTTCAATTTTATTTGCTTCCAAGCTAACCGTTATTGGCATAAGGATTGGATCAGACTATCAGAGAGAAAATATGGCAAATGCATGTTTCTTCTTTCCCGAAAAGTCTTAGAAATCCTTCAGCTGGGATCGTTGGAGTTTTTCAGGAAGATTTCGCCGCAGTGATGGCGGCTGAGATCGAAAGAAGTCAAGTGTGCCAGAAGTTGTGGAACAGCTGGGAGCTTTCAGCTTCCCGGGTATAAGCAAGTAGGAGCAAATTAAGCATGTCATTCCGTTGATTGTAAGATTCAAGGCAGTTGATGAAATCGTGAAGAAACAAGATGAAGATCCAATTGCTTTCGATTACAAGCGAGTGTCCAGAACCAAACCAGCCTGTGGTCACGAGTTAGGTGAAGATGGCAACCTTCAGCGTCAAAGGTTAGCTTTGTGTGCCAGATGTGGAAGATTTGAAGAAGACTATGGTGGATAGAGGCCACACGATAGCATTTGCAGTTCACCGCGGAGCAACCAGGATGTGTAAAGAGTTGAAACGGCACTGCCGGCCACCTTCTGTGAAGATAGAGATAGCAGAGTTTCCTATGACACCAGTTAACACGCCAGCATCCAGGAGTCACCGTTTGAGTCTATGTATGGAAGGAAGCGTAGAACGCCAGTTATCTTGGATAAAGTGGAACAAAGACACATTACAAAACCAGAGTTGATACAACAAGCCCACGCGGAGATTGAAGTGGACCGTCGCAACCTCGAGGTGGCTCAAGACAGGTAGAAGAGTTGGGAGGATGGAAGAAGAACACTGTTAGAGTTTGAAGTTAAAGATAAAGTGTATCTGAAGACGTTCCCAGTTAAAAGAGTAAGACGGCTCGGGTAGACATGCAACTAAGCCCCAGTGATAAAGGCCCTGGACGTGACCTTGGCTAAAGTCGGACCTTTAGCTTATCAGTTTGGAGTTACTTGAATCCTTTTCCACGAGTGCATGACGTCCTCCATGTGTCAAAGATAAGGGAATGTTTAACTGACAATGATGTGGAAGCAAGTTTTGACAATGAAATAGTTGAAAAGAATCTGACAAATGCGGAAGAATCAAGTGCACTTTAAACGGAAGATGAAGAAAGTAAAAAAGAAGATGTACAACTAGTCTTGGTTCAGCGAAGCAGTCACACACCGGCAGAAACGACATGAGAGTTAGAAGACAAGACGTTTTGTGAAGTTCCAGAGTTCAAGCACCTCCCAGATATGTTCAGTTTCGAGGACGAAACTTGTTTTAAGGGGGGAGGAATGTAACATCCCGAATTTTCGGCAAGGGTAAAATGGTAATTGGGTATGATTATTATGACCTAATTATGTTTAATCTATTTATTTAATTAAAAAGGATTTAATTAAAAAGATTTATAATGGGTATAAAAAGAAAATAACCCCTAATTCTCATTTATATTTGACGGACGGCAACTTACCGAGAATTAAGATGGGGCGACGCATAAAAGAAAAAAAAAGTTCGGGCGCTGCTTTCCAAATTCGGAGTTTAACGATTGATTTTCGGGGCAGACCGTAGTAGAAGAAATTGATCACCACGAGGAGGCGGTCGTTCGATACTAGCCGTTCTTTTTGTCGGTAAGTTTTTCTTTTTATCCCTAAATCTAGATCCGTTTATGTTCTTGAGATATACCTGCGTTTTTGTGGCCTGATCGTAGAATTAATTTTAATTATCGTAGGTGATTCGTAGAAGGGGTTGGAATCGATGATTGAAGCTTTTTACGACTTGTTTTGCTTTCAAAATCGTTTTTTGGATTCAAAGGTAAGGGGGAGTTCTTAAACGGATTCAATCGTAGTTAATTATGTGTTATTTGTTTTCTATCGTGACTCCTCTTGGCTGTTATAGGTATGTTCTTTTATTTTGTTTTTACTTACTGCTACCGAAATTGAGTAGGGCTGTTGTTGTTGTATGCCCGCATATATGTGACGTAGAGAAAGCAGATTACTTTGTGTATAATAGTTTTGATTTAGAATGAATACCTGGTTTGAAAGTTTATATATATATATATATATATATATATATATATATAAAATTGTGTTGCTGTTGCAAATGGTGTCCACAAAAAAAAGAAAGGAGATCATCTGCACTTCTCCGTTCCCAGAAAGGACCGATAAATAAATAAATGAATAAATAAATATAATAATAGTAATAATAATAATAGTGATGATGAAATACAAATGTGGTTTTTATGTTTCTAAATATGATCAAATGTTATAATATTCTCATTGCTTGAATATTATTTGTGTACAATGTGTTATGGTTTGGTATGCATATCTCTGTGGGACATTATATGTTAATTGACAAAGTCTAACTTCCGACTTCAGGCGCCTTAGCATCAATCGCCACAACTGAGACCCTCTGCGGGGAGAAGGTGGTAGCCCAGATGGCGGTTGTTTAGACCTTGCAGGGTCATTGGTTTAGTAGTCATTGACGCCCTATTACAACGTGCTAGGTATTTAATGTAGATTGTTGTTGGGGAGATTTTGCATCATTAAAACAAAAGAAAATTTATAAAACCTATACTACCATGCAAAACTACCTCCTAACCGGCCGAATACCGGGTAGGAGGTAGTTTTGCATGGTAGTATAGGTTTTATAAATTTTCTTTTGTTTTAATGATGCAAAATCTCCCAACAAAAGTGCGCCGTTCTTTGGGAAATTGGTGTTTTGTTGAATCTTCATCGTTAATTTTTCTATTTTGTTACGCTTTATTTGTTTTTATTTTATTTCAATAAAAGTAGCGTTTAACAAATCGAGAGTTTTATTTTTGCCGTGTTTCGATAACCGTTGGGTTAAGAATGTGCAAAAGTTTTTACTCGATTTGTGAAACGTGAACTATATGTTTGTTTGTATCTAGTCTAACCCTCTGTGCTTTAATTTGATGTGGCGCTCTGTGATATTTGATGTATGATCTTTTAAGAAATTAGGTTTGCTTTGTGTTTCTGCGTTTTCTATGCAAATTCATCGTTGGACGGCGTTGCTCGTAAGTGAACGCCCGTCGATCCTTAACATGCGTAAACGCAGCGTCTGGTTTGTTGGGCGCTTTCGTCCGTTCCAAAACGTATCGGCTACTGCTTACGTTTTCAAGAACCAGGCGGGCGTCCATATATCTAAACGCCCGTCCGGCTGCATAAGTTTTAAACGCCCGTTTGAATTAGTGAACGCCAGTCCAGGTTCCAGATTTCTTCTCAATTTGATTTTTAATGCTTTATTTGATATGGATACTTTAATTTGAGCTTCTGTGGCTAATTGTTTTTACGTAGATGATCTGAACTTGCATGTTTACACCTTTCCATCTATGAATCCATGTTGAATAATTGATTAATTTTTTTTTATTTACATGATTCATCTATGCAAGTTATAGTCACTGTCGGTTCTTGTACGCTATAACTGTTCTTATTGTTAATTAGTAGCTAATGTCGGTTTCCGTATGCTACATACATACCGTGATGAATCTGTGAGCTTTGAGACTTATGTGCTTCCTTGTTGTTTTTGTAACTCATATGGGTAGCTACTGTCGGTTTTCCGTATGCTACGTCCAGTCCATATGAGTTATATCTGTTTAGAATAGCTAACTGTTGGTTTCCATAATGCTATCACTTTTTACGAGTCTTAAAGCGCGTCTACACTGCAAGTAATGAACAGCACTGTCGTTTATCATAACCTGTCATTATTTGGTAGACGTTTATTTTATACATGTCGTGTTGCAAATGAGTGGGCTAGTTTTCTTTCTTTTATTTTCTTTTATTTTTGCATATCATATAGATGCATATCATTTAGTTGCATGTCATCTAGTTGCATTGTTTTCCTATTTTTCTTTTATTTTTCTTGAGCGTAGTTAACTGTCGGTTTCCGTAATACTACCTCGTTTTTTTTTTTTTTTTTTTTTCTGATTCTGCACGGGCCGTAGTCACTGTAGAGTTTGGAGTTGTAGCCAACTTCTTCATACTGAGCCTATAGAATCTTTAGTAGATTGCATTGTAGTATATTTTCATATTGTGCACCTAGCCTACTATTTTGTAATATTCCATGTATATGTTCCATCTCTATATGAGCTTAATCTGAAAAATCTTTCTGACTTCTTTTCCATGTATAATCCTCTATCATTATTAGTTGGAGTTTGATGTTTCTGTTTGCACATGTGGTCTATATCATTCTACAAGCTTCGTGGCTTTATTCTTAGATGTCCCGAGTTTAAGTGTTGATCTTTCCATCTCGAGCTATTATTTCTTTTTTGTGCTTATATCAAACTTCCATATTTAGACGCTTAGATGTTCATACTTTCCCTGCTTGATTTTTCCATCCTAAGCGATTCTATTTTGTGCTCTGTATGTTCTATTCCCTTGTCCCGAGATATTTCCTTGTTTGTCAAGTGTGCGGGATCTTTGCGATAGCAATTGTGAGTTTCAGATGATATCAGTTTTCCGGTGGATGGTCCACAGTCTACTGCTTTCATCAAGCATTTCTGGATCTTGATCACTTCCAGAATTGCCACTTTCGAACTACAATCAGCTAAGTCCTTTATCTTTTCTTTCATTCTGCACAACATGAGGACATGTTGTAATTTAAGTGTGGGGGAGGGGAATGGTTTGGGGTATCTACATATCGTTTGCTTAATTCGTTATATTTCTATGAAAAAGTGCTAAATTTTAAAATTTTTGCTTCGTCCCAAGTGAGCAAAGGGATATCTTTATTTGAGTTTTTATATCATTGGTGCATTATTTTGCATATTTAGTAAATTTAGTTGTTTCACCCGACACTATTTTTCACGTGCCATAGTAAATGATGAGCTATAATTTAAAGCTATGCCCATTTGATTAGAGATTTTTGATGATTATCGCATGATTCTTTGCTTGCATACGAATTTTGAAAATTTTAATAGTTTGTATTTAGAATTAAAGTATGACATACTGTGAATATCTGAAGGTTTGAATGTGATAGGAGGGATATAATTTAAGGTTTGCATACCAATCTAAGATGAATAATATGAATAAGATATATTTATACGTGTCGGAAGTAGCTACCAATGATTTGAGTGCGGTAGGGCATTATCACGAAATGTCCTATACCACTATGAGGTTCAATAGCTCCCGACCGCCTGATGATAGTAGTCCAGCTAGGGTGTTATCACGAAACATCCTATTGCTGGGAATGAGGGCATATATGCTATATATGTGGAATTGATTG
Source organism: Gentiana macrophylla (assembly GCA_026214975.1). Lineage (NCBI taxonomy): Eukaryota > Viridiplantae > Streptophyta > Magnoliopsida > Gentianales > Gentianaceae > Gentiana > Gentiana macrophylla. Next base: position 81,539,973 of record CM047817.1, on the reverse strand, counting down.
AACTATAAAGAAAAATTAGTGAATGGCAGTGTGAAAAGATGGTTGGAAACCGTAGTTATCTTCTAACTATCCCCAGTATAAACTGAAAGATATGATGTAGGGATTATCCTCTGAGTATGTCGGAAAGATCCTAAGCGCATTTTATTATTCTTTTCGGAATATGTATGTTTTGTGAGGTGCATGTTATAATCGTTTTTATATTTCTGATTTATAAGAGATGTTGGCTAGTTTTGCTTGAATCAATTTCAAGTGCGGATTTAGTGGAAATTTATTATGGCTATGCACACACACTTGGGCGAACCTCTAAACTATTGAATATGCTTTATGGTTGCATAAGTGTTTATTTGTCTCGAGTGATGATTATGTTTTGTCTTGCTCGGGACGAGCAACGGCGCCACTTTTGTTGGGGAGATTTTGCATCATTAAAACAAAAGAAAATTTATAAAACCTATACTACCATGCAAAACTACCTCCTAACCGGCCGAATACCGGGTAGTTGCTAGTAAAGTTGGATAAGTGCGGTATCGATCCTCGTGAAAAGAATTTTGTGAATCTAGTTCATTAACTCTCCTAAATTGTCACTACTAAAAACAAATAACTATTACTAAACCTAAACTAAAAATAGAAAATAAACTGGACAGAGGATTGTTAATCCAAAGCCAGGAAAGATAATTGCGGACAACCATAAAATAAAACTACATCTAGGAAAACGGTAAAACTAACTAACACTGAACAAACATGAACAAACCATGATCAACCAATTTCCAACAACCATCACCCCACCGAAAGAAATAAGATAGACAAATGTTCATTCACAAGTTATCTTGGATTATTATCTTATCTAAAGGAGCGTTTCCTCTTCCGATTTATCACGCCATTAATTAGTTTACCTTCCGGTCTTAACTAATATCGATACAAATCAAAGATATGGATTGAAATCCTCATCTAACAACATTATCCCTCAACTTCCGTTTGTTGGAACAATAATTGTTAATCTCTCTCACGGCAATCTAACGAATCTATTAACTTTCATTATCTAAATTCGATTAACATATAACCATATAAATCATGAAAGAAAACAAGAACAACTTAATGAAATAAACACGTGAAAAATCATATCTTTCCGGTAACGGTGATATCCCTCAATTCAATTCTAAGAAAATATTGCATCGAATTAATCAAATTGTGGTCCTCTCGTAAACCTAGATATTTAACCTACGAACTTCCGTTATGTATAGATTAAAAATCTAATCTTTCCTACGGTGATCTAAACTACACCGACTTCCGTCATACGGTAGCATCAAATCATGCAATCATCTTTCGATATACAATTGCAAGATACAATTTAACATAGGAAAAGAAACAATTTAAATTAAAACTTACAAAATCATCCGTGAAAAAGAAATTGAGTTGCAGCTGGAAAATAATCTCACAAAGCTTGCTTCATGCTCACAGCTTCATCATCAATGGAAGAAACGAAAAAAAAACGAAAAGAAGATCCTATCTAGACTAACCACCGGCCGGCCAAGCATGGAGCTCAGCCGGCCGGCTGCTGCTCTCAAAACTCGACTTTAGGGTTCAAGAGAAGAGCTGCTACGATATCCTCTGATTAGGGTTAGAGGCTGCTGCTATTTATAAGCTGAGTAAGACGGTTTAAGCTAAAGGCGGTGGTGGACGTTCGTTCAACTGCAGTCTGAAGACTATGTACTAAAATTCTTGCATGGCAAACGCACGTTTAAAAGGCTACAACTTCTAAAATTCATATCTTGAGTTGTAGACCTCCAAAAATTATGATCCGAATGTCATAATTAAGCTCTCGGAAAACTCTACAACTTTCATTAAGGACTCTTCTTCAGAAAACGCCTTTTTGACTAGCCCGTCGTATTCCGAGTCGTTTTCGGGATTTTCCACTAGTTTCAAATAAAGATCCAAACTTGTAATGCTCATATCTCGGGCCTCATAAGTCGGAATGAAGTGATTCAAATCCTGTAGAATCCTCTCTTCAAGCCCTACAAATCTTCTCTTGAGGTCGAGAGTCAAATCGTTGTATATCATATCAAGAACTCAGATCGGAAGTTCGGCTGCTTGAAAGCTTCATTCCAAGCTTTATCTCCATCTTCCTTCCATTTCACTTCTCTCCATGCAAAACCTCATCATTTAATCCTCTTGCATGCCAAAATATGTATCTATAACATAGGAGAATATACCAAAGCGTAACACAATCCCAAAATAACATAAAATCACAATTTAAGCACATAAATCGTTACATTTTGCAATTAACCTATTAAAAACACTATTTACTCAATTAATCGATTATAAGCTCGATTTCTATGAAAAACATCCATATATGGGGAATATTGATATAAAATATATCCTTATAAAACGTATAAAATCACCCTTAACAATTGTCTAGGACTAGATGTCCTTAGGAAGCCTTTTTAAGTGGAATGAACTTAGGTGGTTAGATTAACTACCTAATAAACATAAGTGATGAGTCTAAAAGCTAAAACGTTGTAATTCTTAGTGAGGCACATTTATGATTCGCAGCATGGAATCATTTCTCATACGTAACGGACAATATTCGGGTTTTGGGAAATGTTCCACACGGAACCATCCGTGCCATATGAGGTGCTGAATATGTCCCGGTGCATACCCATCATTCGGGCATTGTGTCCTTGAATTACAATGTAACATAGATAATTGCTCGTGATGGTGCTAGTAGACCTAGCAGAGGGGAGTGTATTTTAATGCAACCTATGTGGTAGAGGAGATTGTAGAATTTACTTGTTATGTATGATATGTTATATATTGTGTGTAACCGTTTCTTCTACCCCTTGCTGAGTACATAAGTACTTACCCCTTCGTCTTTATTGTCCCCACCCTGAGAAGGTGGTTGTCAAGGTGATGATGATCTTGGTTATGACGATGGAGTTAACGGAGCTGATGTTTAGGCTCAAGAGTTACGATGACACAAACATTTACTTTATGTAATTTATTATTCAGTTTTGAGAGATAGTCTTTAGTATCTTTTCAGTTTCATTTGGGATGTAATAAGTCACAACAACATTTATTTCGTTGTTTTGTCGTTTCAGCTTTCTTAGACATAGATTTTGGGACTTGGTGATCCGTTGTTTGTCGTTTGACATTCTTTTTCCGAGTTATCTTTAGTTTTAATTTATTCCGCTTTTACTCTGATTGATTGTTACGAGGCTTATGTATATATTACTTTTGAAGATTTAAAAAGTTAATATATGCATGCCGGGCGTTCTTTCTGGATAAGGACTCGGTATCCGGGACGGGGCGTCACAATATTTTCTATCAAATATATTTGATAGATATATTATATATATGTATGTGCTGTTTGTGTGTCGTGTATATATATATATATATATATATATATATATATATATATATATATATATATATTTTTTAATGATACATGTTTTTATTTTGGAAAATATTTAATTAAATTGAAAGTTGGGTGTATCGGTGAATGTGTATTGTTTATCTCTCTCATATAATACATCTAGAAATATGTGCCTTGAGCAAAGTGTCTGCATAGTCTTTTCCAACCTTTTGCTTGTTTCTCACAAGTCTCTTTGACCGTTGGGTTCTCTTTAATCTAGCTGTACTACTTTTATTTTCTACCACATATTTAATCTGTTTGTTTAAGTGTGCGGCTCTCTATCTGTCATTGATGGTTACAGCTCAAATATTGCCGTTGGACTTCAAAGTTGTACCTGCATGAGAAGCCAAAAAGTGGATTGAAAAGCCAACTCAAATACTTTACACATATCTTGTCTAGTAGTATATATACTACTCGAGCCATCTCAAGAAAAGTAGAACAGCCTCTCCAAAAATACACAACATCACTAAATCTCAATCTCATTTTCTTGTATACACTTGTATTCTAAAATTAGTTTTATTTCTTGAGTGTGAGAAAAGTGAGGTGTAAATCTCTACCTTTTGTTAGTGAGTGTTTGTTGTAGTATTGGGAGTGTTCTCCACTTGTTATTGAGGAGCAATAACAAAGGCACAGCTTAGCCAAGCTGTGGTTCAGCTGTTCGGGTTCGGTCCTGCTGGTATATGAATTCACGGAGCTGAATTCGTGTTCAAGAATCCGGGCATTGATTCTTGCTAAGTACTCCTTTGGTGAGTCACTCCTTTGGTGAATGTGTTTTGTACAAATCTGCTGAATGTTGTTACTAAGGATTTAGGACATCTTAGTGTTGGCCGGAGTAAGACTAACATTAATTTGGTTATCCGGTTAGTAACACTTTAACAGTGAAAGTGTTGTAATTTTTATCTCTTTTTGTTTTTGTTTTGTAATAAACTCAAGCTACATAAGATCACACATATGTGCTTTAGGTAGTTTATATCATTGGCACACCTTAAAATTGCATGCTTAGGCTTAAAGGACTTAAAAACTGAATCTGCAATTCTGTTTTGATATTGTTGTTATTTGGACACCTTAGAAGCTGCATATTTTAGGATATAACATAAAACAGAAATCTGCAAGTTTGCTAGTCTGTTTTGGTTAAGTATTCAGAACTGCTATCTAAGTGCTTAAACCTGTTTTAGGAAATTGATATAAGTTTCAGTTTTGAAATCAGTCTTTTATCTTGACAAACTGAACTTGATCTAGAAACAATTCAACTGAAGTTAGCTTAGTTTTATATAGTTAATCGAAACTAGATCTTCCGCCTAGGTTCGTTAACTGAACTAAGTTAAGTGTACTCCGATTTTAACTGTTAACCACTCTAATTGTATAAATCTGCTCAAGTATTTTTGAAAGTGGTTAAACAATTTTTAAAAGGTCATAATACTCTATTCACCTCCCCTCCCTCCCTCTAGAGTATTTATTGCGCGTTCTTGATCCAACAACTATCACCAACAATTTTAAGAAGAGGCGAGAAAAATACATAACATATATATACTAGTGTCCTTCTGGATCCAAGGGAGGGCGACTGCCCCCTATACAAAGGGTACATGTAACGCCCCGCTCCCGGATACCGAGCCTTTATCCAGAAGAGAAACGTTCGGCACGTATAGCATTAAATGAATCTAACATTATACGCTAGCCGCTACGTCGTCGTATCAAATAAAAACAAACGGAAGCTAAAAAGACTCGGATAAAAATATAAATGCTACTAAGAATAGATACAACCATTCTAAAGATGGATAGTTAAGATTACAACGATGAAAAACCCAAAGACTTATTCAATACGAGGTCTTAAAAGTACCAACCAAACTTACAAATACCTTAGAAGTAGAAGTACAACAAGTCTAAGAAAATATAATACTACCAGTCTAGTACAATATTTATAAAGAAATAAACTAAAAGCTTCGTCAAGGCATCAATGTCCTCAAAAGTTGTCATCTACGCTTGGTCAACCTGATCGTCTTCTCACCCCACAATGCTTACAAAAGAAAATGCAAAAGAGGTTAGTACAAAGAACTCAGTAAAAGTGAGAAGCTAATGAATAACTAAGTTATAACACGAAAAGTTATTTTTATGATTATTAAATTACCTATATGAGACCGACTTAATCTTGGGTTCACTTCATATTCATCAACATGTCGTGACTATACATTTCTTGCTTAACTTGTCTATGTTACATCCGCACTCAAGGGCACTACGCATATCCGACTGGGGATATTCTTGGCAACATATTGGTGGATCACACCAATAACCATGAGGGAAAGCCCGAGGGTGCGCACGTTTCAGCAAAGTCCCTCCGTACTTAGGGTCTTGTAAACCTACGGAGTTATCCGTCTCCAGGAAAGCACACACATCGCGATATTGTCTGGTGCTTATCCAAGAGTAACATGATGTTTAATCTTTTACTAGTCAAGTACGTGCCTTATTAAATTGTTAACTAGCCACCTAAGCATTTTCAAATAATCTCCCTTACACATACTACTCTCTTCTTAGACCACAAGACATGGACAAGTCCTAGCAGTTACACAGACATTGATGAATACTTATTCATCAAAGCACAAGCCTCTTATGCTCTTCCGATGGACCTGAACTTCAACTCCCTTTAAGAGTACATTTGGTGTCGAAACTTAACGAATCTGAAGCTCAATCTAGGCTTGTTCATTTTCATTTAGTGTTATTAGATCAATAAATAACATTTAAAACTGGGCTCGTAGCTTAAACAACATTTTATTAAAAACTGAGGGTCAATGCATGCGCATCCCTATGGATTGCGTGCGCATTCCCTGACCAGAGACACATGCTGGAAGTTACTCTGAAGCCAATGCGTGCGCATTGTCTGCAATGCATGCGCATTGCACGAGCAGTGATCAATCCTGAACAACCTGAATCTACAATTCGTGCGCATTTTGATGAATGCGTTCGTATTACACCTGTAACAATAAGACTCCTACAACCTGAACCACGAGTGCGTGCACATTCGACCTGCAGAAACAAAATGCATATAATCCTGTAACAGGAATGCATGCGCATTCCATTGAATGCGTGCGCATTTTGCCTACGAACCCTAAACTCGATTTTCTGCAACTTAACAATTTCTAACACAAACTAAACATGTTTACCATAAAAAATACTCAGAAAACAACAGTGAAACTTTTCCCAAACATGTCATAGCTTAACATTGACAACAACTACACATAAACATGATTTCTAACCACCAATCTATACCAAAACTCAACCTAAAGATAATACAACTATAATTATTCTTTAGGAAGGGCCTCTTACCTTAATTTCCAGCAAAACCGGAAACAAAACACCAAGCAACCGCAACAATTGTTGATCCTCAACCCCAAAACCTATTTGATCAACAAGAAACCCTAAAATCCTATTTTCTTTGCAAAAAACGAAATGAAAAAGTGTGTGAAATAGATGATTACCTGGATTATTTGCATTGAAACTATTTTTAGAATAATCTACCCTCCAAGACGATCATTTCGACTACTCATGGCTACAAAACAGAGCTACGGATTGAAAGATACGAATTTTTGAAGAATCAAACTCTACGATTACCAAAAATTAGGGCTAAACTGAAAACATACGGAATAAGGTTATTTTATTTTCCAAAGTTGTGTATCATTGCGGTGATCATTTTTCTCTCTTATGGCATCTTGAACAGATGAACGGATTGACCCTGCGACTGGAGTTTACGTTCTCCCTTTTCCAGGCATCTTCAGCGTGTTTCTCCCCTGGCTGCGTCGTTCCCTTTTTTTTGAACATGCGTATGAGCCAATAAAAGATTTTGGGGATTATTTTCTTTTTATAGCCATTAATTAAATCCATTAATTAAATAACTAAATCTCCTTTTTGATTAAATTATTTTTTTAATTAAATAAATAGGATAAATAATAATTAGGTCATACCCAAATACCACTTTACCCTTTATCAAAAGTCGGGACGTTACATTCCTTCCCCCTTAAGAGGAGTTCGTCCTTGAAACTCGAATGTAACTGAGGAGTACTTGAACTCTGGACTTTGTGAAGCGTTTCGTCTTTTAACTCTTGCGGTCTTTTTCTTCTTCTTCCATCTTCCCAACTCTTCTGCTTGTCTTGAGCCAACTTGAGGTTGCGACGATCCACCTCAATCTTCTCGTTGGCTTGCTGTTTAAAATCTGGTCTCGTATTGTGTCATCGCTCCACTTCATCTTAGAAAACTCACGTTCTTTTATCTCTATTTTCATGATAGATCGTCAGCAGTACTGTTCCAACTTTTGTACATCTTGGTCACTTCGAGATGAACTGCAATTGCCATCTCGTGGTTTTCATTCTTCATTGTCTTTCCCAATCTTCCGCATTCGGAACCCAAAGCTGATTCCGATGCCAACGGTTGCCATCTTCATCTAACTCGTGACCATTGGCTGGTTTGGCTCCAGCCACTCACTTGTACCCAGAAACAACTGGATCTTTGTCTGGTTTCTTCACGATCTCAATAACTTCCTCGCATCTCGCGATCAACTATACGACATACATTGCTTGCTCTTGCTGACCTATGTCCTGAGTGCTTGAGCTTCCCAACTGACTCACAGCTTCCTGGCATACTTGACTTCTTTTGATCTCAACCTCCATCACTGCAACACAAGCTTGCTGGAGAATTGCAAAGATTCTGGCTGTAGTGTTTCTGAGACTTCTTAAGGAAAGGAGAACATGCATTTGCCATACTTTCTCTCTCTGACAATCTGATTCAATCCTTATGCCAATTAGGGTAAGCTTGGAAAATAAATGAAGTTGAAAAGTGACAAGTTGAGTACCAGGGTGGTATGTCAACTAGGTAAGCCAAGGAAGGGTACAATGCACTTGAAGTAAGGAAGGTTGCCTGGGGTTACAAGCAAAACAAGATGATTCCGTGTTGGGGAAAATTGAAGGTGGTTCCAAAATGAAGAATGAGACATTGTATCATAATACAAAGGATAGCCACCAAAAAGAAAACAAAAGAACACCTTGCAGATGAATTTCTTTTGAGAGAGTGGAATTCTGTAAGATACGATGGTCTACAAAGAACTCAGAGGCAACTTGAAAGGATGGTAATAAGCTCTCATATAAAGCTTTAGAAAGTGGAGACGTCAAAGGAAACATCACCTGATGGACTAGGAAACATTAACTGCGAAGGAAAGAGAATATTGGACTTGAGAACATTACGCAGGTGACCTTGATTGTTAAACACTTGGTTAACAAAAATGGATGTTGGCGAACTAGGAAAATCTTCAGTTCGCATGAGTGCCGTAGAGGAAACATCACACAACAGAAAGCAAAGTAAAGGTGCAAGGTCGAGCACCAAAAAGACTAGACAATTTAGAATCAGGAAGAGAGAAAAGGGTCTCAACATGAAGGAACTATGAAGACAAAACGAGCACACCAAAAGGTCTCAGAATAAAATAAACATTTGTCAAGAAGTGTCCAAATTTGCAGTAGTTAAAGAGAGGTTATTTCAAGATTTAAAAGAAATAGAAATTTCTCTCAAGGAGTTGTAAGGGGATATCAAAAGTTTGAATAAGTAAGCGTCAAACAAGATTTTAAGTGAAGAGAAAACGACACTTAAGAATTGTCGGGTAAAGCTTGATTTCAAGGAATTAATCCAAACTTTCAAGGGAAGGGTGAAAGATCATTGAGGATCCGATTCAAGGTTTCAAGGTTGCACTACTCGAGAGGAATAATACATTATCAAGGAATAACTGCTCAAGGTCATTCCTCATGTGGGAATGAAAAGGTTAAAACAAAAAAAAAATTCAACCGGTGTAACAAAATTGTAATAGAAACGCAAGAAATAAAAGGGAATGTCAAAGGTGTGTCTGGCGGTTCATGGCTCTAAATGGCCAGAAAGAGATTTAAGACTAAATGGTACAGGGTACATTAATCTAGATTGAAATTCAATAGAAGTTTTGGAGTTCAAATGTTGGTTGGCTAGATAGGTTCATAAGGCATCTTGAAAAAGTCTACATTCTGCTTGAAACTAGTTTGGCATAAATTGCCAGAATGTTAAGGATAAGTAACTGAAAAGGAATGTCATGGTAGGCTTAAAATTTTGACTGGCAAAAAGATATGCATACCTTAAAAGACAAAGCATTAGGTGAAAAGGTTACAACATCGACACTACCCTTAGGAGGGGAGCTGAGGATGAACACTAGTAAGGAGAATGTTCTGACATCATAAGACTTAGTCAAATTTGAATTTGAAAAGACATACAGGAGTGCGACAATATAGAATTTTGAAGAGAACTTATTTCATGATTTGAAAAGTGAGAAGGTAAGAATTTATTCAAAAGAAGGGCTTATAGAGATATACTTCTGAGGTAATTCATGACAACAAGTTGAGGTGATTTATTGAGTTTAAGGATCTCAAGTGAGGGATTACATGAGAAATAAACTACCAGAAAATGTATAATTACAAAAAAGCACGAAAAGGGTCTGAACATCAAACATGGCATGTTGGAGGATAGCATATTGGTTCTTGTTTACAACTGCAAAAGAAACTATAACGTTAACTTTACAAGCATCCTAAAAAAAGTTTAACTCAGAAGGAGATCAAACTTCAGGAACTCCTAAACATGAAAATCTTAACTTACTACACTCTTAGCCCAACCCTAAGTCAAGGAAGTGGGAATTCATTTTTTTAGGTTGTTGTGTATGATATTTACTCCGGATCTGCCATTATTAATTTGTATAGAACAAATGAAGAGGAATTTGAGCACGAACCAAAGAGAAAATATTTAGATACTGGAGTTTCCCACGTGATAGAAAAATATTGGAATTTTTGAATGAAATAAAGTTGGTCAAAAACAGTTATTTTTGACGACTGCACAAGCTATCAGAATTTCCAGATTAGTAAACACTGTGTTGAGTTGCAAATCGAGATCAAACGAAAAAGAATCTGAACTTAATTCCGAAAGGAAAATTGTAGATAAAAGTTTTGTCTGCAACATATCTAATATTCAGGTCATTTGAGGGTGTTTAACCTGTTCAAAACAGAAGAAGAAATGAAGGTGCTGCTGCAGATTTTCTGGCAGAGTGTCCGGAATAAACATGAATTTTCTGAACAATCCATAATAATTATCCTGTTGGTGTAAAAAGAGAAATTGTAGAAATGACATCGGTCTATGTTGTGGAAAATTTCCAGAATTTTGGAGCAAGGTAAGTGGTTTAACCTAAAAGAAAAACATGGACACAAAAACATTCACTCATGTTGGATAAAGCCAAACACGAGGATGATGAAAACTATGTGCAAAAGTATTAGAATTTTAACACTAATAGTTGAAACGACTGAGGAATACTTGGAAAGAATAGATTTACACATGGATTTCGTGTAGAACCCATCTCAGGAAAAGCAAAGGTATAAGAATGTTGATAAACTCAAACCAAACGATGGTGAAAAGAGAAAGTGGAGGACTTGTAGAATTGAGTCAAATATCATTCTCTACAAAGTTAGTTCGAGACAACAGTAGACTTAGATATTCGTGTGTAGAGAAGGTGGAGAGATTTCAATAGGGAAAGTAAGGAAAAAGGAAATCAATCAAGAGGGCCTCGACTTTAAGGTGTAGGCATAAGACTCCGATCCCAAAGCTTTCCTTTAAAGGGGTTTCACTTAATCCTATGTGACTAGTTATGGTTTGGAAACTTCAAAATAAGATAGAGTTTCTACTAAGTATCCTAGAAGGAACAAAATCTGAGGGAAACACACACAAGATATTAGCTGAGAACTCGACTTAACCTTCATCTAAGAAGACTCTTCACTTGGTCCTAATGCAACCTAACCATGGTTTAAGGATTCTTAGTCTTACGAGGATTACCACCAAACTCAAGAGAAAGTAGGAAGGTTCTAAAAGGTCTAAAGGACTCCTATCTTAGAGGAAAAGAAGCATAGGATAGAAATGACGCTTCAATCTGATACCAACTGTAACGCCCCGCTCCCGGATACCGAGCCCTTATCCGGAAGAGAATGTTCAGCGCGTATAACATTAAATGAATCTAACATTATACGCAAGCCTCTACGTCGTGTATCAAATAAAAGCAAACGGAAGCTAATAAGACTCGGATAAAAATATAAATGCTACTAAGAATAGATACAACCATTCTAAAGATGGATAGTTAAGATTACAACGATGAAAACCCAAAGACTTATTCAATACGAGGTCTTAAAAGTACCAACCAAACTTACAAAGACTTTAGAAGTGGAAGTACAACAAGTCTAAGAAAATAAAATACTACCAGTCTAGTACAATATTTACAAAGAAATAAACTAAAAGCTTCATCAAGGCATCAACGTCCTCAAAAGTCGTCATCTACGTTTGGTCAACCTGTTCGTCTTCTCACCCCACAATGCATACAAAAGAAAATGCAAAGGAGGTAAGTACAAAGTACTTAGTAAAAGTGAGAAGCAAATGAATAACTAAGTTATACCACGAAAAGTTATTATTATGATTATTAAATTACCTTTATGAGACCGACTCAATCTAGGGTTCACTTCATGTCCATCAACATGTCGCGACTATATGTTTCTCGCTTAACTTATCTATGTTACATCCGCACTCAAGGGAACTACGCATATCCGACTAGGGATATTCTTGGCAACATATTGGTGGATCACACCAATAACCACGGAGGAAAGCCCGAGGGTGCACACGTTTCAGCGAAGTCCCTCCGTACTTAGGGTCTTGTAAGCCTACGGAGTTATCCGCCTTCAGGAAAGCACACACATCGCGATATTTACTGGTGCCTATCCAAGAGTGACATGATGTTTAATATTTTACTAGTCAAGTACGTGGCTTATTAAATTGTTAACTAGCCACCTAAGTGTTTTCAAATAATCTCCGTCACACATACTACTCTCTTCCTAGATCACTAGACATGGACAAGTCCTAGCAATTACACAGACATTGATGAATACTAACTCATCAAAGCACATGCCTCTCATGCACTTCCGATGGATCTGAACTTCAACTCCCTTTAAGAGTACATTAGGTGCCGAAACTGAACGAATCAGAAGCTCAATCCAGGCTTGTTCATTTTCATTTAGTGTTATTAGATCAAGAAATAACATTTAAAACTGGGCTTGTAGCTTAAACAACATTTTATTATAAAATGGGGGGTCAATGCGTGCGCATCCCTATGGATTGCGTGTGCATTCCCTGACCAGAGACATATGCTAGAAGTTACTGTCCAGCCAATGCGTGCGCATTGCACAAGTAGTGATCAATCTTGAACAACTTGAATTAACAATGCATGCGCATTTTGATGAATGCGTGCGTATTGCACCTGTAACAAGAAGACTCCTACAACCTGAACCACGAATGCGTGCGCATTCCATTGAATGCATGCGCATTCGTCTTGCACAAGAAAATCCATATAATCCTGTAACAGGAATGCATGCGCATTCTGCCTACAAACCCTAAACTCGATTTTCAGCCACTTAACGATTTCTAACCCAAACTAAACATATTTACCATAAAAAAAATACTCAGAAAACAACAGTGAAACATGTCCAAAACATGTCATAGCTTAACATTGACAACAACTACGCGTAAACATGATTTCTAACCACCAATCTATACCAAAACTCAACCTAAACATAATACAACTATAATTATTCATTAGGAATTGAAGAGTATCTTACCTTAATTGCCAGCAAAACCGGAAACGAAACACCAAGCAACCGCAACAATTGTTGATCCAAACCTATTTGATCAACAATAAACCCTAAAATCTTATTTTCTTTGCAAAAACCGAAATGAAAAAGTGTGTGAAATAGAAGATTACCTGGATTATTTGCTGTGAAACTATTTTTAGAATAATCTACGCTCCAAGACGATCGTTTCGACTACTCATGGCTGCGAAACAGAGCTACGGATTGAAATATACGAATTTTTGAAGAATCGAACTCTACGATTACAAAAAATTAGGGCTAAACTGAAAACTTACGGAATAATAATATTTTATTTTCCAAAGTTGCGTCTCGTCGCGGTGATCACTTTTCTCTCCTACGGCATCTTGAACAGATGAACGGATTGACCTTACGATTGGAGTTTATGTTCTCCATTTTCCAGCGTGTTTCTCCCCTGGCTGCGTCGTTCCCCTTTTTTTGAACTTGCATATGAGTCAATAAAAGATTTTGGGGATTATTTTATTTTTATAGCCATTAATTAAATCCATTATTAAATAACTAAATCTTCTTTTAATTAAATTATTTTTTTAATTAAATAAATAGGATAAATAATAATTAGGTCATACCCAATTACCACTTTACCCTTTATCAAAAGTCGGGACGTTACAATACATCCGCCTATGCTTATCCCTGAGTAATAGTGAGGCTCTGCACGTACGACGCGGGTCGATCTCCGAATTAGTTAGATTAATGACTTCCGGAGGACTTTAAGAACAGAGCATGGGGAAGTTGTTGTGTGGTGAGGGATTTTGAGATGAAGTGACGGGTGAAACGATCAGAATCACACAGTTTAAATACAGAATAAAAATGTGGATACACCACACAATAATCTCCCGCAATGTAGTTCATACATAAACCTTTCAGTAGTCGTTGTCAAGTACGACTTTTACAATTACAAACCACCACCCAATAAATTCAGCCATATATAACCCTTTCAATAGTCTTTGTCAAGTACTTTTTCCAGCGTGTTTCACATTGAAAGATGCTCCCAGAATAACAAAATTGACGAAAAGCGTTTTTAATGTGTTGGATCAATAATGTAAAAATATTTGTTGTCATTCGTTGTATCAATTATACTATGTCTTAAATTCAAAAAAACATTATATTATGTCTTTGTATTCATGTTTGCTTTATTTTAAACCAAAATTTATTTACAAAAACATTTATATATATATATATAGAAGTGAAAAAAGGATGATAAATAAAAATAAAACTAAGCCCTAATGAGAAGCCGGCAGGAACATAATAGCTTCCGACAGATGGGCCTCTCCCAGCCGCGTATTATAGGCCCAAACTTGAGGGGCGTATTAAAGTGTTTAAAAAATATTAATTATTTATCTCCCATCAGCTTAAGTTTTGATGAGCGACATAACGAGCAAACTAAACCAAACCGTAAACCGATACGAACCAACCTGAATTAACCAAACCAATAAGTCAATAACAAACCAAATGAATTTGTTTAGTTTGAAACCCAACCGAATTGAATTGAGTTGGTTTCGGATATTTTTAACTACTCTCAATCCAAACCGAATTTTTTATACATTAAATATAATATACCCAACCAACCCAATATAATCTATTATGTATTATGTAATAATCTAGACTTAGGGGTGAACAATTTTCCTAGAAATCAAACCAATCGGCCAACCCATACAGAACCAAATCGAATAAGAGTAAACCTTGGTTTTTCAGTCGGTTTCATGTTCGTCTAAAACCAAACCGTTAAAAACAATTGATTTCAATATTTTAAAAAAAAAACCAGTAAAAACCAAAAGATAGGTTGTAGCTGAACTATGTATTGTGTTGTTAGGTGTTTTATATATTATTATTGTGGTGTAATTAAAGTATGTAATTGTAGTATGAAACAATCAATAATGGGAGCGTATTGATAAGGCTAAATGAAGAATTCAATTGTCTTTTACCATTGATGTATAATATGTGATCCAAACCTTAGGTTTGTGATTTATTTTAGTGTGGATGTAGCTATTTAGAGTTTATATAAAAAAAAATGGTTGGTTTTGTCATTTTCTTGTAAAGATTAAGTTTGTTAATCCGAAACCTATCAAATCCAGATTGTACCAATTCAAACCAAACCATGTTTGGAGAAAAAATTATTGCACCCCAAACCGACTAGAGTCTTTTAAAACCAAACTGAACCAATCCAAACCAACCCATTATCACCCTATGTGACGCCCGTTCCTCGATACTGAGTCTTTATCCCAAGTAAATGCTTACACGCATCACATTATATAATTCTAGCTTTATATGCCAGTCTTATGTCATCGTATCTAAAGTAAAGAGACGCTGAAGCTAAATAGACTCGGGTGAAAAATGTCAAGATCATAAAACGAGTAACAATGTTGTCAAACTAAAGATAGAAAGATATCTTATAACATACGATTTGGTTTTACAAACGCCAATCCAAAGGGAAAAAACTTATCATACAAACAAAAGGTAAATATCTTACTAAGCCAAATTAAAATTACAATAGGTCTTATCTTAATTAAAGAGTACAAAGCTTCAAATACAATAGCATAATAAAGAAAGCATGATAACATATCACCAAGCACACCAATGGCCACTCAACATTCTCAAAACCCGCATCATCCTGCGAAAACTCTCGGGAAAGAAACATACAAACTGCGAATGGGGTAAGTACATTGATTACTTAGCAAGAGATAAAAGCTATTGAATATTTAGTTTTATAATGCTAGGAAAGTAAAGACATAATTATTAAAGGTTATCTTTATGAAATTGACACAACGTCTAAGTATCACTTCATCTCCATAACACGTTATGGGTTTCCTAGTTGTTTCTAACTTAGCTTATCTTTATAATATCAGGAATTCAAGGGCAATACGCATGGTCTAGGAGCACCAAACAGTCTTAAGGTTTCATCCCACTAGAGAATCACTCTAGCAGTCTCGGACTAGTCCTATTAGTGTGTGTAGTTGGAGGAGTATGTCCACTTTGACTGACCATCGTTGTCATCGCCGCAGTTTGTTCACTTTGAGTGACCACACAACACACTGCGGTATTATAATGCGCCTCACCAAGAATTGTAAGATATTTAGTCTTTTAATTAGGCAAATATGTATGTTATTAATCATTAACTAGTCACCTAAATTATTTCAAGAAAAGGCTCACTTAACAAATCTACTCTCTCATCTTAGACAACTAGACTCTAGCCAAGCCTAACACATACACATACATTGATGAATACTAACTAATCAAAGCACAAGGCCAACTCTAATATTCCGATGGTCCCGTACTTTATCTTTTCAAAGAATTCATCCGGTGTCGGAACTAAATGTATCAGAAACTTATTCATGGCTTTGTCAAGTTGTTTTAAGTTATTTAGATCACCAAAAAAAGGCCAAAGCCTAAACTACGCCTTAAAACTAAAGAAAATAACACAAAAATGATTTTGGTCAATAGTTTAGCTGGAGCTAAAACACTCAAAAATAGCATATTTGCTCTCAGTTTCATTTTGGCGCATGAAAGCGTTTTAGCAGGCGTCAAACGGTCGGGAACAGCCCTAAACAACATATTTTCTGCACATTCAATTACCATACCAAAATACAACGAATATACTAAAAAGATGCATATAGCAAGACCAATTTACTTGCCAAACTTTTTAAAACAACAAAGTTCATTATAAGTCAAGAGCAAACCAAATTTTGAAGCAAAACAACCCTATTCTTGAATTCTTCAAACCCAACGAATGAAAACACAATCAAATATTGAATTAACTTTGAACAAAGGTATCTAAACATGAAGAACTACAAATTGATCAACTTAAACCTCAGAACAAGATCAAAAGTCCAAGATTTCAAAATTAGGGAAAAATCATACATTTTCATATCTCCAAAACTTTGATACCAAAACGTTGCTTGTCTCACGAGGATTCCGAAACTCTACTCGAATCCGAAATCCATCAAACGGTTAATGAGATAAGATGAAGATTCTCTTTTTCTCACTTGCTTCTCTCAGAAGTTCAAGCTCGAACTTTCAAAATTTTACAACTCCTGACAACTTCCAAAAAACATGGAGAGTTTATTTCCTGCAAATAACTCCTATGTAAATATTTATTTTTTATTTTTATTTTTATGTTATTATTATTATTATTATATAATTTGAAAATAGGGATTAAAAATGAATCAAATTCCAAATTACATTTAAGAGACAAAATCGCCCACTTTTGAAAATCCGGGATGTTACAGGGTGAGTGAGAGACGATAATACTAGAACTTTTTCGCAAGCAGGAAAATGTATACTTGTGTTTTTCTTTCCTGCCCCATTGGATTCGAGGAAAACAGTAAGTACTATATAATGAAAATAAAAAATACTATATATTTTGCGATATATATTAGAAAAATACACTATATATATATATATATATATATATATCACATTATCTAAACACATTAGCAATTCTACTCACATAAATAAATATTTCACACATTAAAAAAATGTTTTGAACACATTAGCAATTCTACAGGCAGTTTAAAACAGTCATAGTAGAACAAAATACTTGATAAAACATCTGGAAATACACAAAATGTGATCCTACATCTAGCGTATTTGTTTACTTACTTAACAACTTGACTACATTCAGATTTACATGTATCTTGTTACAGAAGCAGACATAGCTTACACAGAGCAAATAGTAGAATCTATGCATGACGTCGGTGTTTGACGCACACGTAGTCGGCACATAGGTTTAACCAAGTATTGAAGTGTAGAATGGCATGGTGAAACCCCACCAAGAGGCTATAAAGTGCCACAAGGGTGATATCGTCAAGGCATTCTGGCGGTACATCGCATTTCTTATCTAGTACATAACCATGAAAAATCATATCGGTAGTGCAAGTAATAGCACATAAGTCACTTTCATTGTTTATATCTTTCTAACGACCTAAGTTATCACATAAAAGGCCAAGACCATAACATTACCAATCTTTCAAACCATATCTTCATCTACTAACCAAAATTAAAGAAAACGAATTGCAAAAATTGCCAGAAAGTATTTTGTATAGCACATAATACATAATGTTTTAACAATTACAGGCAAGATGCAACACATATCCCTAAACTAACAATTTACGTGCAAGAACTTGAAAAGCAATTTATTCAAAACATTTTAAATACAAACCAAGTCTTTTAGATAAGAAGACTTTCTTATCGTAAGCCGAGCCGAACTACGAACCGAGCAACAACTAACATCCAAATCTTACGCGAATCGATCTACGAATTACCAACAACGAATCTAACTAGGATTACTTTTCGAAACTAACATAATTATGATCCAAGCCAAGAACTACTTACGAAAATATTAGATGTTACCTTCACAAAGCCTGAAAGTGCTGCTAGAAATGAAGCTGCTTCGCAATCACTGTAGTGAAACGCCAAACGAACCCAAATGGCCAATAGATTCTCCCAGAAACTAAGTCTGGGACGCTTTCCCGAGAGAGGGCCGGGACAGTGGCCCAAGGCCTTACTCAAACCCTATAAAACACGAAATCTGTAAGTCTAACTCCTCCAATGCACTTGATCATCAAGTGCAACATTATACATAGACGTCGTTTTGTGTATTTTTTACACTTGATGGTGGTGAAGTGAATTGGAGTGGATCTTTTTCCGGAAACTCCTCTATATATATAACGCCTAACGAGTGAAAGTTTTGATCACGAAACATAGGGAAACCATGGGGTACGGCTTTCTATTTTGTTCTCTCCTTATTTCGCTCTTGGTACTAAAATTAATCAAAAAGGCTACTCCTGCAAAATTCAAACTTCCACCAGGACCCTCAAAACTCCCTTTGGTAGGAAACATCCATCAACTAATTAGCTCCCAACCTCACCGTACACTGAGAGATTTAGCCAAAAAGCATGGACCTCTAATGCATCTACAGCTCGGCGAAATACCAGTAATGGTTGTATCTTCACCCGAAATAGCTCAAGAGGTTTTGCGGACTCACGACATTACATTTGCAAACCGGCCTTATAGCTTAGCTAACTGGATACTCACATACAATCATTCCGATATTGCGTTTGCACCATACGGTGATCTCTGGAGACAGCTTCGGAAGTTATGTACCTTAGAGCTGTTTACCACAAAACGGGTCGAGGCATTCCGTTCTATACGCGAAGATGAAGTTACAAACATGATAAGGTCAATTTTCTCGGAAGAAGGGCAAGTAGTAAATCTAAGCATAAAGGTTTTTTCTTTGAGTTATGCTATCATTTCGAGGGCTGCATTTGGAAAAAGAAGCAAGTATCACGAGGAATTTATAGCGGCTGCAGAGTCTGCAATTCATATTTTAGGAGGATTCAACATATTTGACATGTTCCCTTCTGTTAGTTTTCTTCGATTGATTGGCGGATACAGGCAGAAGCTCGTAAACATTCACAACAAAGGCGATAAAATTGTGGAAGCGATTATTAAGGAGCACAAAGAGATTAATGAAGAAACAAAGGATGATCTTGTTGATGTTCTGTTGAACATTCAAAAGCATAGCAAATCGGATGTTCCGTTGACGGATAATATCATAAAAGCGGTGATACTTGTAAGTCTTTTTAAAGTTTATCTTTCTTCTTCTTTAGAGTAATTGATACGGCCATAATTATTGTGTCTCGACACGTGACATAACATGCAATGATTATCTGCACGAAAAAAATATATAGGCATAAAATATTACACAAAAAAATGCACATAAATATAATCAATACCATCCATTAATGATTAAGAATAAAAAAGGTATAAAAAATGAATGGCAGCCTCATGATTGAATTTCGGGGGATGGTTTCGGTCGAGGGCGGATCCACGTGCTCCGAGGGGTCACGTGATCCCACTGGATTTTTTTTTTAAAAAAAAAAAATAGTATTAAAACTATTCACTTTTGTTGTTAAAAAATATAGTTTTGTCGATAAAAAATGATGTTTTAGATTCCGGTGACTCCACTGAAATTTTTTTTTGGATAAAAGATGTAGTTTTAGACTCCGATGACACCACTGGAATAAATTCCTGGATCCACCACTGGTTTCAGTTGAATTCCCGGTGCCCCATCACCCTCCTATCTGCACCGTTAGTCATGGTAGGTTCACGTAATGACCAATGTTGAAGATACATATCATTACTCTCTTCTTTATGCTAACAACTTTAGGCTTAAGTGCTCAAAAGCACTTGCGGTAGATATTGTAAATGTTTTAAAAACTGTTTTTTGGAATTTTAACTTGCAGATTTAAGAAAATAAAGAAAATCCTATCGGATACTATATTTTTTACGGTAAAATACAGATTTTGTAATGTTTCTTTTACATCCACCGTATTAGTCCAGATTTTGTAAAATTTTGTTTATATCTATCGTATTATGTAAAATAGAGTATCTGATGCATTTCATTATTGATAGTGTGATATCCCACATTGGTAAAATAAGTGAATGCTCACCCTCATATAAGTGTGAGACATAAATGTCTAGTCAACTCAGGTTAGCCTTTTAGACCAAGCGAAGACGGAGGTCTAAGCAGTTGACCGGACCATTTATGACTCATTTAGCGCTGCCAGACCCGGGGTCTGAGGTCGTTACATAATGGTATCAGAGCCGACTATACGACGGATCTAAGTGCCATAGACCACCTCTAGACGAACTTAAGTGCCATATGTCACCTTTAGAGTCCTCTGGTAGAGACGAACTGGGACAAGTCTTGGCCGTCCTGGCGAGAATGTCAGTCCCGTATAGGGGGGAGAATGTGATATCCCACATTGGTAAAATAAGTAAATGCTCACCCTCATATAATTAAGTGTGAGATATAAAGGTCTTGTCAACTCGGGTTAGCCCTTTTAGACCAAGCGAGGACAGCGTCTAAGCAATTGACCGGACCATTTATAACTCATTTAGCGCTGCCAGGCCCGGGGTCTGGGGGCGTTACAGATAAAGATTCTGTAAGATCAAATATATAGTATTTAAAACCGTAAGACGTAAAACTTATTAAGAGCATATGATGCAAATGGTCTTAAGGGTTATGATGCAAGTGGTCAGAATTTTTTTAGGTTGTTGTTTACGTACGGGGCCGTTTTTAAGTCTTCCGGACGTATAAATCCGGAATTTGGCATTCACGGGCCTAATATCACCGGATAAACGTTTTTTCTGTACATAACATTACTACCAAATTCTATGTACGGGGTGAAGCCAATTTCTCAGACATAACACAAAATCTGGCGGTCGGTGGATTTCACCGAGAACTGTGGTGAGGTGGTGGGGATGGGGAGGGGGGGGGACGTGATAACAGAGATTGAGTTAGAGGTAGTGGTTTGATGAGAGAAGTTATCCTTCTGATCTTTTTTCTGTTCGCCAGGGTGTTACCAGTGGTAGATCCAGAAAAATTGTTCAACGAGGTCCAAAAATCTTTTTAAGAGTAAAAAAAATATTTAACGGGGTTCATAAAATTTTTCTATAGGGAAAATTTAACATTTTTTAGCGGGATCCGTAGACCCTGTTGTGGAAAGGATACATCCGCCTCTGTAAGTGACAACCGCCGATGAACAACAGTGAGGACTGAGGAGAAAGTGGCGGCTTTATGTACTAAAGATTGGGTCACTTGACAGTCTTGACCTATGTTGCCCGGACACGGACACGGACACGACGCACGACACGACACGTACACGGCGATACGGCTAATTCCAAAATTTAGGAACACGACACACCGCCCGTTACACGTATATATATATATATATATATATATATATATATATATATATATATATATATATATAATGTAAATAGATTTCAATTTATCAAAAAATATTCTTAAACATCTGAAAAAACTAGACAAAAAAAGATAGGTATTATATAAACTCTATAAATATCTAGAATATATATTCGACCTTCATACGTCTTACCAAAGAAATTGTGATTGATCTTCAAAATATTACAAATTGTAAAAATGATTGTTTATCAACAACAAACATATAAACTTCGATACATCGTATTATTTATTTAATTATTATAGAAATGAAAATCGTTTATTTTAACGTTTCAAAGAAAACTTAAATAAAGAAAATAAAATAAAAAATTAGGTTCAGGAGTGTCGGGGTGTGTCGGTGCCGTGTCGGGGAGTGTCGACAGTGTGTCGGAAGTGTGTCGGATATTTAAATTTTAAATAATATTAATTTAATCATCCGACACATGTCGGACACGGTGTCGGTGCGTGTCGGAGTGTGTCGTGTCGTGTCTTGTGTCGGACACGGCGCACGGCGACCAGATTGAAGTGTCGGTGCATCATAGGTCTTGACCCCTATCAAAGTAAAAAAAATTATTTTCTATATATTTTTTACATTATTTAAAAAAAATTTACACTAACTACTACTACCTGACCCTCTATTTTTTTTTTTCTAAATATTGACCCCTGACCCGAAATCGTTTTTGGATTTTAAAACTTAATGTTTATAAACTTATAATACTGAGATCATCATTTCGATACTGCCGTGTCAGATCACAAAATTTCCTCAACGGCATAGGCAAATATTAAAAATGAATGATTTTTTTTTCTTTTCCTTTTTGATTAATAAATGTGGATCTTAATTTTACTGAAACGTGGACATTTTAATTTGGACAGGTTAATTAGATAGATTGCATGGGCATGTGATCCTAAACGCTGGATTTTCTAAAACCTAAACACGTTATAAAAGTTTGTAAAACAGGACTTTGCATAATTTGAACGTCTCATAAAAAAGCTATCTATATCACCTACCAGCCCCGGGAAGTTGTTGGTGCATCTACTATATGTGGAGTGCAATAATGTGACAAAATGTTGTTTTTTAATTTTAAATTAAATTTAAACTGTATGATCCAAATTTAAATATCAATTCGGTGCATGCAGATATACCACACAAAAACATCCCACCACCATTAGTAGGGTCGGTTCAACAAGAGGCCACTAAATCGAGTTGTGATAGCTTTCTCTCAAATCTACGATATTTTTCCTTCCAAAAAAAAAAAAAAAAAAAACCTACACTATTTTTATATCATTATCATCTCACCATATATTTTTTCATTTATAAAAAGATTTAAAAACCTTAAAACAAACACAACTACAAGATTATGTTGAGTGTAAACATTGTGTAGTTTTAAAGAGTAACTCTATCATTTCTCTACTAAATTAGTTATCACTAATTTTAAAATGTTCGATGAACATTTATGACATTGTAATCCCAAACCAATATTATTTTAGAATTGTATTGACGGATGATGCTGCCAGAAAATGGACCTACCTACGTGACACATTTTCAGTGGCTCAACACTAAGTAGGGAGAGAGAAACGACGCCGAGTGACCCAGTCTGGCTAGTCACTCCATCTCTCCCGGATCGACCGTACCTAGCACCGACCTTCAATCCTCGAGACCAGGTCCGGATTCAGCCCCGACCTGTGCGGGTCAGCCAACACTTGTAATCTAACCTATCTTTGACCAACCTTATCGGTTGGGCTAAGTCCCTCTCGGACCTATTATTCTACACACAAGACTCCGAGCTCATGACAGCTCGGCTATTCTCCCCGACCTTTGTAGGTCGGTTCAACCAGTCCGGCTCGGGCCACCTAAGTCGCCCAGAGTCGGTCCCTAATCGTATTCCCCACGTTTATGATAAATAACTACGAAAGAATCCTGAGCCATAAAGACTCCAATCTCTATCACTTAATACAAATATTCGAATACCGTAATTATCTCCTACAATCAAGGAGATCAAATAATCCTTATCTTTTCCTTAGGGAACACAGCAATCCAAGCCCAACAAGGACAAGGCCCACGCCGCCTTAGGGCATAACTCTTCTCTATATAAACCATTCTTAAGGAACTACGAAGACTTGATTCCAATTCAACAGTTGGATACGTAGGCAGTTTGAGAAACGACATCTCAAGTGCAGTCTAAAACATCTAAAATCTCCCCGATCTTTCATTGTTTTCTATGCTTTCTGAAGCATCCTTAGGTTATCACTAAGGGAAAGAACCCTAAAGTTTACCTTGACGATTTTTTATATCATCAACGGACTCCACTTATAGAAAGGAAAAAAAATAACAAATTATTTGGAAAATTTGATTGGTCGGAAAATGTTAACCTGGTGTGTATTTTGTTTGGCATTGACTGCAATAAAATTACACTAAAATAAAATTACTGCTAAAGCTAAAGTATATATGTGTGTCGAGGGCCTCATAAAAGTTTTGACTGCAATAAAATTACAGTAAAATAAAATTACTGCTAAAGCTAAAGTATGTGTGTCGAGGCCTCATAAAAGTTCGGGAAACTTCAAATTCTAATTTGTTAGTACTCCTTTCAATAAAAAAAAATTTTAAAAAATTGTTAGTACTATCTCCGTCTCAAAATGTAAATCTATTTGATGTATTTCACACAGATTAAGAAATGTGGTTAAACTGGTGATGTGTCGTTAATTTTAATAAAAAAATCGAAAATGATTTTTGATTGTTATTAATGCAAATTAGTGAAAGGTTGGTGGTAAATAATAAATGAGAGGATAAAAAAAAAGATAATACTCCTTGAATATGTAAATGCATTTATATTATGAGACAAAACCAAAAAATATAAATGGACTTATATTTTAGGACGGACGGAGGTAGTAGTTTTTTGGTTGAGAGTTATTTATTTAGTTTTTTGGACGGACCATTTTTATTTATCTCAATCGACATTTTTTCCTTTCACTCTGTCATATTATGACGATATCATCCTCAATTACGATGGATACCTTGTATTTTTAGGGTAATTATGACGTAGATAGTTTCTATTATATCCGACCGTCAGATTTGTGCCACGTGGACAAAAAAACAAAAGAGTTTTGTTTTTATATACACACGGCGTATATTTAACGGTCGAATCTAATAGAGACTCTTTATCTAAGAATTTTCTATATTTTTAACTGTTTTGTCAATTTTGAAAAGGACAGGACGGTCATATTAATTGTGGAACCGTCATAATTTAGGACGGTACTATCGTAATTAAATATGACGGTCTTTTTTATAGGTAAAATGTTTTTTTTTTTTGTTTTTTGAAAAGTTTTCAAACAACAAAATCTCTGGTATTCTTCCCAAAACCATTTCCCCGTCGTTCTGCTACTCCAAACCTACAAAACCTCCACAGACGGCGGCGACATGAGTTTTGTCCGTACATTTTATTATTTTCATACTTATAAACGACAAATAAAAAAGAGTATATTTTCATACATAACACACCAATAGTGGATTCATAAATTTGTTTCAGTAGTGTTATTATTGTACGAGAAATGATCCTTTCAAGTAGTAGCTTTAAATAATCAAATACAAGTGTTTTTAGACATTAATAAAACGATGTAGTTTTGGAAAAAAAAATCTACGGCTACATCATTTCACATTTTGAGTGTATGGTTAGATTATTTGTATTTGAAAGATTACGTAAAGCTACTACTTGAAAGGATCATAGTTCGTCACGGTAGTCTAAAAATAAAATTTTTATCATAAAACATTACCAATGGAGTCACCGGAGCCTAAAACTATATTTTTAACTACAATACGATATTTTTTAACAACAAACCACATCATTTTAATACTAAAATAAAAATTCATGGATCACAGTAGGTCACGTGACCCCACATTTGATCATGTAAATCCGCCAGTGTTACACGCCATTCTTATGAGTCAGAGAGTTGTTGTAACGTCCCGTTCTTGGATACCGAATCATTATCCGGAAATGAAACGTTCTGCACGTATAGTATTAAATAAATTTAATATTACACGTAAACCTCCACTATTTCATACCGAGTTTATCAAACGGAAGCTAAAAAGACTCGGCAAGCATCATAAACGCTACTAAAAATGGAAACTCAACAGACTAAAAGATAGAATGGAGTCCTACTACAATGAATGTCTTTCAAGTACGATGTCCAAAGAAACATAAACTTGTCTTAAAAGAAATGCAACAAATTCTGAATTCAAATGAAACTTAGTCTAGTACAACGTCTCATAGAAAAAGAAATAACCAGAAAGCATCAACATGACATCATCAACGTCAAACGTCATCCTCAAACCCCTCTGCGAGCTCATGGTCAACCTGTTCATCTTCTCACTTTACAATGCATACAAGACAAACATGCAAAGGAGGTAAGTACATGAGTACTTAGCAAGAGTGAGAAGCTAATGAATAATTAACTTTACAACGAAAATGGTTCATATGCTTAATTAAATTGTCTTTATATGACCGACACAACTCTAAGGTTCACTTCATGTTTATCAACATGTTGTGACTATTGGTTTCTAGCTTAGCTTATATTTGTTACATCAGCTACGCATGGTGCTACTCACCACGAAGTAACTGGTTGCAACATATTGGTGGATCACACCAATAACCATGGGTTGAACCCGATAATGTACACGTTCGGCGAAGTCCCTCCGTACGTAGGGTTTATTCTGGAAGACTTAAGGAGTTATTCACTTTCAGACTGCCCACACATTGCGATATAGACTTGTGCCTTACCAAGAATGACATGATGTTTAGTCTTGTAACTACACAAGTACGCTTGTTATTAACTGTTAACTAGCCACCTAAGTATTTTTCAAATAATCTCCCTCACAACTCTTACTCTGTTACTTAGACCACTAGACACGGACAAGGCCTAGCAATTACACAGACATTGATGAATACTAATTCATCAAAGCACAAGCCAATCATACTTTTCCAACGGTCCCGAACTTCAACTTTTCTAGAAGAATCAATTCGGTGCCGGAACTAAACGCATCAGAAGTTTAATCAAGTCTTGTTCATGTTCATTTAGTGTTATTATATCAAGCAATAACAATTAAAATTGGTCTCAAAGCTCAAACACATCATTTCCCCAAAACTGGGCCCAATACGTACGCACTGTCCTCAATGTGCACGCATTGAGTTTCCAGATGTTGGATCGATAATGAGCAGACACATTCTAGAGAGGGGTGAATATATTGTGTGGAAATATTAACTTCTTTTTCGAACTTAAGCACAAGTACTAGAAAATTAAGTGCGGAAGCTCACTTAACAAACTATTCGCTTGTGTTACAAACCTACATGATCAAAGGGATTAATTTATTGTGATCAAAACGAAATGTCACTATGATAATACATATCCAAGATGATCAAAGCAGAGGTAGTTTATCAACTAATATTAGTTAATTTGATAGTTTTTATTTGACTAAGGATTTGATGAACCAAACAAAACTACAAACAGACAAAAGAATTAACTTGATTAAAACATGGCTGCCAAGATGTTGACTAACAAAGAAAAAAATAGATTGATGCAAGACTGAAACTAATTGCAGACTGACTTAAAAGATGAACTAAAATATTATAGTGACGTTTGGGAAACGTCAGAACCTGTTCAAGATCAATTTGCAAAGAGCAGATTTACAAGACAAGATTTCACTTAATCAAATGATAACATAAAATCAGTTTTCAATTTGACTTTAGCAATAGCAGTCTACACGGATAGTTTAATCATTATCCAAAGGGGGGATCAGCAGATAATCAAACTACATATTTATGTTTATACAAAGTGATATGCCAAAATCGGAAAAACCCCTCCAAATCCAGAAAAAAGACATAAGCCCAGTAACGGATAGGGTCCTCGGCCCAGATCCGCCTCACGCTATCACGATCCTCATCATTAGCCAAGGCAACGGGAATGAAGCAGCAAACAGCTTGCTCGATACAAAGCATTGGGGGGCCGACACGCTCGCCCCTCCAGTTCGCCATCTTTCAACGCAAACAAACCCAACACAACTGAGCAACAAAGTTCATGTACAAGGCTCTATGTCTGCTGAAGACTCTCTGTCCACCGTAGGCTCACTGCCCGCCGTAGGCTCTCTGCCTGTCGTAGGCTCTCAATCCGCCAAAGGCTCTCAGTCCGCCGAAGGATCTCAGTCCGCCGTAGGTTCTCTGTCCGTAGTAGGCTCTCTATCCGCCGTAGGCTCTCTGTTGGCCGAAGACTATCTGCCCGACGTGGGCCCTCTGCCCGCCGTGGGCTCTCAATCCGCCGTAGGTTCTCTGTCCTCAGAAGACTCTCTGCCTACCGTGGGCCCTCTGCCCGCCGTGGGCTCTCTGCCCGCCAAAGGATCTCTGCCCGTCATGGGCTTTTAGCCCTCCAGGCTCGCAGTCTGCCTGCTGTCCTTCTCTCGCCAGCTGGCCAGCTCCATGCATCCATAAATATCACCTTCACCTCCATTACAAGAGGCTCTCTCTCATTTTTTCTGAGAACTACGCATTGGCTTGATCCCTTACAAAGGGTACGTAGGAAGCCACTTTTAGGCACAACTCATAATCAAAAACACCATCCTTCTCCTCTTGCTCCACAAAAGCTCCATCTTTTCTCTTGAGCTCCACCGCACCTCACCGGAGAAATCACCCACAATCAGCTAGATATTTAACGCACAAACACCGCTATTTATACCGTGATAATTTCGACATCATCAGTTGTCTCCATTACCGGGTAATCGACATTTTCAATATTTTTCCGGTCAGATTTGAGATTTCCGGCAGCCTAAAACCGCCAAGTTTTGGTTTTCCGGCCAAGTCTTCAACAAGATCTTCATCTAGATCACTAAGTCCTCATCAAGTTCATCCTCCAAATCTCCAGCTCTCTAGATCTACAAGATTTTTCCCAAGATCTACAAGATCCTTATCAAGATCTCAAAGTTCTTTGCCCAAGAATCGTACGAGTTTGTTGGGTGTCAGAGGACAACTAGCGTTCAGCCAGAAATGAGCTCTCCAGATTTGTGGTCGCCAAATATGAGGCCGCCAGAAATGAGCTCTCCAGATTTATGGCCGCCAG
Organism: Gentiana macrophylla; assembly: GCA_026214975.1. Taxonomy (NCBI): domain Eukaryota; kingdom Viridiplantae; phylum Streptophyta; class Magnoliopsida; order Gentianales; family Gentianaceae; genus Gentiana; species Gentiana macrophylla. The sequence continues at coordinate 81,510,986 of CM047817.1, read as the reverse complement.
AAATGAGCTCTCCAGATTTGTGGCTGCCAGAAATGAGGCCGCCACAAATGAGCTCTCTAGATTTGTGGCCGCCAAAAATGAGCTCTCCAGAAATGAGCCCCAGATTTGTGGCCGCCAGATATGAGGCCGCCAGAAATGAGCTCTCCAGATTACTGGCCGCCAAAAATGAGTTCTCCAAGAATGAGCTCTCCAGATTTGTGGCAACTAGATATGAGGCCGCCAGAAATGTTCTCTCTTATTGTAAGCTCTCCGACAACGAGCTCTCTTATTATGAGTTCTTCATATATGAGCTCGCCAGAATGAGCTTGTTAGCTACGATCTCTCCAGATATTAGCTCTCAAGCTCTCCATGCATGAGCTCTCAAGCTGTCCAAGATGCGAGGTCTCTTATTGTAAGCTCTCCGACAACGAGCTCTCTTATTATGAGCTCTCCAAATATGAGCTCACCAGAATGAGCTTGCTAGCTACGAGTTCTCTAGATATGAGCTCTCAAGCTCTCAAAGTACGAGCTCTCAAGCTCTCTAAGATGCGAGCTCTCTTATTGTAAGCTCTCCAACAACGAGTTCTCTTATTATGAGATCGCTAGAATGAGCTTGCTAGCTACGAGCTCTCTAGATATGAGCTCTCAAGATCTCCAAGTACGAGCTCTCAAGCTCTCCAAGTACGAGCTCTCAAGCTCTCCAAGATGCGAGCTCTCTTATTGTAAGCTCTACGACAACGAGCTCTCTTATTATGAGCTCTCCAGATACGAGCTCGACAAAATGAGCTCTCAAGATCTCTAAGTTATGAGCTCTCAAGCTCTCCAAGAATGAGCTCTCAATCTCTCCAAGTTACGATCTCGCCAGAATGAGCTTTCTAGCTACGAGCTCTCCAAATGCAAGCTCTCAAGCTCTCCAAGTACGATCTTTCCAAGTACGAGCTCTTCAGCTCTCAAGATCTCCAGATACAAGCTCTCAAGCTCTCCAAGTACGAGCTCTCCAGCTCTCAAGCTCTCCAGATACGAGCTCTCAAGCTCTCCAAGTACGAGCTTTCAAGCTCTCCAACGATGATCTCTCAAGCTCTGCAAGTACGAGCTCTCCAGCTCTTAATTAAGCTCTTCACTACGAGCTCTCAAGATCTCCAAGGTACAAGCTCTCATTGGCATTTATCCTAGTCCTACAAATTGAATTATCATGATTCTTCTTTTGGAACTCACCCTACCGGATATAGAGGGTCGAGCTATCTTATTTTTAGAACTCACCCTACCTGATATGGAGGGTCGAGCTATCTTATTTTTGGAACTCTCCCTTCCAAAAGTGGTGGGACAAGACTTCATATTTTTGGAACTCACCATAGATCATCACATCATCAAAATGGGATTTCTCTTCAAATAAAAGACCGTCCGCTTAATAGCGCGGCATCAAAAGACCATCCGCTTCATAGCGCGGCACTTTAAGCCCATCAACTTCATAGCATTACCCTAAGCCTATCCTCTTCATAGCACGGCACCTAAGCCCATCCGCTTCATAGAGCGGCACCTAAGCCCGTCCGCTTCATAGCAAGGCCCCTAAGCATGTCCTCTTCATAGCATGACACTTTAAGCCCGTCCACTACATAGCGCGGCACCTAAGCCCGTCCGCTTCATAACGCGGAACCTAAGACCGTCTGCTTAATAGCGCGGCATCAAAAGACTGTCCGCTTCATAGCACGGCATTTTAAGCCCGTCCGCTTCATAGCGCGGCACCTAAGCCCATCCGCTTCATAGCACGGCCCCTTAAGCCTGTCCGCTTCATAGCGCGGCACTAAGCCTGTCCGCTCCATGGCGCGGCACCTAACCTCATCCACTACATAGTGCGGCCCTTTAAGCCCGTATGCTTCATAGTGCGGCCCCTTAAGCCCGTTCGCTTTATAGCGTGGCACCTAAGCCCGTCCTCTTCATAGCACGGCACTTTAAGCTCGTATGCTTCAAACTGTGGCACGTCACAGCCAGTCGCGTCTACTCCATAAAAAGCTGTCAAGCCCGAATCTAGCTTGGCCACAAAAGCCCGACTCCAACTCGGCATCATACTTGAAGCTTGCCCTCGAGCGGATCTTCTATAAGCCTGACTCCAGCTCGGCATCATAGTTGGAGCTCGCCCTCTAGCAGATCTTTTATAAGCCGGACTCCAGCTCGGCATCATACTTAGAGCTCGCCTTCGAGCGAATCTTCTAAAAGCCCGACTCCAGTTTGGCATCATATTTGGAGCTCGCCCTTGAGCGAATTCTCTATAATCCCGACTCCGGTTCGGCTTCATTGTTGGAGCTTGCCCTCAAGCAAATCTTCTTTAATCCCTACTCCAGTTCGGCAACTTACTTGGAGCTCTCCCTCGAGCGGATCTTCTATAAGCCCGACTCCAGCTCGGCATCATACTTGGATCTCACCCTCAATCGGATCTTCTATGAGCCCGATGCCTGCTCGGCATCATATTTGGAGCTCGCACTCAAGCGAATCTTCTGTAAGTTTGTTCACCATCTAAGCACGACACCAACATAATACGCTAAATGAGCCTTACTCTATCTCAACAGATCGCTCTACAACAGTCATCTCGACAGGCGGTACATCAAGTCATCTACAACTTTACTCAATGACTCTCACAAGTACAGAGAGGAGCTCAAGGAGTAGGGGGCCATTGATATGCCAAAATTGGCAAAGCCCTGCCAAATCCAGAAAAGAGACATAAGCCCAGTAACGGATAGGGTCCTCGGCCCAGCTCCACCTCATGCTATCATGATCCTCATCATTACTCAAGGCAATGGGAATAAAGCAGAAAACAGCTAGCCAGATACAAAGCACTGGGGCGCCGACACGCTCGCCCCTCCAGCTCGCCATCCTTCAACGCAAACAAACCCAACACAACTAAGCAACAAAGTTTATGTACAAGGCTCTCTATCCGTCGTAGGCTCTCTGTCCACCGTAGGCACTCTGCCTGCCGAAGGCTCTCTTTCCGCCGTGGGCTCTCTGCCCGCCAAAGGCTTTCAGCCCTCCAAGCTCGCAGTCTCCCAGCTGTCCTGCTATCTCCAGCTGGCCAGCTCCATGCCTTTATAAATATCACCTTCACCTTCATTACAAGAGGCGCTCTCTCTAGTTTTTTTTCTAAGAACTACGCATTGGCTTGATCCCTTACAAATGGTATGTATGCAGCCACTTTCAGGTGAAACTCATAATCAAAAACACCATCCTCCTCTTTGCTCCACAAAAGCTCCATCTTTTCTCTTGAGCTCCACCGCACCTCACCAGATAAATCACCCACAATCAGCCAGATATTTAACGCACAAACATAAACACCGCTATTTACACCGTGATAATTTCGACATCATCACAAAGATTCAGCAAAGTTAATTACAATGGTAAGCTACTGAATTACACTTATTACAAAAAGGTATTCAGCAGGCTATAAGCAAAATTACAAAACAACAGGCTGTCCAAAAAGGTAATACAACAAGTTATCAAATACAGGGGCTGAACTTCAGCAAACTACAAAAATGATAATCAGGTCCAATGGGCTAGATTATCAAGTCCGAAGTCACAAAAGCTGAAACTATAGGTTCAGTACCTAATCAGTCAGATGCCTAAGCTATTACAAGATGTTCAATTATTAGGTTCAGGGGATATTCAAGATAACAGCATGCTATATCAATTCAGCAAGCAAGAGTGCAGGATTAGGGCAGATTATTCAGCAAATGCAAGACGGAAGATAACAGATATGCAGACTTACTTGTAGACTAAAAGAACACACAAGGGTTGTTCTAATTCTAAATAACAACAACACACAGGTGTATACTGATACTAAAAATCATAACCAACAGGTTTATAGGGGATAAAACAAAACCCTAACAAATCAAACAAAACCTGAAAATCACACAATCAAACCGCTGACAGTGAGTGTAAATCAACAGCCTTTTCTACTAGGCAAAGCAATCGTAGCATTTCAAACTAGGATACTATGTAATTCACACTTACAAGGGTCTTGATTGTCAAACTTCACAGTTAGGTATGAGACAACCAGGGAGCACAGAGACCAGAATCTAGACAAAGACTTCTGTCAATATGCAGAATTAAGACTTAAGGTGATGATCCTGATTAGACTCAGAGTATGAACAATAAAACCCCACTGGGCAGTCATGACTTGGTACTGCAGACCATTCAAACTGTTGTTCACTACAATGATTAGTTTAAGATTATCCACCAAAATCTGAATTCACAGAATGAACACACTTAGACAATATCACTACAGAACTAATGCACACTAGCAATACACAAGCAATCAAAAACACCAATGGAAAATCACAACAGGTAAGAGTGAAATTGTTTACCTCACACAAAGACCTCAAACCACTGATTCTGTAAGAGCCATTGTTCAGAGCCACACTTCACAATAGCAATTTTCAGAATCACACAATGCTAAGCCAAATGCAACAGACTTAATGAAGCACTCACACTCTCAACTTCAGACAATGAAAAGAGAGAAAACAGAATGTATAGGGGTGTAGGATTGCCCAAGAGATATTTCTCTAAGATGTTGCAATCCACATTGATATACTGGTCTATTTATAGCCTAGAGGGCATGTAAAAACCCTTAAGCCTAAAGACACCTACAATTGTCAAACTCTTATTTTAACCGAGCCCTCATTCAAACATGTGTTAAATTTCTGGTTTGGTAAGTTTGGTTATAGGTTAAGTGCTGCACATTTGCCTCCCGGTTTGCCATTCGGCGGTTAATTAGGTCTTAGGCTTGTGAGACTTGAACCTTCAAGTTAATTTAAACCAGAAACTGTCACTAACACTATGGAGGGGGAGTTGACTACTTGTAAGTCAATAGAACTAGATTAAGCCGTCCTTACAAACCAAGACTGAACCAAAACCTTACACAAAGCATACAAGGGTTCAGATATTGGTTTAAACCGAGTTTTTCGTCTCAGACATTGGCCACGAAGCCGAAAGCCAACACTGAGTTGGTTAATTTTCTATTGAAAACTAATATATCCCTCTGAATAGCAAATTAACCCATCGTTTAACCACTGTTCTCAGGGATTGGATCTAAAACAAGACCTCATAGGGTGGACACCCTCGGTCTGACTCGATTGCAGAAAATAAAAGCGGTTTAGTCAATTTTACCAAGCCAATAAGGAACCGGAGGATGTGAACGGGCTGCTTACGTGTAGAGAGTGAACTCTTGACTTCAATAGCTCTTATTTTTCACATGATGAATGCACTTGGACTGAAAGTAGGCTGCTTTACATCTTCAATCGTATCAGCGTAGAATCGGGGTGATGAAATCCCCGATTAATTTCCTTTTACAACTCTGATTTTGGCAAAGGTCAAGGCAGCGTCGGATATCTTCAAGATATTAGTTATTAGAGCGTATAAACATGGAATCGAAATAAAAACGAAGGAAATAAAAAATTAATGAAACGATTTCACCATTGTTGTGTCGGATTGGAGGAGGCTATGGAAAGTTTTTAGCTTTCACGTTTCTATAAGGTAAACGTGAACAAATCAGAGCACATCAGAGCAATAACTTCTCAAAATTATTTGTAAAGGAAAATGAGCAGAGTGTAGGATTTCCGGGGTTGATTTGCATTGAAAGACAAGAAATCCGATTGGATTTGCAGTTAATGCGACGAAAATAGCTGGAAGGAGATAAAAAAAGGGAAATTTATTTAAAAGGGTGCGCAGGTGATGATTCTCGCTAAAGCGCTTTTGATTTGAGTGATTACAGTTAAAGGGTTTGATTTTGTGTGTAAAATGAAGGGTTTTTAGATGAAGAGACCTTTTAAATGAAGAGAGGTTGGCCACTGCTCTTTAAATGAAGGCACAAAAAAAAAAAAAAGGTTTCTGAACAACGGAGTAGAGGAAATGAGGGCAGAATATAAATTTATATATATATAATTGAGGAACGAGTCCACCGGCCAAAAAAAATCAAATAATTAAATTAATTAATCAATTATTAACCAATTAAATTGGCTCAATAAATAATTAACTGTCTGATTAATTATTTTTAAACCCGCAAACAGATGAAACACAAGGATATTTGCCATATGATGTAAGTCTAAGATTTCATGGCCATTAGTGTGACATATAATAATAAAAACATAGATTATCATATATTAAAGTTATAGCTTTAAATAAACTATACTATAAAACACATATGATATAGAATACTTATAAAAGCTTTAACAAATGAGATGTTACTTTTGAAAAGTAATCAACACTAAACAAGTGTACCACAAAATACTCAACACCAGAAACATTCAGGATGATTTTGGTTGGGCAATGCGCACTCATTGACCCATTATGCGTGCGCGCAAACAACACTGTATCGATTTCCCACTTTCTGGTCATGCAATGGACACAATGCTTTTTCTACACTTTATGATTTCCAACACTTTCCCAACATATTCAACATCGAAATACACAACAAAACAGCAGCAAAACATGTTCACATACTATAGCTTAACATGGCATAACAACAACACATAAACATGAATCCTCGCTACTGATCAATATTAAAACTCAACATAATCATTGTAAAACCACAATTACTCATTAGGAAGAGCGCATTGCCTTAAACACAGCAAAACCGATTAAAACCTTCAACAAAGTCTGCAGATTTCTTTCACAAACCTTAACCAAATCCTATATTGATCAACAATTAAACCACAATCAATTGTGACCAAGGTTTCTAGCCATTAGAACTACAAATTAACCAAACGAAGCCTTGAAAAGTGATCAAAACAAGAGGAAACCAAAACTAGGGCTAAAACGTTACCTTTCCAAAATGGGAGATTTATTTTCCTTAAATAATCTATCCTAAAATAATTACCTATTATTTTCTTTATATATATATATATATATATATATATATATATATATATATATATATATATATATATCAATATTTAATTAAAAATTTAATTAAATGTAATATTACGTTTTCGCAAAATGACATGTTTTTCATTTCCCGAAAATCAGAATATTACAGTGATTGACTATTATGACTTAATTTCAGTCAGATGTTACGTGTTTTCTAGACCCAATATGTGTCAGAAAACACATTTCATATGTTCTAACTAAAATTGTGGCAAAAAATATTCTAACATTCTGTCTAAAATTGAATCATAATAAATAAACGTGAAAAAAAATTAAATAGTAAAATTCGAAATAATTATCTGTGTACTAAGCTATTTTACTATGCGAAAATACATTCACAATAAAAACCTATATAATAAATAAATATGGGTTCTATTGGCACCCCAGTTTTACTATTGACACCATTTTTTGATTATTTTTTTCTTACTTCCGGAACCACACATATAATCTTGTTTTTACTTCCGGTACCACACTAGGAACATCAGTGTCACTGACGTTCCTTTTCAATATCAACGTCAGTGGACTGACATTTTTAAGTTATGACACTTTTATAACGTAAATGTCGGTGCCACCGAATTTCGTTTTTAAACAGCAACGTCAGTGGCACTGTTGTTGCTATTGAAAATCAGCACTGACGTTGTGTTCATTAAATAAATTCGTGGTGTCGAAGTAACTTTTATGGTGCCGGAAGTAATAGGGTGCCAGTAGTAAAAATAAAGGTGCCAATAGAACCCTCCTAAATAAATCCTCATTAAATAATACTTATAATAATATTTCAACTTTGCACTTTTTACTTTGACAAATGTTTCTGCCACAACAAAATAATCACAACAAGTGCCACAACAAACTTTTAAAGTATTGATTTTAAAGGGACAAATAATATGGGTCTCAAAAAAATCAATGGCTTAAAAGTTTCTTGTGGCATTTGTTATGCATATTTTGTTGTGGCATAAATATTTCTCATGATTCAATAGTTTCCACATAATAATCAATGGCCCTAAAGTGCATTGTGTACAATGCTGTGGCTATTTTGTTGCGGCATTATCACTATTCTTTTACTTTTCTTTTATAGGATATGTTTGTTGCTGGAGGTGGGACGTCATCAACAACTATAGAATGGGCCATTTCTGAACTAATAAGAAATCCAACTCTCATGAAGAAGGCACAAGATGAAGTGAGAAAAGTCAATGATGGAAGAGGCAATGTCGACGAATCACTGCTTGATGAATTAAAATACTTGAAAGCAGTTATCAAAGAAACATTAAGGTTACACCCTCCTGGTGTTCTTCTACTACCAAGAGAATGTAGTGAGCAATGTGAAATCAATGGATATGATATTCCTGCAAAGACAATATTTTTCATTAATGCATGGGCAATGGGTAGAGATCCCAATTATTGGAATGATGCCAATAAGTTTAATCCGGATCGGTTCCTTGAATCTAAGATAGATTACAAAGGGAATCATTTCCAGTATGTTCCTTTTGGTGGCGGTCGAAGGATTTGCCCTGCTATCTCATTTGCTATTCCTAGCATTCAATTGTCACTTGCTCAACTGCTTTTCCATTTTGACTGGAAACTTTCTGATAAAATGGTGACAAAAGAATTGGACATGACAGAGAAATTTGGCTTGACAGTTAGAAGGAAAAATGATCTACAGTTGATTCCGATTCCTTATCATCTTTCATGTTTGAAAGGGAAGCATTGAAGGTAAAAGTGTATGTGTAATGTAAGAATCTAAACTTGCATGTTTCTGATCATCCTCAAGAGTACCAAAGGTTGAAGGCACACATTGAAGCTTGTTCTCGAATAACAAAACATAAAAATTGGCAACGATTAAATATATGTACGAGATTTATGCATTAATATATGAATGTTGTCATTCATCTCATGTAATTCTAGTAACAAGATAATCAATTATCTATTTCGGATTAGAACATGTAAAATTACTGTGTTTGAATCTTCAAAAGATCGGTATTTTGAAGAATAGATTTACAAAATGATGGCATGCAATACAATTCTTTTTCCTTGTTTGTTGCGCGGTACAACATTATACAGAGGGTGAGAAAACAACGTTAACAAGATAAAGCCCTCTAACTGATATTTTATCTATGGCGATTGAGCTTCTTAACTAAGGTTGCGAGACCCCGTGACATGCCTTCTACAGTCGACTAACTCAAATGAATTCAATAGAATACATAAAAAGATTAAGAAAGACCATTACCCAAATATCATGAATCTTAAGGTTGCAGCTTTTGCAAATGGCCTTTAATGTTTATCCAACGAACAATCAGCCGAAATCCTCCAAATATTTTTCATTCTGAAAGGGATTTTTTTAAATTAAGGGGAATCCTCCGAGTATTGCTACATGATATTGGAGATCTCTCTCATTTTCCTCGAAATAGGCACCCCAAATATTGAACTTTTTGTTATAAGATAAGAGCAAAGCACTCCCCCCCTTTCTATGGGGGTGGTGCTAAGTAGTATTGGTGAGGGAGGAAAACCAAATTCATGTAGAATAATGATTCTAGGAAGTTTTTTTTCTAAATGAAACCCTTTAATAAACATTCACAACAAAGCCGGTAAAATCGTGGAAGCTATTATTAAGGAGCACAAAGTGAATGTATCAGAAACAAAGGATGATCTTGTTGATATTATGTTAAACATTCAAAAGCATGGCGATTCGCATGTGCCGTTCATGGATAAAATCATTTGGATAAAGCATGCAATAGGGCGCGGAAATGAGACTGACAATAGAATGGCTGACCTGGGGGCCAACATTTTTTGAGAAAAATAGCCATCTAGGCTAGGAGATTCGAAACTTCCCATATCAAAAGTTCGTCCTCAATCTAAGTTTGAATTAATTGAAACAATAGAATGACTCCATTGATGGATCTTAAGCTTAAGCTGGAAGGAAGAAGATGAACTTTTTTCAATATTAAATCAGTTTTGGTACCCGATATGCTTTTGTACAAATGTAGCTAACAGAATCTAGCACACATCTCAATACAATGACATATGACACTTATGATCTTAGGCATACACATGTCACATATAATTAATCACTAATACCCTTAATTTTATCTCGCCCTCTCAAACTAACATGTGGATCAATCACATTTAGTTTGTTCTTGAAGTTAGGTAGATATAGGCAAGGACTTTGTGAAGATATCAGCAACCTAGGCTGAGGATGGTATGTAGCTCATCCACCTCAATATGTTTTGTTTAGCATGATACACATGATTTTGGGCCAGAGTTGTAGCTCTTGTGTTATCACATCACCGCACTGGAACAACATGCAACTTGAACTTCATTTCCCACAAAATCTGAATGATCCATTGGATCTCAGCTCCCAAATTAGACAGTGCCCTATAATCATATTCACAACTGGATCTAGCCACAACCTGCTGCTTCTTAGAACTCCAAGTGATGAGAGACTTACATAAGTAGACACAATAACCTCCAGTTGATTTCTACAACAATTCACTATCATTCTATTTATAGATTGAATTTCTATAGCAGCCAAGTCTAGAAAAATTATTTGCATGTCATAGATCAAAGGCTAAGCTCAACCATCAGACGTTTTTAATATGGGGAATACCAATTTACTTCATTATAACCGGAAACCAAACGGATTTTACGGTTCGATTTTTTTACAATAAAAACGTATTACAAAACTGTAGTTTGTCATTTTTCAATCCGGTTTGATCCAGTTTAATCAGTTAATCCCTTTTTTCAATTTCTATAATAATCATCCTTAAACACATTAATTACTTTAAATAAACATCACTGATATTCAATCACTTAAAATCGCAAATAAAATCATTTATCAATCCCAAATGCTCGTATTTACCTCGTAGGGGTTCCTTACCGTACGTGTTACTTGCAAAACCTCCCGATTCCGGCTTTTCTTCCAGTATGGTAAAACTCATGATGAAATATGCATTTACTGAAATAAGTCATTATACGGCCAGCATGAGCCTCATACAAGCGTAGAAGTGGAGCTCTGCAGTTGGCTCTAATGACCGACCTCGCTGATTTGAATGGATAACATTTATTTTGTGATATGTTGATATGTCTAGTATGTTTACGTAAAATTATACAAAGTTCCTTTTTAATCCATATTCTACTATTTTGGACTCATTTCTACCCGATTTCGACCCATTTCTACCTGATTTCCACCACAGTTCACTATCATTCCATTCATAGATTGAATTTCTATAGCAGCTAGGTCTAGAGAAAGTTATTTGCATGTCGCAGATCAAAGACTATGATCAACCATCAGATGTTTTTCATACGGGAATACATATTTACTTCATTATAACCGGAAACCAAACTGATTTTACGGTTCGATTTTTTTACAATAAAAACCTAGTACAAAACTGTAGTTTGTCATTTTTCAATCCGGTTTGATCCAGTTTAATCAGTTAATCCGGATTTTCAATTTATATAATAATCCTCCTTAAACACATTTATTACTTTAAATAAACATCATTGATATTCAATCACTTAAAATCATAATTAAAATCATTTGTGAATCCCAAATTCTCGATCGTTAGCACATTTACCCCGCAGGGGTTCCTTACCGTACGTGTTGCATGCCAAAACCTCCCGATTCTGGATTTTCTTCCAATAAGTAAAACTCAAGATGGAATATGCATTTAATGAAATAAGTCATTATACGGTCAGCTTGAGCCTCATACAAACGTAGAAGCGGAGCTCTGCAGTTGGCTCTAATGACCAACCTCGCTGATTTGAATGGATAACATTTATTTTGTCAAATGTTGATATGTCTAGTATGTTTACGTAAAGTTATACCATGTTCCTTTTCAATCCATATTCTACTATTTTGGACTCATTTTTACCCGATTTTGACCCATTTCTACCTGATTTCTACCACATTTCACCATCATTCCATTCATAGATTGAATTTCTGTTGGTCCCTTGGAAAGGCTAACACAAGTTTAGCGGGGGGTGGGGGGGGGTGAATAAACTTGTCACCAAATTTTTTTCCAAAAACTGAAAAAGCCCCATGAACTGAGTTTTTACCAAACTCAAACTGATACTCAGCTCGATTTTGTTCCTGTCCTTTAACTTGTGCGGAGTTCAGCTAACTCAACTGAGTATAAGTCAATACTAACTTATATTTAGTCTTGTTAACTGGCAGCGGATATAAATTAGCCTTTAACAACTAGTTAACTTAGTTTCAGAGTGAAAACCAGATACATATAACTATAATAAAGTAAATGAATGCGTAAAGTAAATAAACAAGAATTATAGAGGTTCCAGGTGGTGTAATCTTGTACGTCCTCTCTTCCCCTGTGATGCGGAGGAAAATTCCACTAGAACTTCTTTGAGATGGCCCGGTTACAAAGAGTCATAAACTGATAGTCCTTGACTAATCCCTAGCTTCACTATCTAAACACTTGTAGAAACAGTAGGATTCTCGCTCTTCAACTGCTTTGAAACACCGTCCCTGGAGGGTAGAATTGCCTCTTCACCACTCATCACAAACACAGTCTTCCTGACTGCACTCAACTGTCCTTCACGCCTACTTGGTGTTTCACAGTCTAAACCTTTGATGAAATCAAAGTTGAGACTTGAATCAATAACTATGATTCAATTGTGATTTGAGCTTTTCTTCTGGATAAATAAATTTTGCACAGATCTGTATCTCTTCAAATGACAGATCTTGATTTTGCTTGAATGTGCTTGGACACTTGAAGAAATTTCTTGATCTTGCAATTAAGTACTTAGCAGGAATTTTCTTGAAATTGGATTTCCCCCTTAATTAGATCTCTTAATTAAATCTGTTTTTAATTCCTCCTGCACACACCTTTCTTCTTGTTGTAGTGGTAGTCTATTTATAGAGGTTCATTCAACATTTATCCTGCTTGAATCTTGTAACGGTTATATTTTGTGACCGTTCTGATTTGTCCGTAGTTCATCCAATAAAATCGCTTCCTTTATAACGTTCGACTGTACAATCAGTTTGTTGGATGGCTGACTTATAAAACTGAGTTTCCTTATCGCTTTTATATCGAAGTTTATTGTTTGTCGATTTCTAATCGACTTGGAGCGTTAATCGAGATTTTACTCTTCTTCAAATATTAGTACTCCAGTTTTCATCTGATTATAATTGACTTAATCAGAGTACACCATAACTCATTATCATCTAAGAGTTCATTGTCCTTATGATTCTTAGGTCTTCATACAAGATCCATAAAGTCAGTTCAGGTCACCACAATCTTGCCTGAAGTCTAACTTTACAGTCTCGACTTGTAATATTCATAACTAAGTTTGAACCCTCAGTTCTTCAATCTTCAATAACTGAGTCTGTGACCCTCAGTTCTTCAGTCTTCATAGATAAGCCAACTGAGTCTGTGTCCCTCAGCAAACTTACCTTCTTTAGTTTCTTTGTGAACTCAGTTTCCTAGTTATCTCGTTTTCTAGTTATCTCAGTTTTCTAGTTTTCTCAGTTCAAGACCTAGAACTATTACAGTGATTGTCTGTTTTAACATATACAAATATCAAACTCTATTAAATCCTATACATAGATATCTAAACATTTTTTTGCTTTGCACTATAACAGCTAGTTATGACACTTCATCAATGGGGTTAAGAACAATAACTGATTAAGTGATGAATCATCATCAAAACATAAATTTTATTTCCAACAATTTCCCCCTTTTTGATGATGTCAATACCCTCCTTAAAAGCAATGCAAAAAGATAAAACAAAATACAGTAAATAACACAATGAACTGAGAAACTGAGAGTTTATTGGATAATATAGTTACAATGCTTGAGTAATAAAATACAACACAAATAAAAAGAACTAAAGGACAGTTTCTTTTTACTTGACTGTTAAAGTAACTTGATTATCATAGGTTTCTACAATAGATCTCATAGCATCATTTGTAGCTGAGCTTTCAATTCCATGGATGCTTGCCCAAATGTTCCATGATTCAGATAGATTGTGCTTCTTGAAAAATTTGTTTTTGAAAAGAACTGCAAAAGTGAAGACAGTTGCCCTTAGTCTTTCATTGGTGGCTGTTCTCAGTAGATTTTGAACAAATTCAGGTTCAGCCTTTTCAATTTTCTCTGATTCTCTATCTATAGTACCATCTGCTTCCCATTTCTTCAGTTTATTCCAATAGTGCATGATCACCTTCTGCATGTGTAGGAACGATTCTAGAGATTCTTCTTTTGATACTCCTTCCCTTTCTAGTAAGTTTCTGAATAAATTGTATAGGCAAGAATCCAAACCAACTCTTTTGGCGAGAATCCAAACCAACTCTGAGTATTTGACAATCAGTTTCATTTCTTCATCAGTGAAATCTCCTCTTGCTTTCTTCAGTTCATTCAATTTATCATCAACATTTGTAAGGACTTGTGGCATCTCAGCTGCATGGACTTTTAAGATATCCAAACTTTCCCCCTTATTGACATCATCTTTATGAATCAGGCTCTTGATGTAAGCGTTCAATGTTTGTTGAGTTGATGCCAAAATGGTTTGAGCCACAACTGAGTCCTTCATGCCTTGTTCCATTAAGATCATTCTATCTACCAGATTGTTAAGAATAACTTCCCATCTATCTTGAGTTTCATCTCTTCTTGTATCATGCTCGATGGTTGTTTTCCGAAGCTCAAGCAGGGTATTTTGGCAGTTATCATTGACGATATCCATTTTCTTTTCAAGATTGCTTCTTTCATCTTTGCTGGCTTCTAAGGCATGTAAAACCTTTCCAAATAAGCTGTTATCGTCTTTCTGAATTCTGATTATCTCATTATGATAAAATTTAATGAGATCAACTTGAGTGGGTAAATCTTTTGAACTTCCTGCTTGTTCTTTTCCTTTGTTTGTCTCAGCTTCAGTTGTTTTAGCTTGCTTTAGAGGTGAAAGAACAACTTGCTTCAGTTTTTCTCTATATTCAGCCGATTGTCTTCTTTCTTCAGATTGTTTCTTACCTTCTTCCAAACTTGATGGATCAATAACTTTTGCTGGTGACAGATGTACGTTGAGTTCATCATCTAACTCTTCTCCTGGCATGTTTGCCACAGTTCTTGCTATTTCAAGTGTAGACTTGTCAGTGGGAGATTGGTAACCTCCTTCTTGTTCTTTATCTTGCTGTGTATCAGGTGCACTTTCAGAATTTGAATTTCCACTGCTTTCTCCAGTACTAGAATCATCATCAGTATTCTGTTCTGTTGCAGTTTCCTTTTCTTATATAGAGGCAAGAATCCCTTTTTGCAAGTTGGGATCTTCTTGAAAATCATCATCATCATTATCATTTTTCTTGAAATTTCCACCAGTTTTGGCTTCAACCCAATAACTGTTTCTGATCAGCGCATATCCTTGATTTATTAACTCACCGGTATTGATTATTTCCGATCGATTTGTAATGTTGTATAAATCAAATACCCATTTCTCGATAGCTTCTATTTCTGCATGCTGACTTCTTTGATTGGCAATGGAACTGAGTTTCCAAGTTCGATATCTGTGCAATCGCTCATAATCATCTGTCATTAGTTCTCCATGATCAGTTGTGGATTTAAATGGTGTGAGAGTGTCCTCTGATTCTCTTGTGATCTCTTGTTCTTCTTCTGGAATAGAAACTTCAATTTGCATGGGATCAGTTCTTGCAACATCATCAGTCTGCATGAGATTGGTTCTGCTGGTTCCTCCCTCAGCAGTGTCTGGGACGTCTGATGTCTCTTTTTCAATAACTGAAACTGAGATTGTCGGCTCAGTTTCCATAACTTTCTCACTTACAAGTTCTTCAGTAACTTTTTTTTTCAGTAGGTTCAAGTTCTAAATCAGTAACATGAACTTCATCCATTGTATGCTCAGTGGGTTCTTCTTCATTGATTTGATCATCCAAGTGAATAACATTGGTTGATTCTTTTTCTGCTTCAGCCTCTTTTTCCTCAGAGTGAGGAATTGAAAGTTCTTTAACTATTTCCTCGTGTACTAGTCTGAGGGCAATCAATCTTTCATCACTATCAGATTCTTCATCAACATGCTCAGTTCTCAGGGTCTGTTCCCCCTGAGTTTCAGCTTCCTTCTGTATGACAGTTTCAACAACTTGTCCTTGGTTGACAACTTCAGTTTCCTTTGTCACTTCTGTTTCTTGTGACTGTGTAGCTGGTTCTTGAATTGGTAAAACTTCAGTTACCAAAATTGGAATAGGCTCGGTGAGAGTAGTTTCACTTCTCACTGCTGGTGCTGATCCGTCTGCAGCTTCAGTTCTTGCTTCTTGTGTTGGTGACACTTCTGTTGGTTTCTCTGTAATTTGATCAGTTATGCCTTTTTCTGTATCTTCCAACTGTTTCCTTCTTTTTCTTAACTCTTCAATCTGTTCCAAAACTTCATCTCCAGTTGCAGGTTTCTTAGATTTCATGCTTTTCTTCTTTTTAGATTTATTCACAGATTTCTCAGCTTTCCTTTTTCCAGCTTTTTCTTCCTTAACAACAATCTTTCCATCAGCAACTGGTGTTTCTTTTCTCTTGGCGATTCCAAAATGGTCTAGTATTCTTTGGACTACTAACGCAAGAGTCTTTTTGTGATAAAATCGACCTCTTTTGACATCAGTTTTCTTCTTAGGTAAGTCAATTGATTGAGCTGTCAATTGATCAAACAGATACCTTGTCCAATTGAAACTTTCTTCAAACCAAATCACATATAGCAAATCTAATTTTGCTCCAGATAGATTGCTAAAGTTTCATGCATTTCCAATTATGCAATTTGCTAACATCTTTGAGAGAAAATTAAATTCTGGCTTGAGTAGGCTTGTGCTTCCGGTCTGTGAGACTGCGGATTCTCCATTAATCGCTATATCTTTCCAAAGTTTCTCTTTTTGTTCCTTAGTCAGCTTGATGGCTGTTGATCCTCCGGATTTGTCAAACCCAAAGATTTCTGCAATTAGATCTTCAGTGACAATCACCTGCTTACCGTTGACGGTACTGGTATAAGTAAGTGTGTCTTCTCCTTCAACAGTTGTCTTCCCAAATTCATAGAAGTCTCCAATGCTTTCTAGACATACACTTTTCAGATCGAATACACCATCCAAACCTTTAATTTTCAGGATTTTTGTTGCAATAGAATTGACTAGAGTTTGATCAATATACTTTGCAATATACCGATCAAGAGATACGTTCATTCCGGGTTCAACAAGAGTGAAATTCATTTTTCTGGATTGAATTGAGAATTTGAGAATTTGAAATTCAGAGAGTGGATTCAAAATTTAAGCGTAAGAAATTACAAAAGAAAATTCTGGGTATTAATAATTTGTAATAGGGGTAGTTAAGAATTGAGTGGGACATTAAAACGTCTTGTCATAAATATTTTGAGATTGTGAAAAGGTGGATGAGTGGAAGATATGGACGGTTTAGATTGAGAAGGACCATGTCTTTTCTTGACATCTGTGGCTAGAGAATAGTAAATAGAGTAGGTACGGTGTATCAACAGTTGTATACGCTCAGTTTTGTCCTTGTGCTGAATTCAAAAACTCAGTTGTGAATACAACTCAGTTTTGTGAATTGCACTTTTCAGTTCTCAGCTAGCGGTTTTTCTCTTGCAAAACAAAATGAGAAATTTTTGGTACCCAATCTGTTTGGGTCCTAACTGATTAGCTTTCAATGGTACAACTTTATTTTTAACTTTATACCTCTATTGATATTTTGACCGAGTAAAGTCAGCTTTCACAAACTTTTCATGTTTTGTCTTGACAGCTTTAGGTTTGTTCGGTTTTTAAAACTAATGTGATGGTTCATTCCAATCTTCATTAGTGGGAAATAGTCTTCCTTTCCCTCTAAGTCTATTATTCCATGAATGATCTTCATTCTTAGATGGATATGACTTGAAGATTTTTCTTACTAATCTCGGATCAGTTTTACTGTTTTCAGCCTTCTGAGTCTTTGTTGGAAATATTATTTATATTTTGATGATGATTCGTCACGTAATTAGACAAATCACTTACAACCCATGATGATGAAGTCATAACTAACTGTTATAGTGCATAATGGAAGAAGAAGCAAGAAATGGTCTAGAGAAAATGTATAAGTTCTATCTAGAGTCTGAACCTTGTATAGGTTGTTTCAGACAAGCATTGTAATAGAATAGGAACTAGGCAAACAGCTGAATCACAACAAGAAAACTGAGTCACAACAAGAAAACTGAGTATTCACATGAAGAACAGAGGGTTCAAACTCAGTTATGCAATAATTGAAGAAGATAAGTTCGCTGAGGGACACATACTCAGTTGGCTTATCTATGAAGATCAAGAACCGAGGTCACAGACTCGATTCATGAAGATCAAGAACTAAGGTAGCAAACTCGGTTAGAAGTCGATTAAGTCGTGACTATAAGTCGAGATTCGAGCAAGTCTGTGGTGACTGGCCAACTATAGATCATGTAAACCTGAATAATCCTAAGGACAAAGATTATCAGTTACCAAGAAAAGAAGAGACTGAATGGTGTACTCTGACTTAGTCAACTAAAGTCAGATGTTAAGTATACAAAGTACTCAGTTTTGAAGTAGAGTAGAAAACTGAGTTAAGGCCTTGTTATACTTGAATTAACAATACGACAAAGATCGTACACATGAACGTTGGCAAAACGACAAATGTAACGGCTACAAGAGCTAGTGACCGTTACATCACCCCTATAAATACATAAGAGAATCACTTGAAGAAAGAGGAGGAGAAGGATCAGAAAAAGAGCTTTACAAGCACAAATCCAAAGATCCATATCCAGAAAATCAAATAATATATATCTAGAAAAGGGGAAGCCAACGGAATTGCCTTGAAGATTTCACAGAAAGATCCAGTATCCCATTAAGTGGGAAAGAAGGCATCTTGGAGCTATAAATCCAGATCCAGAAGAATCAGACAGCTCACTGAATTAATCTCTTGATTAATTCTAAACATAACCTTATGGAAAAGGGTTGGCTGTGCATAGTTTGAAGAAAGCAATTCCACCTTTTTTCATCATACAGTTGCAACTTGGTTGCCACAGCTATTGGTGTAGTTTGCGGACTGTGTTTGTGTTTGTGGTGAGCTGGTGATGGATCAATTCCACCTCTGAAAGATCAGTGTGCAGAATGAAGGGAGCAATCCTACCTTTCTTCATTATGTGTAGACAGTGAAACTAGGGTGTCGTGAAGGACTGTCATAGTGATAGGATTTTGTAACGGTTATCTCAAATTCTAATGATACCTCCTACACCACAGGAGAAGGGGTGACGTACGGGATTACACCACCCGGAACTTCCATAAACAAATCTTGTGTTGATTTACTTTATACTTTCATATTCTTGTTGTGATTGATTTAATTCTTGTTATCTTCACACCCAACAAACTTCAGACACTGAGTCAGCATAAAACTGACACATAGGAGATTTAGATCTTTATTAACACATCTATCGCACTAAAGGCTAGTTTTATCCGCTGCCAGTTAACAAGACTAAATATAAGTCAGTATTGACTTATACTCAGTTGAGTTAGCTGAACTCCGCACAAGTTAAAGGACAGGAACAAAACTGAGCTAAGCATCAGTTTGAGTTTGGCAAAAACTCAGTTCCTGGGGATTTTTCAGTTTTTGGAATGTTTTTGGTGACAAGTTTATTCACCCCCTCTAAACTTGTGTTAGCCTTTCCAAGGAACCAACAATTGGTATCGGAGCAGTTCCTTCTTCTTGGAGGAGATTCACTATTTTGTAAGATAACTGGCCATCAGTTATATCCGATACCAACAATTGGTATCGGAGCAGTTTTTCCATTTGGAAGTGATCCAAAAATATCTTTTAAACCAGTTGTTGAAAATCCCTCACTGTATCAGTTGTATAATCACTTAGTTTGATGACTACATCTAGAGTTAAGAGTTGTCTTATTCACCCCCTGACTTATTGTTTGCAAAATATATCTGATTTTCAGGATCAATTATCTGAGAGGTTCAATGAGACAAACTTGAACAAAAATCTAGAACCTCAACTCAGTGATGATGTGGATACAAACTTCAATACCTATATTAAGAAATCCAGAGGAGTCCCATCACAAAGAGTTCTCTCAGAGGAAGAAGAAAAGAAGCTGTTGCAAGCTACTAGTGAAGATTCATTAGAGCAACAAAAGAATGTACACCCAAATCTTAAAACTGCATCAAATCATCAAGAAAAGGTACATTCTTCAACTCAGTTATCATTCGCTGAACTCAATCAGAGAAACTCTGAGCTTGTCAAGTTAACTGAAAAACTCACACTAGATTTGAGACTAAAAGACAAAGAACTTGGCAAAGCACAAGATTGGAATGAGTTTCTTGAAACTGAGATGTCAAATCTTGCTGAAATATTGTTGTCTAGTAAATTTGACAAAAGCAATGATAATCCCCCACCCCTACCCAGTCTTGAGACTTCAAAGAGTATAAACTCTAAACGTCAAGATACTGGAAAACCTAGTAGATTGCACAAAGAAAACAACGATGTAAAATCTAAAAGAATCCTTGTGAAATCAACTAAGGTTGAACGTAACGGTTTATCTAGAAAGGAGATGACAAAGCTTAATTCTCTCATCTAAGAAATTGAAAATAATACTTCAGTAACTAATCCAGCCGGACCCAAAAAGATATGGGTACCGAAGAAAACTTAAAACAGCTTTTGCGCCGAGTCGGGCTCTCAATCTCAATCCTGAAAACCGACTTATACAAAAGCTGATGAAGGACAAATTGGCCACAAGCAAAAAAATTTCCAGCTACCATCTGACACTTGGGCTGACAAGACAAATCACTCGAAGCCACGTGTCAATCTGGGAGAAAAAGTAGATGTACATTCCTACAAAATCCCATTGATTGTGACACGACTCTTATTTGAAAATGATTGCAAGACAAAATCTTGACGAAATCCTGCTCAAAGACAAAGCATTCAAGATTTTCCAAAAGAATTCCTAATTCAGAAATCAATGGAGCAATACAATATTGATGATGGAATCACCATAAGCCTGGACAAATTCTGTCAAAAGTTTTCAAACTCCACTCTCTCAACTCGAATTGTTAGCAAAATCAAAAAGATTCGGGGACTCGAAAACCTGTTTGATACAAAGGTCGATGCTTTATGCCCAGAAACCATCAAAGATTTCTACAAGAATGCAGTAATCACCAATGAATGAAAAAGCTTCAGGACAACTGTTCAAGATAAAAGCTTCACAATTGATGAACAATTGCTTTCCCTGGTATTTGGTCTAGACATAACTGGAGGCTCTTCACCCCTCACCTTTAGAAGTAAAGAAAAGAACAAACTTTAGGATGTCACTGCAATCAACAAGAATGAGAAGAACCTTAGTGGATCAATCTATCGCCAGAAACGAAATTTGCATTTTTGATTTCATCCTTCCGACAAGAATGTCATTGGTCATGCTCGGAATTTCTACACTCTTTCGACTGATAAACTAAAGATGATCTACGCTATTTGGTTTGAGGAGAGATTGGATTGGAACAAGTTTGTTCTCAATCAATTGATAAAGCAAATCTCAGACGAGAAGGAGAGAGCCAAAGAAAGAAACGCCACTGGAGAAAAGCTTTTATTGAAAAAGGGATTCACTTATCTAGTTCAAAGGATACTAGATCATTTCTCCATTTCAAAATCCACACAAACAAAAGTGGAACACAAGCCAGTGTCCACAGAAGTGAAGAAAATGAAGATTGTTGTAGAAGAATCATGTGAAGTTTCAGACTCTAGTTCAAATGAGACTGTAAGATTGGATGACAGAACTCTAAGAAGACAGAAAAGGATGTGGAACAAGCTTCAAGCAAAGAAAACTGAAACTGAGAATGTAATTCAAATTGAGGATGAAACTGAAGAGAGTGAACGGAGTGAGACTGAAGAAATTGAGCTTGGCAAAACTGAGGAAAGTGAAACTGAAGGAAGCAAAGGAGCGAGGTTGATGAAATTGAAGAAAGTGAATCTCTAACTGAGATACATGGAGAGTACACTGATGAACAAAGAGAAGTTGGGGAAGATGCTGAATTTTGTGAGGCTGTATATGAAAAGGAACTGACAATTCATGACACTCATTTTTATTATCCTGAAATCGGTTCCTCATCACAAGTCCATGAAACAAGAACTGAGGAAGATGAAGAGACCTCAGTTGGAGTTGTGATGAATATCAGAAGGAAACTTGCAATCTGTATCAGACTGAAAGAACATCTAAAGTCAGTAGAAGATAAAGAGACAACAACTAAGGGGAAGTCAAATGAAACCGAGAAGGGAAGTCGAAAAGAGAAACTTAATCTTATTTCGTAGAAAAAGAGAAAGTGATGAGTGAAAAAATCAAAGAGATCTTGGTAAAGTTTAAAGCTGGTAACAATGAAGAGGCAAATCAATTGCTAAATGAATATTTAGAGATCAAGCCCAGAGATGGTGAAACAGAAGAAGAAGGAAAGGCAAGAAGACTCCTGGAGACAAAAAGGAGTATCTTTCTTGGAGAAAAATTGTTGAATTTGGAAAAAGAAAATCTGTAATCTTTTTGTGTAACTCAGCTTATTGTGACATAATCTTTTAATGAATTCAGTTGTTCTAGTTTGTTATCCTAATTTGATTTGTTATGATTTCTTGTATTATTCTTTTATTATTGCTTTTAGGGAGGGTTATGATACATAATCAAAAAGGGGGAAATTGTTGGAAATATTATTTATGTTTTGATGATGATTCGTCACGTAATTAGACAAATCACTTACAACCCATGATGATGAAGTCATAACTAACTGTTATAGTGCATAATGGAAGAAGAAGAAGCAAGAAATGGTCTAGAGAAAATGTATAAGTTCTATCTAGAGTCTGAACCTTGTATAGGTTGTTTCAGACAAGCATTGTAATAGAATAGGAACTAGGCGAACAGCTGAATCACGACAAGAAAACTGAGTCACAACAAGAAAACTGAGTATGCACATGAAGAACTGAGGGTTCAAACTCAGTTATACAATAACTGAAGAAGATAAGTTCGCTGAGGGACACAGACTTAGTTGGCTTATCTATGAAGATCAAGAACTCGAGGTCACGCACTCGATTCTGAAAGATCAAGAATCTATGTAGCAAACTCGCTTAGAAGTCGATTAAGTCGTGACTATAAGTCATGATTCAGGCAAGTCTGTGGTGACCTGAAACTGAACTATAGATCATGTAAAACTGAATAATCCTAAGGACAAAGATTATCAGTTACCAAGAAAAGAAGAGACTGAATGGTGTACTCTGACTTAGTCAATTAAAGTCAGATATTAAGTATACAAAGTACTCAGTTTTGAAGTAGAGTAGAAAACTGAGTTAAGGCCTTGTTAAACTTGAATTAACAATACGACAAAGATCGTACACATGAACGTTGTCAAAACGACAAATGTAACGGCTACAAGAGCTAGTGACCGTTACATCACCCCTATAAATACATAAGAGAATCACTTGAAGAAAGAGGAGGAGAAGGATCAGAAAAGAGCTTTACAAGCACATATCCAAAGATCCAGATCCAGAAAATTAGATAATATATATCTAGAGAAGGGGAAGCCAATGGAATTGCCTTGAAGGTTTCAAAGAAAGATCCAGTAACCCATTAAGGGGGAAAGAAGGCATCTTGGAGATACAAAGCCAGATCCAGAAGAATCAGACAGCTCACTGAATTAATCTCTTGATTAATTCTAAACCTAACCTTGTGGAAAAGGGTTGGCTATGCATAGTTTGAAGAAAGCAATTCCACCTTTCTTCATACGGTTGCAACTTGGTTGCCACAGCTGTTGGTGCAGTTTGCGGACTGTGTTTGTGTTTGTGGTGAGCTGGTGAAGGAGCAATTCCACCTCCGAAAGATTAGTGTGCAGAATGAAGGGAGCAATCCTACCTTTCTTCATTATGTGTAGACAGTGAAACTAGGGTGTCGTGAAGGACTGTCATAGTGCTAGGATTTTGTAACGGTTATCTCAAATTCTAGTGATACCTCCTACACCACAGGAGAAGGGGAGACGTACGGGATTACACCACCTGGAACTTCCATAAACAAATCTTATGTTGATTTACTTTATACTTTCATATTCTTGCTGTGATTGATTTAATTCTTGTTATCTTCACACTCAGCAAACTTCTAACATTGAGTCGACATAAAACTGATACATAGGAGATTTAGATCTTTATTAACACATCTATCGCACTAAAGGCTAGTTTTATCCGCTGCGAGTTAACAAGACTAAATATAAGTCAGTATTGACTTATACTCAGTTGAGTTAGCTGAACTCCGCACAAGTTAAAGGACATGAACAAAACTGAGCTGAGCATCAGTTTGAGTTTGGCAAAAACTCAGTTCCTGGGGCTTTTTCAGTTTTGGGAAAGTTTTTGGTGACAAGTTTATTCACCCCCCCTCTAAACTTGTGTTAGCTTTTCCAAGGGACCAACAGTCTTCCTGTAAAATCTGTTGACCTGGTGAATTTTACCAACTGATTTTTCAGTTTTATCAATTTGTGCGTTTGGCTGTGCTGAGTTTTTGTCAGTTCTAATAATTTTATCAGTTTTCTGAGTTCTTGACTGTTGTGTAGTCACAAATTTTATCGCAACTGATCTTGGTCTGAACTTAGAATTACACTGATTATCAAACCCTAAACCAGATCTATCTCCAAATGGTTTTCCTGGTTTGAATTGAACTCTGGAAATTGGATCAACTGATGATTCTTTGATGTTTATGACTTTTGTTATTTCATCAGTTGGTCAAATTACCTTGGTTCCATTATTAGTCTTGATTAGATTGATTTCAGCATTCAATCTCGAAATTTCAATTTCCAATAACTTTTTCTCCTTTTTGACATTCTCATAATTCTTTTGAATTACCTCTAATTCCTTTATGAGTATGTCCAAGGTTTTATTGATATCATTATTTCTTTGATTGTTCATGGTAGTGTGAGTGCTTGATGTAGATGTGATTACCTCCTGATTTTTGATAGGTAGAGCTTCTGTCGAGGAATCATCATCAATTAGAACTTGTTTTCCTTTATCAGTAGCATTTGCCTGTGTAGCTCCTAGAAGTATGATTTCTTCATCACTTTCACCTCCATGACTTGTAGGTAGAATCTCATCAATATCTTTGGCTTTTGCACTGGATGGATATTTGATCAGTTTTTCTTCTATATGATTAGCTACTCGTAGTAACTGTCTTTCTGATTCTTCTGGAAGATCGCTTAGGGAAGGAAATCCTCTGGATTCATCATCATCATTCGCATTAAACTTAATGTCTTCATCATAACTGAAATGAGGTTCCGGATTTGTGTGAGAGCTTGTGGTACTGAATCTTTCAAGTACTTGATCGTGGAAGTCATAGACAACATTCTGCAAGTAGTCAGTCAGGGGGTTATTTAGCCAATTTCTA
This sequence comes from Gentiana macrophylla, assembly GCA_026214975.1. Taxonomy (NCBI): domain Eukaryota; kingdom Viridiplantae; phylum Streptophyta; class Magnoliopsida; order Gentianales; family Gentianaceae; genus Gentiana; species Gentiana macrophylla. The sequence goes on along the minus strand of CM047817.1, from coordinate 81,485,720 downwards.
ATTCTAGATGTATCCATTAAAATGAAGTACAGTAAGGATTTTCAACAACTGGTTGTTCCGATATTAAGTGTTGATATCGGAAATAACTGATGCACAATTATCTCCTAGAGCAGTAACAACTCGGATCTCCTCCAAAAGGAAGACTTGCTCCGATACCAATTGTTGGTCCCTTGGAAAGGCTAACACAAGTTTAGGGGGGGAATAAACTTGTCACCAAAAACTTTCCTAAAACTGAAAAAGCCCCAGGAACTGAGTTTTTACCAAACTCAAACTGATACTCAGCTCGATTTTGTTCCTGTCCTTTAACTTGTGCGGAGTTCAGCTAACTCAACTGAGTATAAGTCAATACTGACTTATATTTAGTCTTGTTAACTGGCAGCGGATATAAATTAGCCTTTAACAACTAGTTAACTTAGTTTCAGAGTGAAAACCAGATACATATAACTATAATAAAGTAAATGAATGCGTAAAGTAAATAAACAAGAATTATAGAGGTTCCAGGTGGTGTAATCCTGTACGTCCTCTCTTCCCATGTGATGTGGAGGAAAATTCCACTAGAACTTCTTTGAGATGGCCCGGTTACAAAGAGTCCTAAACTGATAGTCCTTGACTAATCCCTAGCTTCACTATCTAAACAGATGTAGAACAGGTAGGATTGCTTCTCTTCAACTGTTTGAAACACTGGTCCTTGGAGGGTAGAATTGCCTCTTCACCAGCTCATCACAAACACAGTCTTCCTGACTGCACTCAACTGTCCTTCACACCTACTTGGTGTTTCACAGTCTAAACCTTTGATGAAATCAAAGTTGAGACTTGAATCAGTAACTATGATTCAATTGTGATTTGAGCTTTTCTTCTGGATAAATAAATTTTGCACAGCTCTGTATCTCTTCAAATGACAGATCTTGATTTTTCTTGAATGTGCTTGGACACTTGAAGAAATTTCTTGATCTTGCAATTAAGTACTTGGCTGGAATTTTCTTGAATTTGGCTTTCCCCTTTATTAGATCTCTTAATTAAATCTATTTTTAATTCCTCCTGCACACACCTTTCTTCTTGTTGTAGAGGTAGTCTATTTATAGAGGTTCATTCAACGTTCATCCTGCTTGAATCTTGTAACGGCTATATTTTGTGACCGTTCTGATTTGTCAGTAGTTCATCCAATAAAATCGCTTCCTTTATAACGCTCGATTGCATAAAGCGGCTTTGTTGGATGGTGACTTATAAAACTGAGTTTCCTTATCGCTTTATATCGAAGTTTATTGTTTGTCAGTTTCCTAACTGACTTGGAGCGTTAACTGAGATTTTACTCTTCTTCAAATATTAGTACTACAGTTTTCATCTGATTATAATTGACTTAATTAGAGTACACCATAACTCATTATCATCTAAGAGTTAATTGTCCTTATGATTCTTAGGTCTTCATACAAGATCCATAAAGTCAGTTCAGGTCACCACAATCTTGCCTGAAGTCTAACTTTACAGTCTCGACTTGTAATCTTCATAACTGAGTTTGAACCCTCAATTCTTCAATCTTCAATAACTGAGTCTATGACCCTCAGTTCTTCAGTCTTTATAGATAAGCCAACTGAGTCTGTGTCCCTCAGCGAACTTACCTTCTTTAGTTTCTTTGTAAACTCAGTTTCCTAGTTATCTCAGTTTATAGTTATCTCAGTTTTCTAGTTTTCTCAGTTCAAGACCTAGAACTATTACAGTGCTTGTCTGTTTTAACCTATACAAATATCAGACTCTATTAAATCCTATACATTGATATCTAAACATCTTTTTGCTTTGCACTATAACAGCTAGTTATGACACTTCATCAATGGGGTTAAGAACAATAACTGATTAAGTGATGAATCATCATCAAAACATAAATTTTATTTCCAATAATTTCTACAGCAGCTGGGTCAAGAGAAAAGTTATTTGCATGACGCAGATCAAAGGCTAAACCACCAGACATTTCTCATACAGGGAATACCAATTTACTTCATTATAACGGGAAACAAAACGGATTTTACGGTTCGATTTTTTACAATAAAAAACCTATTATAAAACTATAGTTTGTCATTTTTCAATCCGGTTTGATCCAGTTTAATCAGTTAATCCGGGTTTTAAAATTCTATAATAATCATCCTTGAACACTTTAATTACTTTAAATAAATATCATTGATATTCAATCACTTAAAATCATTTATGAACCTCAAATGCTCAATCGTTAGCGCATTTGCCTCGCAGATGTTCCTTATCGTATGTGTTGTTTGCCAAACCTCCTGATTCCGGCTTTCCTTCCAGTATGGTAAAACTCATGATAGAATATACATTTAATGAAATAAGTCATTATACGGTCATCATGAGCCTCATACAAGCGTAGAAACGGAGCTCTACAGTTGGCTATAATGGCCAACCTCGCTGATTTGAATGGAGAAAATTTATTTTGTGAAATGTTGATATGTCTAGTCTGTTTACGTAAAATTATACCATGTTAATTTTTAATCCATATTCTACTATTTTAGACTCATTTCTACCCGATTTCGACCCAATTCTACTCATTTCTACCAGATTTCTACCACAGTTCACTATCATTCCATTCATAGATTGAATTTCTATAGCAGCTAGGTCTAGAGAAAAGTTATTTGCATGTCGCAGATGAAAGGCTAAACTCAACCATCAGACGTTTTTCATACGGGGAATACCAATTTACTTCATTATAACCGGCAACCAAACTGATTTTACGGTTCAATTTTTTTACAACAAAAAACCTATTATAAAACTGTAGTTTGTCATTTTTCAATCCGGTTTAATCTAGTTTAATCATATAATCCGGATTTTCAATTTCTATAATAATCATCCTTGAGCAATATAATTACTTTAAATAAACATCATTGATATTCAATCACTTAAAATCGTAATTAAGGTCATTTATCAACCCCAATTGCTCGATCGTTAGCTCATTTACCTCGCAGAGTTCCTAATCGTACGTGTTGCTTGCCAAACCTCCTGATTCCGGCTTTCCTTCCAGTATGGTAAAACTCATGATGGAATATGCATTTAAAGAAATAAGTAATTATACGGTCATCATGAGCCACATACAAGCGTAGAAGCAGAGCTCTGTAGTTGGCTCTAATGACCGACCTCGCTGATTTGAATGGATAACATTTATTTTGTGAATTGTTGATATATCTAGTATGTTTACATAAAATTATACCAAGTTCATTTTTAATCCATATTTTACTACTTTGGACTCATTTTTACCTGATTTCTTCCACAGTTCACTATCATTCCATTTGTAGATTGAATTTCTATAGCAGCTGGGTCTAGAGAAAAGTTATTGGAATGTTGCAGATCAAAGGCTAAGCTCAACCATAGACGTTTTTAATACGGGGAATACAAATTTACTTCATTATAACCGGAAACAAAACGGATTTTACTGTTCTATTTTTTTAGAATAAAAAACCTAGATTGCCATTTTTCAATCTGGTTTGATCCAGTTTAATCAGTTAATCCAAATTTTCAATTTCAATAATAATCATTCATGAACACTAAATAAACATCATTGATATTCAATCACTTAAAATCGTAATTAAAATCATTTATCAACCCCAAATGTTCGATCGTTAGCGCATTTTCCTCGTAGAAGTTCCTTACTGTATGTGTTGCTTGCCAAACCTCCCGATTCTGGATTTCCTTACAGTATGGTAAAACTCATGATGGAATATGCCTTTAATAAAATAAGTCATTATACGGTCAGCATGAGAATCATACAGGCATAGAAAATGAGTACTACAGTTGGCTCTAATAACCGACCTCACTGATTTGAATGGATAACATTTATCTTGTGAAATGTTGATCTGTCTAGTATGTTTACGTAAATTTATACCAAGTTCCTTTTTAATCCATATTCTATTATATTGGACTCATTTCTACCCGATTTTGACCCATTTTTACTAATTTCTACCTGATTTCTACCACTAAGTTCACTATCATTCCATTTATAGATTGAAATTCTATAGCAGCTTGGTCTAGATAAATGTTATTTGAATGTCGCAGATCAAAGGCTAAGCTCAACCATCAGACGTTTTTCATACGGGGAATACCAATAACCGGAAACCAAACGGATTTTACGGTTCAATTTTTTTACAACAAAAAGCCTATTATAAAAGTGTAGTTTGTCATTTTTCAATCCGGTTTGATCCAGTTTAATAAGCTAATCCGGTTTTTTCAATTTCTATAATAATCATCCTTGAACACTGTAATTACTTTTAATATACATCCTTGATATTCAATCAATTAAAATTGTATTTAAAATCATATATCAACCCTAAATGCCGATCGTTAGCGCATTTACCTCTCAGGGTTTCATTATCGTACATGTTGCTTGCCAAACCTCCCGATTCCTGCTTTCCTTCCAGTATGGTAAAACTCATGATGGAATATACATTTAATGAAATATGTCATTATACGGTCATCATGAGCCTCTTACAAGCGTAGAAGCGGAGCTCTATAGTTGGCACTAATGACCAACCTCGCTGATTTGAATGGATAACATTTAATTGGTGAAATGTTGATATGTCTTGTATGTTTACTTAAAATTATACCAAGTTCCTTTTTAATCCATATTCTACTATTTTGGACTCATTTTTACCCGATTTTGACCTATTTCTACTCATTTCTACCTGATTTCTACCACACTTCTTTATCATTCCATTTATAGATTGAATTTCTATAGTAGCTAGGTCAAAAGAAAAGTTACTTGCATGTCACAGATCAAAGGCTAAGCTCAACCATAAGACATTTTTTATACGGGAATACCAATTTACTTCATTATATCCGGAAACAAAACGGATTTTACGGTTCGATTTTTTTACAATAAAAAACCTATTATAAAACTATAGTTTGTCATTTTTCAATCCGGTTGGATCCAGATTAATCAGTAAATCCTGTTTTTCAATTTCTATAATAATCATCCTTGACCACAATAATTACTTTAAATAAACATCATCTATTTTCAATCACTTAAAATCGTAATTAAAATCATTTATCAAACCCAAATGTTCGATCGTTAGCGCCTTTTCCTCGTAGAAGTTCTTTACCGTACGTGTTGCTTGCCAAACCTCCCGATTCTGGATTTCCTTACAATATGGTAAAACTCATGATGGAATATGCATTTAATGAAATAAGTCATTATACGGTCAGTATGAGCCTTATAGAAGCGTAGAAGAGGAGCTCCACAGTTGGCTCTAATGACCGACCTCGCTGATTTGAAACGATAACATTTATTTTGTGAAATGTTGATATGTCTAGTACGTTTACGTATAATTATACCAAGTTCCCTATTAATCCATATTCTGCTATTTTGGACTCATATCTACCCGATTTTGACCCATTTCTACCTGATTTCTACCATAGTTCACTAACATTCCATTTATTGATTGAGTTTCTATAGCATCTAGACTGTTGGGGAGATTTTGCATCATTAAAACAAAAGAAAATTTATAAACCTATACTACCATGCAAAACTACCTCCTAACCGGCCGAATACCGGGTAGTTGCTAGTAAAGCGAAGTGAGTAAGGGGTCGATCCACAGGGAATTGGGATGTTGAATCTAATTTCACTAATTCCTTTCAATTGCTACTCAAGAAACGGAAGAAACGAAAAGCAAAAACATAAAACATAAATCAAATGAACAATCAAAATAAATCTAACCTAAGAAACAAAATAAACAAACTAACCTAAGGAAACATGTGATCAAACAATGAACGAACCTAAGTGATTTCAATCTAGCCTATCTCATGATTTTAATTCAAGTTGTGGTTTCACCTTTTCACGAGACATAAACCCCAATTCCTTAGTGAATTTATTCTCAAGCTATGGATTCCTAATTCCTTAGTGAGTCCAATTTATCAATCTCTCATCTTCCGAATGTTGAGATCGATTTACCAAACAAAACTCGGTGTAGATTCAGGTTAACTCTCGTATTTTAGAATCTAACAACCTAGATAATTAATCGATTAATTTGTCATCATTAATGATTAAAGATCCTATCTTTCTATGGTGATCTAACGTTACTCAACTTCCGTATGTTGTAATTATCAATAGAGAATTAATTTTCCAATCTATTCTCATGGCATCATAAGCACAAAGAAAGATACAAAATAAATCAACAATCATGAAGAAAAACTAGAATTGAATTAATCAAAAAGAACTCACATAGTTTTGAACAGTGGATCATCACCATGAACGGAAAAGAAAAGAAACATCTAAACTACTCCTAATCTAACCTCGGTTCACCCGAGCACAAGGCTCGGGTGACCGCCTTGAGACCTCAACTTGCGGCCGCTTTGCTCTCAAGAAAAGTGTATGTCGAATAATGTGTCTAATTAGGGTTAGGAACGGCCGTTTAAATAGATGCATAAGTCGGTTTCTAAGTCGGTTCCATGGACGAGCGTTAGTTACGTGTGACGAGCGTTACTTTTCTTGAACTCTCTTGAGACGCTTCGTCCAAAGAGCGTTCAAACTCTCTGATCTCTTTTTGACATCTTGGACGCTTCGTTCGACATTTCGAGACGCCCGCTTGACCTGGACGGAGTATAGACGCTCGTTCAACATGACTTGAATGCGATTTTTGCATGTTTATCTCTTTTTCTTCTCTCCACTTGATCATTATCTCTTTCTTAAATCTTTATAGCTCAAAATTTATCTCTTTTGATCATCATTTGAGCACAATAAACATACCTATAACACATGGAAAACATCGCAAATCAGAATAATATTCAAATAATCATATTTTAACCATGAAATCACATAAATATATCGATATTGCGATTAAGCCGTCAAAAATATCGTTTGCTCAATATTTTAATATAAAGACCAATTATTATGCAAATTATACAATATAGAGGGAAAAACATCGTAAAATATATCCTTATAAACCACATAATTTCACCCTTAACAACTCCCCCACACTTAGCTTTTGCTCGTCCCGAGCAAAACAAAACAAAAAATTAGGCTCGAGAAAGGAAAACAGGTATCTAAACAGATATAACATATAGATAATAACTTAGGCGTTCACCATTGTGTGTGTGCATAGCCATAGAAAACTTCCACTAAAACCAAACTTGAAAAATCAAAGTAAAACTAGCTAATACCCCCTTGTAGAATAGCAATAAATGACACTCATAAGATGTACCCTACAAACGTGACATATCCCGAAAAAGATGATCGAATGAATCTAGGGCCTTTCTGAAATACTCAGAGGATAATCCCTACATCATATCTTTCAGCTTATACTGGGGATAAGATTAACGAAAACTAAGCCTTATATTCAATTTTGTAACGATATCTTAGTCGATTTAACTTATTCACTTTAAACACACATTAGGATAAGCCATTGCCCTCATAGTAGAATAAGACATTTCGAGATAATCCCTACCTTACTCCAATCATAAGGCGCTCTTTCCTAACTCATCCGTGAGCTTTTAGTCATCATGGTGGTATAGGACATACGTGGTACACCCTACCTCACTCAAATCATCGACTAGCTTTCGACACACACGATTAATTCATTAATTCAACTTCTTCAATTGGACAATAGTTACGTGTACTTATCACATTCAAACTTACAGATATTCACAGTATAACATACTCGGAACTGAATACAAACTATCATAATTCGCGAGATATAAACATAGCACTAAGCACATGACTTATAAGAAAATCAAAAATTACTAATCCAAACGGGGTAATAAATCTATAAAATAGCTCATTGTCACTATGGATCGTGAAAAATAGTGTCAGGTGAAACAACTAACTTATCAAGTACATGAAATATCGCATAGATGACTATAAAAACAACGAACTTCAAATTGAATTGCCTACTCGGGACCAAACAAAGACAAAAGTGTCGGAAAACTTTGAAAAATTGCGCTCATTTTGCATAATAAAAACATTCTAACGTATTAAACAAACTTATATGCATAGGTACAAATCGAACAAATCGAACTATCCCCTCCCCCACACTTAAAAATTCAACATGTCCTCATGTTGTGCAGAAAGTAAAAAGGATAAGAAACTTAGCTGAATTTGCGTGGAAAACCGAGCCGTTGGTCAGGCTGGAGCATGAAAGGGCCAACGCTCGCAAAAAGCGTGGAAAAACGTCCCAAAACTAACTCAATCGGATCTCGACAAAAACTACCGCTGCAACACTCGAGAAACAGAAAACTCGGGGGAAAACGGGGTATAATATGGCAGTAGAGATAATAAACCAAAACGGAATAAAAAAAAGAAAAAGGTCATCGATAAATATGTCAATACAAGTCAAAGAAAAAGAGTGCAGGGCGCCTTACGGCTTACATGATCATCCAAAATATACGCCTATGATAAACAACAGTAGCGTAAAAACTAGAAAGTACAAGAATCATGAACAGTGCCGAAAGGTAGCAATAGTCAGAATACAACCAGATCGAACAAAAGTATACCAAAAAGTGCAACACCAGAAAGAATAACAAGAAACAATCAAGATGTCCCCGGAGTCGTCTCAGACGTAGAAGGAGCAGCAGCAGAGTCACCAGCAGGAGCATCAACAGGAAGAGGATCGGAAGCAGGAACAGCAGCCGTAGACGTCGTCTGTGAAGGTGCCGGCTGTGTAACCGGGGCAGTAGTAGTCCCAGGGGGTCTCTCCTCCGCAACCTCCTCATCGTCAGGGTCTTTCTCCGCCTCGATCACATCGGCAATAACTTGCTCGATCGCATCGGAAAAGACGAACTCCGTATCACTCTCCTTGAAAATCTGCATATCCCTCGGTTTCTTGCCCTCCACAATGCACTTCAGCACGTACATCATGTTTTTCTGTGTCTCCTGGATATCAGTCATCCAATCTCGCAGACTGTTGGCCATGCTGTACCGAGCCCTCTCCGCAGGAGATAAAGTAGACAAGGAGGGAACCGGAGGTGGTGCCGAAGAAGAACCAGGCTCACGGGCTGCCTCAGTCTCACCCGTAGGCGGAACTTTCTCTCGTTGAATACCTCTCGGGTTCTTAGGCTTGTGATCCTGCCTATACTCCGGCACTCCGGCATCGATGCATATCTGATGAATCAAGTGGGGGACAATCAAGCTCCGCTTGTAATTTTTCTGACTAGCCACCAACTTATCATATATTGCTCGTCCAACATCGACATTCAACTTAAAAACTAAAGCATACATCATCCCAAGATCGCCTATGTGAAAGTGCGTCAAATTGTTCTTTGGCAATAAACGACTCTGGATGAAGCGGCAATAGACTCTCCAATCTTCAGACCATGCCGTAGTAACAATCTCCTTACGGTCCCCACCCGGTCTGAGCGTCCAAGCAACGTCGGGGCAAACTTGTAATCGGAGCTCCTCCAAGGGATCCTGTCCCGAATCCTGTCTCCGCTTGATTTCCTCCTTATAGTCCAAGCCCTCAAATGCCTCCAACCCAAACCGCGCATTAATCACTTGCGGTGTAAATGGAACCGTAACGCCCCGAACCACAACCACCCCCGTGTCGAAGTCGGTTTCCGAAAAATTAGCATAAAACTCCCTAACCAACGAATCATTAACCGGGGTATTCGGTATCTTCATCAATTCCTCCCATTTCCTATCCTTCAACAACTGCACAAAAGCGGGGTCCACATTTGTTTCTATCACCGCTCGCTCAACCAACATATTCCTAGCAAAATAGTGTTTGGTGTAGACCTCGTGTGCTTTAGAATTTACGAACCGACGAGGCATAGGGAGAGGCACAGCTGGTCTCATTTTCTTTCGAGGTCTCTCAGTCCTAGGTTCAGCATCAACCTCCCGAGCAACATTTTCAGCAGTTTCACCCCTAGACGGCTCACCACCTCGAGCACTCTTAGCAAACCGTGCCAAGGGCACATCATAATCAGTTTCAGACCCGGAGGTGGACTCGTCTCTTAAATCAGCTCTAGCTTGTCATGAAGCCCTGCAGAGGTTGCTCCCGATTACTACACCTCGATTCGGGTCTAAATTGGAGGGCTCATCGTCCAAACGTTTACGTTTACCAGAGGCAACAACCTTCTCTTTACCAGGCCTCTGCTTAGTAACCGCTTTCTTCACCATATCAACCTAAATATCTAAACCAAACGATTCACAGCAACCAAGGTTACCCGTTTAACATCCAAAGCGGGGTTTCAAGCAAACCGTCCAAACCACCAACATCAACAACACACCATCACCATCACCACCACAGCAGAGGGAAAGAAGAAAAGAACCAACAAAAATGAAATAAAATCAACAATAGTTGATAATTCAAGAAAATGAGCCGACTCGAAAATCGAACTCACAAAAACGTGAATTAAAACGAGAAAAGTTGTATCAAGCTTACCAAACACTATGAAGGGATGATGATGAACAGATTAGAAGCCCAGAAACACCGAGATTGACCACCAAAATGCGAGCTTTTGTCAAAATGGCCGCACTGAATAATCTCTGATTCTACAAAATTTGTTGATTGTTGGAGGAAATGGATTGGATAAATGAAAAGAGGATGCAAAGACCGTTCTTTTGCAACAAGAATCGCCAAATTTGGTACAGAAACGATGATTTTAGGGTTGAGGGGAGAAGAAAGTCGGGTTGCGGTGTTGAAAATTCTGAGAAATGAGGGCTCATGCGTTGAAGGTCTATATATAGACGCTGAATGGACGCTCGTCCATCCTGACGGACGGGCGTTCACCTGGAGACTGCATGAACTGGACGGGCGTCCATTATACCGGACGCTCGTCCTGAGGTCAATTTTTGAAACAGGAATGGAGGGAATTTTCCAGACGGGCGTCCAGACCTTGTGGACGAACGTCTGGTTAAAAAGATGAATACAGGATTGAAAGCCTTGTTTCCAGACGGGCGTCCAAAAACTTGGACGGGCGTCCATGGAGACAGAGGGTCGGACGGGCGTCCAGAAGCACCAGACGGTCGTCCAAGATAAAAAATGCCAAATTTTATAAAATTTTCATATAAACCAACTAAATGCGAAATTTTTATTTTTATTTTTTATATATATTATTGATAATTTAAAATTCAAAAGTAACAATGGAAATGCTACGAACATAAAAGAACTCAAAAATAAAACAAACACGAATAAAACAGTGGGTTGCCTCCCACCAAGCGCTTCCGTTTTACGTCGGGGCTCGACGAAACAAACCTAACTAACGCTAGTCTGCATAAATCTCGTCCCAATCCACCAAACGGATGAGACGACGAAGCATATCAATAGCAGGAGGGAAATCATAGTCGTCTTGTACGCCCCAGTCATCTCCAGCTACCTCTAAACCTCTAAAATGTGAAGCCTGTAGTACCAGCGCTAGATCTGTCAGCATAGGGTCATTTAGGACCGTATATGGACGTCCTATAGCTTCCTGTAGCTCCTCAGTAGTGAAGTCACTACCTCCCGAACAGCGGGGGACAATGAGAACATAGGTGATGGTCTTCGTACGGGTACTTAGCTCAAAATCTACGTGCAAGACTATAGTGCCTCCTGGTCCATCAACTACTGTAATCAGTGGGATCCGACTAATGATGGGGAACTCCTCAGGAAGAACTCCGTAATCCATATCTAAAAAGCACACTAACTGACAGATGTAAACAGAAAAACATAATTAACTAAAACTTAATTAAACTAAAACTTAAATAAAAATAACACTAACAGCATAAACAGAATTTAACTAATATGATAAGGGATATCTAGGATGCCTCCTAGTAGCGCTTTTGGTTAATGTCGTTAGCTCGACAATGTTTAAAACTCAGCCTGGATCAGGCCATTTGACTTTTCTGCCAGCCACTACCTCGTGTAAGCTCTGATCAGTAGTGTGGCTGCAGAAACAACATCTCACACATGGGGTGAAATCTTTAATGGCTTTCCATATACGCTTGAACTTCCCACGGGTGACCTCTTCATTCTCTCTGAGCCCTCGATGACGCTTCAATTGACGCTCCTCTCCAATTCTTCCATATCCCAACTACTAAATAGAACTTCTTCGAAGGACCACTACAACCATCCTCCTCAAAACAGGTTGAGTGAAGACTCATCGAATTCTTCGACTTCCGTAGCACCACACCCCCGGATGTCGAGGCAACGGACATTCAAAGGTCTCTCTTTAGGTTCACCAATATAGTGCTTGCACCTTTGGCCATTCACTCGAAACGGGTCGCCACTATAACCACGAAGTTCTAGAACGCCTCCAGGAATGATTTGGAGAATCTCGAAGGGGCCGGACCAACGTGTCCTCAACTTTCCAGGAAACAAATGCAACCTAGAGTTGTATAGAAGAACTTGTTCGCCGACATGGAATTCTCTCTTCTTCATCTTAGCATCGTGAAGTAGCTTCATCTTATCCTTACTAATCCTGGCACTTTCGTAAGCCTGGAGTCTGAATTCGTCTAGCTCATGTAACTGCTGTAGTCGATGTTTTCCACAAGATTGGGAATCAAAGTTCAGAAACTTTGTAGCCCAATAAGCTCTATGCTCTAACTCGACAGGCAGATGACATGGTTTCCCGTAGACCATTTGATATGGAGATGTACCCATAGGAGTTTTATAGGAAGTTACAGAAGCCCAAAGTACATCATCCAATTTCAAACTCCAAATCCTTTCTATGACTGCAACCGTCTTCTCTCCAGATTTTCTTGATGCTTTGGTTGCTCCTTTCAACCTGACCACTAGTCATCGGATGATATGGTGTGCCAGTTTTATGACGAACACCATACTTTTCAAGGACTTTCTCTAGGGGTCGGTTGCAGAAATGCGTCCCTTCATCACTGATCAAGGCTCGTGGACATCCAAACCTCACAAAGATATTTTTCTTAAGAAATTTCATGACCGTCTTATGATCATTGTGAGGAGTGGCTTGAGCCTCCACCCATTTAGACACGTAGTCTACGCAGACTAAGATGTATTTATTACCGCAAGATGATGGGAATGGTCCCATAAAATCGATACCCCACACATCAAAGACTTCGCATTCTAGGATGGGTTTCAAAGGCATGTCGAAACGCCTTGTCAGAGTACCGGTTCTTTGGCACCTATCACAAGCTTTACAGAAAGCTTCCGTATCTTTAAAGATCGTAGGCCAATAGAAACCGGATTGAAAGATCTTAGCAACGGTTTTCCACGGACCAAAGTGACCTCCCGTGGGTCCACTGTGGCACTGCTCAATAATATCCCGTTGCTCAGACTCAGGAACACATCTTCTAAGCAAACCATCTTTACCGATCTTAAAAAGATAAGGTTCATCCCAAACGAAATATTTCAAATCAGAGAAGAACTTTTTCTTCTCCTGATAAGACATCTCTGGATCGAGATAACGGGCATGAAGGTAGTTTACAATGGAAGAATACCATGGAACATCAGGAGGACAACCGTCTATCAACATAATGTTTTCTAGAGGAAAGTAAAGATCTATATCGTCTGGATCATCCTTTTCCTCACTTAACATTCTAGAAACGTGATCAGCCACTACGTTTTCACTGCCCTTTTTGTCCTTAATTTGGACGTCAAACTCTTGTAGGTCGAGATCCAACGTAGTAAGCGCGGTTTAGCCTCTTTCTTGGTCATCGATAACGCACGCAAGCGGCGTGATCACCCACACAATCACTTGAGCTCCTAACAAGTAACTCACGAAACTTGTCCATAGCAAAACTACGCCAAAAGCTCCTTTTCGGTAGTGGTATAGTTAACTTGAGAGGGGTTCAATGTGTGACTGGCGTAGTAGATAGGTTGGAATTTCCCTTTGATCTTTTGTCCTTGAACAACACCAACATCATAGTTTGATGCGTCGCACATAAGCTCAAACGGCAGGTTCCAATCAGGCGATATGAGAATTGGAGTAGATATTAAATGATCCTGAGCTCCTCAAACGCTTGCTTGCAGCTCTCATCAAAATTAAACTCAACGTCTTCCCTTAGTAAATACTAAGTGGACAGGGGCTTGGCTATCTTGGAGAAGTCCTGAATGAATCTTCTGTAGAAACCGACATGTCCAAGAAAACCTCTAACTTCACGTACATTCTTGGGGTAACTCATCTTCTTGATAGCTTCCACTTTTGCCCTGTCAACTTCTATACCTTTGGCTGAGATCTTGTGGCCAAGAACTATTCCTTCATCTACCATGAAATGGCATTTCTCCCAATTAAGTACTAAGTTCTTTTCCACACATCGGGATAACACTTGATCAAGATTGCCGAGGCAATCATCAAAAGACTGACCAAAAACCGAAAAATCGTCCATAAAAATCTCCATACACTTTTCTACAAGCCCGTCAAAGATAGCTAGCATACATCGCTGAAATGTAGCTGGGGCATTGCAGAGACCAAATGGCATTCGCATGTAGGCGAATGTACCATAAGGGCAGGTAAAAGTGGTCTTTTCTTGGTCGGCTGGATCGATGGGTATCTGGAAGTATCCTGAATATCCATATAGGAAGCAATAGAATGCATGTCCCGCCAGACGCTCAAGCATCTGATCAATGAATGGAAGGGGAAAGTGATCTTTCATGGTTACCTCATTGAGCTTTCAATAATCGATGCAGACTCTGTAACCAGTGACAAGTCTCAATGCGATTTCCTCTCCCTTCTCATTCTTATCAATTGTAATTCCACCTTTCTTGGGAACTACTTGAGTCGGGGAAACCCATTCACTATCCGCGATGGCATAAATGATTCCCATGTCCAGAAGTTTGATGATTTCCTTTTAACGACTTCTTGCATATGAGGGTTGAGCCTCCTCTGAAGGTCTTCTAACGATTTCGCACCCTCATTCGTCTTGATCTTGTGCATACAGATGTCCGGAGATATCCTCTGATATCTCCTACCCATAACCAAAGGCTTCTTCATTTTTCTTCAAGACGTTGATAAGTTTCATTTCCTCTACGAGAAAGCTTGGCGAGAGATAATCAATGGAAGCTTGTCACCTTCCCTTAAAAACACATACTTAAGATGTTTAGGCAACGACTTGAAAGACCAAATCAGTAGGGGTCTTCTAGACTCGACTTGAGATCTCCACTTTTCAACTCAATGTCACCGAGTTTACTCTGTGGTCCCACCGCCAAAGCTTCTCCTTCCAACAATTCTTCCTCAAAATCACCGCTAATTGATCTAGATTAACCACACCATGAGTATTTAGGTTGTCAACCAATCGCTCATATTCCGCTTCTACAGCCATGACTTGCTTATCCATATAATCGGTAAAATCATCCGTCATATAATCGATGGAGAAGCCGGTTGGAGGGCCAGAGGGTACTTGAATGGACTTTAAGACATTGTAACTCACCTCTTGATCACCAACTCGGATAGTCACGTGCCCACCATCGCAATCGATGAGGGCTCGAGCTGTAGATAAGAAAGGTCTTCCAAGAATCAGGGGGACGTTTTCGCCTTTCTCTATATCTAAAACATACCAATCGACTGGAAAGGTAAATCTATCAATCTGAACCAAAACGTCTTTCAGGATCCCTGAAGCTTTTTTAGAAGATCTATCAGCGAATTTTAAACTCATAGTAGTCGGTTTTAGAAGGCTTTCTAAACCGAGCTGTTTGCACACAGACATTGGCATAAGGCTTATAGAGGCACCTAGATCACATAAAGAATTAGGGAAGACCGGACCTCCCATTAATCTGTGTAAGTACGAACTTGCCAGGTCACCTCTTTTAATTGGTAAGTCTCCATAATTAATCATGGAGCAATCCTCACCAATTTGCCTTTCCATGCATGCTAACTTCTTTTTCGAAGACACCACATCCTTGATGAATTTTGTATACTTAGGCATCTCAACCAAGACATCTGATAGTGGAAGATTTACCTGAGTATTTTTCAGAAGGTTCATCACCTTTCCGTACTTTTTGTCCTCACTCAAGGGGATGTTGCTCTTTCTCGGTGGAAATGGAAGCTTCTTAAGGTCATTCTCATAAAAGACTTTCTTTGAGGATGCACTTACAGCTTTGTCTTCCAAATCCTTCCAACGAACAGCTTTTTCAGATTTCTGTGTAGTCAGGGGATTAGCCTCCTGACTTTCACTTGCTTTTTCAGTCCTCAAGGGATCAGCCACTTGAGGATTTCCAACTTCTTCACCTCCCAGGGGATCAGCCACCCGAGTTTTCTCTTGCAGTTGAGGGGAGTGTAGGTGCTCAGCTTCCCCTCCTGCCTTATCAATGGCAGGAGGGGCTAGTGGTTTCCCTGGTGGGAAGGACCACTAACTTGAGTACCGCTTCTCATTCATTGCACCGCCTCCTCTTTACCGTATTGAATTGTTGGCACGAGGTCAAGACATGGACCTTTGTTCAAGTCGGCTGAGCAACTTGACCACCCTTTGGATTCTTCTCGGAAATCGGCAATTTGCCTGGGGTCTAGAAGCTAACTGTTCAGCCAGTTGCCCAATTTGTCTTTCAAGATTCTTCATCGATCTACTTTGCTCCTCCATCTTAGCTTCAAGATTGTTAGATTGGGAGGAGCTTTGAGAGTTTTGGAAATTTGAAGAATAATTTTGGTGGGCCGACTTTGAAATTGAGAGTTTGAATTGGAAGGCCAATTACGATTGAATTTTTGCGTAGGATTGGAAAAATTCAAGATTTGGTTCTGATTAAACCAGGGTTTCTATTGAAATTACGATTCAATTAAAATTCAATTAGGACTCAAATTTGAAGATGGATTAAACCCTTGGTTTTGAAAATTGCCCTGGCCAGAAACCGATTGAACCTTTGATTGTTCTCGGCCATAGAATGCATTCACTTCCGCATTCATCCGTTCATAGGACAGAATTTAGAAGTGTGCCCCACCTCGTCACAATTCTGACATGTGACTTGATTGTACTGTCCATAATCATGAACAACATTCACTTGATAAGGTGCAGGGGGATTAAATTGGCACAGGCCATTCATATGGCCCGTCTGACAGCAATTTTCACAGTACAGAACCTGAGGGTTCTGTGGAAAAGAAGAAGTTTGATTTATCGGGTTTGGAATTTGAGATGGTGCCATCTGCTTCTGCAGCATGGCGATCAAACTTTGCAAATTGACTTCCTCAACCTTGGGAGGAGGAGGAGCTTGAATTGCTTGATAAGAGGGGGCGTAGTTGTACTTTGCGATGTCCTCAAACAATGCCCATCCCTCTTCCGGTGTTTTCTTCAGAAATGCCCCACCAGAAGAGCTATTGACCATGCCTTTTGTAAGCTCGGTCAATCCACTGAAGAATGTATTGACTTGCCTTTCCAGTGGCAAGCCATGGTGGGGGCTATTAAGGGCTAAATTGTAGTGTTTTTACATATATTTTCTATATCAATTTCCCCCATATTCGGATGATTTTCATAGATATTGAGCGTTATAGTTAAATATTGAGTAAATGAGGCTTTTCATAGGTAATTTGCAAAACGTATCAATTTATACGATTATTTGATTGTTTTATATGGTTTTGGATATTGTTACGTTTTTGTGGTGTTTGGATGCAACGTAGATACATGTTTTTGACTTGGAAGAGGATAAAGATGGAGATAAAGCTTGGAATGAAGCTTTCAAGCAGCCAAACTTCCGATGCAGTTCTTGATACGATATACACTGATTTGACTCTCGACCTCAAGAGAATATTTGTAGGGCTTGAAGAGAGGATTCTATAGGATTTTGAATCACTTCATTCCGACTTATGAGGCCCGAGATATGAGCGTTACAAGTTTGGATGCAGTTGCTGAAACTAGTGGAAAATCCCGAAAAATACTCGGGATACGACGGGCTAATCAAAAAGGCGTTTTCTGAAGAAGAGTCCTTAATGAAAGTTGTAGAGTTTTCCGAGAGCTTAATTATGACATTCGGATCATAATTTTTGGAGGTCTACAACTCAAGATATGAATTTTAGAAGTTTGAGTTCAGTTCAAGAAGCCAAACGAGCGTCCAATCCGCCGACTTAAGCAGCCGACCTTAAAATCTATTTAAACAGCCGCAGGGAAACCCTAATTATATATCATTTTTTCTCATACTCAAAGAGAGCACATCAGCCGCAGCTTTGAAGCTTTCAAGGCCGGTCACCCGAGCCTTGTGCTCGGGTGATCCGGGTTAGATTAGATGTAGTTTTTTCTTCCGTTTTCGACTCATGGATCCAACAATTGTACCAACCATGTGAGTTTGATTTTCCAATTTATTCAATCTCTAGTTTATTTTCATGAGCTTTAATTTATTTTGTATCGTTCTATGATTTTGATGCTATGATGTGAATTAGATCGAGAGATCAGTTTGCTATTGATACGTTTACAACATACGTAAGTTGCGTAGACTAGATCACCATAGAAAGATAGGATTTTTAATCATTAATGATGACAAATTAATCGATTAATTATCTAGGTTGTTAGATTCTAAAACACGGGAGTTAACTTGAATCTACACCTTCGTTTTGTATGGAATATTGGTCTCAACATTCGGAAGAGGAGAGATCGATAATTGAATTCACTAAGGAATTAGGAATTCATAGCTTGAGAAATTAGATCCACTAAGGAATTAGGGGTTTATATCTCGTGATAAGGTGAAACCACAACTTGAATTAGAATCATGAATTGAACTAGGATTGAGATCACGTAGGTTTGTGCTTTGTTTGATCCCGTGTCTTTTTAGTTTAGATTGTTTATTTTGTTTTCCTAGGTTAGATTTATTCTCATTGTTCTTTACGTTTTTATGTTTGCTTTTCGTTTATTCGTTTCCTTGAGTAACAATTGAAAGGAATTAGTGAAATTAGATTCAACATCCCTTTTCCCTGAGGATCGATACCCGTACTTATCCAACTTTACTAGCAACTACCCGGTATTCGGCCGGTTAGGAGGTAGTTTTGCATGGTAGTATAGGTTTTATAAATTTTCTTTTGTTTTAATGATGCAAAATCCCCCCTACAAAAGTGGCGCCGTTGCCGGGGAATCGGTGTTTTGTTGAATCTTCTTTCGTTAATTTTTCTATTTTGTTACGTTTTATTTGTTTTTATTTTATTTCAATAAAAGTAGCATTTAACAAATCGAGAGTTTTTATTTTTGCCGTGTTTCGATAACCGTTGGGTTAAGAATGTGCAAAAAGTTTTTTACTCGATTTGTGAAACGTGAACTATATGTTTGTTTGTATCTAGTCTAACCTCTCGTGCTTTAATTTAATGTGGCCGCTCTGTGATATTTGATGTATGATCTTTTAAGAAATTAGGGTTTCTTTGTGTTTCTGCGTTTTCTATGCAAATTCATTGTTGGACGAGCGTTCGTAAGTGAACGCCCGTCCCATCCTAACATCTTGAGTAAACGAAGCGTCTGGTTTGTTGGGCGCCGTCCATTCCAAAACGTATCGCTACGCTCGCATTTTCAAGAACCAGGCGGCCGTCCATATATCTAAACGCCCGTCCGGCCTGCATAAGTTTTAAACGCCCGTTTGAATTAGTGAACGCCAGTCCAGGTTCCAGAATTTCTCTTAACTTGATTTTTAATGCTTTATTTGATATGGATACTTTAATTTGAGCTTCTGTGGCTAATTGTTTTTACGTAGATGATCTGAACTTGCATGTTTACACCTTTCCATCTATGAATCCATGTTGAATAATTGATTAATTTTTTTATTTACATGATTCATCCATGCAAGTTATAGTTACTGTCGGTTCTCGTATGCTATAACTGGTCTTCGTGTTAATTAGTAGCTAATGTCGGTTTCCGTATGCTACATACCGCTGTGATGAATCTTGTGAGCTTTGAGACTTATGTGCTTCCTTGTTATTTTTATAACTCATTTGGGTAGTAACTGTCGGTTTTCCGTTGCTACGATGGAAACCTTATGAGTTATATCTGCTTAGTATAGCTAATCGTTGGTTTTCCATAATGCTATCACCTTTGACGAGTCTTAAAGTGCGTCTACACTGCGCATGTAATGAAACGATCTTCATCGTTTATCGTAACTCGTCATTATCTCGGTGAGACGTTTATTATATACATATCATGTTGCAAATGAGTGGGCTAGTTTTCTTTCTTTTATTTTCTTTTATTTTTGCATATCATTCAGATGCATATCATTTAGTTGCATGTCATCTAGTTGCATTGTTTTGCTATTTTTCTTTTATTTTTCTTGAGTGTAGTTAACTGTCGGTTTCCGTAATACTACCTCTTTTTTTTTATTTTATTTCTAGGATTTTTCATGTAGTTGGCATTGTATTGCATTTTCATGTAGTTGCACCTAGCCTACGAGTTTGTGATATTTTCATGTATATGTGTCCATCTTTATGTGAGCATAATTTGAATATCTCTATAAATTCTTTTCCTTATGTGCTTTATTTGTATAAGTCTAATCTTTTCCCCGTAGACTCTTTTTGCACTAATTAAGTCTGCAGGATACTTTCTATAGCTATTGTGCACTTTAAAGATGTATTCAGTTGTCATGTGATGCTCCACAGTCTACTGAGCTATGCAAGCAATCCTGGTTCTTGTTGGTTCCTCCAGAATTGCCAGCATCCAATCAGCTAAGTTCTCTAATTTATTATTTCTGCACAACTTGAGGACAAGTTGCAATCTAAGTGTGTGGGAGGGGATAGATAATTTATGTATCTACTTTCGTTTGCTCATATTTTTAGTATTTCTATGAAAAGTGCTTAATTTTCAAAAAAAATTGTTTTGTCCTGAGTAACATTTCACTGGCATGCTAGTTTTATAATCTGGCACCGTTAGTTGTTATCAGTAGTCATATCATGTTCTAAGAATAGATTTAGTAAGTCGATACTCACTTGAACTTCATTTCACGAACCTATTAGATGAAGAGCCAACTATAGAATAGTTTCCGGTTAGTTAAAGGGAAGTTAATTCTTGATACAGATAACACTTATTTAGCATTAATGAAAGTTAAGAACTTGTGCTATACTCACGCTTAGAATCTCAATTACCTTAGTGTTTTGAAAACTTTGAGAGTCTTGAATGTGTTAGAAATATATTTGACCGAGAGTTTCCAAAGAGTTTGAAAAATATAAAAATATATATATCTATAAATAATAAATGAATAGAATTTCTTTATGGAATTTTGTTTGTAACTATCACCTCGAGTCCATTTGGATATCGCCCCAATTGGGGAGTGTGGTTTACCTTGGACAAGATGAGGATTGAGTGATCTCGGGGTGACCGCCTCTAATGTAGGGAGTGTGTTATACTTTTGAGACGCGACGATAGGAAATATAAAATATAAGTTTTTTGGAATTCTAAGTCAAGTTGATCTAAACCCAGTAGAGACCCGAAAGGTATTTTCTTGGTACTCGATAAAGGAATTTAGTTGTGAGTTAGTTACTATGTTCTTGGTAATTAGTTTTGTTAGGTAAGTCTTGTAGATAGAATGAAGTTTTCGTTTAGTTGACCGGATAATCTGTTAGTGCTTGATGTATTATATCAAGAGAGGATCGTGGAAGTTTAGTAGGTTCTCGCACACACATCACCGAGTGAGGTCGATTTGTTTGAATACTAGCTTGTCATGATTTTTACTATATCTCGTGTCGTTATGTGGATTCTTGATGGTATGTTCTTGTTTTGTCTTGCTCGGGACGAGCAAGGTTTAAAAATAATGGGGGTGTTGTTAAGGGCTAAATTGTAGTGTTTTTACATATATTTTCTATATCAATTTCCCCCATATTCGGATGATTTTCATAGATATTGAGCGTTATAGTTAAATATTGAGTAAATGAGGCTTTTCATAGGTAATTTGCAAAACGTATCAATTTGTACGATTATTTGATTGTTTTATATGGTTTTGGATATTGTTACGTTTTGTGGTGTTTGGATGCAACGTAGATACATGTTTTTGACTTGGAAGAGGATAAAGATGGAGATAAAGCTTGGAATGAAGCTTTCAAGCAGCCGAACTTCCGATGCAGTTCTTGATACGATATACACTGATTTGACTCTCGACCTCAAGAGAAGATTTGTAGGGCTTGAAGAGAGGATTCTATAGGATTTTGAATCACTTCATTCCGACTTATGAGGCCCGAGATATGAGCGTTACAAGTTTGGATGCTGTTGCTGAAACTAGTGGAAAATCCCGAAAAATACTCGGGATACGACGGGCTAATCAAAAAGGCGTTTTCTGAAGAAGAGTCCTTAATGAAAGTTTTAGAGTTTTCCGAGAGCTTAATTATGACATTCGGATCATAATTTTTGGAGGTCTACAACTCAAGATATGAATTTTAGAAGTTTGAGTTCGATTCAAGAAGCCAAACGAAGTCCAATCCGCCCGACTTAAGCAGCCGACCTTAAAATCTATTTAAACAGCCGCAGGGAAACCCTAATTATATATCATTTTTTCTCATACTCAAAGAGAGCACATCAGCCGCAGCTTTGAAGCTTTCAAGGCCGGTCACCCGAGCCTTGTGCTCGGGTGATCCGGGTTAGATTAGATGTAGTTTTTTCTTCCGTTTTAGACTCATGGATCCAACAATAGTACCAACCATGTGAGTTTGATTTTCCAATTTATTCAATCTCTAGTTTATTTTCATGAGCTTTAATTTATTTTGTATCGTTCTATGATTTTGATGCTATGATGTGAATTAGATCGAGAGATCAGTTTGCTATTGATACGTTTACAACATACGTAAGTTGCGTAGACTAGATCACCATAGAAAGATATGATTTTTAATCATTAATGATGACAAATTAATTGATTAATTATCTAGGTTGTTAGATTCTAAAACACGGGAGTTAACTTGAATCTACACCTTCGTTTTGTATGGAATATTGGTCTCAACATTCGGAAGAGGAGATATCGATAATTGAATTCACTAAGGAATTAGGAATTCATAGCTTGAGAAATTAGATCCACTAAGGAATTAGGGGTTTATATCTCGTGATAAGGTGAAACCACAACTTGAATTAGAATCATGAATTGAACTAGGATTGAGATCACGTAGGTTTGTGCTTTGTTTGATCCCGTGTCTTTTTAGTTTAGATTGTTTTATTTTGTTTTCCTAGGTTAGATTTATTCTCATTGTTCTTTACGTTTTTATGTTTGCTTTTCGTTTATTCGTTTCCTTGAGTAACAATTGAAAGGAATTAGTGAAATTAGATTCAACATCCCTTTTCCCTGAGGATCGATACCCGTACTTATCCAACTTTACTAGCAACTACCCGGTATTCGGCCGGTTAGGAGGTAGTTTTGCATGGTAGTATAGGTTTTATAAATTTTCTTTTGTTTTAATGATGCAAAATCCCCCCACCAGGGGCTCTTTCTAATAAGAGACTTGAATCTCTTCCAACATTCGAAGAAAGATTCATTCTCTTTCTGATAGAATGTGAAAATGTCGTTCAAACAACTGAATCATTTGTCTTTGAAGGCGGAAAGTATTGACTTAGAAATTCTCTTTCAAGTTCAGCCCAGGTGGTGATAGATTCAGAGGGGAGAGAGGTGTACCACTCTTTAGCCTCTCCCTTCAAAGAAAAAGGAAAAAGTTTTAGCTTGATAGCGTCCTCACTTACTCCTTGGATGCGTGTAGTGCCGCATATCTCTAGGAATGTATGTAAGTGGGTATGCGGAATCTCTGATTGATAACCATGAAAAATAGATGCATGCTGCATCATCTGAATAAGTCCCGGTTTTAACTCAAAGGTTTGTGCAGTAATGGCTGGAATAACAATAGCCGGGTTGACTTTGACTTCGCCTGGCATGGCGTAGTCTGCCTCTGTACGTCTATTATTAGCGGCCATTATCACAAAATCAGTGATTTCTCTTGCTAGTTGATCTTCAAGATCTCGCTCGGCTCTGTCTGCCAGAACCGTAGAATGGAAAATCCGCCTGTTTGGCCGGACTACGGTTCGCTCGGGGTCAGGGGTGTATAATAACGGTCCCTTTTGACTCCGAGTTTGCATAAACCGGACCAAAAACAAGTGGTTGAAACCTAAAAACTAAGAAATTGAAAGCCTAAACTAAAAATTAAAAACCTAAGGAAAGAAAAAGAAAAAGAAAAAGAAATAGTTAAGAGGGGAGCGAGGCGGACGTCCGTAGAAAGCGGGCGGGCGCCTGCTTTAAAGTCGAGCTAGACGGGCGTCTGGTAGTTCAAACGTTCGTCTGACTAGCTGAAGAACTGGACGCATGTCCAAATTAGATGGACGCTCGTCCGACAAGCTAAATATGATTCAGAGTCCAGAAGTTTAGAACAGACGGGCGTCCATTGTTATAGACGCCCGTTCAGAAACAGAAAACGAAGCAGAAAAACGAATAGAAAATCTAATCACAAGAGAACTATAAAAGAAGATCTTAAACCCTAACTAAAACCCTAATTAACTAATTACCTAAACGATTATAAACTACAAACAGGAAAACACAAAAACAAACAGAAAAAACGAAAAAAAAAAAAAAAAACTAGACAACCGTCCGGTTCCCCGGCAACGGCGCCACTTTTGTTGGGGAGATTTTGCATCATTAAAACAAAAGAAAATTTATAAACCTATACTACCATGCAAAACTACCTCCTAACCGGCCGAATACCGGGTAGTTGCTAGTAAAGCGAAGTGAGTAAGGGGTCGATCCTCAGGGAATTGGGATGTTGAATCTAATTTCACTAATTCCTTTCAATTGCTACTCAAGAAACGGAAGAAACGAAAAGCAAAAACATAAAACATAAATCAAAAGAACAATCAAAATAAATCTAACCTAAGAAACAAAATAAACAAACTAACCTAAGGAAACATGGGATCAAACAATGAACGAACCTAAGTGATTTCAATCCTAGCCTATCTCATGATTTTAATTCAAGTTGTGGTTTCACCTTTTCACGAGACATAAACCCCTAATTCCTTAGTGAATTTATTCTCAAGCTATGGATTCCTAATTCCTTAGTGAGTCCAATTTATCAATCTCTCATCTTCCGAATGTTGAGATCGATTTACCAAACAAAACTCGGTGTAGATTCAGGTTAACTCTCGTATTTTAGAATCTAACAACCTAGATAATTAATCGATTAATTTGTCATCATTAATGATTAAAGATCCTATCTTTCTATGGTGATCTAACGTTACTCAACTTCCGTATGTTGTAACTATCAATAGAGAACTAATTTTCCAATCTATTCTCATGGCATCATAAGCACAAAGAAAGATACAAAATAAATCAACAATCATGAAGAAAAACTAGAATTGAATTAATCAAAAAGAACTCACATAGTTTTGAACAGTGGATCATCACCATGAACGGAAAAGAAAAGAAACATCTAAGCTACTCCTAATCTAACCTCGGTTCACCCGAGCACAACGCTTCGGTGACCGGCCTTGAGACCCTCAACTTGCAAAACGCTGCTCTCAAGAAAAGTGTATGTCGAATAATGTGTCTAATTAGGGTTAGGAACGGCTGTTTAAATAGATGCATAAGTCGGTTCCATGGACGAGCGTTCGTTCTGGTGGACGAGCGTTTACTTTCTTGAACTCTCTTCAGACGCTCGTCTAGCAGGCGTTCAAACTCTCTGATCTCTTTTTGACATCTTGGGCGCTGCGTTCGACATTTCGTGACGCCCGCTTGACCTGGGCGGAGTATGGCGCTGTTCAACATGACTTGAATGCGATTTTTGCATGTTTATCTCTTTTTCTTCTCTCCACTTGATCATTATCTCTTTCTTAAATCTTTATAGCTCGAAATTTATCTCTTTTGATCATCATTTGAGCACAATAAACATACCTATAACACATGGAAAACATCGCAAACTGTAATAATATTCAAATAATCATATTTTAACCATGAAATCACATAAATATATCGATATTGCGATTAAGCCGTCAAAAATATCGTTTGCTCAATATTTTAATATAAAGACCAATTATTATGCAAATTATACAATATATAGGGAAAAACATCGTAAAATATATCCTTATAAACCACATAATTTCACCCTTAACATAGACCTAGAGAAAAGTTTTTGCATGTCGTAGATCAAAGGCTAAGCTCAACCATTAGACGTTTTTCATACGTGGAATACCTATTTACTTCATTATAACCGGAAACCAAACGGATTTTACGGTTCGATTTTTTTACAATAAAAAAAATATTATAAAACTGTAGTTTGTCATTTTTCAATCCGGTTTGATCCAATTTAATCATTTAATCCGGTTTTTCAATTTCTATAATAATCATCCTTGAACAATATAATTACTTTAAATATACATCATTGATATTCAATCATTTAAAGTCATAATTAAAATCATTTATCAACCCCAAATGCTAAATCGTTAGCGTATTTACCTCACATGGGTTCCTTATTGTACGTGTTTCTTGCCAAACCTCGTGATTCTGGCTTTCCTTCCAGTATGGTAAAACTCATGATGGAATATACATTTAATGAAATATGTCATTATACGGTCAGCATGAGCCTCTTACAAGCATAGAAGAGGAGCTCTGCAGTTGGCTCTAATGACCGACCTCACTGATTTGAATGGATAACATTTATTTTGTGAAATGTTGATATGTCTAGTATGTTAACGTAAAATTATACCAAGTTCCTTTTTATTCCATATTCTACTATTTTGGATTCATTTCTACTTGATTTTGACCCATTTCTACTAATTTCTACCTGATTTCACTATCATTCCATTTATATATTGAATTTATATAGCAGCTAGGTCTAGAGAAAAGTTATTGGAATGTCGCAGATCAAAGGCTAAGCTCAACCATAAACGTTTTTCTTACTGGGAATACCAATTTACTTCATTATAACCGGAAACCAAACGGATTTTACTGTTCTATTTTTTCACAAAAAAAACCTATTATAAAATTGTAGATTGCCATTTTTCAATCCGGTTTGATCCAGTTTAATCAGTTAATCCAGTTTTTCAATTTCAATAATAATTATCCATGAACACTATAATTACTTTAAATAAACATCATTGATATTCAATCACTTAAAATCGTAATTAAAATCATTTATCAACCCCAAATGTTCGATCGTTAGCGCATTTTCCTCGTAGAAGTTCCTTACCGTACGTGTTGCTTGCCAAACCTCCCGATTCTGGCTTTCCTTACACAATGGTAAAACTTATGATGGAATATGCATTTAATGAAATAAGTCATTATACGGTCAGAATGAGAGTCATACAAGCCTAGAAGATGAGCTCTACAGTTGGCTCTAATGACCGACCTCGCTGATTTGAATGGATAACATTTATCTTGTGAAATGTTGATATGTCTAGTATGTTTACGTAAATTTATACCAAGTACCTTTTTAATCCATATTCTACTATTTTGGACTCATTTCTACCCGATTTCGACACATTTCTACTAATTTCTACCTGATTTCTACCACTATCATTCCATTTATAGATTGAAATTCTATAGCAGCTAGGTCTAGAGAAAAGTTATTTGAATGTCGCAGATCAAAAGCTAAGCTCAACCATCAAACGTTTTTCATACGGGGAATACCAATTTGCTTCACTATAACCAGAATCCAAAGGGATTTTACGGTTCAATTTTTTTACAACAAAAAACCAATTATAAAACTGTAGTTTGTCATTTTTCAATCCGGTTTGATCCAATTTAATAAGCTAATCCGGTTTTTCAATTTCTATAATAATCATCCTTGAACACTGTAATTACTTTAAATATACATCATTGATATTCAATCACTTAAAATCGAAATTAAAATCATTTATCAACCCCAAATGCTCGATCGTTAGCGCATTTACCTCTCAGGGGGTTCATTATCGTACGTGTTGCTTGCCAGACCTCCCGATTCCTGCTTTCCTTCCAGTATGGTAAAACTAATGATGGAATATGCATTTAATGTAATAAGTAATTATACGGTCAGCATGAGCCTCATACAAGCGTATTAGCGGAGCTCTGCAGTTGACTCTATTGACCGACCTCGCTGATTTGAATGGATAACATTTGTTTTGTGAAATTTTGATATGTCTAGTATGATTATGTAAAATTATACCAAGTTCCTTTTTTTTATCCATATTCTAATATTTTGGACTCATTTCTACCCGATTTCGACCCATTACTACTCATTTCTACCTGATTTATACCACAATTCACTATCATTCCATTTATAGATTGAATTTATATAGCAGCTAGGTCTAGAGAAAAGTTATTTGCATGTCGCAGATCAAAGGCTAAGCTCAACCATCTGACGTTTTTCATATGGGGAATACCAATTTACTTCATTATAACAGGAAACCAAACGGATTTTACGGTTCGATTTTTTTACAATAAAAAAACCTTTTATGAAACTGTTGTTTGATATTTTTCAATCCGGTTTGATCCAGTCTAATCAGTTAATCCGGGTTATCAATTTCTATAATAATCATCCTTGAGCACTATAATCACTTTAAATATACATCATTCATATTCAATCACTTAAAATCATAATTAAAATCATTTATGAACCCCAAATGCTGAATCATTAGCACATTTACCTCGTAGGGGTTCCTTATTGTACGTGTTGCTAGCCAAACCTCCCGATTCCGGCTTTCCTTCTAGTAAGGTAAAACTCATGATGGAATATGCATTTAATGAAATAAGTCATTATACGGTCAGCATGAGCCTCATACAAGCGTAGAAGCAGAGCTCTGTAGTTGGCTCTAATGACCGACCTCGCTGGTTTGAATGGATAACATTTTTTTTGTGAAATGATGATATGTCTAGTATGTTTACGAAAAATCATACCAATTTTTTTTAATCCATAGTCTACTATTTTGGACTCATTTCTACCCGATTTCGACCCATTTCTACTCATTTCCACCTGATTTCTACCACATTCTATCATTCCATTTATAGATTGAATTTCTGTAGCAGCTAGATCTAGAGAAAAGTTATTTGAATGCCGGATATCAAAGGATTAGCTCAACCATAAGACGTTTTTCATACGGGGAATACCAATTTACTTGATGATAACCGGAAACCAAACGGATTTTACGGTTTGATTTTTTTACAATAAAAAACCTTTTATAAAACTGTAGTTTGTCATTTTTCAATCCGGTTTGATCTAGTTTAATCAGTTAATCCGGTTTTTCGATTTCTATAATAATCATCATTGTACACTATAATTACTTTAAATAAACATTATTGATATTGAATCACTTAAAATCGTAATTAAAATCATTTATCAACCCTAAATGCTAAATCGTTAGCGCATTTATCTCGTAGGGGTTCCTGATCGAACGTGTTGCTTGCCAAACCTCCCGATTCCGGCTTTCCTTCCAGTATGGTAAAACTCATGATGGAATATGCATTAAATGAAATAAGTCATTATACGGTCAGCATGATCCTCATACAAGCATAGAAGCGGAGCTCTGCAGTTGCCTCTAATGACCGACCTCTCTAGTTTGAATGGATAACATTTATTTTTTGAAATGTTGATATGTCTAGTATGTTTACGTAAAATTATACCAAGTTCCTTTTTATTCCATATTCTACTATTTTGGACTCATTTCTACCTGATTTCTACCACAGTCTTTCATTCCATTTATAGATTGAATTTCTATAGCAGCTAGATCTAGAGATAAGTTATTTGAATGTCGGAGATCAAGGCTACGCTCAACCATAAGACAATTTTCATACGGGAATACAAATTTACTTCATTATAACCGGAAACCAAACGGATTTTACGGTTCAATTTTTTTTACAGTAAAAAACTTTTTATAAAACTGTAGTTTGTCATTTTTCAATCCAGTTTGATCCAGTTTAATCAGTTAATCCTGTTTTTCAATTTCTATAATAATCATCCTTGAACACAATATTTACTTTATATAAACATCATTGATTTTCAATCACTTAAATTGTAATTAAAATCATTTATCAACCCCAAATGCTCGATCGTTAGCGCATTACCTCGTAGAAGTTTCTTACCATACGTGTTGCTTGCCAAACCTCCCGATTATGGCATTGCTTCCAGTATGGTAAAACTCATGATGGAATATGCATTTAATGAAATAAGTCATTATACGGTCAGTATGAGCATTATAGATTCGTAGAAAAGGAGCTCTACAGTTGGCTCTAATGACCGAGCTCGCTGATTTGAATCGATAACGTTTATTTTGTGAAATGTTAATATGTCTAGTATGTTTACGTATAATTATACCAAGTTCCTTATTAATCCATACTCTACTATTTTGGACTCATATCTACCCGATTTTGACCAATTTCTACCTGATTTCTACCATAGTTCACTATCATTCCATTTATTGTTTGAATTTCTATAACATCTAGAACTAGAAAAAAGTTTTTGCATGTCGCAGATCAAAGGTTAAGCTCAACCATCAGACATTTTTCATACGGGGAATACCTATTTACTTCTTTATAACGGGAAACCAAACGGATTTTACGGTTCGATTTTTTACAATAAAAAGATATTATAAAACTGTAGTTTGTCATTTTTCAATCCGGTTTGATCCAGTTTAATTAGTTAATCCGGTTTTTCAATTTCTATAATAATCATCCTTGAACACTATAATTACTTTAAATATACATCATTGATATTCAATCATTTAAAATCGTAATTAAAATCATTTATAAACCCCAAATGCTCAATCGTTAGCGTATTTACCTCACAGGGGTTTCTTATCGTACGTGTTGCTTGCCAAACCTCGCGATTCCGGTTTTCCTTCCAGTATGGTAAAACTCATGATGGAATATACATTTAATGAAATATATCATTATACGATCAGCATGAGCCTTTTACAAGCGTAGAAGCGGAGCTCTACAGTTGGCTCTAATGACCGACCTTGCGGATTTTAATAGATAACATTTTTTTTATGAAATGTTGATATGTCTAGTATGTTCACATAAAATTATACCAAGTTCCTTTTTATTCCATATTCTACTATTTTGGATTCATTTCTACCCGATTTTGACCCATTTCTACTAATTTCTACCTGATTTCTACCACAGTTCACTAACATTCCATTTATAAATTGAATTTTTAAAGCAGCTAGGGCAAGAGAAAATTTGATCATAGGCTAAGCTCAACCATAGAGGTTTTTCATACGGGGAATACCAATTTACTTCATTATAAACGGAAACCAAACGGATTTTCCTGTTCTATTTTTTTACAATAAAAAACCTATTATAAAACTGTAGATTGCCATTTTTCAATCCAGTTTGATCCAGTTTAATCAGTTAATCCAGTTTTTCATTTTCAATAATAATCATCCATGGACACTATAATTACTTTAAATAAACATCATTGATATTCAATCACTTAAAATCGTAATTAAAATCATTTATCAACCCCGAATGTTCAATCGTTAGCGCCTTTTCCTCGTAGAAGTTCCTTACCGTACGTGTTGCTTGCCAAACCTCCCGATTCTGGATTTCCTTACTGTATGGTAAAACTCATGATGGAATATGCATTTAATGAAATATATCATTATACGGTCAGCATGAAAATCATACAAGCGTAGAAGAGGAGCTCTATAGTTGGCTCTAATGACCGACCTCGCTGATTTGAATAGATAACATTTATTCTGTGAAATGTTGATATGTCTAGTATGTTTACGTAAATTTATACCATGTTCCTTTTCAATCTATATTCTACTATTTTGGACTCATTTCTACCCGATTTCGACCCATTTCTACTAGTTTCTACCTGATTTCTACCACTAAGTTCACTATCATTCCATTTATAGATTGAAATTCTATAGCAGCTAGGTCTAGAGAAAAGTTATTTGAATGTCGTAGATCAAAGGCTAAGCTCAACCATCAGACGTTTTTCATACGGGGAATACCAATTTACTTCACTACAACCGGAAACCAAACGGATTTTACGGTTCAATTTTTTTACAACAAAAAACCTATTATAAAACTGTAGTTTGCATTTTTCCATCCGGTTTGATCCTATTTAATCAATTAATCCTGTTTTTCAATTTCTATAATAATCATCCTTGAACACTATAATTACTTTAAATATACATTATTGATATTCAATCACTTAAAATCATAATTATAATCATTTATCAACCCCAAATGCTCAATCGTTAGCGCATTTACCTCGCAGGGCTTCCTTATTGGACATGTTGCTTGCCAAAACTACCGATTCCGGCTTTCCTTCCAATATGGTAAAACTAATGATGGAATATGCAATTAATGAGTCATTATATGGTCAGCATGAGCCTTATGCAAGCTTAGAAGCGGAGCTTTGCAGTTTGTTCTATTGAATGGATAACATTTATTTTCTAAAATGGTGATATGTCTAGTATGTTTACGTAAATTTATACCAAGTTCTTTTTTAATCCATATTCTACTATTTTGGACTTATTTCTACCCGATTTCGACCCATTACTACTTATTTCTACCCGATTTCTACCAAAGTTCACTATCATTCCATTTATAGATTGAATTTCTATAGCAGCTAGGTCTAGAGAAAAGTTATTTCCATGTCTCAGATCAAAGGCTAAGCTCAACCATAAGACTTTTTTCATACGGGGAATACCAATTTACTTCATTATAACCGGAAACCAAGCGGATTTTATGGTTTGATTTTGTTACAACAAAAAACCTATTATAAAATTGTAGTTTATCATTTTTCAATCCGGTTTGATCCAGTTTAATAAGCAAATCCGGTTTTTCAATTTCTATAATAATCATCCTTGAACACTGTAATTACTTTAAATATACATCATTGATATTCAATCACTTGAAATCGTAATTAAAATAATTTATCAACCCCAAATGCTCGATCGTTAGAGCATTTACTTCTCAAGGTTCATTATCGTACGTGTTGCTTGCCAAACCTCCCGATTCCGGCATTCCTTCCAGTATGGTAAAACTCATGATGGAATATGGATTTAATGTAATAAGTAATTATACGGTCAGCAGGGCCTCATACAAGTGTATTAGCGGAGCTCTGCAGTTGGCTCTATTGACCGACCTCGCTGATTTGAATGGATAACATTTGTTTTGTGAAATGGTGATATGTCTAGTATGATTACGTAAAATTATACCAAGTTCCTTTTTAATCCATATTCAACTATTTTGGACTCATTTCTACCCGATTTCGACCCATTACTACTCATTTCTACCTGAGTTCACTATCATTCCATTTATAGATTGAATTTCTATAGCAGCTAAGTCTAGAGAAAAGTTATTTGCATGTCGCAAATCAAAGGCTAAGCTCAAACATCTGACATTTTTTCATATGAGGAATACCAATTTACTTCATTATAACCGGAAACCTAACGGATTTTTCGGTTCAATTTTTTTACAATAAAAAACCTTTTATGAAACTGTAGTTTGACATTTTTCAATCCGGTTTGATCCAGTCTAATCAGTTAATCCGGTTTATCAAATTCTATAATAATCATCCTTGAGCACTATAATCACTTTAAATATACATCATTGATATTCAGTCACTTAATATCATAATTAAAATCATTTATCAACCCCAAATGCTGAATCGTTAGCGTATTTACCTCGTAGGGGCTCCTCATCGTACGTGTTGCTTGCCAAATCTCCTGATTCTGGATTTCCATCCAGTATGGTAAAACTCATGATGGAATATGCATTTAATGAAATAAGTCATTATACGGTCAGCATGAGCCTCATACAGGCATAGAAGCGAAGCTCTACAGTTGTCTCTAATGACCGACCTCGCTGGTTTGAATGGATAACATTTATTTTGTGAAATGTTGATATGTCTAGTATGTTTACGTAAAATTATAGCAAGTTCCTTTTTAATCCATATTCTACTATTTTGGACTCATTTCTACCCGATTTTGACCCATTTCTACCTGATTTCTACCACAGTCTATCATTCCATTTATAGATTGAATTTCTATAGCAGCTAGGTCTAGAGAAAAAGTTATTTGAATGTCGGAGATCATAGGCTAAGCTCAACCATAAGACAATTTTCATACGGGGAATACCAATTTACTTCATTATAACCGGAAACCAAACGGATTTTACGGTTTGATTTTTTTACAATTAAAAACCTTTTATAAAACTGTAGTTTGTCATTTTTCAATCCGGTTTGATGCAGCTTAATCAGTTAATCTGGTTTTTCAATTTCTATAATAATCATCATTGTACCCTATAATTTCTTTAAATAAGCATCATTGATATTGAATTACTTAAAATCATAATTAAATCATTTATCAACCTCAAATTCTCGATCGTTGGCGCATTTACATCGTAGGGGTTCGTTACCGTACGTGATGCTTGTGAAACCTCCCGATTCTGGCTTTGCTTTTAGTATGGTAAAACTCCTGATGGAATATGCATTTACTGAAATAAGTCATTATACGGTCAGCATGAGCCTCATACAAGCATAGAAGAGGATCTCTACAGTTGGCTCTAATGACCGACCTCGCTGATTTGAATGGATAACATTTATTTTGTGAAATGTTGATATGTCTAGTATGTTTACGTATAATTATACCAAGTTCCTTATTAATCCATATTCTACTATTTTGGACTCATATCTACCCGATTTTGACCCATTTCTACCTGATTTCTGTTAAAAATATATGAGTATAAAAGGAAAAATGTTTTATAACATTTTAAAATGATTTTTTGAATCATTTATTGTAACCACTTTGAGAGCCGATTTTGGTATAACTCATATATAAATTATCAAGAGTTAGTGATGACTTTGGAAACTACGTTAGACGTAGTTGAAAATAAGGTTTTGAATCATTCAATTCGGATGTCGGGTGAATGAAAAATTAAGGCTTAAAGTGGGTAGTTGAAAATATGTGAAAAGGAAGTTGAAAAGACAAACTTAATCCCACATTGGGAAATGTTCTAACATTTCCTCAATATTTAAGTGGTGGAAGTTTTGTTGTCTGTATAATCTCTTAGAAAGGGAGAGAACTCGGAGTGGTTTTAGTGAGCTGAGTGTTTACTAAAAATGCCACACGTGCGCGCGCGTGTGCCGCCTCCGCCGGCCCGTTCCCGTGCCCGTTGACTGTTGACCGTTGACCATGGCTTTGTCTTTGGCTTTGGGGAATGGGCCTTCTGGTCCTGAGGCAGTATTATATTTTTTGGACAAAGTTTATCTGGATATTATCCAAGTCCAATAAATCATATTTGAGCTGAGAGTATGAGTCAGGTTCAGTTCGAGTTTGAGTTTTATTCAGCTCATTGGCTTTAATACAAGAGCAGTTTCAACCTGATGGTTTAGTGGCCATCAATTCACACACTTCAAGGCTGCTCCTTCCTCCTATATATAGGGTACTCTCTTGCAATGGGAATGGTACTGAAAGACAACACAAATCACTTAAACACTTGCATTTTTAGTTGAAGAGATTCTGAAGCACCAAGAGTTCGTTAAGTTCAGAAGCTGAAGTACCTCAATTTTGAACATGTAATTGGGTTATCCTGGGAGACAAATGCTAAACCGTGGGTACTTCCGGAGCATAATTGACTTAAGGACAGAGATTATCTCATCCCGGTTACATATCCTTTTTGCTTTCCTTTCTATTTTTCCTTTCTGTTTGTTGTCGGTTCAAAATATAATAAATTGTTCTTCATCTTTTCTGTTCTTTATTTTTAATTTCGCATTGAAATACTTCTGGTGTAACAATCTTAAGATAATTCTTTTCAGAGCCTCTTTGCTCTAAAATGTATATCTTTGCGAAATGAAAAATAAATTTCAGTCTGCTTGCTGAACCTTTTATTTTTTCTGTTCATTCTGAGTATCGTCTGTGATACTCAGTGTGCCGGTGTCTCCTTTTTGGTATCGGTTTCTGGTAAAGCCGGTCCTTTCCTTTTTGGTATTGGTTTTTTTGGTCAAAACCGGTCCATCTTCCTTTTTGGTATTGGTTTCTAGTAAAACTGGTCCTTTTTTTGGTATTGGTTTTTGGTAAAAACTGGTCCATCTTCCTTTTTTTATCGTTTTCTGGCAAAAACGATTTTCTGCTTTTCTGGCAAAAACAACTTAGTTGTGTTGTTGATCTTCTGTTTTTATTCTGAACAAAAATGACTGGAGTCACTGATGCGTCTGTGACACCTACTATTGGAACCACACCAACCACAAGTTTGAATCCACTTTTGGATGATACTATGTCTACCGTGACGCAACCTGTTGTTACCATTGCTGGTGCTTCTCATACTTCTCATGGAGAGAAACCAGAAAAATTCAATGGCCTAAATTTCAAGAGTTGGCAGCAGAAGATGTTGTTCTATCTCACTACACTTGGACTTGCAAGGATGCTCACTCAAGAGAAACAAGTAGTGCCTCCTGAAAACACTGAGCACAGGGTGTTGCTGGTTGTAGAGAGTTGGAAGCATAGTGATTTTCTATGCAAAAAATTATATTTTGAATTGCATAGATAATAGTCTGTATAGTGTTTATTCTATGTATGAAAGTGCAAAAACACTTTGGCTTGCATTAGAGAAAAAATATAAAACTGAAGATGCAGGCGCTAAGAAATTTATAGTAGGTAAATTTCTGGACTATAAGATGGTCGATTCCAAAACTGTTATTAAACAAGTTGAGGAATTACAAATCATTATATCCGAAATTTTAGAAGAAGATATGATGATAAGTGAGAATTTTCAAGTAGCCTGTGTGACTGAGAAACTTCCTGAATTTTGGAGGGAGTATAAGAGTTGTCTCAAACACAAGCGAAAGAAAATGTCAATGGAGGATCTGATTGTCCGACTCCGTATAGAGGAGGATAATAAGGGCTCCAAAAGAAAATATGTTGTGCAGTTTGGACAGGCCAAAGCTCATGTTGCTGAGGTCAAGAATCAGAAAATGAAGAAATCTGGTCAATCTTCCAAGAAAAATGCTGAATCTTCCAAGAAACCACAGACTGTGTACAAGTTCAATGGCAACTGTAACAACTGTGGAAAGTTTGGGCATCGTGCTGCTGAGTGTTGTTCCAAGAAGCAAATTCAGCCAAGGGCACATCTGGCTGAAACTGATGGTGATGAGGAAATGTTCTGCGCTGTGGTGTCAGAATGTAACTTTGTGAGGAATCCAGGGCAATGGTTTGTGGACATTGGAGCCACAAGACATGTTTGTCTTGACCGGCCGTGTTTTTCAACTTACAGTGCACACAGGGACAAACTGTGGATGGGGAATTCATCAACTTCTCCAATTGTTTGGATCGTGACAAGTTGTTTCAAGTTGAATTCGGAAAGAAGTCGACTCGATGATGTCTTTGTCAGATGTTCCCGAGATTCGTAGGAATCTCATTTCGTGACAAATTGAACAAGGCTGGTTTCATTTGAATTTTGGTTCTGATAAGGTCATTTTGACCAAGAATTGTGTGTTTCTCAGTAGGGGTTATTCCACCGAGGGTATGTTTAAGCTTTATGTAGCGGCAATTATGCCAAAGACTGTTGTGCCCGATGAGGCTAATAAAATTGCATCCTCTGCCACTTACTTGATTGAGACTTCTTGCTTATGGCACAATAGATTGGGACACGTAAATAATAAATCAATTCGACGGATGATGAACTTAGATTTATTACCTAATTTAAAATTTAATAAAAATGAAAAATGCCATATATGTGTCGAAGCTAAAATGACTAAGGCACCTTTTCCTTCTGTGGAAAGAAACACCGAACCGTTAGATTTAATTCATACAGACTTGTGTGATTTAAAATTTGTACAAACGAGAGGCGGTAAAAAATACTTTGTAACTTTTATCGATGATTGTACAAGATACTGTTATGTCTATTTGCTAAGTAGCAAAGATGAGACACTTGAGGCCTTTAAAAAATATAAGAATGAAGTCGAGAATCAACTTAGCAAACAAATCAAGATGGTTCGTAGAGATAGAGGTGGTGAATATGATGCACCGTTTAATGATTTATGTTCAGACTCTGGCATTATCCATCAAACGACTACACCTTATGCACCTCAATCAAACGGTATTGCTGAATGCAAAAATCGTACTCTTAAGGAGATAATGAATGCTATGTTGATAAGTTCGGGTTTACCTCAGAACTTGTGGGGGGAAGCGACACTTTCCGCCAATGTCATTCTTAATAGGGTTTTGTCTAAAAAGATGGATAAAACACCCTACGAGTTATGGAAAGGCTACAAGCCTAGCTACAAATACTTGAAAGTGTGGGGGTGTTTAGCAAAGGTCGAAGTGCCTAAACCTAAACAAATAAAAATCAGGCCTAAAACGATAAATTTTATATTTATCGGTTATGCAAATAATAGTAGTGCACATTGATTTCTAGTGCTTAAATCTGACAATCCGGATGTTCACGTGAATAAAATCATGGAATCAAGAAATGCTGTATTTTTTGAGGATGTATTTCCATGAAAAGAAAGGAGTCAAGAAAACATAAGCTGAAATAAGCGGGCACATGAACCAACAAGTGAAACTACTCTAGAAACTGAGGAACCAGAACCTCGTAGGAGTAAACGGGCAAGGACTTCAACGTCTTTCGGTCCTGATTTTTTCACCTATATGGTAGAAAATGAACCAAGTACATATGCTCAGGCTATGTCAAATCCGAAGCACCGTTCTGGAAAGAAGCAGTCAAAAGTGAAATCGATTCGATTATGCAAAATCATACTTGGGAATTAGTAAATATCCCACCGGGACATAAACCTCTCAGTTGTAAGTGGATTTTTAAGAAAAAATACAAGTCTGATGGATCGATCGATAAATATAAGGCCAGACTGGTAGCTAAAGGTTATCGTCAAAAAGAAGGCTTGACTTCTTCGATACATATTCACCGGTTACTCGGATCACGTCGATACGAGTTCTTATCACAATTGCTGCGGTAAATAATCTAGAAATACATCAAATGGATGTAAAGACTGCTTTCTTAAATGGTGAATTGGAAGAAGAAATCTATATGGAACAACCCGAGGGTTATGTGGTTCCAAGTCAAGAACACAAAGTGTGTCGACTCGTTAAGTCATTGTATGGGCTTAAGCAAGCGCCAAAACAATGGCACCAAAAATTTGATCAAACGATGTTATCTAATGGGTTTAAAATTAACGAGTGCGATAAATGTGTTTATGTCAATAACACTTCTAATTCCTTTGTGATAGTTTGTCTATATGTTGATGACATGTTAATCTTGGGAAGTACTCATGATATATCATGAATACTAAGAAGATGTTAACAGGAAACTTCGATTTGAAGGATATGGGAGTTGCAGATGTAATTTTGGGGATTAAAATCTCTAGAATGTCGGATGGACTTGCATTGTCACAATCTCATTATGTTGAGTCTGTTCTAAAAAGATTTAACGTCTTTAATGAAAGTCCGATAAAAACTCCCATTGACTTGACTATCCACTTAGTCAAAAATAAAGGAGAACCTGTGTCTCAGTTAAAATATTCACAAATCATAGGCTGTCTGATGTACATAACCAACTGTACTAGACCAGACTTAGCATGTGCTGTAAATAAACTGAGCAGATTTACAAGTAATCCAAGTGAGGATCATTGGAAAGCATTGAATAGAGTACTGAGGTACTTAAAATTCACAATGAATCTTGGATTACGGTACACGAGATATCCAGCAGTATTAGAAGGATACTGTGATGCAAATTGGATATCTGACTCGAAAGATTCGAAGTCCACAAGTGGATATGTATTTACTATTGGTGGTGCTGTTGTGTCATGGAAATCCAAAAAGCAAACCTGCATTGCTCGTTCCACTATGGAAGCAGAGTTCATTGCATTGGACAAGGCAGGAGAAGAAGCAGAATGGCTTCATAATTTCCTGACTAAGCTTATTGCTCCTATAAGCATACATAGCGATAGTCAGTCGGCTATAATCCGGGCACAAAATAGTATGTACAATGGTAAGTCTCGACATATTTGTCGTAGACATAATACCATTAAACAACTGATCTCTAATGGCGTGATTTCTGTCGATTTTGTTTAATCGTAGGACAATCTTGCGGATCCGCTAACAAAAGGTTTACCTAGAGATCAAATGTCAAAATTGACAGACGGAATGGGACTGAAGCCAATTATGACAGAAACTTTGTAATCGTAACCCCACCATGCTGACTGGAGATCCCAAGATCATGGTTCAAAGGGACAACTAAGTTATGAAGGTTCATTGAACACTTACCAATTCTATGAATAAAAGTGTTATATGTCAGGTGTGTAAGGATAAGTGAAAACTTTTAATGATTCCTATAGCTTGATTAAATTCAAGTAGGGTATGTCAGAATACTCTTGATAGGAGGTCACCTATGTAAGTGTGAAGTGGGGCCGCTTCTGTGAGAATTCAGTGGCTTGAAATCTTTAACGCACTTTCTGAAACCAGGGTGTTTCACGGCCAAAATGAGCACAACCATGAGAACCAATACGTGTTAAGGGAAATATTGTGTGAGTACTATTGTTTGGTTTTACATTAAAGGCCGAATGGTTCAAGACATAGTTCATTGATTAGCCGAGTAGATCCGATAGTATTTCACTAAGGCAGGTTCAAAGCCAGAAGCTACGTCTCCTGATGCAATATTTTCGGTCAGAATCTCTTCTGGGTCTGCATTTTGCATTAATTTCCATTTATGTGGGGGATTGTTGGAGATATATGAGGATAAAAGGAAAAATGTTTTATAACATTTTAAAATGATTTTTTGAATCATTTATTGTAACCACTTTGAGAGCCGATTTCGGTATAACTCTTATATAGATTATCAAGAGTTAGTGATGACTTTGGAAACTACATAAGACGTAGTTGAAAATAAGGTTTTGAATCATTCAATTCGGATGTCGGGTGAATGAGAAATTTAGGCTTAAAGTGGGTAGTTGAAAAGGTGTGAAAAGGAAGGTGAAAAGACAAACTTCTTAATTCCCACATTGGGAAATGTGCTAACATTTCTTCAATATTTAAGTGGTGGATGTTTTATTGTTGGTATAATCTCTTAGAAAGGGAGAGAACTCGGAGTGTTTTTAGTGGGCTGAGTGTTTACTAAAAACACCACACGCGCGCGCGCCGCTGCCGCCGCCGTCGGCCCGTTCCCGTGCCTATTGACCGTTGACTGTTGACCGTTGACCGTGGCTTTGGCTTTGGTGAATGGGCCTTCTGGGCCTGAGGCAGTATTCTATTTTTTGGACAAAGTTTATCTGAGAGTATGAGTCAGGTTCAGTTCGAGTTCGATTCAGCTCATATGGCTTTAAAACAAGAGCAGTTTCAACCTAATGGTTTAATGGCCATCAATTCACACACTTCAAGCCTGCTCCTTCCTCCTATATATAGGGTCATCTCTTGCAATGGGAATGGTACTAAAAGACAACACAAATCACTTAAACACTTTTAGTTGAAGAGATTCTGAAGCACCAAGAGTTCGTTGAGTTCAGAAGCTGAAGTACCTCAATTTTGAACAGGTAAATGGGTTATCCTGGGAGACAAGTGCTAAACCGTCGGTACTGCCGGAGCATAATTGTCTTAAGGACAGAGATTAGCTCGCCCCGGTTACATATCCCTTTTGCTTTGCTTTCTTTTTTACCTTTCTGTTTGTTGTCGGTTCAGAATATAATAAATTGTTCTTCATCTTTTCAGTTCTTTATTTTAAATTTCGCATTGAAATACTTCTGGTGTAACAATTTCTACCACAGTTCACTATCATTCCATTTATTGATTGAGTTTCTATAGCATCTTGAACTAGAGAAAAGTTTTTGCATGTCGCAGATCAAATGCTAAGCTCAACCATTAGACGCTTTTCATACGGGGAATACCTATTTACTTCAATATAACCGGAAACCAAACGGATTTTACGGTTCGATTTTTTTACAATAAAAAATATTATAAAACTGTAGTTTGTCATTTTTCAATCCAGTTTAATCAGTTAATCCGGTTTTTCAATTTCTATAATAATCATCATTGAACAATATAATTACTTTAAATATACATCATTGATATTCAACCATTTAAAATCATAATTAAAATCATTTATCAACCCCAAATGCTCAATCGTTAGCGTATTTACCTCATAGGGGTTCCTTATCGTACGTGTTGCTTGCCAAACCTCGCGATTCCAGCTTTCCTTCTAGTACGGTAAAACTCATGATGGAATATACATTTAATGAAATATGTCATTATACGGTCAGCATGAACCTCTTACAAGCGTAGAAGCGGAGCTCTGCAGTTGGCTCTAATGACCGACCTCGCTGATTTGAATGGATAACATTTATTTTGTGAAATGTTGATATGTCTAGTATGTTTACGTAAAATTATACCAAGTTCCTTTTTATTCCATATTCTACTATTTTGAATTCATTTTTACCCGATGTTGACCCATTTCTACTAATTTCTACATGATTTCTATCATTCCATTTATAAATTGAATTTCTATAGCAGCTAGGTCTAGAGAAAAGTTATTGGAATGTCACAGATCAAAAGCTAAGCTCAACCATAGACATTTTTCATAGTGGGAATACCAATTTACTTCATTATAACCGGAAACCAAACGGATTTTACTGTTCTATTTTTTCATAATATAAAACCTATTATAAACCTGTAGATTGCCATTTTTGAATCCGGTTTGACCAGTTTAATCAGTTAATCCGGTTTTTCAATTTCAATAATAATCATCCATGAACACTATAATTACTTTAAATAAACATCATTGATATTCGGTCACTTAAAATCGTAATTAAAATCATTTATCAACCCCAAATGTTCGATCGTTGGCGCTTTTCCTCGTAGAAGTCCTTAACGTACGTGTTGATTGCCAAACCTCCAGATTCTGGCTTACCTTACACTATGGTAAAACTCATGATGGATTATGCATTTAATGAAATAAGTCATTATACGGTCAGCATGCAAATCATACAAGCGTAGAAGATGAGCTCTACAGTTGGCTCTAATGACCGACCTCGCTGATTTGAATGGATAACATTTATCTTGTGAAATGTTGATATGTCTA
This sequence comes from Gentiana macrophylla, assembly GCA_026214975.1. Classification (NCBI taxonomy): domain Eukaryota; kingdom Viridiplantae; phylum Streptophyta; class Magnoliopsida; order Gentianales; family Gentianaceae; genus Gentiana; species Gentiana macrophylla. The sequence continues at coordinate 81,442,947 of CM047817.1, read as the reverse complement.
GTATGTTTACGTAAATTTATACCAAGTTCCTTTTTAATCCATATTCTACTATTTTGGACTCATTTCTACCCGATTTCGACCCATTTCTACTAATTTCTACCACTAAGTTCACTATCATTCCATTTATAGATTCAAATTATATAGCAGCTAGGTCCAGAGAAAAGTTATTTGAATGTCGCAGATCAAAGGCTAAGCTCAACCATCAGACGTTTTTCATACGGGGAATACCAATTTACTTCACTATAACCAGAAATCAGAGGGATTTTACGGTTCAATTTTTTTACAACAAAAAACCAATTATAAAACTGTAGTTTGTCATTTTTCAATCCGGTTTGATCCAGTTTAATAAGCTAATCCGGTTTTTCAATTTATATAATAATCAACCATGAACACTGTAATTACTTTAAATATACATCATTGATATTCAATCACTTAAAATCGTAATTAAAATCATTTATCAACCCCAAATACTCGATCGTTAGCGCATTTACCTGTCAGGGGTTCATTATCGTATGTGTTGCTTGCCAAACCTCCCGATTCCTGCTTTCCTTCCATTATGGTAAAACTCATGATGGAATATGCATTTAATGTAATAAGTAATTATACGGTCAGCATGAGCCTTATACAAGCATATTATCGGAGCTCTGCAGTTAGCTCTATTGACCGACCTCGCTGATTTGAATGGATAACATTTATTTTGTGAAATATTGATATGTCTAGTATGATTACGTAAAATTATACCAAGTTCCTTTTTTTTATCCATATTCTAATATTTTGGCCTCATTTCTACCCGATTTCGACCCATTACTACTCATTTCTACCTGACTTCTACCTCAGTTCACTATCATTCCATTTATAGATTGAATTTCTATAGCAGCTATGTCTAGAGAAAAGTTATTTGCATGTCGCAGATCAAAGGCTAAGCTCAACTATCTGACGTTTTTCATATGGGGAATACCAATTTACTTCATTATAACCCGAAACCAAATGGATTTTTCGGTTTGATTTTTTTACAATAAAAAACCTTTTATGAAACTGTTGTTTGACATTTTTCAATCCGGTTTGATCCTGTCTAATCAGTTAATCCGGTTTATCAATTTCTATAATAATCATCCTTGAGCACAATAATCAGTTTAAATATACATCATTCATATTCAATCGCTTAAAATCATAATTAAAATCATTTATGAACCCCAAATGCTGAATCGTTAGCGCATTTACCTCGTAGGGATTCCTTATCGTACGTGTTGCTTGCCAAACCTCCCGATTCCGGCTTTCCTTCCAGTAAGGTAAAACTCATGATGGAATATGCATTTAATGAAATAAGTTATTATACGGTCAGCATGAGCCTCATTCATGCGTAGAAGCAGAGCTCTGCAGTTGGCTCTAATGACCGACCTCGCTGGTTTAAATGGATAACATTTATTTAGTGAAATGATGATATGTCTAGTATGTTTACGAAAATTTATACCTAGTTCTTTTTAATCCATATTCTACTATTTTGGACACATTTCTACCCGATTTCGACCCATTTCTACTCATTTCCACATGATTTCTACCACAATCTATCATTCCATTTATAGATTGAATTTCTGTAGTATCTAGGTCTAGAGAAAAGTTATTTGAATGCCGGAGATCAAAGGCTTAGCTCAACCATAAGACGTTTTTCATACGGGGAATACCAATTTACTTGATTATAACCGGAAACCAAACGGATTTTACGGTTCGATTTTTTTACAATAAAAAACCTTTTATAAAACTGTAGTTTGTCATTTTTCAATCCGGTTTGATCAAGTTTAATAAGTTAATCCGGTTTTTCAATTTCTATAATAATCATCATTGTACACTATAATTACTTTAAATAAACATTATTGATATTGAATCACTTAAAATCGTAATTAAAATCATTTATCAACCCTAAATGCTGAATCGTTAACGCATTTACCTCGTAGGGGTTCCTGATCGTACGTTTTGCTTGCCAAACCTCCCGATTCCGGCTTTCCTTCCAGTATGGTAAAACTCATGATGGAATATACATTTAATGAAATAAGTCACTATACGGTCAGCATGAGCCTCATACAAGCATAGAAGCGGAGCTCTGCAGTTGGCTCTAATGACCGAACTCTCTAGTTTGAATGGATAACATTTATTTTGTGAAATGTTGATATGTCTAGTATGTTTACGTAAAATTATAACAAGTTCATTTTTAATCCATATTCTACTATTTTGGACTCATTTCTACCCGATTTTGACCCATTTCTACCTGATTTTTACCACTGTCTATCATTCCATTTATAGATTGAATTTCTATAGCAGCTAGGTCTAGAGAAAAGTTATTTGAATGTCGGAGATCAAAGGCTACGCTCAACCATAAGTCAATTTTCATACGTGGAATACTAATTTACTTCATTATAACCGGAAACCAAATGGATTTTACGGTTCCATTTTTTTTACAGTAAAAACCCTTTTATAAAACTGTAGTTTGACATTTTTCAATCCAGTTTGATCCAGTTTAATCAGTTAATCTTGTTTTTCAATTTCTATTATAATCATCCTTGAACACAATATTTACTTTAAATAAAAATCATTGATTTTCAATCACTTAAATTGTAATTAAAATCATTTATCAATCCCAAATACTTGATCGTTAGCGCAACACCTCGTAGAAGTTGAGTATCATACGTGTTGCTTGCCAAACCTCCCGATTATGGCATTGCTTCCAGTATGGTAAAACTCATGATGGAAATACGCATTTAATGAAATAAGTCATTATACGGTCAGTATGGGCCTTATACAAGCGTAGAAGAGGAGCTCTACAGTTGGCTCTAATGACCGAGCTCGCTGATTTGAATCGATAACGTTTATTTTGTGAAATGTTGATATGTCTAGTATGTTTACATATAATTATACCAAGTTCCTTATTAATCCATATTCTACTATATTGGACTCATATCTACCCGATTTTGACCCATTTCTACCTGATTTCTACCACAATTCACTATCATTCAATTTATTGTTTGAATTTCTATAGCATCTTGAACTAGAGAAAAGTTTTTGCATGTCGCAGATCAAAGGCTAAGCTCAACCATCAAACTTTTTTCATACGGGGAATACCTATTTACTTCATTATAACCGGAAACCCAACGGATTTTACGGTTCGATTTTTTTACAATAAAAAGATATTATAAAACGGTAGTTTGTCATTATTCAATCCGGTTTCATCTAGTTTAATCAGTTAATCCGGTTTTGCAATTTCTATAATAATCATCCATGAACACTATAATTACTTTAAATATACATCATTGATATTCAATCATTTAAATCGTAATTAAAATCATTTATCAACCCCAAATGCTCAATCGTTAGCGTATTTACCTCACAGGGGTTCCTTATCGGACGTGTTGCTTGCCAAACCACACGATTCCGGAATTCCTTCCAGTATGGTAAAACTCATGATGGAATATACATTTAATGAAATATATCATTATACGGTCAGCATGAGCCTCTTACAAGCGTAGAAGCGGATCTCTGCAGTTGGCTCTAATGACCGACCTCGCGGATTTTAATGGATAACATTTATTTTGTGAAATGTTGATATGTCTAGTATATTTACGTAAAATAATACCAAGTTCCTTTTTATTCCATATTCTACTATTTTGGATTCATTTCTACCTGATTTTGACCTATTACTACTAATTTCTACCTGATTTCTACCACAGTTCACTATCATTCCATTTATAGATTGAATTTCTATAGCAGCTAGGTCTAAGGAAAAGTTATTGGAATGTCGCACATCATAGGCTATGCTCAACCATAGACGTTTTTCATACGGGGAATACCAATTTACTTCATTATAACCGGAAACCAAACGGATTTTACTATTCTATTTTTTTATAATAAAAAACCTATTATAAAACTGTAGATTGCCATTTTTCAATCCGGTTTGATCCAGTTTAATCAGTTAATCCGGTTTTTCATTTTCAATAATAATCATCCATGAACACTATAATTACTTTAAATAAACATCATTGATATTCAATCACTTAAAATCATAATTAAAATCATTTATCAACCCCAAATGTTCGATCGTTAGCGCCTTTTCCTCGTAGAAGTTCCTTTCCGTACGTGTTGCTTGCCAATCCTCCCAATTCTGGATTTCCTTACTGTATGGTAAAACTCATGATGGAATATGCATTTAATGAAATAAGTCATTATACGGTCAGAATGAGAATCATACAAGCGTAGAAGAGGAGCTCTACAGTTGGCTCTAATGACCGACCTCGCTGATTTGAATGGATAACATTTATTTTGTGAAATGTTGATATGTGTAGTATGTTTACATAAATTTATACCAAGTTCCTTTTTAATCCATATTCTACTATTTTGGACTCAATTCTACCCGATTTCGACCCATTTCTACTATTTTCTACCTGATTTCTACCACTAAGTTCACTATCATTCCATTTATAGATTGAAATTCTATAGCAGCTAGGTCTAGAGAAAAGTTATTTGAATGTCGTAGATCAAAGGCTAAGCTCAACCATCAGACGTTTTTCATACGGGAATACCAATTTACTTCACTATAACCAGAAACCAAACGGATTTTACGGTTCAATTTTTTTACAACAAAAAACCTATTATAAAACTGTAGTTTGTAATTTTTCAATCCGGTTTTCAATTTCTATAATAATCATCCTTGAACACTATAATTACTTTAAATATACAACATTGATATTCAATCACTTAACATCGTAATTATAATCATTTATCAACCCCGAATGCTCAATCGTTAGTGCATTTACCTCGCCGGGTTTCCTTATCGGACGTGTTGCATAAACTCCCGATTCCGGCTTTCCTTCCAATATGGTGAAACTAATGATGGAATATGCATTTACGAGTCATTATATTGTCAGCATGAGCCTCATACAAACTTAGAAGCGGAGCTTTTCAGTTTGTTCTATTGACCGACCTCGCTGATTTGAATGGATAACATTTATTTTCTGAAATGGTGATATTTCTAGTATGTTTACGTAAATTTATACCAAGTTCTTTTTTAATCCATATTCTACTTTATTGACTCATTTCTACCCGATTTCAACCCATTACTACTTATTTCTACCCGATTTCTACCACAGTTCTCTATCATTCCATTTATAGATTAAATTTCTATAGCAGCTACGTCTAGAGAAAAGTTATTTCCATGTCTCAGATCAAAGGCTAAGCTCAACCATAAGACGTTTTTCATACGGGGAATACTATTTTACTTCATTATAACCGGAAACCAAACAGATTTTATGGATTTATTTTTTTACAATAAAAAACCTATTATAAAACTGTAGTTTGTCATTTTTCAATCCTGTTTGATCCAGTTTAATAAGCAAATCCGGTTTTTCAATTTCTATAATAATCATCCTTGAACACTGTAATTACTTTAAATATACATCATTGATATTCAATCACTTAAAATCGTAATTAAAATCTTTTATCAACCCCAAATGCTCGATTGTTAGCACATTTACCTCTCAAAGGTTCATTATCGTACGTGTTGCTTGCCAAACCTCCCGATTCCGGCTTTCCTTCCAGTATGGTAAAGCTCATGATGGAATATGCATTTAATGTAATAAGTAATTATACGGTCAGCATGGGCCTCATACAAGCGTATTAGCGGAGCTCTGCAGTTGGCTCTATTGATTGACCTCGCTGATTTGAATGGATAACATTTGTTTTGTAAAATGTTGATATGTCTAGTATGATTACGTAAAATTATACCATGTTCCTTTTTAATCCATATTCTACTATTTTGGACTCATTTCTACCCGATTTCGACCCATTACTACTCATTTCTACCTGACTTCTGCCTCAGTTCACTATCATTCTATTTATAAATTGAATTTCTATAGCAGCTATGTCTAGAGAAAAGTTATTTGTAGGTCGCAGATCAAAAGCTAAGCTCAACCATCTGACGTTTTTCATATGGGGAATACCAATTTACTTCATTATAACCTGAAACCAAATGGATTTTTCGGTTTGATTTTTTTTACAATAAAAAACCTTTTATGAAACTATTGTTTGACATTTTTTCAATCCGGTTTGATCCAGTCTAATCAGTTAATCCGGTTTATCAATTTCTATAATAATCATCCTTGAGCACTATAATAACTTTAAATATACATCATTGATATTCAATAACTTAAAATCATAATTAAAATCATTTATGAACCCCAAATGCTGAATCGTTAGCGCATTTACCTCATAGGGGTTCCTTATCGTACGTGTTGCTTGCCAAACCTCCCGATTCCGGCTTTCATTCCAGTATGGTAAAACTCATGATGGAATATGTATTTAATGAAATAAGTCATTATACGTTCAGGATGAGCTTCATACAAGCGTAGAAGCGGAGCTCTGCAGTTGGCTCTAATGACCGACCTTGCTGGTTTGAATGGATAACATTTATTTTGTGAAATGATGATATGTCTAGTATGTTTACGAAATATTATACGAAGTTCCTTTTTAATCCATATTCTACTATTTTTGACTCATTTCTTTCCGATTTCGACCCATTTCTACTTATTTCCACCTGATTTCTACCATTGTCTATCATTCCATTTATAGATTGAATTTCTATAGCAACTAGGTCTAGAGAAAGTTATTTGAATGTCGGAGATCATAGGCTAAGCTCAAGCATAAGATGCTTTTCATACGGGGAATACCAATTTACTTCATTATAACTGGAAACCCAACGGATTTTACGGTTCAATTTTTTTTACAATAAAAAACCTTTTATATAACTGAAGTTAGACATTTTTCAATCCGGTTTGATCCAGTTTAATCAATTAATCCGGTTTTTCAATTTCAATAATAATCATCATTGTAGACTATAATTACGTTAAATAAACATCATTGATATTGAATCACTTAAAATCGTAATTAAAATCATTTATCAACCTCAAATTCGCGATCGTTAGCGCATTTACATCGTAGGGGTTCCTTACCGTACGTGATGCTTGTGAAACCTCCCGATTCCGGTTTTCCTTTTAGTATGGTAAAACTCATGATGAAATATGCATTTAATGAAATAAGTCTTATACGGTCAGCATGATCCTCATACAAGCATAGAAGAGGAGCTCTACAGTTGGCTCTAATGACCGACCTCACTGATTTGAATGGATAACATTTATTTTGTGAAATGTTGATATGTCTAGTATGTTTATGTGAAATTTTACCAAGTTCTTTTAAAATCCATATTCTACTATTTTGGACTCATTTCTACCCGAGTTCGACCAATTTCAACTCATTTCTACCTGATTTCTACCACAGTTCACTATCATTCCAATTATAAATTGAATTTCTCTAGCAGCTTGGTCTAGAAAAAAGTTATTTGCATGTCGCAGATCAAAGGCTAAGCTCAACCATCAGACGTTTTTCATTCGGGGAATACCAATTTACTTTATTATAACCGGAAACCAAACAGATTTTGCGGTTCGATTTTTTTACAATAAAAAACCTATTATGAAACTGTAGTTTGTCATTTTTCAATCCGGTTTGATCCAGTTTAATAAGTTAATCCGTTTTTTCAATTTCTATAATAATCATCCTTGAGCACTATAATTACTTTAAATATACATCATTGATATTCAATCACTTAAAATCATAATTAAAATCATTTATCAACCCCAAATGCTCAATCGTTCACGCATTTACCTCGCCGGGTTCCTTGTTGTACGTGTTGCTTGCCAAACCTCCCAATTCCGGCTTTCCTTCCAGTATTGTAAAACTCATGATGGAGTATTCATTTAATGAAATAAGTCATTATACGTTAGCTTGAGCCTCATACAAGCATAGAAGCGGTGCTCTGTAGTTGGCTCTAATGACCGACCTCGCTGGTTTGAATGGATAACATTTATTTTGTGAAATGTTTATATGTCTAGTATGTTTACGTAAAATTATAGCAAGTTCCTTTTTAATCCATATTCTTCTATTTTGGACTCATTTCTATCCGATTTCGACCCATTTCTACTCATTTCTGCCTGATTTCTACCCCAGTTTATCATTCAATTTATAGATTGAATTTCTATAGCAGCTAGGTCTAGATAAAAGTTATTTGAATGTCGGAGATCAAAGGCTAAGCTCAACCATAAGACATTTTTCGTGCAGGGAATACCAATTTACTTAATTATGACCGGAAACCAAACAGATTTTACGGTTTGATTTTTTTACAATAAAAAACATATTATAAAACTGTAGTTTGTCATTTTTAAATCCGGTTTGATCCAGTTTAATCAGTTAATCTGGTTTTTCAATTTCTATAATAATCATTCTTGAACACTATAATTACTTTAAATAAACATCATTGATATTCAATCTCTTAAAATCGTAATTAAAATCAGTTATCAACCCAAAATGCCCGATCGTTAGCGCATTTACCTCGTAGGTGTTCCATACCGTACGTGTTGCTTGCAAAACCTCCCGATTCCGGCTTTCATTTTAGTTTGATAAAACTAATGATGGAATATGAATTTAATGAATTAAGTCATTATACAGTCAGTATGAGCCTCATACAAGCATAGAAGAGGAGCTCTACATTTGGCCCTTATGACCGACCTCGTTGATTTGAATGGATAAGATTTATTTTCTGCAATGTTGATATGTTTAGTATGTTTACGTAAAATTATACTAAGTTTGTTTTTAATCCGTATTCTACTATTTTGGACTCATTTCTACCCGATTTCGACCCATTTGTACTCATTTCTACCTGATTTCAACCACAGTTCACTATCATTCCATTTATATATTGAATTTTTATAGCAGGTTGGGCTAGAGAAAAGTTATTTGCATGTCGTAGATCAAATGCTAAGCTCTACCATCATACATTTTTCATTCGGGAAATTTTAATTTACTTCATTATAACTGGAAACCAAACAGATGTTATGGTTCGATTTTTTTACAATAAAAAACCTATTATAAAACTGTAGTTTGTCATTTTTCAATCCGGTTTGATCCAGTTTAATCAGTTAATCCGGTTTTTCAATTTCTTTAATAACCATCCTTGAACACTATAATTACTTTAAATATACATCATTGATATTTAATCGCTTAAAATCGTAATTAAAATCATTTATCCACCCCAAATGCTCGATCGTTAGTGCATTTACCTCGTAGAAGTTCCTTACAGTCTTGTTGCTTGCCAAACTCCCGATTCTGGCTTTCCTTCCAGTATGGTAAAACTCATGATAGAATATGCATTTCATGAAATAAGCCATTATACAGTCAGCATGAACCTCATACAAGCGTAGAAGCAGAGCTCTACAGTTGGCTCTAATGACCGACCGCGCAGATTTGATTGGATAACACTTATTTTGTGAAATGTTGATATGTCTAGTATGATTACGTAAAATTATACCAAGTTCCTTTTTAATCCATATTCTACTATTTTGGACTCATTTCTACCCGATTTTGACCCATTTCTACTCATTTCTATTGATTTCTTCCACAGTTCACTATCATTCCATTAATAGATTGAATTTCTATAGCAGCTAGGTCTAGAGAAACGTTATTTGCATGTCGCAGATCCAAGGCTAAGCTCAACCATCAGATGTTTTTCATATGCGGAATACCAATTTACTTCATTATAACCGTAAACGGATTTTACGGTTCAATTTTTTTACAACAAAAAACCTATTATAAAACTGTACTTTGCCATTTTTCAATCTGGTTTGATGTAGTTTAATCAGTTAATCCGGTTTTTCAATTTTTATAATAATCATCCTTGAACACTATAATTACTTTAAATATACATCATTGATATTCAATCCCTTAAAATCGTAATTAAAATCATTTATCTACACCAAATTCTCGATCGTTAGCGCATTTACCTCGCAGGGGTTCCTTATTGTACGTGTTGCTTACCAAACCTCCCGATTCCGGCTTTCCTTCCAGAATGGTAAAACTCATGATGGAATATGCATTTAATGAAATAAGTCATTATACGATCAACATGAGCCTCATACAAGCATAGAAGCGGAGTTCTGCAGTTTGCTTTGATTACCGACCTCGCTGATTTGAATGGATAACATTTATTTTGTGAAATGTTGATATGTCTAGTATGAATACGTAAAATTCTATCAAGTTCCTTTTAAATCAATATTATATTATTTTGGACTCAGTTGTACTCATTTCTACCTGATTTCAATCACAGTTCACTATCATTCCATTTATAGATTGAATTTTTATAGCAGGTTGGGCTAGAGAAAAGTTATTTGCATGTCGCAGATCAAAGGCTAAGCTCTACCATCATACATTTTTCATTCGGGAAATTTTAATTTACTTCATTATAACCGGAAACCAAACAGATTTTATGGTTCGATTTGTTTACAATAAAAACCTATTATAAAACTGTAGTTTGTCATTTTTCAATCCGGTTTGATCCAGTTTAATCAGTTAATCCGGTTTTTCAATTTCTTTAATAACCATCCTTGAACACTATAATTACTTTAAATATACATCATTGATATTCATTCGCTTAAAATTGTAATTAAAATCATTTATCCACCCTAAATGCTCGATCGTTAGTGCATTTACCTTGTAGAAGTTCCTTACGGTCTTGTTGCTTGCCAAACTCCCGATTCTGGCTTTCCTTCCAGTATGGTAAAACTCATGATAGAATATGCATTTCATGAAATAAGCCATTATACAGTCAGCATGAACCTCATACAAGCATAGAAGCAGAGCTCTACAGTTGGCTCTAATGACCGACCGCGCAGATTTGATTGGATAACACTTATTTTGTGAAATGTTGATATGTCTAGTATGATTGCGTAAAATTATACCAAGTTCCTTTTTAATCCATATTCTACTATTTTGGACTCATTTCTACCCGACTTTGACCCATTTCTACTCATTTCTATTGATTTCTTCCACAGTTCACTATCTTTCCATTAATAGATTGAATTTCTATAGCAGCTAGGTCTAGAGAAACGTTATTTGCATGTCGCAGATCCAAGGCTAAGCTCAACCATCAGACGTTTTTCATATGCGGAATACCAATTTACTTCATTATAACTGAAAACCAAACGGATTTTACGGTTCGATTTTTTTACAATAAAAAACCTATTATAAAATTGTAGTTTGTCATTTTTCAATTCGGTTTGATCCAGTTTAATCAGTTAATCCATTTTTTCAATTTCTGTAGTAATCATCCTAAACACTATAATTACTTTAAATATACATCATTGATATTCAATCACTTAAAATCATACTTAAAATCATTTATCAACCCCGAATGCTCGATCATTAGCACATTTACCTCACAGGGGTTCCTTATCGTACGTGTTTCTTGCCAAACCTCCCGATTCTGGCTTTCCTTCCAGTATGGTAAAACTCATGATGGAATATGCATTTAATGACATAATTCATTATACGGTCAGCATGAGCTTCATACAAGCATAGAAGCGGAGCTCTGTAGTTGGCTCCAATGACCGACCTCGCTGATTTGAATGGAGAACATTTATTTTGTGAAATGTTGATATGTCTAGTATGATTATACCAAGTTCCTTTTTATACCATATTCTACTATTTCGGACTCATTTCTAATCATTTCTCCCAATTTCTAATCATTTCTACCTGATTTCTACCACAGTTCACTATCATTCCATTTACAGATTGAATTTCTGTAGCAGCTAGGTCTAGAGAAAAATTATTTGAATGTCACAGATCAAAGGCTAACCTCAACCATAAGACGTTTTCCATACGGGGAATACTGATTTACTTGTTTATAACCGGAAACCATACGGATTTTACGGTTTGATTTTTTTACAATCCTGTTTGATCAAATTTAATAAGGTAATCCGGTTTTTCAATTTCTATAATAATCATCCTTGAACACTATAATTACATTAAATAAACATCATTGAAATCCAATCACTTAAAATTGTAATTAAAATCATTTATCAACCTTAAATGCTCGATCGTTAGCGCATTTACCTCATAAGGGTTCCTTACCGTACGTGTTGCTTCCCAAACCTCCCGATTCCGGCTTTCCTTCCAGTATGGTAATACTCATGATGGAATATACACTTAATGAAATAAGTCATTATACGGTTAGCATGAGCCTCATACAAGCATAGAAGAGAAGATCTACAGTTGGCTCTAATGTCCGACCTTGCTGATTTGAATGGATAACATTTATTTTGTGAAATGTTGACATGTCTAGTATGTTTACGTAAACTTATACCAAGTCCCTTTTTAATCCGTATTCTACTATTTTGGACCCATTTCTACCCGATTTTTACCCATTTCTACTAATTTCTACCTGATTTCTACCACAGTTCACTATCATTCCATTTATAGATTGAATTTCTATAGCAGCTAGGTTTAGAGAAAAGTTATTTGCATATCGCAGATCAATGGCTAAGCTCAACAATCAGACTTTTTTCATACGGGGAATACAATTTTAATTCATTATAACCGTAAACGGATTTTACGGTTCAATTTTTTTACAACAAAAAACCTATTATAAAACTGTACTTTGCCATTTTTCAATCTGGTTTGATGTAGTTTAATCAGTTAATCCGGTTTTTCAATTTCTATAATAATCATCCTTGAACACTATAATTACTTTAAATATACATCATTGATATTCAATCCCTTAAAATCGTAACTAAAATCATTTATCTACCCCAAATTCTCGATCGTTAGCGCATTTACCTCGCAGGGGTTCCTTATTGTACATGTTGCTTACCAAACCTCCCTATTCCGGCTTTCCTTCTAGAATGGTAAAACTCATGATGGAATATGCATTTAATGAAATAAGTCATTATACGATCAACATGAGCCACATACAAGCATAGAAGCGGAGTTCTACAGTTTGCTTTGATTACCGACCCCGCTGATTTGAATGGATAACATTTATTTTGTGAAATATTGATATGTCTAGTATGAATACGTAAAATTCTATCAAGTTCCTTTTAAATCAATATTATATTATTTTGGACTCAGTTGTACTCATTTCTACCTGATTTCAATCACAGTTCACTATCATTCCATTTATAGATTGAATTTTTATAGCAGGTTGGGCTAGAGAAAAGTTATTTGCATGTTGCAGATCAAAGGCTAAGCTCTACCATCATACATTTTTCATTCGGGAAATTTTAATTTACTTCATTATAACCGGAAACCAAACAGATGTTATGGTTCGATTTGTTTACAATAAAAAACCTATTATAAAACTGTAGTTTGTCATTTTTCAATCCGGTTTGATCCACTTTAATCAGTTAATCCGGTTTTTCAATTTCTTTAATAACCATCCTTGAACACTATAATTACTTTAAATATACATCATTGATATTCAATCGCTTAAAATCATAATTAAAATCATTTATCCACCCCAATTCTCGATCGTTAGTGCATTTACCTCGTAGAAGTTCCTTACCGTCTTGTTGCTTGCCAAACTCCCGATTCTGGCTTTCCTTCCAGTATGGTAAAACTCATGATAGAATATGCATTTCATGAAATAAGCCATTATACAGTCAGCATGAACCTCATACAAGCGTAGAAGCAGAGCTCTACAGTTGGCTCTAATGACCGACCGTGCAGATTTGATTGGATAACACTTATTTTGTGAAATGTTGATATGTCTAGTATGATTACGTAAAATTAAACCAAGTTCCTTTTTAATCCATATTCTACTATTTGGGACTCATTTCTACCCGATTTTGACCCATTTCTACTCATTTCTATTGATTTCTTCCACAGTTCACTATCATTCTATTAATAGATTGAATTTCTATAGCAGCTAGGTCTAGAGAAACGTTATTTGCATGTCGCAGATCCAAGGCTAAGCTCAACCATAAGACTTTTTCATATGTGGCATACCAATTTACTTCATTATAACTGAAAACCAAACGGATTTTACGGTTCGATTTTTTTACAATAAAAAACCTATTATAAAATTGTAGTTTGTCATTTTTCGTTTCGGTTTGATCCAGTTTAATAAGTTAATCCGTTTTTTCAATTTCTGTAGTAATCATCCTAAACACTATAATTACTTTAAATATACATCATTGATATTCAATCACTTAAAATCATACTTAAAATCATTTATCAACACCGAATGCTCGATCATTAGCACATTTACCTCACAGGGGTTCCTTATCATACGTGTTTCTTGCCAAACCTCCCGATTCTGGATTTCCTTCCAGTATGGTAAAACTCATGATGGAATATGCATTTAATGACATAATTCATTATACGGTCAGCATGAGCCTCATACAAGCATAGAAGCGGAGCTCTGTAGTTGGCTCCAAAGACCGACCTCGCTGATTTGAATGGAAAACATTTATTTTGTGAAATGTTGATATGTCTAGTATGATTATACAAAATTCCTTTTTATACCATATTCTACTATTTCGGACTCATTTCTACCCGATTTCGACCCATTTCTAATCATTTCTACCTGATTTCTACCACAGTTCACCATCATTCCAATTACAGCTTGAATTTCTGTAGCAGCTAGGTCTAGAGAAAAATTATTTGAATCTCACAGATCAAAGGCTAAGCTCAACCATAAGACGTTTTCCATACGGGGAATATTGATTTACTTGATTAAAACCGGAAACCATACGGATTTTACGGTTTGATTTTTTTACAATCCTGTTTGATCAAATTTAATCAGGTAATCTGGTTTTTCATTTTCTATAATAATCATCCTTGAACACTATAATTACTTTAAATAAACATCATTGAAATCCAATCACTTAAAATTGTAATTAAAATCATTTATCAACCTTAAATGCTCGATCGTTAGCGCATTTACCTCATAAGGGTTCCTTACCGTACGTGTTGCTTCCCAAACCTCCCGATTCCGGCTTTCCTTCCAGTATGGTAATACTCATGATGGAATATACACTTAATGAAATAAGTCATTATACGGTCAGCATGAGCCTCATACAAGCATAGAAGAGAAGCTCTACAGTTGGATCTAATGTCCGACCTTGCTGATTTGAATGGATAACATTTATTTTGTGAAATGTTGATATGTCTAGTATGTTTACGTAAAATTATACCAAGTCCCTTTTTAATCCGTATTCTACTATTTTGGACCTATTTCTACCCGATTTTTACCCATTTCTACTAATTTCTACCTGATTTTTACCACAGTTCACTATCATTCCATTTATAGATTGAATTTCTATAGCAGCTAGGTTTAGAGAAAAGTTATTTGCATATCGCAGATCAATGGCTAAGCTCAACAATTAGACTTTTTTCATACGGGGAATACAAATTTAATTCATTATAACCGGAAACGGATTTTACGGTTCAATTTTTTTACAACAAAAAACCTATTATAAAACTGTACTTTGCCATTTTTCAATCTGGTTTGATGTAGTTTAATCAGTTAATCCGGTTTTTCAATTTCTATAATAATCATCCTTGAACACTATAATTACTTTAAATATACATCATTGATATTCAATCCCTTAAAATCGTAATTAAAATCATTTATTTACCCCAAATTCTCGATCGTTAGCGCATTTACCTCACAGGGGTTCCTTATTGTACGTGTTGCTTACCAAACCTCCCGATTCCGGCTTTCCTTCTAGAATGGTAAAACTCATGATGGAATATGCATTTAATGAAATAAGTCATTATACGATCAACATGAGCCTCATTTGTGCATAGAAGCGGAGTTCTGCAGTTTGCTTTGATTACCGACCTCGCTGATTTGAATGGATAACATTTATTTTGTGAAATGTTGATATGTCTAGTATGAATACGTAAAATTATACCAAGTTCCTTTTAAATCAATATTATATTATTTTGGACTCATTTCTACATGATTTTGACCCATTTCTACTCATTTCTACCTGATTTCTACCACAATTCACTATCTTTCCATTTATATATTGAATTTCTATAGCAGCTAGGTCTAGAGAAAAGTTATTTGCATGTCGCACATCAAAGGCTACGCTCAACCTTCAGACATTTTTCATACAGGGAATACCAATTTACTTCATTATAACCGGAAACCAAATGGATTTTATGGTTCGATTTTTTTACAATAAAAAACTATTATAAAACTATAGTTTGTCATTATTCAATCCGGTTTGATCTAGTTTAATTAGTTAATATGGTTTTTCAATTTCAATAATAATCATCATTGAACACTATAATTACATTAAATAAACTGTTAGGTGTAATGTCCGAAAGACAATTTCGTAATTGTTTTATTTAATAAATGAAATGATATTATTATTCATATTTATTATTCTCATATTCACCGATGTGACAATAGTATTTACACTACAGAAAACCCTAAAGTATATCGTTTATGTAATCACTTAACTCGATGTATGGGATATACGCATACGGGAGGATTGAGTTAGTGAAGATGTACTTAAAATACAATTAGCCCGTAGTGAAGTTAATCAAGAGTATCGGGTCTCTCTTTTTAGCGTGCTATTAATGCGCCTGAACACAATAATAGTGTGATTGTCTTATCCGGACTTTCGGTTAAGAGAACCTAGTGGGGCTTTTATATATGATAGATATATCATATATGGCTGGACCGATTTGATTAGAGTTCACGATATAATTCCGTAATCGAGAAGTCTTATCGAATCAATCGATGATCATATTTATGGATATATCTTAATCTTGAGGTGATCACAGTCAACGGCTTGAATCAGTATGAGGTTTGACTTGACGGTTAAGAATTACACTGAGTCTGTGATCTGAATTACCCCATCTTGGCATTGTACTAGATTGAGTGAGTAGTCTGTGTTATCACAGATCTGAATCCATTCCTTCCATTTATGGAAGTAGATGACGCAGTTCCTTTATTTGTTAATCCTAGAAACTGATCGATCGTACGAGTTCATATTACACTGATTAGCTACCAGTGAGTTGTGTGAATTAATTGATCACTAGGAGGTTAATGGTAAATAAGGATAAGAGGTTGTAAAAAGGGTTAACGGTAACTTCCCGATTTAGAATGAACAGTCTATGGAGGATTAATCCATATGTAATGATTATATGAATGGACGCTTATTATCATTCTTGTGAGGAGATAAATATAATCTCATAATCGGAGGAGTGCAGTCACGGGATTATGGTGGCATATTCCTGTGATTGATAAGATAATTATTTATTTGATTTATCGGAGCCGCTGATTATTAGTCCATGGTCCCCGACGTGCCTCCAATATAGCATAGCTATTCTCGGACGTCGAATCCTAATAATAATAATTTAGTTCTTATTAGAATTTAATTAAAACGATATGTGAATTAATTGTTTAGTGGACTATTAAATTAGTTGGGCTAAATAATTAAATATGTGAAAAAGGCATTTTTCATAATCTTGGCCCAATTAGTGTGTTATGGCCGAAAATAATATTGACTAGTTCAATAAGGAATTTTCGGCCAAGGCTTGTCCTAGTGAACAAGAAATTGTTTTCTTGTGGATTAATAAGACATGTGCACAAAATATTTATTGGATAAATATTTTATGGTAAAAAATAAAGATAAAGATTATTCTAGATTTGTTCTAGGATATTCTAGGATTATCTTTTATTTATTGGATTTATTTATTTGTAAAATAAAATCCTTGGAGGACAAGGAAAGCTCTCCTATATAAAGAGGCTTTTCCCAACTCATACACACAACTCAAATTTCGACTTTCATCTCTTAGAGAGAGAAAGAAAATTTTCGGCCAAGGGGTGAGAGAGGAAAATCTTGGAGGTTTTCCGGGTAGCATATCGGGAGGATTCGAGACGAGGATTTCCTTCCACCGGGAGTTGCTCGGATCACACGTGCGGAAGATCGTGGTGCTCTTCACACCATCTTTTGTTCTTCCTATTGCGGTTCTTCTACTTGGATTTTGAGATACAAGAGGTATGTTCTACAACCCCCTTGTAGAGTAGATCTAGTCATTTTATTATGTGTAAATTATAGATCTAGATCCTTAAATCGCTTCCGTTGCGGATGATATTACTAACATAAACATCATTGATATTCAATTACTTAAAATCGTAATTAAAATCATTTATCAACCCCAAATGCTGGATCGTTAGCGCATGTACCTCACAGGGGTTCCTTACCGTACGTGTTGCTTGCCAAACCTCCCGATTCTGACTATCCTTCCATATGGTAAAACTCAAGATGGAATATGCATTTAACGA
Organism: Gentiana macrophylla; assembly: GCA_026214975.1. Lineage (NCBI taxonomy): Eukaryota > Viridiplantae > Streptophyta > Magnoliopsida > Gentianales > Gentianaceae > Gentiana > Gentiana macrophylla. The sequence goes on along the minus strand of CM047817.1, from coordinate 81,424,775 downwards.
AATAAGCCATTATACAGTCAGCATGAGCCTCATACAAGCGTAAAAGCGGAGCTCTGCAGTTGGCTCTAATGACCGACCTCGCTGATTTGAATGGATAACATTTATTTTGTGAAATGTTGATATGTCTAGTATGTTTACGTATAATTATACCAAGTTCCTTTTATTTTATCCATATTCTACTATTTTGGACTCATTTCTACCCGATTTTGACCTATTTCTACTCATTTCTACCTGATTTCTGCCACAGTTCACTATCATTCTATTTATAGATTGAATTTCTATATCAGCTAGTGTTAGGAAAATTTTTGTTTTGATGATGGCCATACCAGCTGTTATAGCAAGACTGAAATAAGTTAGAAATCTCTGTATAAGTCTTTACTTAGAGTCTGACATGTTGTATAAGTTTAGTCTGACAAGTTGTAAAACAGAAAATTGGCAAAGTAGAGATAGCCAAGTACCAGCAGAGATGCATGAAGACAAATGGACTGACTTATAGCTAGGGAAGTCTGTGATGACCTTGTATAAGTCTATGTTATATTACAAGTGATGAAACTCATTGTTTAAATATGGCGTACTCTGATCTCACACAAACCAAGGATCAGTGAAGTACAAGCCTACTTGAAAGATGAAAGAAAGAAATGAAGCAGTAAACCGGCAAAGTAAATCCTATACCGGCTGAGTAAGAAACAGCAGTGAAGCAAGATCTCAATAGTTAAGTAAGCATATTCACTTTACTGATCAAGCAACGGACAAGCAAAGGAACAACAGAGTAAGGCCTACTTCAATACTTATTCTTCACGTTCTTTGGTTCGATTTATGTTTGGATTACTTCAGTTTGACTTAAGTTTGGATTACTTCGTATGGATTGTCTGTGTTTGATTGTGTTTGGCTGAAGTTTGGATTCGTATGGATGAAGTTTGGATTCGTATAGATGAAGTTTGGATTCTATATAGATAAAGTATGGATTCGTATGGATTGTCTATGTTTGATTGTGTTTTGTTTATGTTTGTGTTTGTGTTTCTGTTTGGTGCGGGTTGGCATGCATAAGGAATGCATTAGTGTTGCAACTGATTGACCAAACATTGCCAAAATTGATGTGAATGTGGAATTCAGACGACGGCCTAGTGTCGTTATGAGGTTCATCAGTTTTGAGACTTTGTTTCTCACAACGACACCATACGTAACGTCCGTAGTCAAATTTGACGTCATATTTGATGACGTTTTGTGATCCAGTGGCTCATCCTTGTGGAACGCTCTATTCCCTTATACGTCAGTGAAGTTGACGTCAAAAAGATAGTGTAACGTCAGTCCTACTTCAAAACATCAACCTATTTGACGTTTAAGTGCCTCCCAAACGTCAACATTATCGACGTTATCAGGAACAGAAGGTTTTAGCTTATGTATCTTTATACGTCAGCCGTCTTGACGTTTAAGGTGCCAAACAACGTTGAAGTTGTAGACGTTACGACTTCTAGGAACAAGTAGCCACTGTGTGTACGAACATCATCTCTTTGGACGTTATGAGTGACACTAAACATCACCACTTTGGACGTTTTTCCAAACGTCCTGTTACCTGACGTTGTTTAAAGAAAATAACGTCGGCTTGGTAGACGTTTTATGTCTCAGAACTGCAATTTCAATCGGACAAAATAAACAATAGACAAACCAAAAAAGTACAACTTTACAAAACATTCCATCAAAGTCAATAATGATAGTTCATCAAAATACACGACCAAGGACTTGTCATCGACAAGCCATCAAGCAAAATAAACAACCAAGGACATGTCATCGACAATCCATCAAGCAAAATACACAACCAAGGACTTTTCATCAACAATCCATCAAGTAAAATATACAATCCATCAAGGCAAAATATACAAACAAGGCCATAATGTCACTAATCTAAGTCCATCTGATTCGGCAGGTAATGACTCTTGTCCTTGACAACCCATGAAGTGAGTCTATGAGAAAATTTCTCAACCCATTCACGTGCTTATTGTGTAGTAAACAAATACCAAATCCTAGGCACCATAGGCATTGGACAAGTATCTCTCATAGTCGATGAATGAAATGATTCCCATCGCACATACCCATCCATTTATGATTAGGGGGCAAATGGAAGGTTTTCTGAAACTTGGGAGAAAATCCATTTGTTTTAGACAGTATGGTTAATGAAACACCATACACATTGCACACTGCCCAACCAGCGTAGCTTTCAAAGTACTTATCCAATCCGCACGATCCTACTTCATGATCAACTGACGAAATGCATGAATCATAAACAACTGCATGCCCCCTAAATAATGATAAGTAATGTTCCTTGTTTGCAATCAATTCTTCTTTCAACGCTTTTCTCACCGTAGCCTATTTTTCATCATAAAGACCTAATGCTTTTGCTATGACTCTATAACCACAATTTCCATCAGCAGTAACATCATCAATTGAGGATATGTGATCATGAACTTGTTCTTGGATTTGTACAATATACCATTGTAAGTATTTTACTTCTTTCTTGGAATAAGAGCGTGTGTATGGAGCTCGGACTCTGGTTGTTATTTGCTTAGAAGAAACACCTTTAGATAAATGTGGAGTTGGGCCTTCGGAAGCATTTATTTGGGTAACATTCGCTAATTCTTCTTCAACTCTCTCAAACATACACTTTTGCTGCTTAGTATAATGTTCTTCAAGAATCTTCCGCTTGTTCCCGGATCCCTTAGGCCGACCACGACCAGTTGACTTGATTTTTGGCTCTTCCAACACTGCTTTTGCCGGTTGACATATGTCACGAATCTTCACTATCAACCTTTGCCTATCCCACACGTCGACTGTTTTAAGTTTATCTTCCAATACATGCAAGACCGGAACATAGTATAACTCCAATTCATTTGGAGGTGGGCCTGTGATATCGAGTGTTTTCCAATGAACAACTATTAAGGAAAGGGGAATAAATCCTTGCTTCTTCTTAAACCGTGAAATCTCGTGCCTACACGGCGAACCGTGCGTCTTTCAAATAGAACATCCATAATCCTTCTTCGATTCACCACCATCATCTTTCTTTCCCAACTCTTTAAACAAAAGCTCCAATGCATGGATGGTTATATGATGCAAAATCTCTTTCAACAATGGTTCTTCCTTGAATTTATTCGGAACCATGAATAGATAAGTCTCAAATCTTTTTTTAATGTTGTGTATCTCTTGGTCTACCATGCGAACGCCGGCTTCCCAATCCATCTCCATGTCACCCATCCCGTTTGTTAGCCAATTTTTAAAAATGGAATGCATTCCCTCTGATTAAGTTTGTAGAATTACAAACAAACAAAAGAAAATGCGAATTATTATTGATCAAGTAAAAGTTACAAGTTAAGTTACACTAGAGCTGATCATGGGGTATTTATAGCTTCATACACCTCATGAATCAGTTAGAAGTAAGATACAAACGGTTATAACAGATTACAATAGAATAACCGTTTTCTACATTACACCATATTAAACTAATCAGCAGGTGCTGAGTTTTTATACTGTCAGCAGGCTACTGGTGTTCATGCTGTCAGCAGGCTACTGGTATCTTCAATTGATCGGAAAAATGCACTCAGCATTCCCATCAACTTTTATACTGTAACACCCCCCTCAAGCTGAGAGTGGTACATAAACAGCTCGCACTCAGCATTCCCATCAGCTACTTGAATTCTGAAAAATCTTTGAAATTCCCAATTTGTCTAGTAGATTGGAGAAAATGGGTGCATCCAAGGCCTTGGTGAGGATGTCAACTATTTGTTCTTTTGTATTGACTGTAAGAATTTTGATAAGTCCTGATTTGACTTGGTCTCTCACAACATGGCAGTCAATTTCAATGTGTGTTGTTCTTTCATGAAAGACAGGATTATGAGCAATGTGCATGGCACTGGCATTGTCACAAAACAACAAAGCAGGTAACTGAACTGGAACCTGTAAATCCTGTAGTATGTAGATCAGCCACTGGATTTCAAAAACTGCATTTGCCATTGCCCTGTACTCAGCCTCTGATGAGCTTCTTGCAATTGTTGTTAGTTTCTTTACCTTCCAGGAGATTGGAGCATCTCTTAGGAACATCATATAACCTGATACTGATCTTCTTGTTTCAGGACAACCAGTCCAATCACTATATGTAAAACCCTTAAGTGCAAGAGTATTGTCTACTGGGAAAAATATTTTTTGACCAGGATTAGTCTTCAAATACCTCAGCAGTCTATAAGCTGCCTTCATATGATTTTCAGTAGGAGTGTCCAGAAAATGACTTAGTTGTTGTACTGCAAAGGCAATGTCTGGTCTGGTAAAAGTGAGGTAAATCAATTTACCTACAAGGGATCTGTATGCTGTGTTATCTTCTAAAAGTGGTAAATCATCATGTTGTAAAGTTTGCTTAGACTCCATAGGTGTCTTAGCAGGTTTGCTCCCAAAAATTCATATTCTTCTAGGAGGTTAAGTGTGTATTTTTCTTTGTGAAATGGATATACCTTTTGGACATCTAGCAGCCTCAATCCCTAGGAAACATCTTAATTTTCCAAGATCTTTGATGGTGAACTGCTGATGTAAAGCATCCTTAACTTGATAAATCAACATTTCACTAGGACTAGCAACTATGATGTCATCAACATATACCAATAAGGCAATAAATGACTGTCCTGGCCCTTTTTGTGAATAGACTGTGGTCATGTTTGGATTGAATGAATTCTTGAGCCTCCAATGATTAAATCAACTTGCAATTCCATTGTCTGCTGGCTTGTTTGAGGCCATGTAATGATTTGGTAAGTTTGGTTTAGTTGCTGCACAACCTAGGGGTAACTGCATGTATACTTCTTCATGTAGATCTCTATGTAGAAAGGCAGTGTTGACATCCATTTGATGTAGATGCCAATTATTTGTTGTCACCTTTGCAAAGTAAGGTTCGTCTGATGAGTGATTTTGACAACAGGGGAAAAGGTTTCTTGATAATCAATCCCATATGTCTGAGTGTAGCCTTTTGCTACTAGTCTAGCTTTGTATCTCTCTACTGTTCCATCAGGATTTTTTTTGATTCTGTACACCCATTTACACTCAATGGGTTTCTTGCCTGGGGGAAGATCAACTATCTCCCATGTGTGAGTCTTTTGCAATGCTTGATAGCTTGATTGTAGGTCTTAGGCTCTTTAACAACATCAATGGCATTAATGAATCTATCATAGTCTGCTGAGAGGTTATCCATACTCATGACCGCACTCAGCAGATGTGGAGTCTGCTAAACATTATGGGCACCCCCTTGATAGAAGGTTGGTGATTTCCTTGTTCTTGTGGACCTTCTTAGTTGTGTGGGTTCAGGAGCCTGATTTACTAGTACATACCTTTCATTGGATGTTTCAGCTGTTGTTGATCCCATTGATGGTTGGTCTGCTGATTCATTCAGCAGGTCTATTACTGGCAAAGGAACATATGTATCACCAAGATATCTAGGCTTTCCTAACACCCGTTGAAAAAGAGGAAAATAAGTTTCATGGAATTGAGTATTTCTATCAACAAAGATATCTTTGTTGGTGATGTCTAAGAGAATAGCACCCTTAGATGTATTTGAATTCCCAAGATAGACACATGTCCTACATCTTGAGTCAAATTTTGTCCTATACTGCTGAAGTGTGCAAGAAACGAATAAGCAACCAAAAACTTTAAACACAGAATAGTCTGGTTTAGTGCCATAAAGCACTTCATGTGGAGTACTTTCCTTCAGCAGTGGTGTAGGTGTGGCATTAATCAACTTTACAGTATGCAAAAGACAAAAACCCCACTATTCAATGGGTAGATTACTCTGGAACCTCAAACCTCTTGCATCATTCAACAGATGCTGATTTTTCTTTCAACAATACCATTTTACTCAGGTGTACTTACACAGGATGTTTGATGTATGATACCCTGATGAGCATAAAAGTCAGTAAGTTGAAATTCTGCACCATTGTCAGATCTAATGACTTTAATAATTTTATGTAACTGAGTAGAAACAAATTTAACAAAATATTTAACAAGGTCAGAGGCTTCAGATTTATGCCTCATAAGAAAAACCCAAGTAAATCTAAAGAAATCATCTTCAACAGTAAGAAAATATTGTTGTCCATTCACAGTATGCTGTCTTAGAGGACCCTAAATATCCATATGAATAAGGTCAAAAGTAGCATTTACATCAGTAGTACTTAAAGGAAAAGGATTTTTCTTCAGTTTAGCCATAGGACAGACATAACAAAGATCATTATTACAAAATTTGACATCAGCAAACTGTGAACTGATGACTTGCATTCTCTTATCTGGCAAGTGCCCAAGTCTGTAGTGCCATAAAAGTGCATCCTCTAATCTATCAAATAAAGTGAGATTTTCTACAGCATTGGCAACAGAAAGTCTTATTGGTTGATCCAAGACATAAAGTCCTCTCTGTAACTCAGCTGAACCAAACTTAAAGGAAAAGGATTTTTCTTCAGTTTAGCCATAGGACAGACATAACAAAGATCATGATTACAAAATTTGACATCAGCAAACTGTGAACTGATGACTTGCATTCTCTTATCTGGCAAGTGCCCAAGTCTATAGTGCCATAAAAGTGCATCCTCTAATCTATCAAATAAAGTGAGATTTTCTACAGCATTGGCAACAAAAAGTCTTATTGGTTGATCCCAGACATAAAGTCCTCTCTGTAACTCAGCTGAACCAATCACTTTCTTGTTCTTGTCCTGCAAACACACTTGTTAGCAGAAAAGACAGCTGCACCTTTTGTATGATTAATGAAAGAAGGTAAAGATAAAATGTTATACTTAAAACAAGGAATGAAAAACACATCATGTAGGACCAATTGAGGGTTTACCCTTACTTGTCCTATATGATTGACAGAAACATTATTTCCATTAGGCAGTCCTATTTTTATACCAGATGAAGATTTGAGATTGCTTAATAGATCTAATGATCCTACAATGTGATCTGTGGCACCAGAGTCCAAGATCCATTGTATTTATCTTACTAAATTTAGATCACATGTTCCTGCAGCAGGTGAGTAGTGTGTGACAATATCAACAGGTTGGCCAACAGCAAATCTTGCATGTCTAGGAGGATCATTCAGTAGATTGAGCCATCAACTTGTCAAGTTGTTGTGCAGTAAGATTGAGAAACCCCGGTCCAGCAGACCTACTTGGTGCCTGATCTTCATCTGCTAATTGTTCCTCTTCTACCATATTCGCTCTTTGTGACTTAAAACCAGGGGGAAATACATGCTTCTTGTAGCAAGTCTCCTTAGTATGACCATTGAATCCACAAAAACTACAATGCATCTTTTTGGGATTTTTAGGTCTAGGATTCGCAGCAGAGTTAGGTCTACTGACAATCTGATTTTGCCCCTGTCCATTCTTTTATGACAAGAGAACCATGAAATCTTGATTCTTGGCCTTGTTAGCCACATACAAATTCTGTCTTTCAAACTTGATTACCATTGCAAAGGCATCATGAATTTCTGGAAATGGCACCATCAACATTGCCTGTGAGACCATTGGCTCAAATTCATCCTTCAAACCTTTAAGGAATTTCATGACATGTTCAGCCTCCATGTGATCCATCAGATTGCTAATTGCATTGCAGTGACATTGAGGGTCACAGGAACAAACTGTTACAGGCCTAATGGTCTTGATTTCTTCCCAAACAATCATTAACGTGGTGAAATATTGATTGACAAAATATGTGTCTTGCTTCAGCAGATGCATTTCTTCAAGAAGATCTGAAAGTCTTAAGGCATCAACATTTGAAAATCTTGCTACAAGATTCTTCCAAACTGCATGTGCATTCTTGAAGTACATCAAACTTTGACCAATGGTGTTTTCTACAGAATTTAAGATCCATGATCTCACCATTGTATCACATTGCCTCCATGCATGGAAATCTACTGAATCTGCTTCTGGCCTTTTGTTTGTGCCATCTATGAAGCCAATTTTATTCTTGGTGATTAACACCATCTCCATAGACATTTTCCATGGATTGTAGTTGTTGCCATTCATCAATGGCTGAACAAGAACCAGAGACGGATTCTCATTAGGATGAACATAAAATGGACTGGAGGGACTTATTTCTTGTTTCTTAGCTGCCATGGCTATAAAAAAAACTCCAGAATTGATCACAAATCAATAATGAAAGTGAGAATATAGGAAAAAAAAACGATCAAGAACTAATCAAAAAATACTGGAAAATGATGATAGTTTACTCTCAAGAAATTGAAATCTCAGAAAAGATAAAGAAAACTCTCAAGATTCTTCAAAGATTGAAGGAAAAAATGCAGGAAAACATTTAGAAATTCTCAAATTTCTGCTCTAATACCATGATGATGTTTGTAGAATTACAAACAAACAAAATAAAATACGGAATTATTATTGATCAAGTAAAAGTTACAAGTTAAGTTACAATGCAGCTGATCATGGGGTATTTATAGCTTCATACACATCATGAATCAGTTAGAAGTAAGATACAAACGGTTATAACAGAATAACCGTTTTCTACATTACACTATATTAAACTAATCAGCACGCTGCTGAGTTTTTATACTGTCAGCAGGCTGCTGGTGTTCATGTTGTCAGCATGCTATTGGTATCTTCAAATGATCAGCAAAGTGTACTCAGCATTCCCATCAGCTTTTATACTGTAACACCCTTCACCCTCGAGGTACTAGTGTTTCCTATGTGAAAATTTGAGTTGGTCCATGCCGAAACAAATGTATCCTTATGTCCTTTCAACCATGTATCTGTAAGGTAACCCGTTGCTTCTTCACTAAATGTCTTATTGCATTCCTCTAATCGGTCATTCAACTCTTCCTCCGTACCAGAGTTAATAACATCAACCCATGTTGCCATTAGATTCTGCCGATCATCACTCGTCGTCTTTGTCTTCAAGTTAGACACAAGACCCTTCTCAATATGCCAACAGCATAAGAGATTCTTTGCTTTCGGGAATACGACACGAATCGCATTCATCAATGCCTCTTCTCTATCAGTGACAATACAACAAGTACGCTCACTTTGGTCCCCTATTGCATTTTGTAATGTATTCAAAGCCCAAGTGTAGTTGTCTTCCCTCTCCAGTCCAAGAAGTGCAAACCCAATGGAAAATGACATGACCGTAGATGTGACACCAACTATCTGAAAAAGAGGCATCTTGTACTTGTTCGTCTTTTATGTACAATCCATAAGCAACAAGGAATGGAAGCATCTAGCAAGACACAAGCTATCGTTATGTGCCCAAAAAACATCTCTTACTACATTCTCGACATGCCGGGAATGTACGAAGGCGTTAGTATTTTCCACCGAGTTGTACACCTCTTGCATCACTGAACGACCCTCTCGTTTTCTCTTTCTTAACCTCGAACGAATGTTGTATATCTTTTTGGCTGACGTGCAATTAAATTCATCTAACAGTCTTAGTTCCCTCAGAATGTACTTCGGTAGTATGACGTTTTGGGACATTCTACCAACGGTTTCAGTCCATTATTTGCTAATTCCTCCGAGATATGCATGGCCCTCATCAAACCTTACCGTCTTGTGATTATGAACCCCATTAATTACTTCTACAGTCCAGAACATCTTCAGTCTATCCTGTGTGGTTTTTAGTACGAACGGACATCCACACTTCCTTGACGATGAATCCTTTGACTTGTTCTTACCGGAACCACCTTCTTTTTTCTCATATTTCCCACCTTTGCAATGGTCCCTTTGTTCACCGCCCCTCTCACATTGGTACTTTATATATGGTGTCCGTTTCCTAGATAAATCTGATCTCAATTTCACGATCACAACCCTATTATCTCTTCCCAACTTTTGAAGATGTTTGGTTATATCTTCATGACTATCAAATACCTATAGCAAGAGAAGTACTAAATAAAATTCAATTTTTAAACACAAAAGTATTACAATAATTTTCTTAAGGTACATACACGGTCGGTTTCAAAAACTGAAGTCATATTAGTTGATAACTCTTCAGGCATTTCATCCCACAAAGCAATTATGTCATCATGAGGATTGTTAAGAAACTCATCAAGATTGTCATCGAGTATTGTTAAAAAAACTCTTGATCTTCCTCAATCATTGCATAAGCCAAATGCTACAAAAAAAAAAAACAAGTTTGCATTACCACCAATCAAGTTACACTTGGAAAAAAACTAAAGCCAAAGAACATGTGGTATTAACTTACCTCAAAAACGGCTCGTCTTAATCATTTACCCCCGCACCATCACATGGCTTCTTACCCTTGTTCTCACTTGGGTTCTATGCAAATAATATGAAAACCAACAATTTAAGTGTATGCCAATACAAAGAAGTGGTAAAATAAATGTGATTGTCTGTAACGTAGGGGTTGTTGACGTTGTGAGTGATATAGGGCGTCAAGACAGGTGACGTCAAGACATCTACCAAAACACAAGCCTCTGGCTTACAAACGTCCCCTAAGCGGACGCCCGTAACCTATTACAACGTCACTAACCAGGACGTTTAACGTGCAACGTAACGTCGGAGTATCCGACGTTTCTGGCTTCAGAACAGGGACACCTGGTTACGTAAAGAGACGCCGGCGAAACCCTATATAGCATCGGAAAACGCATAAAAGCATGATTTTTCTCCATAAATCATGCTTTTACATGTTCTTCATGGTGTATGTCATTCACCTATTTCAAGTTTTGAAAAAAAAAAAAACAAGATTTTGGTGTGAGAAATTACCATTCTTGATCTCATTTGTTCTTCAAATTGGGTTGAAAATGGTATGTCTTCAAGTGATATTGCATCATTATCTTCATTGGTATTCATGGTTTCAAGTGTAAGAGATGGTGAAGATGAGTTCATCTTGGGGTTTATGACATTTTTTGTGGTGAAGGGTTGAAGAAGATGAAGATGAAGATGATGGAGGGTTTTGTTTTTAGGAGTGAAGATGATGTGGTGAGGTTAAGATATGAAAGTGGTAGTATTGGATTAATGTTGTTAGATTATTAAAATTAAGTTTTGTGGATTAGTTGTAATGGTGGATTATAAAAGGTTAATTTGTGAAATTATTATTTTTCAAGAACTAAATTGTAATTTATGTTTTTGTGGTGTATAGAGTAATTTTAACATTTTTTTGGTGGCGTGCGAGTAAATAAATAACAAAAATATTCAATGTGGTATCAAGAGTAACTTATAGGATGTCAAGAGTATTCGTGGTGCCGAAGCAAGATAGTGGTACCGATAGAAGCTGTCTTAAAAAATCCGTACCCTATCGTTCAAATTATCATACCCTAAAGAGTAGAGTAGGATGTATATAAATCGGGAAGTTCTTCTATGATATGTCCATTTAAGGAGTAAAACATGTGGATGAATCTGGAACACACAATTTCAACTCAAATTTAAAATGTGTGATCCAAAATCATCCACATGTGTCTACGGTGCAAATGAAGTGACTAGAAAGAATTACTCATATACATCGGCTTGAATCGAAGTTTACCGTCCCTACTTTCCACCAACCTACGTGTAACTCATCTTTCCACGTACACCTCCTTGGGAGGAGTGATAAATTAATTACATAGTCTTGCACACGCTGCTTTCCTGAACATAATTACAGGAGTTTAAGGGTAATAATAAAAACCCAATTAAAAAGTACGAATCTTGAACGGAAGATGTATGCGAAGTGGAGGCTGCCGGCGGCGTAAATATCCCGGCGGCGGGGTCAGCAAATTGACTCTAAGTCCCTGTTTGGTTTCGGGTTGGATTGGATTGAATGAATTCAAAAAATAGAAAGTAAAATAGAAATACTACGGTCCAGTCAGTAAAAAAAACTGGACGATCCAGTTTACCATTAGATCAATACTAAAATAATAATAATTGTTGGATTAATTTGACATGTTATTAGATATTGTGTATCATAAAAAATATTTTAACCTGGTAACCGATCATATAATTTAAAAAAAAAACAACAAAAATCCCATTAGATTTGTTTCCCCTTCTACACGTCTTCTTCACCATGATTTTTTTTTTTTTCAATTTTCACACTTATTATTACTTTCCTCGTCCTCTTCTTTTTGTACTTTTTTTTTCCTTCAAAATTCTTGTTTTTAAATCCATGTATATTTCGATATGTTTTACTTTCGTTTCGGATGATTCCGCACAACGAATTAGTGTCAAAATCATGGTTTGTTAAGAAAGCCAAAACAGGAAACTGCACAAAATCGATTTTTATTTATTCCATTGAATAGTTCTCGATTTTTAGAATCCAACGCAACAAACAGTGTGAAAAACGGACCTCAGAATTTCAAGAGGTGAGAATTCGACAGAGCAACCTTGACGGTGATTGACGACCGGTGTAGAGATTGACGAACGGAGTGGAGGATTGACCGCGGGAAAATTCAACAGAGAAAATAATGTGTTTTTCTAGGGAAAAAATTAATGCAGTGTAGTCAAAAAAAAAAAAAAAAAAAAAAAAAAAAACCAGGCTCCACCGGTGGGAGAAGAATGTTAGTTGAATGGGTAATCTTGCTGGATATTTGAGTGGCGGCTTCGGCGCAACTCTTAGCCTCCATTTGTTTTCGTTAGAGTATTTTTCAGAGTTTTTTTTTTATATCAGTTCACCATCATATCTTACAATTCTCTTACCAATCATTTCTTCAACTAAAAATAAAAAATAAAATATTAAATTATCTCTCATCATTTCACTTTATCAACTTTATAACCTTTTTTACCATTATTTTATTTATTATACCACTACCTTCATCCCATAAAAAGTGTCCACTTTGTGAATATTAGTTGTCTCATAAAAAGTGTCAATTTACAAAACCAATACATCATTTAATGCATTTTTTCCAAACATACCCTTATGTTGTTTGCATTTAATGTTTGTATGTTATTTCACATTCCAATAGAATCATTTATTATGTGATATGGATATATATGTCCATTAGCACTTAAATTAATACACATTAATTGATTTCTTAATCTATATGCCAAGCAAAATGTGGACACTTTTTATGGGACGGAGGTGATACTTTATTTCACCAATCATTTCATAATCTACACAAATTTCAAAAAAATATTTTAACATTATAATCATTACTTCAATCACTTTATGTAGAACAACCCCCAAAAAAATTCCAAAAAAAACTCCAACCCAAAACAAACGGAGCCTTACTCTTTCATTTTCTTATTTCCTTGATTTTTTTTATAAATTATTTACCGGTTTAGGAGGTTAAATGATTGATTAGATGTGTTATTGTACATATTAATTATGGTGTACTAAAAAATGATTTAACGTACGTAATTATCTATATATTTTTCAACGGCAAAGATTAAAACACTGGACAATTAGATAACTGGACCGTAGCAGCTCTCAAGTAAAATAAAATATAGTGAAATAATGATTATAAAGTTGAAATGTTATGTTAAAATTTGTGTAGTTGAAGAAATGATTGGTGAGAGAAATTTTAATGAAAGATTATATTGAAAAAATAATTGTTAAATAGTGTAGTGGGTGAATAAAGTGAATTGATTAATAGTATTTTATTTGTTGATGTTGAATGATTGATGAGAGAATATATAATAAAATAAAAGAATTAATAAAATAATGATAAATAAGATAGCGGAGTGAATAAAATATTGGATTGGATCCGAACCCGAAACCAAACAAGGTTCTGCCAACAACCACATGCATTTGTTGCAGAAGCGCAATATGGTGCTATATCCCTAAAATAAAGATAAAAAATAGATTTTACCCCCAAATAGCTTTCACAGCAGAGTCTCTATCCATATTTATTTTTAGGGATATGAACGGTGCATCTCTACTTGTGATGATGCACTATTCACGTCCCTAAACATATTTAATTATTAAAAATTATAGAGATAAGGATACGGATGCTGCTAGAGCGAAATAATAAATATTTTATGTATATGAATAGGGTGGGGATGTAGAATATATATTATTTAATAGTATTTGAAATGTTATAAAAATGCTGTTGTGGAGTGTTTTTAATTGAGATATTGTAAAATAAAAATACATATTATTTTATATTATTTTAAGAATAAAAAATGGTGATTCTTGTGTGAATGCCTTAATACGAGAATAGACAGCCACGGCTTTAAAGGTGTACAAGAATAAAAATTGATAAAATTTGTTTTTATTACCTTAAAACTTCACACTAACAAAAAAAAAAAATTTAAAAAATTAAAAATGTTTTGAAAAATTTACTTAATTCTGAAGAAAGGAATTTTTTGAGATTTTAATTTTGAGAGTGACACTTAACAATATGTCAGGTTTCCTGTATCAAGACATTAATATAGGGGTCGGGTTGAAATGCCACCTAACAGTCTTCCTTTCTTTCTTTACGTAATTTACAATTACTGTGTTAAATACTCTTCCACTTCCATATCTATAAATATCCATATACACAAATATATCTATATTTCCATTATTGTTTTTTTAAGTTCCCAAATCGCAGAAAATGGTGAACAAGTTTATGGAATGCTGCATCACAGGCAAAAATGATAAGGAAAAAGAGATTAAAGGGACAGTGGTACTTATGAAGAAAAACGTGCTTGACTTCAACGACTTTGAAGCTTCGGTTGTTGATCGAGTCGACGAGTTTCTGGGCAGAAAGGTTTCTCTACAGTTGATTAGCTCTGTCAATGGTGATCCGGGTAATTAAAAAATATCTTCTTTTTCCACAATCTTTTTTTTTTAATATATATATATATATATATATATATATATATTTTACCATTTCTTTTCCTTTATTACTTTTAAATTTATCTTTGAATAAAGCTGCCTGCTCTGTCATTTTCGAAATATTCGAGAAACTGATGAGCACTCAAGCTCAACTATTTTGAGATCGAGTAGTCGGTGGAACATATTACGAGTACCAGCATACAACGGTTGTATTATAGAATTTTATGTTTATAATTATTAATATTTTATATTTAGATAAAAAAAGGTTCATTAATAATATCTTTGTACTTTCATTTCACCTTCCGTTACGATGTAAATATTCCTAACACTTCTCTTGCAATCGTTAAATACATCATACCATACCTACCCCCGTAAACATCTTAGTCACATGAAACCTTTAGAAAGTCGAATCATTGGCTTTAGATTCGGATTTTTAGACATCAAATTTAGACAATCAACATAAAATGGGCTGGTTATGTTTTTTTCTTTTAGGCATTTCCAAAGGATGAGTGTAAAAGTACTGCCTTCGTCCTAAAATATAAATCCGTTTAAGTTTTTTTTGTTTTATCCCATAATGTAAGTCTTTTTAAATGACCAAGAAAGCATTTATTATATTTTTTTTCCTTTTACCCCTCATTTATTATTTACCACGCATTTTTCATTACTCTACATTAATAATAGTCAATGACACATAATCAACTTAACCAACTTTCTTAATTTGTGTTAATTTATATGAAGCAGCCTCAAATGAAACTTACATTTTACTGTAGTAGTACATCTAAAGTGATCAAATTTCTGCAATAAATATCATCTACTATCTCTAACAATTTAGTTCATATACTTCACCAAAAATAGGATTCTAAAAAATATAGGGAAAATTATAAAAAAGGACAAAAACATTTGTAAAATTAATAAAAAGGACATGAACATTATTTTTTAGAAAAAAATGATATTTTTCATTGTGTACGGACAAAAATAACCTTTTCTCTTTTTCCATGTTTATAACTTCCATACACTTCAAAAAAAAAAAAAAGAATCCCACGTTTTCTTCTTTTTTTTGAAAACAATCCCACGTTTTCTATAATAAAAAAATAATAATAACATTAATAACACTCATGTTCCACCACCAACTGTGAAGAAAAAAAATTTAAAAAATTTATATAGTCTATCTAATAATTTTTTAATCAATCATATCTTTTAATCTACATTTTCAATCATTATAATTTTTCCTAATAATTTATATTTTTTAGTTCTCTTTATTTTAACTATCGGTTACCCTTGTCATAATGTCAATTTATAGTGTCAAACGCGAATGAATGACACTACTTATGTATTCACGATAACTCTGTATTATAATCGATGTCATTGTGTCAATTGATAGTATCAACTAGAATGACACTACGTATTTATTTACGATGAATCGTACGACAATAAGTAGCGAAACATTGTCAATCAGTAGTAACAAATTAAATGACACTTCTTATATATTTACGGTGATTCGGTGTGTCGATTAGTAGTTGCATGTTACCTAACACTAGTTGATATCATTGTTGTCACAGTGTCAATCAATAGTGAAAAATTAAACGACACTACTTAAATACTTTCTGTGGATCACTGTGATAATCAGTAGCGACACATTGTCTGACACTGATTATTGTCACTCTTATCACAATGTCATTTAGTAATGTCAAATTGAATGACAATTTCATAAATTAATTCGGAAAGGTATAAAAAAAAATTGAGGATGAGAAAATTGTGATAGTTAAAAAAGTACATTAAAAGATATGACTCATTACAAAAATTAGGAAGGATATACATATATATATACACACACACACAAGTGGGTTTTTTTTAACACTAATTTGGATATATGTAATATATTTTTCAATTAGTCCTTCTTAGTAAGAAAATTGTGATAGTGTCATTTTTGCTAATTTTGTAAATGTTTTTGTCCTTTTCAATAAGTCTCTCAAAAATATAAGTCTTTTCATATTTGTGTAAACCAGTAGTAATTAATAATAGTAATAGTAATTATATTAACAACAGTAATAATAATAATAATAACAACAACTTTTAAAAGTTGGATATAGCTCGCGTGAAATTGGAAGCAATAACTTTTCTAGCATCAAAATCGAGCGTGTTTTGAAGAGAAAATCATGATGCATGGACTTCTTATTAGAACGCATCGTTGGTTGACTGTCACGTGTATAAAATGATAAAACTGTTTTGTCTGTTTATACACATGTAAGTAAAATGCGTGATGGTCCGTTCTAATAGAATTATATCCGCTTTGAAGTCCCCTTGGAGCATCTATTTTTTCCATATAGTGGGAGATGATATGTGCATTAATATGATATGATCCCTCAGAGATGGCCTCAGATTGCAGATATTTCACTTTATTTTTTATTTAGCGAATAAAGTGTGTTATGTATTTTGATGAAAATTATAATAGCACTTGCTGTAGATAGTATAAATCTTTTAAAAACATTATTTTAGATATTTCACTAAAAAAATAACACTGCAACATATTTTTTCCCTCTAAAATAAAGATTCTGTAAAATTTAGTTATATCTGCCGCATTCTTCCATATTCTGGAAAATATCTATCGGATTATGTAAAATAAAAATCTAATGCATTTCATCTTAGATATAAATTATGTAAATTAGAAAAACGTGTAATTAAAACTATAAAACAGAGTATTAATTAATCTGATGCGAGATTTCTAATATTGTTTTTTTGTGAATAAGTTTTCTAAGACTTGTTGAGAAATTATTCTGTTTTGGATTCTAAAAATTGTGTATTGTCGTATTGATAACAAAAAACTTGTTTGAATTATTTTGCGGAGATGAATTCGTATTCTTCTTTTGCAAAGAGTTTCTGTCGGAAAATTTTTAGGTAGAGAGTCTTTTATTGGCCACCGTCCGTCGAGTGCTCTGTAGTGTGCGTATAAAAACAAAATTGTTTTGTTTTATTGTTCGCGCGCAAACAAAATCGACGATCGAATGTAATAGAGACTCGCTACGGCTGCAATTACCCGCTTCATCATGGCAAAAGTTACAAGAGATTATGGTTCGCTTCGATCAGCGAGGATGTTTATTGATTATTTCGTAGTCGGATCACGTCGCGTGTGTATAAGACAAAAGCAATTTTTGTCTTATACACACGCCATCACAGATCCGACGCCCAGAGTCACCCCTGAAAGCAGCCAACAAGGCGCCACGCTTGAGCCCACACCGAAAGTTGGAATTTTAAGGGCCGTTTTTACGTATAAAGTTGTGTATTTTAGATCAATTTTATGTTTTATTCGAGCTAAAAACCACTAAAACCCAAATCTATAATAGAATTCAATGAAAAAAAATTTTAAATAAATTAATTACATATTTTATATAACGCTTCATCAACATAAGATACATCAAAAATAATTGTGATATATTATTTTTTTCATTTGGAGTTGAGTGCTAATCTTTTTTTACGCAGGGTCTCCGATTTTACAAGGACGCTCATTGACTACCGAAATTCCAATGAAGCTCCCTACATCGTAATCACCTGAGAGATTATTTGGGGTGTGATTGATTTGAGAAAAACTTTCACAAACGATCACATCAAAAGAAAAACATAACATTTTTCATTGTTATAATATCATGTCGTAATTATATTTTTAAAACAATATTTATTGTTCCTTTCTATATTGAACCTCATTTATTAACGGTAAGATATCGAAAACAATATTGAATTAATTATATCGATGGATGTTGTTGTTAATAATGATATTAGATGTAAAATATTAAGTCATCTCCTTAATTTATATGTTTTGGCAACTGTGATTGTTAAATATGAATCGGCAGTATTTTCAAAAGTTGATAATGACATATATGTTTACAATTTGTGATTTTTTTTTTTGCATATTTGACATGCCCCATTTTAAGAATTACATGCCCATTCCTACCATGCCCAGTCATCATTCCACATTTAAGTGATACTCTAAAACGATAGGAGACCCTTTTTTTTTTTTTTTTTTTTTTAATTTTATTTCCTTGGTCATGAATCATGATAGACTATGGACATGGATATTCACACAAAACTTAGTGGAGATTTCTTATATGTTCCGTCACGCCTCTACATCAAATATATACTACTCCCTCCGTTTCTATGTAACATACAAATTAAGGAGATAATTTAATACTTTGAGTTTAATATCAAAATAACAACAAATGAAATCTTGAATATAATTAAAACAATATTGTTTTCACTGCTTACCTTGAATGAATAAATGTAGATTTAGTAAAGCACAATAAATTTTGCTTTGAAAATTAACTACGTCAAATAAAAACGGGATCGATATAGATAGGAAAAATGTTAAAAAGTATTAAAGTGTAGAGATGTTAATTATTTACCTCTCCATCATCTAAAGCTTTTGGGGGAGATAGTCCACACTTGATGGGCGTGTTGAAGTCTTTAAAATTAATTGTGTTGGGAGTGATATTTATATTATGCAAGTGTTGAGAGAGATGGTCACACTTGAGAGGACGTGTTGGAAGAGATGACCCACATTTGAGGCGTGTGTTGAAGTCTTTAAAATTAAGATTGTGCAAGTCTTGAGAGAGATGACTCACACTTGATGTTAATTCTAAACCTCTATCGAACAAGTTTTTAGAGGAGAGATGTGCTGGGTGATGTACAAATAAACTAGATATAAACTCTCGTAACAACTTTGAATCAAGTTTCACTAATGAGGTCTCAAACATATTCAAGGTGCAATTCACCATTTTAACACCAATAGATCTCCCACATTAACGTTCTATAACAATACATCGACTAGGACTAGACTTAGATGAATAGTTACGCATTTAGTTACAAGAAACCAATTCTACACTCTATATGATTTTACTAGGTGTTCACGACGACTAATTCCTATGTCAATTCTTACGATAACAACGTGTGATTTATTTGTTGCATTTGCAGACAAAAAATTGAAAGGTAAAACAAGCAGACCTGCATACTTAAAGAACTGGATCACTACCCTCACTTCTTTAACCGCTGGAGAATCAGCATTCAGTGTCACATTTGATTGGAACGAAGATATCGGTGTTCCGGGTGCGTTCGTCGTAAGAAATCTTCATCATAATGAGTTCTACCTCAGGACAGTTACACTTGAAGGTGTTCCTGGACATGATAATAATAGGATTCACTTTGTTTGCAACTCTTGGATTTATCCTGTTAAAAAGTACAAAACCGACCGCGTTTTCTTCTTCAATCAGGTACTAGCTACAATACTATTATACAGATTTTGTAATGCAATTATTACTGAGACAACATTATTAATTGCATTTTCTTTTTTATAGGCCTACCTTCCGAATGATACCCCCGAACCACTGCGTAGGTACAGAGAAGAAGAATTGGCAGTCTTGAGAGGAGATGGGAGAGGACAACTTAAGGAGTGGGACAGAGTTTATGACTATGCTTTTACAATGATTTAGGGGATCCAGACAAGGCGCAGAATACGCTCGCCTCTGTCCTTGGCGGATCCCTGAATACCCCTATCCTCGTAGGGAAGAACAGGCAGATCGCCTACAAAGACAGGTCAACTTGCAATAATGTTTTATTATTTTTCACAATTTCTTGTTTACACTATATAGTAAATTCGTGTTTTTTTTGGTGATTTCTTGACAGATCCTAATTCCGAGAGTAGGTTGAAGTTACTAATGAGTCTAAACATATATGTACCGAGAGATTTAGGTTTGGACATCTGAAGATGTCCGACTTCCTTTCTTACGGTCTAAAATCAATAGTCCAACTCATTGTCCCCGAGCTCAAGGGTATATTCGACAAAACGCCTAATGAGTTCGATAGTTTCGAGGATGTTATGAAGCTCTACAATGGAGGAATCAAGCTACCTGCCGGTTTTCTTAACAAGTTAAACAATGACATCCCTTTAGAGTTTCTTAAAGGATTACTTCCAATGGATGGCGAAGGACTTCTCAAATATCCCCTGCCCGAACTCATCAAACGTATGCCCGGTTTCAAAAGAACACAAAAATACTTATTTTGCCTCGAATACTGTAACATCATCACTAAGTCGTTTTTATCGTATTGTAAATAGATGATAAATTAGCATGGAGGACCGACGAGGAGTTTGCGAGGGAAATGGTGGCCGGAGTGAATCCATTGATTATCAGTGGTCTCGAGGTAAATATTGTTCAAAACTTCTCCATGTCTGGATCCTTAACTTTCTATATATTTGTTCATTTTGCATTCGAAATTTGTCCAGGAGTTTCCACCGGCGAGCAAGCTAGATTCGAATATTTATGGCAATCAAACAAGTACTATGACCAGAGAACAAATCGAGCCACAATTATTCGGGTTAACAGTCGATTTGAGGCACTTGCTATGAATCGACTCTTTATATTGAATCACCACGACACGATTATGCCATATCTAAGAAGAATAAACACGACAAGTACAAAGACGTCGCCTCCAGGACTCTCCTGTTTCTAAAGGATGATGGAACCTTAAAGCCATTAGCAATCGAACTAAGCTTACCACATCCGGATGGAGATCGATCGGGTTTTGTAAGCAAAGTTTATATTCCAGCAGAAAACGGAGTGGAAAATTCTATCTGGCAACTCGCTAAAGCCTACGTTTCCGTGAATGATTCTAGTATTCATGAGCTCATTACTCACTGGTAAAACTAAACAACATCCAAAATTTCACTTAATTTTTATCTGTTTATGCTCATTGAAACCGATGTCTTTTTGTAGGCTACTTAACGCATGCTGTGATCGAGCCGTTTGTTATAGCTGCAAACAGGCAGCTTAGTGTAATGCATCCTATTTATAAGCTTTTACATCCTCACTTTCGTGACACCATGAACATAAACGCGATTGCTCGTCAGATCTTGATTAATGCTGGATGTGTTGTAGAGGCTACCTTGTTTCCTGGAAAGTTTACAATGGAATTGTCAGCAGTTTTATACAAGGATTGGGTTTTCATTGATCAAGCTCTCCCTGCTGACCTACTAAAAAGGTTAACTCTTTTTAAGGGTAGTCTACTCTTTTAACTCTTTTGGGCATTGGGTAAAATGCAACATTCTTGGTCATAAATGGGGTAAATTACGATGTTAATCAAACAAAAGTGTAATTACGGTTTACGGAGCTAATAGCAAGAATGGTCCTCCATTTTTACCAAAAAGGTGTAAGATAGCCATCTTCCTTCGTTTTGGTTTAACCAGTCCCTCATGTTTCTTTTTTTTTTTCAAGAATGGTCTCACATCTTTACCAAAAAGCTGTGACATAGCCCTTTTCTTTCGTTTTGGTTTGCCAGTCCCTCATCTTTCAATTTTTTTTTTTGCGTAACTGTGGTCCTCATCTTTACTGAAAAGCTGTGACTTAAATTGTTCAAAGTTGCCACAAAAAAAAAAAAAAAATGAAAGATGAGGGTTTGATCACACCTAAACAAAAGAAGATGGCTAAATCACGGCTTTTCGATAAAGATGAGGGACCATTCGTGTAAAAAAAAATGAAAGATGGAGACCTATCAAACCAAAACGAAAGAATATGGCTAAGACATGCTTTTTCGGTAAAGACGTGAGGATCATTCTTGCTATTAGCTCACGATTTACGACAACGAAGTTAATTTGGATTTTGTTTCAGGAAAGTAGCAGTTCCGGATCCGGATTCTCCTTACGGGATCCGTTTGCTCATCGAGGACTATCCGTTTGCAGTGGATGGGTTGAAGATCTGGTCAGCAATCAAAACCTGGACAAAGGACTATTGCAACATTTACTACAAGAATGATGAGATGATCGAAAAAGACATAGAACTACAATCTTGGTGGAAAGAGCTTATCCAAAAAGGGCACGCGGATAAGAAAGACGAGCCATGGTGGCCTAAGATGCAAACACGTGACGAGTTAATCGATTCCTGTACCACCATAATATGGGTGGCATCTGCCCTTCATGCATCAACCAATTTCGGGCAATGGCCTTACGCAGGTTATCACCCGAACCGGCCTACAAATAGCCGAGCATTCATGCCTGAACCGGGTAATCCTGAATACGATGAACTGAAGGATAATCCCGAAAAGGTTTTTCTGAAAACAATCACGAATCAGCTGCAGACTTTACTAGGCCTCTCGATAATCGAGGTGTTGTCAAGACATTCGTCGGATGAGGTTTACTTAGGACAAAGAGAGAGTCTTGAATGGACAAAAGATACTGAAGCTCTAGAAGCTTTTAAGAGATTTGGACAGAAACTGTCTGGGATTGAAGAAGAAATTACGAAAATGAATGATGATCCAAAATGGAAGAACAGGAATGGACCTGTTCAGATTCCTTATACTTTGTTCTTCCCTACAAGTGGTGTTGGAATTACAGGTAGAGGAATTCCAAATAGTGTAACCATATGAAATTGAAGGCTAAAGCTCACACACTGTGTATCGGTTTAATGTTTGAATATTTATTTAATTTTATTTTATCATACTATGCTTTTCCTATTCTCTAATATTGTAATCAAAGAGCAGTGTTTCGTTGCTCACCAATTGCTATCTAGAGATACAGTTTGGAAGATCACGGCATCTGCGAATCAATTGTCCGTATGATTTTCTCCGATCTTCTAGTTAATTCAGATAATTAGTTTCTGATTTCCATTTTCACATAGTTCAAATGGGTCAATCGCACATAGAGGCGGTGCACACTTGATGTTTCTGCCAGGCCTCTAATTCGCATGCTGAGGTGCCGTCATGCACGCTTGATATATAGGGGTAAACAGCACGCTGATAGAGCCGTCACAAAGCACGCCCCAAACTTGCTGATTCCCCCATGCCTGCTTCCAAAAGGTTCCAAACACACGCTCGTGTCTGTTTTCTGCAAATTTTTCACTTGTTCGAACACATGTACAGATCCCAATACAAATTCAACCAAAACGTGGCACTTCTACAGTACCAAAGCCATTCAAGAGATGCAAATTTCACATACAATCCATATTCCATTTACATTTTAACAATAAACCACAAATAACCTGATTAAGAACACCTCATTACCTATTTGTGTAGTAGAAAACGATCCAAAAGCCAAATAACAAGAATTCTTGTGATTCCTCGAATTCTACATGAATTCTATAAACCAAAACATGTATCTACGATTATCATCTCGATACAAAAATCTAGAACATCTCAACTAACGAATTTATCAAAATTGATAAACATTTTAAACTATGGCTAAAAACAAAAACTACGAATTAGGAAATGGTTGATATCAAAACGAACCTTGCGATGCGCTGATCTATTTTTTCTACTGTAATATGTGCAGAAGATGAACCGACTGAGGGAAAAGTTGAAGATTCTGATGAAACCCTTTTCTTCCAATACTTTTCTCTAGAGTAGAAGAGCGTACGTTTTTTTTTTTTTTTTGTGAATGGCGTGAACGTGGGTAGTCTAGATCCTCTGCGGTTGAGTGTGCGGTCTGAAAGTGATGTCGCATGATTTCAAGTCCGAATTTGGACAGATCACAGTGTAGATCCGTCCAAAATTCTGACTGAAAAATCAAGCAGACATCACTTTGCACCGCCACTGCACTGCAGAGATCCAGACTCCCCACGTGAAATTTGGACGGGAACACCATTTCACTTTTATCCGTCTAAAATTCGGATGGAAACGGTCAAGACAAGACTTTGTCTCGCCACCTTGTCTACAGGGGATCCGCTTCCTGAACGTGGGAATAATGAGGAGTGGGGGTTCTTTTAATAATTAATTCCATTAATTCCCCATTAATCTTTTTTTACGGATACGATATATATGCACTCACACTTTTTTGTTTTCACTGATCAATCCTAAATCTCCATAGGTTTAAAGTCACAGATAATACTAGCGTGGTAAAATACTTGTTGGCCTATTAGTCTCCTCAAGGCTCTCTTCACTTCAAATATGAAGTACTAGGCCTAGCTTTCTTCGCATGACACATAGGTAGTCACAACCATTTCCCTTGCAACAGAGGTTCTGCAAGAAAGGAGATGCACTAGCTACTTTACTTGGATTTACTTGTCTTTATTTAAGAAGATAATACAGATTTCCAACTCAAACTCCTGGTTTAGCCTTTCCTTTACATTTTTTTGACTTGGAAGTCGGTAAATCCGCATGCGTGAACTACTTCCCTATGGGTTTTCAGTCCATAGCTCTTTCATTTAGAACATGGGCCTAGAAGCCTAGCAGAATGCCAGAAATACAATAAAATTAGAAGATTTAATGCTTGAGCGAATGTGAGAGGAATTGGTTCATGGTAATAGACCCAAGGTCAATGGATAAGTTTCTCACTTCGGTCTGCCTTATTTCTTTGAGGATAGGCATCGGGGCTAGAATATTGTGACACAAAACCACTAAGCGAGGTAGAATTTGCAAGTGGTCTGTGGTCACATTGTTTGTATAGTAATCCAGTTCAGCCTTCGGACGGGTAGAAATCCGTCTGCTTTCGAATGGGAGAGCAAAAGAGGTGCGAAGCCACTCGTTAGAATGTAAGAGGTGCGAAAGAATGAGAAGCCTACGAGAAAGGTTAAGAGTGTCCTATCTTCGGATACCTCTCAGGGTCTGGGATTCGTGATCGTGAGGGGAGGACTATTAGCCGTAGTCCGTAGAGACATGCCTACTTCCTTCTTTGCTGGAAGTACGATGCGAGCCTGGGTGCGAGACCGAATCCGACGAAGCTTACGATCACCATCCGCTTTCTTATACCTGGCACACTCCCACATACTGGTACCAGGTCATAGCAATCTTCTTTTAACATAGAAAGTAAATCCCAATCCATAACCCAATACTAAAATGAAAAAGAGGTGCGTAAGCTACTCGTCGGAGGGGAAAAAGGAAAATTGGGATAAAAATGTCCCATTTCAAGAATCTCGATAGGAAAGAAGAGAAAAGATAAATTAGGAAATGTAGTGAATTCTCCCATCTCATTGCTGATAGGAAATAAGGCTGCAGAACCCTCCCCTGAGGCCGCAAGGCCCTTAACTTAATAGTTGTGTGCACCATAGTGGCGGGCGGGGTGTGAACAGTTCTTGGCCCCATAAGACTTTGCTTGATTCCCTGATCAATCATATGGATACTCCTCTGCTGGTATGGATATTGCCTAACGCATTCACGACAAGAACTTGCTCCGGGGAACAGAAATTTGGGACCACCTTCTCCGGGCTGGGACAATGGACTGGAATTTGGGACCCACGACAAAGACTTATCACGGACATGACAGAAGGTAGATCTTATGATCAAATTGTCGCTTCTTCCAATGAACGGTCGTAGTTTCTTCATTGGTACGCGCGGCTCGTCAAGAGTATCATAAGACAAATCGTTGTCTTACTCGCTTTCGATAGGTAAATTGCTCTAACGAGATATGAGCCTATGGGAGTACTGCTCAATATGTCGTCGGTTACTGTCTGTTGTCGGATATTGTCCACTACCAGGGTTTCATTTCGGAAAACAGACCTACGAGCGGGGTGCCTTGCTGCTGCGGTTCATGCTATGTCGTTGGCCGTCATCGGATATTGTCCTGTGCGGGGTGCCAAAACAAGTCCTACCCTTGGCTTAAGGTTAAACCCTCTCGTTCATAAGCTCTTTTGTTAAAGTACATGTGGTCTAGATTGCTATAGGTTAAATCTAGTGTTTTTTTTTTGTTTTTTTGGTACGGATACGAAGAAATATACGCACGCAAACTTTAATTTTATCTTCACCGAGACTTAAACCCGAAACCTCCGGATTAAAGGCCACAGTAATTATCACTGGGATAATGCCTTGTTGGCCTATTAATATTTATTTAGTAATTGGTTAAATAATTAAACTTGAAATACATTAAAAAAAATTAATTTTTACTATTTTACCCTTACAGGAATTTTTGGGGTATTGCATCAATGATTCACTTTAATATTCATCAAAAACTTTTGAGCTACAAAGCCATAGTTAAACAAGTGATACATCACACTTTTACATATTTAATAATGTTGATACGTTTTTATCCTAATCAATTATTAATGTTGTAAAATTATGTTGTGACATTCATTTCGTAAGAAATCTTATTACAACATGAGAAATATAATTGCAATTCTGAATAATTGAGCAATATAATCGCCAAAACAGGAACATATTATTCTATTGAAGAATCCATCAACTATTGAAACCCAAAAAAATCCATTTATTTCAGTGTAATATACCTCAAAGGTCACTTACACCTAAAATCTTGCACGCATAAAATAAAGTGTGCCACCAGAGGCAAAGAACTAGAATGAATTTGCATAACAAGGTCTTGAATACCGGTAACACGTGTCTTTCATTGATTGGCGTAGTTATGTTTGTCATTGTTCTTCTTCTTCTTCTCTGTAAGCATTCTGTTATTGAAGTAAACCTAAAACTAAAAAGAGAATGCAGGAACGAAACTAACACCGGAGATGTTCTGAAGGACTTAAGATATAAAGACTGGAAATTAATAAACACTTGAAATATCGATCTTTGGTTGAATGCGGAGTAGCATTTGGAGCTTAGTAGTGTGTGGGAGGTGGTGGGGAAGCATAAATATACATAGGGGGTGAAGGAGATTTCACTGGAGGTGGTGGGGAGGTGTAGTAGTATGGAGGTGGAGAGGGTGAAGGGGGAGGTGGGGACTTATACTTATAAGGAGGTGTCGGAGATGGCGATGGGGGTGGGGGAGACATGTAGTAATAAGGAGGAGGTGGTGAAGACACTAGTGGTGGAGGAGGGGACTTGTAGTAGTAAGGAGGAGGGGGAGATGGTGTTGGTGGTGGGGGTGACTTGTAGTAGTAGGGAGGAGGTGGTGAAGACAAGGGTGGGGGAGGGGACTTGTAGTAGTAAGGAGGAGGGGGAGATGGCGATGGTGGTGGGGGTGACTTGTAGTAGTATGGAGGAGGTGGAGATGGCGATGGTGGGGGAGGGGACTTGTAGTAGTAAGGAGGAGGGGGAGATGGCGACGGTGGTGGGGGAGACTTGTAGTAGTAGGGAGGAGGCGGTGAAGACAAGGGTGGGGAGGGGACTTGTAGTAGTATGGATGATGGGGAGATGGCGGTGGTGGTGGAGGTGACTTGTAGTAGTATGGCGGAGGAGGAGGAGATGGCGATGGTGGGGGAGGGGAATTGTAATAATAGTAGGGAGGAGGGGGAGATGGCGATGGTGGTGGGGGTGACTTGTAGTGGTATGGAGGAGGTGGAGATGGCGATGACGGGGGAGGGGACTTGTAGTAGTAGGGAGGAGAGGGAGATGGCGAAGGTGGTGGGGCGACTTGTAGTAGTAAGAAGGAGGTGGAGATGGCGACGGTGGTGGGGGAGACTTGTAGTAGTAGGGAGGAGGCGGTGAAGACAAGGGTGGGGGAGGGGACTTGTAGTAGTATGGAGGAGGGGGCGACGGCGACGGCGGTGGGGGTGACTTGTAGTAGTAGGGAGATTTTATCGGTGGCGGTGGTGACTTGTAAAGATATGCTGGCGGAGGTGGTGACTTATACACATAAGTCGGTGGTGGAGGAGGAGATTTGTAATAGTACGGCGTAGGCTTCGGTTTGTAACATTCCTCATATGGAGTTGTTGGTGCAAAAGCAAATGGTCTAGCTTGTAGCACAATTTCATATTCACTCTTGGACTTCAATTCCAGAACAGCACCCTCTTTGCCTTCATGTAAATTTGTTGTAATGTTGCATTTGGAATCCTTTGGTGCATTGTGCAATTTAGCTTTGCATGCTTTTGCTTTGTATTTCTCATAGTCAAAACCTTCCAAAGTGATGCTGTACTTTCCGTTGACCTTAGTTGTACCGTATGCTACGATTTCTTTTTCACCTTCCTTGCATGTTACCTCCACTACAGCACCTGCTCCATATTTTCATAACTTTTTGTTAATATAAAATATATAATTCGTACACCGGTGTTTTCAAATTAGAATGAATATTTTAGTAATTGTCCTACATCAAATATGAATTGATGCTCATCAATTTAATTTAAGATATAATTATGGATGTTATTTTTGTAAAAGTAAAAATATACATTCTTACATTTTAAATTCTGACTATTGAATTATAATCATGAACGTATATAAATAGTATTTATGGAAATATATACTTCAAAAAGAATAGCAACAGATATAGATCATATTTTATATGTATCCTCTTTTAAAAAATATTAATTGATGGAGACATTCGTAACATTAGTGGAAAGGGAAAACAATGCACAAGGCATGGACAGAGTAGAGAAATAGGCAACAATTCAAATATTCAAAATTGCACTCCATTTTCCTTATTTATAGTCATTATATATATCATGTTTGTAATTATAACTCTGCGCATGTGTTAAGGAAAGAAAAACCACCATTTTCTACTTGCCCCAAAAGGTAAATAACAAGACAGCACAAAAGTATTATCAAAATTAAAGGTTTTTGATAAGTTCACTACATATGTTATCAAATAATAGTAAAAGTTATACTTCGTTTAAAGCAACCATTAGATCGAATCGATTTTCATGCTAAGACATACCTTTGAGATGTTTCTTGTCATGTGATTTTTCTGGGTGATTCCAATTATAGCACCTATAGCAGTATACTTTTCCAACAACTTTGACTACAACTGATTGTGGGTAATAGTGACTTGCTGGTGGAGATTTGTTTGGCGGTGGTGGTGAGGTGTAATAGTATGGAGGTGGTAAGTGAGATGGTGGTGGTGGTGGAGATTTGTAAACGTATATTGAAGGTGGTGAATGTGAGGGTGGGGGAGGTGACTTGTACTCATAAGGCGGTGGGGGTGATAGAGTAGGTGGTGGGGGAGACTTGTACACGTAAGGAGGATGTGGATATGGTGATGGCGGAGGAGGAGACTTATATAAGTACGGTGGAGGTAAAAGGGGTGAAGGTGGTGGTGGTGACTTGTACTCATATATTGGTGGTGGTGACAAAGAGATTAGAGGTGGAGACTTGTGTACATAAGGAGGCGGTGGAGATGATAGGGGTGGGGGAGGTGACTTATACTCATAAGGCGGTGGGGGTGAAAATGTAGGTGGTGGGGGAGACTTGTACACGTAAGGAGGATGTGGATATGTTGATGGCGGAGGAGGAGACTTATATAAGTACGGTGGAGGTAAAAGGGGTGAAGGTGGTGGTGGTGACTTGTACTCATATATTGGTGGTGGTGATTGGATGATTGGAGGAGGAGACTCGTGTACATAAGGAGGTGGTGGAGATGATAATGGTGGGGGAGGTGACTTGTACTCATAAGGTGGTGGGGGTGATAGAGTAGGTGGTGGAGGAGACTTGTACACGTAAGGAGGATGTTGATATGGTGATGGCGGAGGAGGAGACTTATATAAATATGGTGGAGGTAAAAGGGGTGAAGGTGGTGGTGGTGACTTGTACTCATATATTGGTGGAGGTGATAGAGAGATTGGAGGCGGGGACTCGTGTACATAAGGAGGCGGTGGAGATGATAAGGGTGGGGGTGGTGACTTGTACTCATAAGGCGGTGGGGGTGATAAAGTAGGTGGTGGGGGAGACATGTACACATAAGGTGGAGGTGGATGTGGTGATGGTGGAGGAGGAGACTTATATAAATATGGTGGAGGTAAAATGGGTGAAGGTGGGGGTGGAGACTTGTACTCATATGGCGGCAGATGTGATGGAGATGGTGGTGGAGAGGACTTGTGTACATAAGGAGGTGGTGGAGATGGTAAAGGTGGAGGAGGAGACTTGTACTCATAAGGCGGTGGGGGATATGAAGAAGGTGGTGGGGGAGACTTGTACACATACGGCGGAGATGGATATGGTGATGGCGGTGGAGGAGACTTATATAAATATGGTGAAGGTAAAGATGGTGAAGGTGGTGGTGGAGACTTGTACTCATATGGTGGTGGATGCGATATAGACGGTGGTGGTGGGGACTTGTGTACATATGGAGGCGGTGGAGATAGTGAGGGTGGTGGAGGAGACTTGTACTCATAATGCGGTGGTGGAGATGGCGATGGTGGTGGGGGAGACTTGTAAACATAAGGTGGAAGTGGATGTGGTGATGGCGGAGGAGGAGACTTGTACTCATAAGAGGTGGGGAGGTGGAGTAGGTGGTGGGGGAGACTTGTACACATAAGGCGGAGGAGGATGTGTTGATGGCGGAGGAGGAGACTTGTACTCATAGGGCGGTGGGGGAGATGGAGATGGTGGTGGCGGAGACTTGTACACATAAGGTGGAGGTGGATGTGGTGATGGCGGAGGAGAGACTTGTACTCATGGGAGGTGGGGAGATGGAGTAGGTGGTGGGGAGACTTGTACACATAAGGCGGAGGAGGATGTGGTGATGGCGGAGGAGGAGACTTGTACTCATAGGGCGGTGGGGGAGATGGAGATGGTGGTGGCGGAGACTTGTACACATAAGGTGGAGGTGGATGCGGTGATGGCGGAGGAGGAGACTTGTACTCATAGGTCGGTGGGGGAGATGGAGAAGGTGGTGGCGGAGACTTGTACAAATAAGGCGGAGTTGGATATGGTGATGGCGGTGGAGGAGACTTATATAAATATGGTGGAGTTAAATGTGGTGAAGGTGAAGGTGGAGGTGGAGACTTATACTCATATGGTGGCGGAGGTGGCTGAGACGGCGGTGGCGGGGACTTGTGTTCATAAGGAGGTGGTGGAGATGCTAAGGGTGGAGGAGGAGATTTGTACTCATAAGGCGGAGGCGGAGATGAAGTAGGTGGTGGGGGAGACTTGTACACATAAGGCGGAGGTGGATAGGGTGATGGCGGAGGAGGAGATTTATACAAATATGTTGGAGGTGGAGAAGGTGGTGGTGGGGACTTGTACTCATAAGGCGGTGGCGGAGATGAGGTAGGTGGTGGGGGAGACTTGTACACATATGGCGGAGGTGGATATGACGATGGTGGAGGAGGAGACTTATACAAATACGGTGGTGGTGGTGATGGTGGTGGAGGAGAGTTGTACTCGTAAATTGGCGGAGGTGGTGAAGAATAAACGTAAGGATCAGCTGAAACCATTGAAACAGCCACCACAGCCAATGTAAGTCAAAAACAGACGATCCCTTAAAGGATCGCTGCGGCCACAAAGCCTCATTGCAAAAAAATGTAATTCTCTTTCTTCAGCCAATAATGTTGTAAAGCTTTCAAATACCTCTCTTTGGCAGATAAAATTTAAGACCAGTTTTGAATTGGAAAGCTTATTCTCTAAAAGAGAAAGCCTGAAATGGGATGACTTTAGGAATACAAACACTTCATGTTTATATATATGGAGTAAATAGGGACCATTTCAATCATTTTCTAAAAACGAAATAATTATAAGTATTATACAGCTGGTGAAATGATTGTTTTTGAAGAAATTTGTTAAAATTTGGCTTAATTTTCCATTCTGATATGGTAAGAACAAGTTACCTGCTCCAATAATATAATTACAAACCTTTATGTAGCAGGTAGGTAAACACTTTATAAACGTAACCACTTAATTGATTTATATAACCACTATTCAAGCATGTTCATTATTTGCTGTTGCCGCCATGCATAATTGTCATGAATTGCATGCTATGGGTGGTGGAGATGGCGATGGTGGTGGGGAGACTTGTAAACATAAGGTGGAAGTGGATGTGGTGATGGCGGAGGAGGAGACTTGTACTCATGGGGAGGTGGGGAGGTGGAGTAGGTGGTGGGGAGACTTGTACACATAAGGCGGAGGAGGATGTGTTGATGGCGGAGGGAGGAGACTTGTACTCATAGGGCGGTGGGGGAGATGGAGATGGTGGTGGCGGAGACTTGTACACATAAGGTGGAGGTGGATGTGGTGATGGCGGAGGAGGAGACTTGTACTCATAAGGAGGTGGGGGAGATGGAGTAGGTGGTGGGGGAGACTTGTACACATAAGGCGGAGGAGGATGTGGTGATGGCGGAGGAGGAGACTTGTACTCATAGGGCGGTGGGGGAGATGGAGATGGTGGTGGCGGAGACTTGTACACATAAGGTGGAGGTGGATGCGGTGATGGCGGAGGAGGAGACTTGTACTCATAGGTCGGTGGGGGAGATGGAGAAGGTGGTGGCGGAGACTTGTACAAATAAGGCGGAGTTGGATATGGTGATGGCGGTGGAGGAGACTTATATAAATATGGTGGAGTTAAATGTGGTGAAGGTGAAGGTGGAGGTGGAGACTTATACTCATATGGTGGCGGAGGTGGGCGAGGCAGCGGTGGCGGGACTTGTGTTCATAAGGAGGTGGTGGAGATGCTAAGGGTGGAGGAGGAGATTTGTACTCATAAGGCGGAGGCGGAGATGAAGTAGGTGGTGGGGGAGACTTGTACACATAAGGCGGAGGTGGATAGGGTGATGGCGGAGGAGGAGATTTATACAAATATGTTGGAGGTGGAGAAGGTGGTGGTGGGGACTTGTACTCATAAGGCGGTGGCGGAGATGAGGTAGGTGGTGGGGGAGACTTGTACACATATGGCGGAGGTGGATATGACGATGGTGGAGGAGGAGACTTATACAAATACGGTGGTGGTGGTGATGGTGGTGGAGGAGAGTTGTACTCGTAAATTGGCGGAGGTGGTGAAGAATAAACGTAAGGATCAGCTGAAACCATTGAAACAGCCACCACAGCCAATGTAAGTAGCAAAAACAGACGATCCCTTAAAGGATCGCTGCGGCCACAAAGCCTCATTGCAAAAAATGTAATTCTCTTTCTTCAGCCAATAATGTTGTAAAGCTTTCAAATACCTCTCTTTGGCAGATAAAATTTAAGACCAGTTTTGAATTGGAAAGCTTATTCTCTAAAAGAAAAGCCTGAAATGGGATGACTTTAGGAATACAAACACTTCATGTTTATATATATGGAGTAAATAGGGACCATTTCAATCATTTTCTAAAAACGAAATAATTATAAGTATTATACAGCTGGTGAAATGATTGTTTTTGAAGAAATTTGTTAAAATTTGGCTTAATTTTCCATTCTGATATGGTAAGAACAAGTTACCTGCTCCAATAATATAATTACAAACCTTTATGTAGCAGGTAGGTAAACACTTTATAAACGTAACCACTTAATTGATTTATATAACCACTATTCAAGCATGTTCATTATTTGCTGTTGCCGCCATGCATAATTGTCATGAATTGCATGCTATGTTGCACATACACTGAGACCTTGACACACCGCATTTATTACCACCTAATACAGACTACGACGATACGGTTAATTCAAAAA
This sequence comes from Gentiana macrophylla, assembly GCA_026214975.1. NCBI lineage: Eukaryota > Viridiplantae > Streptophyta > Magnoliopsida > Gentianales > Gentianaceae > Gentiana > Gentiana macrophylla. The sequence continues at coordinate 81,390,872 of CM047817.1, read as the reverse complement.
ATTTAAGAACACGACACGCTGCCGACATGTTATATATATATATATATTCAAAAATTTAAGGACACGACACGCTGTCAACGTGTTATATATATATTATATGATGTAAATAAGATTCAATATATCGAGAAAAAAAATATTCGTAAAAATCTAAAATCTAGAGAAAAGATGATAGGTAATACAATACGTAAACTCTATGAATATCTAAAATATGTATTCGACTTTTATACGGTGCCAAAAAAAATTGTGATGGACCTTCAAAATACTACAAATTGTAAAAATGATTGTTTATCAACAGGAAACATATAAACTTAATACGTCGTACTATTTATTAAATTATTATAAAAATAGATATAGTGTATTTTAACGTTTCCCATTGAATAAAACTTAAGTAAAGAAAAAAAAAATCAAAATTTGGGTTCAGGAGTGTCGGTGTCGTGTCAGGGAGTGTCGACAGCGTGTCAGAGACGTGTCGGATATTAAAATTTTAAATAATATTATTTTAATCATCCGACACATGTCGGACACGTGACGGTCGCGTGTCGTGTCGGAAATGTGTCGGACACGACGCACAGATTGAAGTGTCGATGCATCATAGATTGCATGACTATAATTATAATGAACCTTCCTCACTCTTTCTTTCCCCTTTTTTGGTTTTTTTTTCGGAAATAAAAATTAAGCGATTAAACCATATATGAAACAACAACTAAAGTAATTCCACTGCAACCAGGGGCGGCGGTAGGAATTATTGAACACAAGTCGGGGATCGATAGCGGTACATCGTATTACAAGCTTATAAGTATTAATTTTACAAATTCAAGTATGATTATGGGTCAAGGGTCAATATTTTAAAAAATTAAAAGCAATTATAAAAGAATTTTGACATGAACATAAAAGAAAAGACACTGTAAATTTTCTTCTGCCGACTTAGTCTTGGAAGATTCTAGAATACCCTAGGTCCGTTCCTTTCTTCAGCTCACTTCATAATTCAGCCTTAACTCGTGACCCAACTTTCGTTACCTGAAAATAGTCCAATAAAACACGAAATAAAACCAATTCCGGATAAAATAATGATAAATACCAAATACTCGTCCCGTGAACCCGACATATCGTATTCAACACAAATGGTTCACATTTAAAGGCCAAAACAACTGTTTTTAACTCATAATTGGTAGAATGATGATGCCGTAGGATATACTATTTTAATCGTCATTAACCACCCCCCCACTAGCCCTTTGCTCGTCCTCGAGCAGAGTATCAAGGCGGAATGTACCTCCAAAAACAATCCCCACTAACTATAACATGCTCAATCAAGATTTCAGGCAGAACACATGTCAAGTATCTATCCATAAGCTAGCCATTAATCATCATTTACCAATGCATCAGTGTGTCGTGTGATAAATCGTCGTGATAGTGCATTTGTGAAAAGAATCAAGTTATATTAACCCCACAATCTCAACTTACCTATGCATGTACTTGCTCTTCTTGCCTTCAGACTTAGTTACAACATGAAACCTTAATCAGGCCGGACGGACTTGGGGACCGAGTACTACTCGAAAAGTCCTCATTTTTTTTCTAATTTTATGCGAGGTCGTGTGTCTTATGCTCCGAGTTTGCTTCCCTCACTGCCTTTATGCTTTTCGCATTTTCTTTTTTGCTTTGATTTCTCTTTTTTTTTTTGGACAGATTTCTCTCTGATTTTTTTATCTCTCATTCTCTCACAAGCCCGTTTCGCCCCGTTTTACCTTTTGCAGTGTTCAAGTTTCTTTCCTCGTCCTCCAACAATTAGTTAAAGTATATACACAGACAAATAATGACTCCCAGTTAAAATAACTCATCATCTAATCTCAATTGCTTCTCACTCAGATTACGTGCTCAAATAATTGAATGCAATGGTAAGATAACAATTAAGAAGTCACAACTTCATGCAATCTAACACATGCTTATTCTTTCATACTAAATTGAATATGCAATAGCTAGCTTCAAATCATTCTCGGGCTCCTTTTCTACTAATTCCTTACTCAAGACGTTCCATAGGCAAGCTAAAAATATTGTAAATTTTTCAAATTTTTCAAGATTACTGCCTTTTTCATGGTAAAATTTTCATTTTCAGGCTAAGACCGCTACTACCCCCAACTTATTATAGACATTGCCCCCAATGACTAATAATAAAACAGAAAATACAAAAAGTACTTAGCTCTGGAATTGGTCTTTCGAGTCAAGTACTAAATCATGAGCGTGAATCGGCTCCAGGTCATCCATCTTCCAAGTGCTTATCTCCAAAAAAAAAAACTTTGAGTAGCATGCGAAGGGCAATAAGAAAATAAGATGGCGGTAATTGTGCATACCAAAGGAATGTGCAAAAACAGTTTAAGCCACATTATTCTTTATTGACCTAAGCAAGACGCGAAAACTTTAACAAGGGATCACATGAGAATCGCAAAGGAAAAACCCACATAGATCCAGAGTCAAGAGACAGAAGATCTATGTGATGAAAAAAACCTTCTCGATTGTCATGCTACTTTATTGACTCAATAATTCAAAAACAAAATAATAACTAATGGTTTATCAGAAGTAGTTCTGAATTTATAGTCGCCAGCTCGACTGTACTAATAGGGCTCCTTCACTCGTAAATCGGATCGTCCAACATAAAGACTTCCAACTCGGCGTCATAATTGCGCTCTAGGTAATGCTTCAGTCTATGGCCGTTTACTGTGTAAATCCTCCCAGAGTGTTAATCCTTTAATTCACATGCACCCGAATTGAAGATTTTTGTGATGACATATGGTCCAAACCATCTAGATTTCAGCTTTCCGGGAAAAAGACGAAGGCGTGTATTGTATACCAACACCTTATCTCCGACTGTAAAGATACGGTTCAGGGTCCGCTTGTTGTGTTGGCGCTTCGTTCTTTCCTTATATATCTTCGCATTGGATACGTAGACAACTTGGGAAAATCTCAGGCACAGTCTAAATCACCCCCAAAAAACCATCTCCTCATTCATAATTTTTATGTTCTTTATCCTTGATTCATATACCACTAGATTAAACAGCCCAGATTATTATTCGACGCAAACGGCCGAACCATTCCCAGAAGCTGGAACGCTAATAATTTGCGCAAGTTTTATGCCTAGACTTGTTCTAAACTTAACATTGATAACTTCGAATAAGTTGTATTTAATAGACGAATATTCGTGTAATAGTTTTTTCATTTTTTGTATTATGTGTTGTGCGTTCTCTTTTTCTTAAGTTCCAGGCCGAGTCTAGCCAGAAAGTTTGCAAAGGAAAAACATTATTAAGTCCGTAGGTCGGCCTCAGTGTAATTTTATTAAGTCCATAGAACGGACCAGCTGAGTTCCGCAAGTCGAACTCAGTGTAATTTAATTATGTCCACAGGACGGACAAGCTGAGTTTCGCAGGTCGGACTCAGTGTAATTTTATTAAGTTTGCAGGACGGAAAAGCTGAGTTCCGCAGGTCGGCCTCAGTGTAACTTTATTAAGTCCGCAGGACGGACAAGCTGAGTGCCGCAGGTCGGACTCGGTGTATTTTATTAAGTCCGCGGGATGGACAAGCTGAGTTCTGCAGGTCAGACTCAGTGTAATTATGTCAAGCCCACATGACGGATAAGCTGAGTTCCGCAGGACGGACAATCAGATCTTCGGGGAACGGACCTAGTGAAAGGAAGCCTGAGCCCATAGGGCCATAGGGCAAACGGGTTCCGAGAAGAACCAAGAAGTAAACTTATACTAAGTGTGCCATTCAAAAAAAATTGCAAGTTATTGAAGGACACACGAGGGGAGCTAGATCAGAAGATCAGAAAAGACATGCCAATGTGTACTCAAGTAAGTAATTGCATTTAAGTAAGTATTAAAACACTTGCAAAACATGAAAAATAAAATTATGAAAAATTGCATATATTGTGGATATGATACGATTCATTTACATTTAACTAAATTTGGATGTTTCTAAAAACAAAAAGTACAAGGCAAAAATCTAAGACCTAGGAGTTGAACTCTATTCTGGTCTCATAGCCGCATCTGACCTAGGCTGGTCAGTAGACGTCTGAAGAAAGGCACATTGGGCTGCATACTTGGCCACGATGTCCTCCCCCTTCCGGAAGTCCTTTACACGGTCAGTGTAGACCTTGTCCATACCAGACCAGTACATATTTTTGTGGGGAAGTTGAGCAATATCTGTAACGCCCTGTTCTCGGACACCGAGTCCTTATCCGGAAAAGGAACGTTCGGCACGTATAAAATAAAAATAAATTCACTTTATACGTAAGCCTCTACTACGTCGTATCAAATGAAAGCAAACGGAAGCAAAAGACTCGGGTATAAAAATTTCTCCAATAGTCCAAGAATAGAAATATCATCTAAATATGGAAATGTAACTTTATTACATTCAAAAGGAAAATACGAAAAATCCAAAAGAAATGTACGACAAGTCTCGAAAGACCAAAAGTCTACTCCAAAAGTACCAAAACATTCTAATGAAAGAACAACAGAATAAATAAATAATAAGTCTTCGACGAGGCGTCGTCATCGAACTCCTCCTCGTACACATGATCAATCTGTTCGTCTTCTCACCCCCAAACATATAGAAAAAACATGCATTTGAGGTAAGTACAAAATACTTAATAAAAGAGAGAAGCTATGACAACAATTAAGATTTATAAGGAGAAGATAATTAATCGTTTAGTTGTTTATGTGTGACCGACTCAATCTGGGGTTCTTTTCGTGTCCATCAACACGAACTGACTAAATGTTTCTACTTAGCTTATCTATGTTACAACCGCACTCAAGGGCACTACGCATATCCAAACTTGGGATATTCTTGGCAACATATTAGTGGATCACACCAATATCCACGGAGCCTAGAATAGGTAGACTCCGATAGTGCACACATATCAGTGAAGTCCCTCCGTACTTAGGGTTTTTTGACCTACGGAGTTCTTCCACCTTCAGAACAGCACACACATCGCGATATAGACTGGTGCCTATCCAAGAGAGACATGTTGTTTAATCTTTTACTAGTCATGTACGTATTTTTATTAAATTATTAACTAACCACCTAAGTGTTTTCAAGTAATCTCCCTCACAATTACTACTCTCTTCCTAGACCACTAGACATAAACAAGGCCTAGCAATTACACAGACATTGATGAATGCTAATTCATCAAAGCACAAGCCTATCATGCTCTTCCGACGGATCCGAACTTCAACTCCCTTGAAGAGTACATTCGGTGTTTTAACTGAACGAATCAGAAGCTCAATTTAGGCTTGTTTATGTTTATACAAGGTTAACATATCATGAATAAGGGTTTAAAGTGAAAGACATAGCTTAAATATCATATAATTATAAACTGGGGACAATGCGTGCGCATTAGCTAGAATGCGTACGCATTCCCTACTTCAAAACTTGCTGGAAACTGTCTGTCCAAACAATGAGTGCGCATTGCCTACAATGCGTACACATTACCTGACTAGAACCTAAGATAAAACTCTCTGTTTGAACAATGCGTGCGCATTCTTATGAATGCGTACGCATTCAACAGCCAGAAACAAAACCAGAGCACTCTGTACATGGAATGCGTGCGCATTCTATTGAATGCGTACGCATTCAGCGTCCAAAAAGCCAAAACTTACAATCCTGTAACAGGAATGCATGCGTATTGCTAGCCAATGCGTACGCATTCTGCCTGGTACCCTAAATCCTGATTTTCATCCTTTAACGATTTCTAATCCGTTTCTAACCCAACTAGCATCGAAATTGAACACAGTAAAAAGTAGAAAAACATCTCTAATCATACCATAACATCTATGATCATTGATCAACAAAAGACTCATCTCTCTAGCATTAAAACGTCTTAAAACTCGACCTAAACCTTACAAACGATAATTGAGATCATAGGAATAGTCTCTTACTTGGTTGCAGCCAACAACCAGATTCGAAGCCTCGAAAAGTCTGCTGCACTTCCCACAAAACTGATATCAAAACGGTGCCCTTCACACGATGATTCCAATTCTCTAATCCGATCTGAAAACGATTAAGCTTCTCTTCAGAAATTGTGAAAGCTATCCAAGCCCTATTTCTTCCTCTTGAATGCGCAGAGAAAGAACGTGGAAACTGATTTTCTGATTAGTGTTTAGGTTATTGGATTAATTTGTGTAAATTTTCTCTTAAATACTTAATCCCAATAAAATCCTTTTTCCATAAACACCCTTACTTACCAAAATCAGAAAATCCCCCCTTAATTAAATATATACATAATTTCGAAAGAATATATATATAATTACAACTTATCTTTTAACTCCAATAAAAGAAAAGAAATAATAATATTTCGTTTTCGTAAAATGACACGTCTGCTCTTTCCCAAAAATCGGAATATTACAATATCAAGATCGGGGAATTGAACCAAGGCGACGTTTATCCCCATGGTATAAGTTCCACAAGCTGCAGGGGTAAGCATTAGGTTCAAGGCCTGGGTAAAGTCCGGTGAGGCCTTATAATCTCTAATTATACGGGTGGGGGCTGCAACGAGCTCGGCCGTCAAAACATTCTTCTCTTCCCGAAGCTTGACAATGGTCTGTCCCATTTGAGATGTCTCAGCCAAGTGCTCTCCCTTCTTGTATTCAAGAGAATTCTTGTATGTAGATCCCAGCTTCAGGTCTACAAAAATTTCAAATAGTGTAAACAAATACACAGAAAAAAAAAAATTTGTTTTTAATTTTAGGGGGTCAAGTAACCCATTTTGCTCCATTTAATTTGGACCCGCCCCTGAGTCCAACACCGAACTATCATCGGAGCATCATCGAATTACCACCGGACCGTTGACAGCCTACATATAGCTAGAAACCACCTATGATTAACGACGGACCCAAAAACAATTCTTAGTGGGAGAACCGAAACAAATTCAAGATCGTGGGGATATTAATAATGATTTTATATTTTTTTTACCAACAAAACAATATAATTTTTCGGATCTCAGTAGGGGCACTGACCCTCACCCTACAAAACTTGGGTCTTGATAATGACGGAATTATCAGAAACACGTTTTGTAAAGTTAAGCGGTGGATATCTAGATTAAAATGAATACTTTATCCGGCGGATTACACGGTGGTGCTTAAGAACAATGATGAACAATGCCAGTAAAACGGGGCCTGGTGTGTGTGCTATATGACTGTGCCGATGTGGTTGCCTACGTACCCTTGGATGCCCAAATAACGTAGTTCTGGTGTGTGAGGGGACGCCGCTATTTACAAGGACTATAGTCGGCGGTTACAGATGTGGTAAATAAAGTACTGGGTCGTTGGCGACCTCTGACGGGGCGAGCTTGTGTTATGACCGCTGTGGGCTCTTCACCTATAACTGCTGCGGACTGTTTGCCTAGTCACGTGGGCTTTAATTCGAGCTGTTGGACTGCGAGCTGAAAGGGCAACCGGGTCGGCCCCAGCGTTTCCTACCGAGCTGGATGTATATTGATTGACGCCCGATGGCCTGGCTGATGATGAGAACAGTACAGAGGTGTGTGGCGGGCTGGATTATACTCCTCTTGGCCCGGCTTACGAGAGGGCGGACTGACTGGACTGAGGACCCTATCCGTTTTCGGATCTGCATGTGGGCCTGATCTGGATCCGCGGGCTATTTTACGGGCTTGGCATATTAGGTCCGGCCCTAAGAAACCAATAGAAGATAAAACAACAACACGGGAAGACCTAGATACCGCCAAATACTGACGTATTAGAGAGAAATTGATTTTGCAACATGAACAAGAGAGAGGCATCGGCCATCATCAAAACCAAAAAAGAGCGGAAAATTTGACTTTTTGTCTAAAGAAAAGCAACCGGCTTCATCCAGCTTCTGTCACAAGAATCGAGAAACCAACTTCAAAATCACCTTATTAACCATATGAATCCCCAGCTTAACCAACTTCCCATTGTAACATCGTGTTCCAGAATTTGGGTCCATAACCCGAAATAAGATGTTCGACACGTGCCCAATAAGCTAATTTTAACGGACATGTAAGCCTACTAACCGGAAAATCATACAAACTGAAACGGAAAAGATGCGGAAGCAATAAAAACTAGCAATACATGCTAAGGAACAAAAAAAAAAAACAACAGCCAACCCCACTGTCTAAGCATCATCCCGACCGCCTCAGCGGTGAAACCAATACAAGATTTCTCTTTAAGTATCCTCAAACATGAAATAAATAAAACGTCATATATAATCTAACTATTTTAGTACACATGCATTATTACTAACTAATTAACCTCATTAAATAAAAATTAAATAACTACAATAATCTCCATGTTCTCAAACATAGAGCACTTCCTCGTACTCACCATGGAAATCAACTGCAAATCTTCTCAGTGACAGAAAGAGAGGAAAAATGCATGTAGGAATAAAAGCATCAAAAGGGTATCCATACGTGTTGGGAGAGATTTTCCACACTCTTAATGTATTAGGAAATATAGTAGCACATTTACTAATACCAATTGGTTATAGTAGAATGGTAAGCGCTTGATCTTTACATGGTTTCAGAGCAAGAGGTCATGAGATCGAACCCTGGTGTGAACATAATTTTCACAATTTATATTGTGCAAGTGTTGGGAGAGATTGCCCACACATGAGGGGGCGTGTTGAATCCTAAATATATTGTGCAAGTATTGGGAGAGATTGTCCACACTCCACTACATGCTTTCTAGCCATAGATGAAAGTGCAGGGTCATTGACTAAAGTGTGTTTTATCCTAATCAAGAGATAAATGTGTGTAGTGAATGTGTAGTGCATATATTGTGTAGTGAACGTATCACCTCATTGACTAAAGTGTGTTTTATCCTAATCAAGAGATAAATGTGTGTAGTGAATGTGTAGTGCATATATTGTGTAGTGAACGTATCACCACCTATATCCATACTAAACCAATAAGGAGATTTACTATGTTTATGTTAAAACGCAGATGAGAAACTTACACTCCAAGAAAGATAAAACGGAAGCAATGCAGACATAAACAATGGCGAAAACTGATAAAACACATAAACAAAGAGAACACGGAGATTTAACGTGGTTTACGGTGTTGTGCCAACTACTCCACGGACAAAAAAAAGAGATATTTTATCATGCACAGAGTTACAAAGTTTTTCGCACACTCTGCATTGATTACAACATCTGTATATAGGCACAATTCCCTAAACCATAGCCGCCATAAGATCTTTGTCAGAATTGTCATAAATACCCTAGATGTAGACCAAATTCAAATTATTATCCACTGAGATGAAACTCAAGAACAACCGACCTTCCTGGACTTGTAATCACAGGACCAGATTGTAGAACTCAAAGAGATTCATCAACTCGGTGAGACTCTGCGATCCATGCGGAACTGAAAGGACCTCAACTGTACTTCACCAGCTGACTTCCACAGACATGAACACTCTTGCTCAACTGACAATCATTCTCAGCCGACCCCCAGATTAGTTCCACAAGATTAAAGATCAAGTCACTTTTCTAACAAATCTCCACCTTGACTTGAACTCTCATTCACAGTCAAACAGATTGCATAAAAAGATGTACTTGTACCAGATGCATTCGTCAATGCCAGGATGTACTTGTACTTCTTCACAGAATCCACTCAGCTGACTTGCTCTCAGCTAAGCTTCCAGATTTCTAGATTATAAGCTTTGAATATTCAGTAAGTCCAGACACAACTGAAACTTTCTCTGCTGAACTAGTTTAGTGAACATATCAACAGGATTATCCTTGGTCCTGATCTTCCTCACTAACACCTCTTCTCATTTCATGGAAAATGATACCTCACATCAATATACTTAGTTCTCTTATGATAAACCTGCTCCTTAGCAAGACAAATTGCACTCAAACTGTCACAATAAATCTCAGCTTGATCCTGATGTAGCCCCAAATCACCGACTAGTCCCTTCAACCAGATACCCTCCTTGGCTGCTTCAGTAAGAGCCATATATTCTGCATCCGTAGTTGATAAAGCCATTGTGACCTGAAGAGTTTCTTTCCAGCTGACAATTGAATTCCCCAATATGAAAATATAACCAATCATTGATTTTCTTCTATCAACATCACCTGCATAATCAGCATCATAGTACCCTGTGACCAGACCTTGAGTATCGCCTCCATAAATGAGACCAACATCAGTTGTACCCTAAGGTACCTGAACATTCTTTGTACAACTTTACAGTGTTCCTTTCCAGGTTGAGCCATAAACCTGCTGACAAAATTGACTGCCTGATCCAGATCAGGCCTAGTGCATACCATGACATACATCATACTGTCAAATGCACCAGCATAAGGAACTTAAGACATGTACTCATTCTCTTCTGCTGATTATGAAGCATAAACAGATAAATGAACATTTGATGCCATAGGAGAATCTATTGGCTTTGCAGCAGAAATTCCAAATCTAGCCAAAATCTTCTGTATATCGTCCTGCTATGATAAAAACAGCTTCTTCTGACTTCTATCTCTCCAGATATCCAACCCCAAAATCTTCTTGGTTGCACTCAAATCCTTGATTTCAAACTCAACAATAAGAAGGCTTTCAGATTCTTAACATCAAACTTCTTTCTTGCAGCTATCAGCATGCCATCCATATATAAAACAAGATAGATATATGATCCATCACTCAGCTGACTGTTGTAAACACATCAGTCATATGAACTTCTACTATAACCAAGCTGGATCAGGTAACTGTCAAATCTTTTATACCACTATCTAGGAGCCTGCTTAAGTCCGTACAAGGACCTCTTTAACTTGCACACACAATCTTCCTTGCCAGGAACTTGGAATCCCTTTGGCTGAGTCATGTAAATATCTTTATCTAACTCACCATGTAGAAAAGTTGTCTTCACATCTAATCGCTCAAGTTCAAGATCCTACTATACCACCATTGCTAGTAACACTCTGATTGAAGTATGTCTCGACTACTTGGTGAGAATATCTCATCAAAGTCCACCCTTCTCTCGATCGAACCCTCTTGCAACCAAACATGCCTTATACTTAAATCCTTCCTCTCTCGCATTCCTTCCTTCTTCTTGAAGATCCACTTGCAAGTAACATCTCTCCTATCAGCTGGATGTTTAACTAGATCCCATGTCTGGTTATTCAGTAATGACTCTATTTCATCTCTGATGACGTAGATCAAGTGATAATAAAATACTTGACCACCATAAACCAATACTAGCAAGAGGACTAGGACCATCGTAGTATAGCTATAGCGAATCAAGGTCGATCCTACAGGGAACCAATTGTGGTCATTTATATACAAACAATTAATCATCCATGTCAAGGACACAAAGCGGTCTACGACCAACAAAAGACAAGAAAGATAAAGGACTCGACACGACACAACACATAAACAACGTAATTAACCTCCTTAATTATTATGTTATCGTTTGGATCTAGAGATTCTATATAATTAAGCTAGACTCGACAACTATCAATCTGATTCATATTTCTTTTATATTGGCTACGGGAGTCATCCCCTAAACTAGATCTAGCTCCGGGTAGGCCATCTAGATCACTATGCTATATTACGTGACTTCGCTTTTTAGGCCTCCATCTCATATAACTTGCACGCTTACAAAACTAGGGATGCCGATATTAACCGTATTCCTCACCTAGGCAACATTCCTGTGGTTAGGCATACTTCCTAAGTGATCGCATCAGTCTCCGTCCCATTAACACTAACTTTTTAGGTATCATGTTAATCTACGATTTACGTATAACTAGGTGCTAGCAATTCCCAAATATAACACAGATCTAGATCTCGCTGAAAGTTCCGGAAGATCAATTCATGAGCCAACCTAGGAATACTATATTGGTATTTCCTAATAATACGCTAATTAAAACAGACGAGCAACATAGCCGTAGCCATACCTACTAAGATAAGAAATTCTAGGTGGACAATCACACCATAAAGACGTGGCTAGATTGACACGGCGAAAACCTAAATCTTAGCGTTTCTACATACGTAACGGATAAAATAGAGATTCATAAAGCAATTATATAGATCTACTAAAAACACGATTTCCGATCATACCAAAGTCATCTCAGAGTCACCGGGATAACGATCCCGGGCGTGTGGATCCTTATAGACAAGAAATCCCCCCTGCCTCATATCGTATCCTTAGATCTACATCATTTAACTAAGTACAAACAATCTCAAACGATAAACAATAATTGGGGACTTAATTATAAAGAACTAAGAAGAAATAAATACAAGAACTTACATTATCGCAGAACTTGTATAAAAACCACTCTGAGAAAAACTGAGAACTTTATTATAATTTGAAAGAAGTGTCTGAGGTGTGTAAGGTGTGTTTTTGCTAATGAACTAGTACAAGTATATATAGGAGTAAAAATTCGCATGGGATAAGCCTGAACCGATCTAAAATAGGTTTCCTAAATCCAAATGAAGTCTGAAAACGCGTTAGGATAATTCCAAGCTAATCCGGATGGAAAAGGGGACTCGCCTCCAGCGAACAGGGGACTCGCTGCCAGCGAGTCCTCCAAAACTGGATTGGCTCGCTGGCTCTATGTATTCCGTACTCCTCTGCTCGTGCTGCTTCGATATTTATCCTCAATTTAATCTGATTCCACTTCGAATTGTCTTGAAATTTATCTTCTTCTTTGGTAGAAAATCTCCAATTTATCTCTATCTACAAAATAAACATTTATTGCACAGTAAATTGTATTTAAATGATAAAAACGGATAAATACCAATTTATATTCTATAAATCACATAACATTAAATAATCAATATACACATGTGATTTAACATAAAATATATATTATTAGGCTCGATTTAAGGATAATGTTGATGACTTTTATGTGTATAATTTGACTGTCATCAATCTCTCATGGCAGTAAGCCATTGAGATGCTTCAGAATATGTCACTGCTTTCTTGTAAGTAAAAGGTTCAAAACCATTCACTTCTTCTGCAACTTGAAGTGCATATCCATCCTTATCATCAAAACCATACTTCTTGGAAGGTACCCCAATATTTGATCTTCTAGCTCTGTGACAAATTATACTCACGACCAATGTTCCTTTTTGATGCTCACGACCGACTTGTTCAACTGGATCGTTTGGATCGACTCGATTCAACAACCGATCGATGAGTGCTAACTTGGATCACCGAGGTTGCATCTCACCGACTCCACTTGAAGCTCCACTTTCTTCGTCGACTCTTTCAGATTCAGCATTGCTTTCAGACTCAACGGTCCCTCTCACTGATTAACTAAGCATATAATTTTAATCAAAAACTGCATCTCTGCTGAGAATAACTCTGTTCTCTATTGATGACCAAATTCTATAACCTTTTTTTTACTCCATCACCATACCCCACAAACACTCATTTCCTGGCTCTTGGTTCCAGTTTCCCTTCACTCACCTGATAATAAACTGTGCTTCCAAAAACCTTATAACTGAATAGTCATAAGGCTTGCCTGACCACATCTCAAATGGTGTTTTGAGATTGATCCATATGTGAGGACACCTGTTTATTAAGTAGCAAGCTATACTTACAACCTCTGCCCAAAATCTCCATGATAAACCAGAATTAGAGAGAATACATCTTGCTCTCTCCAGAAGAGTTTGACTTAGCGTCTCAGCTACCCCATTCTGTTGATGAGTATTCTTGACTGTATGATGTCTAGCAATACCCCATTTACTGCAAAACTCATCAAACTCAGACCAGCAGAATTCCAGACTATTATCTGTACGAAGCCTCTTGATCTTCTTCCCCAACTGATTTTCAACTAGATCCTTCCATTGCCTGAAGCTCTTGAATGCCTCACTTTTGTGTTTCACCATCACCATCCAAGTCATCCTTGAATAGTCATTTATGAATGACACAAAGTATCCATGACCACCCAATGACTACCTTTGATGGCCCACAACAGTCAGAATGAATGTACTCAAGTGATGACTTTGTGTTGTGTACCCCTTTTGAGAACTTACCTCTATGAAGATTCCCAAACACACAATGCTCTCAAAAGTCCAGATGCTTGACCTTACATCCCCTAAGAAGATCATTCTGAGAAAGAATATGCATCCCTTTTTCACCCATGTGACCCAGTCTCATTTGCCACGAGCTTTTGTCGGATGTGGTCAGAACCTCAAAGAGATGCCACAACAGCATACCCACCCTTATAGTATATACGAGGTCCCTTTCTTGACTCCCCTGAGAACCACAACTAGGTTTTTATAGACACTCAGCACTCCACCTTCACCCTTGAAATTGAACCCCCTGCTTTCCAAAAGGCTGAAAGATACCAAATTCTTGGTCATCTGTGGAACATGTCTAACTTCACTTAGTGTACAGAATCTACCATTTTATGTCCTCAACTGAATCGAGCCAATCCCAACTACCTTGTAGACCTTTATTGTTTGCCATAGATATATGACCACCATCTATCTCACGATAACTTAAGAACCACTCACTTGTGAGGGCAAATATGATAAGATGCCCCGAGTCCCGAATCCACACATCGGCATGATGTGTCGACTCTCCTACTACCGTAACCACGTCTTCATCTCGAGTCATGCTCACCGCCACACCACCGTGCTGAACTGTTCTCATCTTTGTTTCTTCCTCTTTGGACAATTGGACTTCCAATGTCCATGCTCCTTATAGTAATTGCAAACATCTATGGACTTAGGACCTTTGGACCCCGCTTTCTTGTAATTCTTCTTCCTAGATTGCTCATGCCCTTTTCCACTCTGCTGCCGACTACTAGTCCAAAGAGCCTTTGACTGCCCGCTCTTGTCGCTTTATGTCTCACTCTCCCTAGCATGCAAGGCTAACCTCACATCCTCTAAAGCCACCATGATCATTCCCAACTATAAAAGATCGCACAAAGTTCTCGGAGGAGGTCGGTAATGAAACCAAAGAAAATCAAAGCAAAGATCCTCACCTCAATCTTAACATCAATATTCTTGAAATCAAGTAATATTGTGTTCGGCAGATCAAGGTGATCCCTCAGCTAAGCCCTCTCAAGCTTAACAACATCTGCTTCAACGGCAACTTGTTGGTCAATGACTTAGTCATATGCAGGCTTTCAAGCTTTGACCATAACTTGGCAGCGTGTGTCTTTCGGCAACTTCGTGATAACATCATCGATAAGCACAACATGATGGTTGAATGTGCTTTCTCCTCCGTGATCGGAATAATCTGCTTTGACCGCATCCCTTTATCGATATAAAGGAGTCCACAATCCTTGTTGCTTTAACAAGGCCCGCATCTTGATTTGCCACAAATCAAATCGTTCCTCCTCAGAATTTATCAATCTTTACGTTCATTGCTTACATCCTTCTTGCTAAAGAAAAGACCTTTGATCACAAAATCCACCGGTCACCGGTCTTGGTGAAATCAACTCCGTTCAACCTGAAAATCACTATGAATCTACGAACCCACGATCTGATACCAGTCTGTTAAAACACAGATGAGAAACTTGCACTCCAAGAAAAATAAAACAGAAGAAATGCAAACATAAATAATGGCGGAAACTGATAATACACAGAAACAAAGAGAACACATATATTTAATGTGGTTTCCGGCGTTGTGCTGACTACTCCACGGACAAAAAATGAGACATTTTATTATGCACAAAGTTACAAGGATTTTCACACACTCTGCATTGATTACAACATATGTATTTACAGGCACAATTCCCTAAACCCTAGCCGGCATAAGATCTTTGTCGGAATTGTCACAAATACCCCAGATGTGGACCCCACCTTCAACTGTTATCCACTAGATGAAACCCAACATCAACTGACCTTCCCAGACTTGTAATTAGCAGACCAAATTGTAGAACTCAACAGCATTCATCAACTCAGTAGACTCAACAGCCTGCTGACCCAGAATGATCTCAGCTGCATTTCACCAGCTGACTTCCACAAACATGAATACTCTTGCTCATCTGACCATCATTCTCAACTGACTTCAGATTAGTTCCACCAGATTAGAGATAAAGTCACTTTATCGACAGTTTATAAGTTCATTTCACAGATTAACTTATTGAAAATTTTAATTACCATTTTATTCCACAATTACTTTGAAATCAGATTATGCTAGAAAAAAACGTGTAGTATCACAATATATAATTTACTTTATTCTACTTTAATTTTATTGTTTTGTTCTATTTCATCTTTTCTACTATTAGCAAATTATACATACTAGACCACACATTCTAAGGGTACGTGTTCTATTTCATAGCTAATTATACAATGCTGCTCACTGTGAAAGCTAATTGTGTAACTGTTTTGTTAGTTGGTCCAGCTTCTTTTGATCAATAGGCTACCTTTGTCCAATTGTGTAATCCTAAAAACCCTAAAAATGTATAATCCGGGTAAAACATAATTAAAACAAAAGAATAATACTATATTCACGACCCGAATCGAACTCGAGATTAGTCGGATCAGTGTGTTCCAGATACCGGAGACTTTAAACAAACAAAAAAAAACAAAAAAATAGTGTATTATGTCAACGATATATTCATAATTCAGTGTATTATTATTACACAATGTCCTCCTCGTCATATTTTCTTCTTTCTTGACTTTATGCGCTGCTGATTTGGTCCCCACAAGCAAAAGCCATTTGTCATATGATAAATTTAGCTACCATCCGATACTGTAAGCAGCCTGTAACCCATCAATTCAAATAAAGAAGATACCAACTCCCATTTTTTCTTCTCTTTTCTTTTTTTGATAAAAACTCCATATTTTTCATACATTGCATACAAACAAAGTCCCTACATAACGTAACCCTACATTTTTTTTTTTTTCTTTATGCTCACTTTTTCATATTCCCTACATTGCATACAAAGTCCTTTTTTAAAACATCACAGTTCCTTCCTATTCATATATTTTTCCAACTCGGCGGCACAAGGATTCAGGGGGTTGGTGTCGATAAATTTTTTTTTTTTTTTTTTTTGGGAGAGAGGGAGGAGGGTGTCGATTTGTTGTGAGAGAATTAGCGAAAAATAGATGCTTTAGGGTACCGACCCGATCCAAATTTACGTAATTAATTTCGTATGAAAATCCTTTGGTTATGATCTGAAATAAAAAAATTCCTCATCACGAAGTACTTTCTCACCAATAATCCACAAAATGTTTTCGGAAACTAAAACTAAAACACAAATCCATCTCAATCACAAATATATAATTTTCCAAGTACATCACTTGTATTTCTCAAAATTATCAATGCCAGAAACACTGAAGAGATCTGATAGAATTGTGTAATGATTTTGCCCAGTGTTGCCCTTATTACGTTGTCTTGAGCAACTGTTGTGCCCAACTCCTCTGGATCAAGCAACAATTAGCAAACTTCAGCATGTCTGTAGATTGTCTATCTGTTTATTGCGATAGTACCAGTGTAATAGACTTAGCACACAATTCTGTATTGCACTCTCGAGCCAAACACGTATCATTTTATACGTGACCACGTGCAAAATTGTACTATATCCATTGAGTTTGTGCCAACTACGCATAAGGTAGCTGATATTTTTACGAAGACTTTACCCCAGGTCTCGTTTGAAAAATTGAGTGGTGACCTCCATATGATACCTCTATGATCCATTTTTGCTTAGTCTTCAAACTAATGGGGATAAGTACATATGTAGGGGGTTGTAATCAAGGGGGGCGTTAAATGTATTTTGAAAAGGACACTGCATTCGAACCTCCTCGAATATGCTTCAAGAAAAACTCCAGTTTTTCTTCTTCCCAATGACTAAGGCAAGAAACTGATTTTTCTTCCTTTTTCTCTAATGAGGCGCAGAAGACTTGTGTATACTGTGTTGAGAGGAACTCTCTTTATATATGAAAATAACCGAACAATAGAGATAATTTTTTCACAAGACAATTATCTTTTTCCCTAAGAAAAAAATATTCTCCATTAAATAAGAGATAATCATCATGAAATGAGAAAATCAATCTTATTTATCCATTAATTATTTAACAAGTAAATAATTAATTACACATGTGATATGATTCAGGAAAATTTATTTTCCCAATTTTCTACACATGTGGCGCCATTTTATATGTCATTGAATAATATAAAATATCTTTTCTATTTTACATATTATTAACCGAATAAATAATATTTCACATATTTATTAAATTGACCAACTATTTAATTTATTCTCGAGGTTCCAAAATACGAGAATTCACTCACGTGTTAGGAGCCAACTCGGGGACCATTGACCTATGACCAGTAGCTCCAGTACATTGAACATAACATTTCTATTCAACTTATTAATTCCAGAATTACGCCACCATAAGTATATCGATTATAGATATAACTTATTCTCAATATGTCGAGTCAATAAGTGACCACTGATATAATCATTACATACAGACTAACCCTACATAAACTATCCATAATGAAGCAGGAAAGTTTCTGTAAACCTTCTGCATTACATCTTATCCTTATTTACCATTAACTCACTAGTGATCAATTAGTTCACAACCAACTTGACCTCCCGGGATCGATCAGTTTCTAGGATTAACAAATAAGGGGATTGTGTTTCTACTTCCCGTAGGAAGGAATGGATTCTGTATCTGTGAAACACTTTCCCAGCTACTCATTCCCGATAGTGCCAACGTAAAAGTGATTTGGACCGCGCCTCGTAGCAATCCTTAACGAACACATCAAACTCTATCTTGAAACAAGTAGGAGTCTGCAATCACTTCGGGATTAAGGCTAATCCATAAATGATCATCTGTCATTCTATAAGATTTATCAATCACGGAATTATATGAGAAATGCAAATTAAATCGGTTTCAGTCCTATATGACTACATTATATATAAATGCCCCACTTAGATAACCAATATCGACGGTCTGGATAAGACGGTTACACCATAAAGTAATCTAGGAACATTAATGGTGGTTCAATCAATAGACCCATACTTTGATTAATTTCACCACATACTAACAGTTTAAGTGTATCACAATAAACTTAATCCTCACGTGTGACACACACTAAGTTATATGGCTACATGTGATACAACTTAGGGTTTTTCAGTAGTGTATTACTTATGACCACGAAGAAAATAATAAGATGAGAATAAATGTTTTATTAATTAATTACATAAATTTTCTTTCGGGCACTACATCCAACACCAAGTTCACTGCCTTGTGGATAAGGCGTGATAGATTTTGGTTTCTCCTCTTGACTCTGCTTTGATCACTAAAGTGAATAGTTTGTGGTAAACTTTAATTCAACCATCAGCTTGCATGTTGTCTTAAAGATCCGGGATCTGTTCTTAGGTGTTTTTAGCTTGAGATACCATCACACTTCCTTGGGAATAAGGCTCAGCAGACTGAACATTTGACATTGTGCAAGGTTGTGCCATTGAATCAAAGTTGTCATGGTCTTGTTGTTTTACTTTTAAACCTATTGGAAAGTTTGGTAGCATTCCCTTAGGGATTGCCTGCTGAACTTCTGCCCATTGTTCTTGCAAACTTATGATCTGCTTAAAACTCTGTGTACCTGCTACTGCACTCAAGTTTGCTTGCTAGACTGAAGTTGATATCTGTTGTAGTAGTTTCTTAGTCAGTAGGTCTTGTACCTCTTTGTAGGCTTTGACAGAGCGGCTGACCATTTTGTGATCGGTATAGTATTATGTTTCTGTTAATCAGTTCAGACTTTTGTCTTGATAGAATAACATTCTCATAACACTTCTGATTGGTCAGTCTAGGACATGCTATGTCCCTTGCTTGTATCTTGATACTTGTTGTAATAAGAACTGCTTTGTATCAGACTTGTACTGAACCTTCATTTGTTTTATCTGTAATAGAACTGGTTATGTACTCCTTTTAGACTTTTGTAGTTGTACTTAATTTTTATCTGATTTGTTCCTACCTGCAGTTTGTACTAGTACTTGTAGTATTCAGGATCTGATTTTGATTATATATGTGTTTTTGACCTTGTCATCTGAATAATATTATCATCAGCATTATTGTTTACCAATTAGTGCTATTATCTGCAAACTTGTTGAGCATAGCATGTTAATCTATTTGGTTGAAACATAATATGTGCTCACTTGATAATCTACATCACATATGCACATTGGTTGAGCAATCAGTTTAATCCATAACACGTTGCATCACTAGATCACCTAGGTCACATACACATAATCGAATAACTGTTCAATTAAGCTTCCGGATTAATCGATTGTAATTGTGTGTATCAATTTGCTCATATTGCATAAATTTTAAAAAAAGTGGTATATTTTACCCAACACTCTATTCACCCCCCTCTAGAGTGTTTATTGCACATTATCGATCCAACAATGTGATATCCACTTGATCTAAATCTGATTTTTTTGAATTTCCAGATTCTTCCCTAAGTTTGACCCGGATCCTTTTCTTTGTCTTCTGTAGGGACCTCTTTTTGATGTTGTTCTCCTTTGATTATGTGAATTTGGTATTGTAATAATATCCGTAAGAAACAGATCTTTTACGAATCAGTCATTGAGATGTCCCCAAAATTTGGATATGAGCAGATTCTACAAGTATGATTCACTTTCATTAAAAGTCACATCCACGAGACAAAGAAACGCTTTGGTAGGTGGATGAACGATTTATACCCTTCTAGGTATTTGAGTAACAAATAAAATGCATTTAACAACTTCCCCCTATTGGGAGAATGAACATGAGCATACACAACACATCCAAAAAAAATTAAACCCAATTTATCACCACTTGAAAAACTAGGATACAGTGTGAATAAAAGATGTCTAGGAGACTTATTTCCCATATGTTTAGATGGCATCTTGTTAATGAGGTGAGTTGCAATAAGAACTGCTTCTCCCCAATAAAACTTGGGCACTTTCATCTGGGAAATCGGGGACCTAGTCACCTCTATTATGTGCCTGTTCTTGCGTTCAAAAACTCCATTTTGATGTGGAGTGTGAACACAAGAGGACTCGTGAATGATCCCTTCTTTTTGAAGAAATAGGGTAAGCAACTAATTGAAGTAATCTCTTGCATTATCACTTTATATCATTTTTATCTTAGTATCAAACTGAGTTTTCACCATGTTGTAAAATTGTTGAAAAATGTTATCCACTTCAGGTTTATTTTTAAGCAAATACACCCAAATAACCCTAGTATAATCATCAATGAAGTATACGAACAATTTCGCCCCAGTGATATGTGATGTCCAAGATGGAACCCATATATCATTATGGATCAAGGTAAAAGGAGCCTTTCATCTTTCACTGGTGTTTGAAAAATGTTTTCTCTTATGTTTAGCTAATTCACATTCATGACAAAACAAAGATTCAGATTTTATTCCTTTGAGAATATCATGGTGCATTTTTTCCATATTTCCAAAAGCTGGATGACCTCATCTTCTATGATACAACCAAATCTTATCACTAAGAGATCTAGAATAAGATAAATGACGTTAACTATCATCTTGTCCATCCAAAAAATAGAGGGCTCATTTCACTTTAGCAGTTCCAATCTTCTTCCTCATTCTTTTCTCGTGTATCAGACAAGAGTCGGTAGAGAAAATAACATTGCAGCTCGAATCATTTGTAATTCTTTGAACGGAAACTAGATTAGAAGTAATTTTAGGAACATATAAGACATCCTTGAGAGTAAT
The DNA here is from genome assembly GCA_026214975.1 of Gentiana macrophylla. Taxonomy (NCBI): domain Eukaryota; kingdom Viridiplantae; phylum Streptophyta; class Magnoliopsida; order Gentianales; family Gentianaceae; genus Gentiana; species Gentiana macrophylla. Next base: position 81,369,222 of record CM047817.1, on the reverse strand, counting down.
CTCAGGAGTCAGTCAATGTTCCTTATACCTGCAACAATGATCAGAGAACCATCAGCCACAGTAATCTTTCTGTTACTAGGACAAGGTTTATAGCACCTACAATTTGACATATCATATGTCATATGATCATTAGCACCTTATTCAATCACCCATTCTTTATTTTGTTCAGAGCAATGGTGATTGGTAGTCATACCTGATAAGCCAATGGAACAAGAGTATTTTTCTAAAGTTTCCCGGAACTTTCTAAGCTTAACAATTTCAGATGCTCCTAGTTCATATGCCTGGGGGTGGAGCTTTCGTTCTATTTGTTGTTCGCAAGATGAACAACAGCATTCTCATTCATCATAATTCTTGGTCTCCCTTGAAATTTCCAAAGATTTATCCGTTGTAACGCCTCTTCCTTTTGCGGTAATTAAAGGTTAAGGAGTCCCTAACAGCACCCTCTCTCGATTCTTTATGTGGGCCTTGTTCTCAAGAGCCTTATTCTCTTCTGTATCCCCGCTTTTGGTAGCCTTGGAGATCAAGGTTGAGATGTCTTCAAGGAGCCTTCAAGCATGACTCCTTTCTCGCTTTCTTCACTCGACCATAGAATTGTCTCATTTAAGGATGAGAGTTCCTTCTTCCTAAAATTTGAATTCTGACAGCATCAAGTTCAGGATTTAAGCCGTCAATGAAGGAATAGATCTTATCCTTCTAAAATAATCCTATTTACAATGATAGTGTCTTAATTGTCATTCAGCTTGATTCACTGATAATGATCAAGGTCTTGCCAAAGACTCTGTAGAAGCCCCGAGTATACAGTGATATTGTTGGACCCCTGTTTAGCAATAGAAATTTTGGTCTTTAGCTCACAAATCTATGCGGGACCATTGATCTTTGAGTAAGTTTCTCTACCAGCTTCCCAGATTTCCTTGGTTGTTCCTAGAAACATACAAGTATCACTTATTTTTGGGACCTTGAATTCCACAATCATGACATGACCGTAGAATCATGTTCATCACAAGTAGAATATTTAGGATCATCAATAAGCAGTCCAAGACCCATCAAGTGACTCGGTTTTCCCTTTCCTTTAAGGAAAGCTCTAACAAACTGAGACCACTTCAAATAATTGTTTCCATTCAGCCGATATACAGTTTGTATTTGCTGCAAATCTCATGTTTGACTAGGATTATCATTGAAATAGATTCGGACTTTGTGCATGTAGCACCCGATCCGATATATTTGATATATGGATGAAGTTGAAGTGAATTTTTCGTAAGAATCGAGCCAAAAACTATGATACCATGTAAGATTCAAAGTAGAAATTAAATTAAATAATAATTCACTTAAAAGATACAAAGAGCATCGGATTACATATATTGGAAAACGATCACCAGAACGGATCGATAGCATAAAGTTAGTTAAGACAACTAACGGTAACTTATTACAAAATAACAGACGTGTAGATTAGCTGAGAAGCGAAGACCGAATGAGCCGCAGTGGAGAAGACCAAACGAGCAACGGTGAAGATCAGATGAGTAGTGGAAACAATTGAAGAGCACGCAGAACAACGGAAGTACATCAAAGTCGGTGAAAAGGGCTACTCGGATGACAACACTTATTATACAAGTGACGCTTTTACTAAGTTGACAACACATCCTGAAAGGGCAACACAACTAAGTTCTCGACAATTTGATATCCCAACTTCAAGTGAAGTCATTTTATCTTCATTTGAAAGATCCATATGAGTAAAACTTAAATAGATCCATAACTTTTTAACTAATGATGATGAGAAAAAGATTAAATGAAGAATTTTAAAGTTAGTTAGAAAAGATGATGATGATCACAACATTCTAAAAATGGATATTTTTTGTTTTAAGAAAACAATAAGATTATGATAATGGTGATACAAGGAAAATAAAGATGAAATAGAGTTGAGAAGGAAATGAAGGAAGAAGGAGGAGATATGTTATGTTGATGATGAAGAAATTTTGTGAGGAATCTGAAATTGGGCGATGGGGGGAGGTGAAGGTCGGTGGTGATGAATGTTTTTGGAGGGAAAAAGTGTGGTGCCTAGGGTAAGGGTCAATTTGTAAAAATCAAAAGTTCATAGGTTGTATTATAATTATTTTGCTGAGAGTGAATTTTTATTTTCAGGTGTGGTGCCTAAGGTATAAATGACAATTTTATAATTATATTGTGGTACAATAAGCAGATGTAAAAACCAATGTGGTGCCTTAAGTGTAATAATATGTGAAAGTGTGGTGTCCCTCAATTTGGGTGCCCATAGATTTAGCGTAATACTCTTAAATTATCCTAAAATAAAACGAACATTTACAATATTGATCAACATTTTATCAATTGATTCGATTTGGATGATTTTTCTTCATCTTAGCTAGGCACAATGGCGGAGGCATGACAGGGGCAGCTCCATATAGGTGAAAATGGGTCATCCGACCCGCTAAAAGAAATATTACAGTGAATTTTTTTAATATACATATTTTATATGTGTGACTCGACTTTTTATTTTATATATTGATCTCTATCACCAGTATTAACTATAATATATAACATTACGCTTAGTAATTGTAAAATATGATAAATTTCAAATTCAGTATCATTAAATTCACTGTAGCCTCCTGCATTTACTCACAAATCGAGGGGACACAATTAAATGTCGAGAAAAATTGTATAGATATAAATAAGAATATTGTTGTTAGGTAGATTTTTTTTAACTCATTACTTAGATTTTAAAGGATTTAAAATAAGTAATTCTAAAAATACCATATAATTCGAAGATATACATTTCAAAAAATTATTAAAGCTGAAAAAGTAGAAAATATTGAAGAAGAAAAAAAAAAACAAACATTGGAGTTTGAACATGTGCTTTAAAACTCAAAGGACGAGCGACGAGCACTATACCTTTGTGTTGTCGCTTTTGCTAAAATCTGAGACAACTAGTACTCCCACTGATTTTTTTTTAAAGACTTTTCAAATGATATTATTACTTTTCAAGTGTGTTTAGGTTTTTTTTTTTTTTTAATCAGTCACTTTTAATATAGTCACACGGACTAGAAAATGTAATTGATGTATCTCAAATTGTTTGTTTGTTTGAAATTTTTTTTTTAAAAAATTGAAATTGTTTGTTAAAAGACAAAACTAGCTTTCCGGTAAATACGGTCTAGACATTTTGCTTTCTTATTATACTCAAGTCAAAAATAGTCTAAGAAATAGTTTTTTTTTTCTTTTTTTTTTTTGTTGTTCCGAACTGGGTTCGAACACTGGGGGTCATGCAAAATTATAGTCTAGCTCACCACTAGAACGATGCACGTTGTGTTAAGAAATTGCATTGTATTATTTATGACATATGGTGTAATTAAAAGGAAGGATATAAGTGAAAAAAATAAATGTTTTGCATTAATATTGTAAATAACAGATAAATAGAAACAAAACAAATTCTGGAAAATTACAATTAAAAAAACAAGTAATGACATCTGGGCAACGGGTTATGCTTATTAACGATTACACCGCTGATCATTATGATCAATAAATCTGAGATGATCGTTGTGTCGCTTTTTTATCAGACAATCATTATGCTCAGATTACTTTAAAAAAACGCGAGAAGTAATTACAAAAATCCAAGGGGAAGGGGGACGAGCCCTTGAGCCCTCTATAGCTCTGCCCTTGCTTAGACACAACTGAAAACGTGAGAGCAACGAATGAGATACGGGTTTTCCTACGTAGACTTTTTTTTTTGTGTCTACTAAGCAAACTCCATACGTCATTTTTCTTATCGAAAATACTCCATCCGTCTCATTTTATTACTCTCGTTTGACTTTTCACTCATATTAAGCAAAATGTAGTTAATGTTTTGAACTGATCCAATATTTTTATATTTATGCCTTTTAATTAGTTGTTAAAGCATTTAATGTTATACACTTTTTATTGTAAATAATAATGCAAATTGATATTTATTATGAGACAAACCAAAAAGAAACGTGACAAATAAAATAGGACAGAGGTAGTAAAATTATGAAAATTTATGGAAAGGGCTTTTTTTTTTTTCCTGTCTCAAGTAACGATACATCTGTGGGATTTTCACTTTACACGTAAAAAAATACAAATACGTAAACTCGGTGAACAGTGGGTTTTTTTTAATTTTTTTATTTTAGTGGACGGTGAATAGAGAAACAATTATTATTGTGGGCTGATTTTCAAACGAAGCCCAAAACAGTTGTACAAACACACAAAAATTAAAGACATGGCACCACACATTTTAGTATCATTTTTCATAAAATACATTTTTTTGATAATATTTTTCATAAAATACTTAGAAATTTGTTTCCGACATCACGATTATTTTTTAAGAAAATAACGACAGTGCCACTGACATTACTTTTAAAAGATAAAGTCAGTGACACTAATGTTATAATTATTAAAGTGTCAATAGTAAGTACCGTCAGATCTATTGACGTTAGTTTAGAAAAGTAAAATCAGTGGCTTTGACGTTTATAGTATGTTGTCGGAAGTAAAAAAAATATTGTGTGGTGCCGGAAATAAAAAAAATAAAAAAATTGCCGATAGTAAAGAGCGCAGTAACGATATAAGCCCTAAATAAAAAAATAAACATATTACTCGACCATTAATTTCAGTAGGCCCTCACATTAGTATATTTGGGGGGCTCTAGGTCATGGTCTGGTAGGCCTCCCCTTAAGGACGGGTCTGAGTTTTATGGCGTAAAAACACATGTCGATCATATCATGTATCTAAGATATATTTTATCTAATGGATATCCACATATTACGGATATATTTATAGCTCTTCTCTTGAGTATCCATTACACAACGAATTTGTCATGTTAAAGCCATCATTGAGAAAGAAAAAAAAACTCTATGGAAAACTATGTCGTTAATTCTTTTGGGATAAGGAAGATGGGCATAGGCAAATGCATTCCATTGCGTGTGAAAATCTATGTAAACCAAGGGATGAAGGGGGCCATTGGCTTGAAGAATTAAAACTATGAATCTTTCGTTGCTGGGTAAATTGCTATGGCAACTGCTAATTGATGATCAATCTCTCAGGGCCACGGCTATAGTGCAAAAGTATAGTAGGCCTTTCGATCATATTAAATGGGGAGCCATTATATCTTGGAGAAGCATTCGTGCAGCTGCCACCTCACTGATGGATGGGTTTGAAGTAAATGGTGATGATATTGTTTGGAATGATGGGAAAGGAAATAAGTATTCGGTACATACTGCTTATGAGTTTTTGAACTCTCTGGACACACATGACAAAGAGACCGTATGGGATGATATATGGAAGCTCAAGGGACCGTTGTGCTATAAGACTATAATTACCATCTTTGGCTTATTAGACACAATTCGCTCCCCACCACGAATTTATTGTTCACAAGATTTAATCATTTTGTCTCTAGCTCGCCCCTGCGTTGTCTAATCATGATAAGACCCCATTTCATGCATTTAGAGATTGTTCGTGGTCCCGCTTAGTTGTGGAAATATGTAGTCCAAAGTCAAGATTGAGAGATCTTTTCTCTTTTACGACCACGAAGGATTGGATAAAGACAATATTCGTAAAACTCGGGAATAATAAGGAGTGGTCGATACCTTTAGAGATATTGTGTATAACATCTAACATTGGAAGAACAAGAGAGTTCATGAACATGATGAGAGCCCCCCCCCAATATGCTCCTTTCATAGACAGTAAAAAGGGTCAAAATTTTCAAAGTGGCATGGAACCTGGATTATTGAGAGCTAGGTTTTTCTTGTCAAGATCCTCAGGCTCTTCGTTTTGTTTCTTAATTTTTTTCTCCTTTGTTTTTTTGGTTTGATGATCCGTTGTTTGTTTCTTGTTGGCCAGACCTCTGTATGTACTTTTACACGTTGTTGTTTGATAAAGAGCTATTGGCCGGGCCTTTCCCCTGAGTAATAGTCAGACTCTGCAGGCACGACCCGGGCCGAACTCCAAATTAGTCGGACCAATGGGTTCCGGATATCCGGGGCTTCTTGAAGGGTAAGAATGTCTCCAATTGACTCTTGATTGCATACCTCAAAACATTTTTAAAGTATATATTACCCATTTTACTATCATAATGGTCACTTGATAGCATATGCACCTCCGAATTCCTTGAAATCTCACTGGTGAATTGGAGTTTCCTTCGGAGTAAAAAGTGTCACAATTTATTCCTTCTCTTTCATCTCTCCTCCTTCTTTATCTCAACCACTTTGTTTATGTATCATTTTTCTCTATTTCAGTATTATTTTTCATAGCAATTCATTTGTGGTGATGATAATTATTAGTAGCCCATAAAATCCCTTCTATTTAAATTAAAAAAACAACAACAACAACAACAAAGCAAAATGATATTTTTCACGTTTCAAATATAAAATATTTTGTAAGACAAAATATAAAATATTTTATATGAATTACGGAAGAAAAATAGAAGGTAGGTAGAGAGAAAATAAATTGCACGAAACTAAATTATCTCAAATGAAACCTAATTTTTTTTAGATGAAGGGGAGGTGAAAGATCACTACTCTTCTTCCATCTTCTGCTTGTTTGTTTGATGTCCGTTATGGTTGTTTTGGCTTAATATAAATTTCTTATCTTTTGTTCTTGTGTTTGGTGTCAGAATTATAACATCAAAATGCATTGTTTATTGATATTGATGGAATAGCTATTACAAGATGTTTATATAGAGAGCCACAAGGGCTATGAACGGAAATACAAAAATAAATATAAAACCCTAATATAAAAACCTAATATAAAATGACGGCACAAATCCATATTGTCTAATACGCCCCTCGTTGGACGGGCACTGTCACGAAGACCAAGCTTGGAAATAAAGCAAAGAACTACACGAGCAAATCTAATTATATCTCTAATAGGCCCCTCAAGCACATGGAGCGCAGCATACATACGGCTTGAAACTCATGCGTTGATGGTCAGCTGGAAGGGAGGGATATACCCGAAAGAGAACCGATGATCAACCTGTGGGAACAGGAGGGAGGGATATACCCTTGCAGAAAAATAAATTTTTTTTTTTTTTTTTTTTGTTTTTTGGTTTTTTTTTTTTTTTTTTTTTTTTTTGATATACCCATGCAGAAAAGAAAATATTTTGGGATATACCCTTGCAGAAAATAAAATTGCAGAAAATAAAATATTTTGGGATATACCCATGCAGAAAAGAAAATATTTTGGGATATACCCTTGCAGAAAATAAAATATTTTGGGATATACCCATGCAGAAAAGAAAATATTTTGGGATATACCTCAGTAAAATAAAATTGCGAGAAATAAAATATTTTGGGATATACCCATGCAGAAAATAAAATCAACCCGTTGGAGAGGGAGTCGCCATCGCAGCCAAGCGGAAAAGAGAAGATCCGGCGGCAACCCAACAAAAGCGGCCGCTAGGGTTTGTCGGGTTGAAGAGGATTCGCCATCGCAGCGGCGGAAAAGAGAAGATCCGGCAGCTGCAACCTAGCAAATGGCGGTCGCTGTGGTTTTGTCGGTTGAAGAGGGAGTCGTCATCGCATCGAGCCTGAGGGTGACGGCGGCGGCAAGCCTGAGGGTGGAAGAAATTAAAAGGGAAAAGAGCAGAGGAATTTGCAGAGGAATGAGAAATTCATGCGAAGAAGAGAAAAAGATTTAGGATTTAGGATCGGATCTCTGATACCATGTCAGAATTATAACATCAAAATGCATTGTTTATTGATATTGATGGAATAGCTATTACAAGATGTTTATATAGAGAGCCACAAGGGCTATGAACGGAAATACAAAAATAAATATAAAACCCTAATATAAAAACCTAATATAAAATGACGGCACAGTCCATATTGTCTAATACGCTCCCTCAAGCGGACGGCGCTGTGCGAAGACCAAGCTTGGAAATAAAGCAGCAACTACACGAGCAAATCTAATTATATCTCTAATATTTGGATTAATATATATTTTTTTTTTGGATAGAATTTTGGATTAGTGTCAGAATCATCAAAAAGATTAGATTAAGACTTCACGAGTTCTTTGAGTTTTTTTTTTCCCTGAATAGTTATGTATTTGAAGAAAGATGCAATGCGGAGGGGATGAGTGGTGTTTAGATTTTTGTGTAGGGAGTTGTCGTTGAAGCTGGAACATAAAACGAAGTGTATAAAACCAGTGACGGACTCGGAAAAAAATCTCAATGGGGCATCGGAATAAATTCGAAAGCGAGCTGGGGTATCAATAGTATTTTTACATTTTTTACTTATAAAACTTGTCGATTTTCGGATCTCGCAGGGCCGGACACCCTCGCTTTGTATGCTTGTCCATTTTATGTGAAGCAATACAATTTTTAATGCAAATGCATTCCATTGCGTGTGAAAATCTATGTAAACCAAGGGATGAAGGGGGCCATTGGCTTCAAGAATTAAAACTATGAATCTTTCGTTGCTGGGTAAATTGCTATGGCAACTGCTAACTGATGATCAATCTCTCAGGGCCACGGCTATAGTGCAAAAGTATAGTAGGCCTTTCGATCATATTAAATGGGGAGCCATTATATCTTGGAGAAGCATTCGTGCAGCTGCCACCTCACTGATGGATGGGTTTGAAGTAAATGGTGATGATATTGTTTGGAATGATGGGAAAGGAAATAAGTATTCGGTACATACTGCTTATGAGTTTTTGAACTCTCTGGACACACATGACAAAGAGACCGTATGGGATGATATATGGAAGCTCAAGGGACCGTTGTGCTATAAGACTATAATTACCATCTTTGGCTTATTAGACACAATTCGCTCCCCACCACGAATTTATTGTTCACAAGACGAATCATTTTGTCTCTAGCCTACCCGCGTTGTCTAATCATGATAAGACCCCATTTCATGCACTTAGAGATTGTTCGTGGTCCTGCTAGTTGTGGAAATATGTAGTCCAAAGTCAAGATTGAGAGATCTTTTCTCTTTACGACCACGAAGGATTGGATAAGACAATATTCGTAAAACTCGGGAATAATAAGGAGTGGTCGTATACCTTTAGAGATATTGTGTATAACATCTAACATTGGAAGAACAAGAGAGTTCATGAACATGATGAGGAGCCCCCCCCCCCCAATATGCTCCTTTCATGTATGCAGTAAAAGGGGTCAAAATTTTCAAAGTGGCATGGAACCCGGATTATTGAGAGCTAGGTTTTTCTTGTCAAGATCCTCGTGCTCTTCGCTTTGTTTCTTAATTTTTTTCTCCTTTGTTTTTTTGGTTTGATGATCCGTTGTTTGTTTCTTGTTGGCGGACCTCAGATGTACTTTTACACGCTTGTTGTTTGATAAAGAGCTATTGGCCGGGCCTTTCCTCGAGTAATAGTCGACTCAAGCGAGCACGACCCGGCCGAACTTCAAATTAGTCGGACTAATGGGTTCCGATATCCGGGCTTTATTGAAGGGTAAGAATGTCTCCAATTGACTCTTGATTGCATACCTCAAAACATTTTTAAAGTATATATTACCCATTTTACTATCATAATTGTCACTTGATAGCATATGCACCTCCGAATTCCTTGAAATCTCACTGGTGAATTGGAGTTTCCTTTGAAGTAAAAAGTGTCACAATTTATTCCTTCTCTTTCATCTCTCCTCCTTCTTTATCTCAACCACTTTGTTTATGTATCATTTTTCTCTATTTCAGTATTATTTTTCATAGCAATTCATTTGTGGTGATGATAATTATTAGTAACCCATAAAATCCCTTCTATTTAAATAAAAACAACAACAACAACAAAGCAAAATGATATTTTTCACGTTTCAAATATAATTTTTTTTTTCCTTTCTTCATAAAAAATATATATATAAAATATTTTATATGAATTACGGAAGAAAATAGAAGGTAGGTAGAGAAAATAAATTGCACGAAACTAAATTATCTCAAATGAAACCTAATTTTTTTCAATTTTTTTTAGATGAAGGGGAGGTGAAAGATCACTACTCTTCTTCCATCTTTTGCTTGTTTGTTTGATGTCCGTTATGGTTGTTTTGGCTTAATATAAATTTCTTATCTTTTTGTTCTTGTGTTTGGATTAATATATATATATATTTTTGGATAGAATTTTGGATTAGTGTCAGAATCATCAAAAAGATTAGATTAAGACTTCACGAGTTCTTTGAGTTTTTTATTCCCTGAATAGTTATGTATTTGAAGAAAGATGCAATGCGGAGGGGATGAGTGGTGTTTAGATTTTTGTGTAGGGAGTTGTCGTTGAAGCTGGAACATAAAACGAAGTGTATAAAACCAGTGACGGATCCAGAAAAAAATCTCAGTGGGGGCATCGGAATAAATTCGAAAGGCGAGTGGGGGGCATCAATAATATTTTGGGCCAAAGACCCAAAAGTACACAAAACGGACTTATTGGACTTATAAGGACAAAAAGAAATCTGTTGGACTTATAAGGACACAAATTAGATAGATAGACCCAAATACCCTTAATGAAGAAAAAAAAATAAATAAATAAAAGAAGAAGGGGGGAGAAGAGGCGCTGAAGTTAGATTTTTTTTTTTTTTTTTTTTTTTTTTTTTTTTTGTTCATGTGTGTTTGTTTTTTTTTTTATATTGTTTTTTTTTCAGGTACTGTTCAGTTTTTTTTTTTTTTTTATTTTTTTTCTAACGATGTATTGACCATCGCGATACAATGACCACCGCCGATATATTGACCACCGCGACGCATTAACCACCCCGATGCAATGACCACCTCGATGCAATGACCATCCTGATGCATTGACCACCGCGACGCCCGATGCGATGACCATCGCGATGAAGAGACACCGCGATGAAGTGACACCACGATGCAGAGAACGGCGATGAAGCGACACCGTGATGCAGAGACACCGCAATGAAGTGACACCGCGATGCAGAGACACCGCGATGCAGTGACCACCCCCGATGTAGAAACACTGTGATGCAGAGACGCCGCATTGCAGAGACACCTCGATGAAGTGATACAGCGACGTAGTGACCACCCGCGATGCAGAGACGCCTCAATGAAGTGACACCACGATGCATTGGCCATGCTAGATCCATTGATCACCTCGATACAGTGACCACCCCGATGCAGAGACACCACGATGCAGTGACCAACCCAGATGCAGAGACACCGCGATGCAGTGACCACCCCTAATGCAGACACATCACGATGTTATAACATTTGACGATGCAGAGACATCGCGAATAAGAGACACCGCGATGCAGAGACACCGCGATGAAGTGACACCACGATGAAGTGACACCGCATTACAGAGACACCACGATGAAGTGACACCGCAATGCGAGACGCCGCGATTGCGTAGACATCGCGATGTTATAACATTTGACGATCTGCAGACACCGCAATTCGAGACACCGCGATGCGAGAGACACCGCGATGGTGACAACGCGATGCAAAGACACCCCGATCGCGAGAGACACCGCGATGAAGTGACACAAAGATGAAGTGACACCGCGATGCAGAGACACCGAGATGAAGTGACACCGCGATGCAGTGACCACCCCAATGTAGAGACACCCCCGATGCAGAGACACCGCGATGCACACAGCGATGAAGTGACACCGCGATGCAGAGACACCGAGATGAAGTGACCCCGCGATGCAGAGACCACCCCGGCGCAGAGAGACACCCAGATCATGCAGAGACACCGCGATGAAGTGACACCGCGATTGCAGAGACACCGTGATGCCGACACCACGATCGCGAGACACCGTGATGATGCGTAGACATGGCAATGCAGAGAGACACGGCTTATTGTATTGATTTATTCAAAGGACGCCTTATTGTATCGATTTGTGTAGTGGCATCAATGTCACTTCATTAATTGTCTAATGTATGCAAAGGACATCTACTACAATGACATCAATGTCACTTCATTAGTTGTCTAATGTATGCAAGTGACATCTGCAGTGACATCAATGTCACTTCATTAGTTGTCTAATGTCCCGTGGGTTCTTAATTTGTATATGTATCAATATTCCCAATTGCTAATCGTAAACAAGCATCAAATCTACCAAATGTCCAATAAAAAGTGTCATCTTAGAAAACCAATATATCATTTAATACTTTCTCTTCCCAAATATCACAGCTTTGATTAACAGATTGCATGAAATGTATGAATTAGGGAGTGATCAAGTGATCAAAAAGGTGTTCAATTTAGATGAGATAGCAATATGATATGTTACTCGCAAATTGTGCAAAGATGATCAAAAACAATAACAAAGACTAAGGCAAATTATATCCTAATTAATCAAGTATACCAAGCTAATAAAATTAGGCAAACAAAGAAGTTGATATGTAATGCAACTTGTTCAAGATCGATTAATAATAAAATGTAAGTATGAGATGCATAGTCCTTTAATAATCAACTCAAGTAAATTTGATGTATTAAAGCAAAATAATATAAAGTGCAAGCAATTGTGTCAAATGCGTAAATAATACAACAAATTGATTAAGATGCAACTAATTAGATAGTCTTTGGTTTCTCAGATGTTCACTAATTAGATGTATACACTATCAAAAGGTTCACTGCTCAAAGTTACAAAAGAGCGATTAAAATATATATATTATTACGTATATAGCAGTGATTAAAATACAAAGAACAACAAACCGATGCAACTAGATCTAAATGCTTCAAATAATAACTTGTTCATGAAAACCTTACTTTGGTTGGCATATTTGTTATGTGATCTCGAACGGTCAATTTGCACTAATTTCCTTTTCACACTCACCGAGAGATGCGATTTCAGATAAAGCAAGAAAGGAAATTAAATGAAAACAAATATCTTATCCAGACATGTTCAAACAGTAAGATAAGTGTAAGGAAAACTCGCCGTATCCTCGTGCATCTTAATCACTTGTTCCCTATCCTTCCACATCTTATCTATTTCACCTTGAAGTGGATCAAGAAGCATAATGTAGTCTTTGATTCCACGCCGCACGAAGATGAGATAATTCAATGTAATCGGCCCAGGTTGTAAAATGGGTTGATCTTTGTGTTTCAATCGCAATTGTAGCACCTCTGAATACGGATGCAGGATTCGGGGAGCGCCAACAGCCACCATTCATTTGAAGACCAATTGCGTAAATCGGGAGCACGAGATTCGGGTTCGGAGGATCATTCGAAGTTAAGAAAGCCGAGTTGCTAGTTTGGACCTATCATGGGAACAAACCTCATTATAGGTTACAACACAAAATACAAAAGCCTAACATGTTTGGCGGTGAGCTTGTCGCGCTTTCAATTCCATATTCCTGTTGATGTGAGCCTAGAAGATCGCCCATAGCAAGTACATGCGAAGGATTGTCATTATGTTTGTTGGGCACAACATCTTGCAACAACATCGTAGGAGGTTTTTCGAATCGATGTTTCCAAATTGGAAACGATTTTCCGATAAAGGGTACTTTAATTGATTCTTCTTCATTTTCCTTGGATCGCCCATTATTGTAGTCTTTCTCATTATCAAGGATTTCCTCATCATTCTTTTCACACCCCTCAACAAAGCTCACTCCTCTTTTAAGTCTTCTCGCTTGTTTCTTCATCACCTCGATAACATGTTCTGTGGCTTCCACTTCCAAAGAGCTCTTCATTTTTGTTGTCATGAACATTTACATTGCACTTTATCAAACAGTTGATGTGCATAACGTCATCTTCGCTTTTCTTGTCTATTCATTGGTTCGGGAATTCGCATCAAGCACTTGATAGTACAATGTATCATCTATCAAATGCTCCATCCCTTCCTTTCCTTCTACAATTTGTCGCACTCGACCTTCGGAGATGTTGTGCACATAATTCACAACTTTGTCATTGATGTCGACTTCTAATGAACCATTTGTCGAACACTTGATGCGCATGAAGTACTTAAACAGTATGGCCTTCATTCGAAAGAAATCGATGATATAACGCTTCCATGAGAAAAGAAATCGGTTTCAGAGACACCAACGCGCGTGTGTTTAGCTTATTCTTATTTTATTAGACAGTGATTTTTAGTGACACGTAGATATATTATGTCCTTATGTTCAACAGATTCCTTTATGTCCCATGCATAATAAGTATAAAAAAGTATACTTTTAAGTAATTAACCCTAATATTTTTACATTTTTTACCTATAAAAACTTGTCGATTTTCGGATCTCAGTGGGGGCCGGACACCCCCTCCCTCTCGCTTTGTATGCTTGTCCATTTTATGTGAAGCAATACAATTTTCAATGCAAAACATTTATTATGTTTTTACTTGATTTACCCTTATTTATTACATTAGGAAATATAAAAAAGAATGTCGCATTAATTATATTTAAGGTCATTCTAATCATTTCATCAGAAAAGTTAATGATTACCTCACATCCTTAATACGCGCGATTTTGTGACAACTACTTCGATAAATCAAAACGGAAGGAGTATTTTATATATTAAATCAAGACCACCCAACAAATTTCGATGTCACCACATTTGTATAAAAAAATGATTGAAATGTAATTGATCATCAAGATACACTTTGCGTCATCTTCTAACAACAACAAAAATAAAAAAAATAAATAAATAAATCTGCGGTGTTTTGAGGAACGTAATTCAAAGCTCCACGTATAATACAGTACTTATCAAGGGGCACTGTGTTTTCTCAACATTTCCTTCATCTTTCACCTGAAGCTTTAAAAGTCTACAGCCGAAAAAAAATAAAATTTAATTTTTCTTTTGATATATGCGCAAAGATGACCCTATCACTTAACATACAATCTCTTCCCGACGATGTTGCTCTTCGGATTGTTTCTTCACTTCAGGTTTGTGCGTGAACTTTCGTTTCTTTTGTTCCTGAATTTTTTTTTTTTCTTTTTTTCTTCTAATTGAGCTTGCTGATCCCTTCTATATTCATTTTTGAGCAAAGGTGTTTGATGTTTGCTCGTTGGGTGGCTGTTCCCGGTTTTGGCGAGAATTATGTGATTCTGATCCTGTGTGGGAGTGTCTTTTAGAGGTAGATGGCCTGAATTTTCGGTGGATAGAAATCATCAGCCTGATCTTCAATTGGACACTGATGCTAGGGTAATTGTTTCCTTTGCTCTGTAAATTCATATTCATTTTTTTTTTTTTTTTTTTTTTTGGTGAATTCTGAAGAAGAAGAAAAAAGATACTTTTGTAGCATTTGATGATGAACCCTCTTGCATTACCTTCAGCATATGAATTTGTTTATAAAAAGGGAAGGTTGTGGTGGAGTGGGGTTGGGGACACAGAAGAAAATTCTGATGCAGGACTCCCTACTTCCTATTAGAACGGACTGTTAGATGTGTAGAAGAAAGACAAAACTGTTTTGTTTGTTTGTATACATGTTAGTCATCTGACGATCCGTCCTGATAGGGAAGTCCCTACAGCCGAGAGTTTTCCGGTTTTTATCCCATTTTATAGTAATCATAGCATTGATTCTGCTATGAATTTTGAGTTAATTGGTTTCATTATTACTACAGGGATGGAAGGAATTCTATGTTGTGAAGCACAATGAAATGGCCCAGAAAGCAGCTTATGTCTGTAATTTCTTCAAACGATGCGTAGCATTTGAATCACTTGAGGTCAGATATTATCTCAAAGCAATTGAAGATTTGAACACAATGCAGTTTGGATTCAAAGATATTCAGATGTTTTTTCTCAAACCAAATGTGAATGTACTTCTCAATTTGATTGGCTTGCACTATTGCATCACTTCCTTTCTATTCCTGTAAGTGTTCTAAACTCCACCTTAACACACAGACATACATACATACTTCTATATTCAGTAAATATTTTATGACGCCTACTCGTGTATGACTTGTATAGGCTGAATGCATTGTTGAGGCATTAGATGGGTCCAAGATTTCAGATAGGAAAATATGTGTCCAATGGTGGAAGCTTGGCCTATGGTTCCATGGTTTCCGGCTAAGGGATGAGTTACATTCTCGTAATATCTCATTAGCAGATCTCTCAAAAACAAAAGAAGATGATGAAATATTTGGAGTGCTTCAACGAGGTACAATGCATGAGGTTTTGCGGGGTTCGGGTTTCTGCTTCTAAACCCGCATCCCAACCCTGGTATTGTTGAAATACAAGTGCTAGTATTTACTGGAAACTTTTTTCACCATCAGTGTCTTTAGCATTAATCATGAATATGCATATATATATGCTGCTTGTATTAAAGTGGTTGTAGACTTCGCTGTGTATTTGTACATGAATGTAAAACGAAATGTAACTATTTGTACATGTCGCCTGCACGTGTTTCTTCAATCAAAATCAAAAGGGTTGTTTTGTTTATCTTATTCGCTTTCAGTTTGCATTATTCCATATTCGAATGCGTATGCAAATCAACTCAAATGATCAAAATGAGTCTCTTCATTAATAACAAAGATCTCTAAGATATGAATTTTACTTACATGCTGCTACTAACAATGCATTAGATCGATACCATTCTGGAAGACACAAGAAAAACAACTATTCAGAGGCAACAGCAAAGGTAAAGCTATACCATGTTAATTATCAGGGCCTCCGGTTAAGGAATGCGGATCCAAAAATGTTGTCTTCTGAACAGGAACATGTTAATTATCAGGGCCTCCGGTTAGAGAATACGGATCCAAAAAGTAATTGCTTGTTGTCTTCTCAATAGGAACAGTACAAGGTGTGTGGATGTTATTCACAGGAAACTGGTTTGAAATGTTTGCGTTAGACGATAATCCTCCTGGTCTGGACAAGTACAGTTCTGAAACTTGGGGAACAGCTTGAGCGGGATTACGTGCAAAATGTGCATGATGATCAGCTTCCTGTTTCAAAAAGAAACCAATGTAAAATGCATATTCAAGAAGCTGTGCATTATATTTTAAGTAGAATAACCCGGGTATCATACCTTGTCCTGTTCTTGATCAAAACCTTCATCGAGTGAATAGTTGTTCGAAAATGAGGGCAGAGTCGGAACCATAGGTGTAAGATTACAAGATTGATCAGGGGGGGATTCCTTCACGATAGAATTGTAATACATACGGCTGATTGCGGCTCTTTCACGATTATTCCTTTGTGAGTAGTAAATTTTAGTTGCAAGCGGTGCTGGAACATGTCTTACCGCTGGACCTAAAATCATTTTACTTTTAAGATTGAAGTCATATTCATAACTTTTTGATGCAAGAATTTGGCAGGTGGTTGTGGGGGGGCTGTTTATACCTTTATTTGCCATTGGATACTCATGAACTTGCCTGGGGATTTGATTCCCTACAACTTGATCAACAGTCTTTTCCTTTTCTATGCATGGAACTTGAGGAAGTTCTCTCGCGGGAGCTGAACACATCACGGACATCACATTAATGACAGTGAGAAAAACTGCACAGTGCATCAGTATTTCCAAGCATAAATCCATCTAACATTGAGAAATTGAGATTAAAGAAAAAGACAAAAACCAATACAAAACAAGTTAGATTATTTCTTAGATTTTGGATTATTTCCGAACTCCAAAACCATAGTTCCAGAAAAAGAAAGAGGAGTTTGATGATTTCACCTGGATAGGACTTATGAGAGGTTGCACTATTTGCTGCTTCAAAATGATCCAAACATGGGGTTGGTTCCTTGGCTATTATGCTACTACATGTATAACTACTAAATTAGAGAGAGAGAAAGAGAGAGAGGACGTCACATGGAACACATGTGCTAAGCAGGAGATAAATATCTCACGTGTTTGAATGCTTTTCTGGGCATAGAATTGCAGTCTGTAAGCAATTATGGTTTCCGAGACTAGTTGCTGAACCGTCAAGAGCATGTGACCCGTCTGATGATCATAAAAGGTAGAAGTAAATGAACTAGCATCATAAAAGGTAGAAGTAATGCCCTTTTATTTTATATAACCTTACATCATTTGTTCTTTTTCTTATTTAAGTTGCAATGCAATTGAAATGGAAGGGGGAATATAACATAAAAAAGAAGGTACCTCTCACTCCTGCAATTGTAGCAGTAACCAACTGGGATTCTGACATAGAAATAGCACTGGAATCAACAAGATGAAATCTGCCTTGTTCACCAACTGATGTAGCTTGGTCTAATGGATGTTAATAGAACAACGTAAATGATTGATCCACCAAAAGTTCACAGAACAAGCAAAAAATTTAAGCTCACTTTGTGCTTGTTCTGTGAACAATCAGTGGAGTATTTCGGTGGATGTATCACTATTGATAAAATACTGAACACATCCAGGTATGCAGATGGTAACTAACAAAGCAGGGAGAATTAAACTGGTACAAGTATATGAGAATGTGCAAAACGAATTCCAGAATGTGAAACAATGTATGGGAGGAATTGTTCTGATTTCTAGATCCAAGTGACGGGAAAGTGCACAAGGATACTTGAATTAACGGGCATTCGCTTTCTTCTGTCCTTCCGTGCAGGTTTCTTGCGTTCATTATTTCCAACGAGCTTCAAAGTATTGTCTTGGACAGAAGTTAGTGATCGACAAAGCTCTGAAACAGAAACTTCCACATATTTTAGTGAATATATATATATATATACAGAATTGACAAAGGGGTAAGTAAGGCTTTAGTAAGAATGGCACACACTTCTGGCTGCAAAACAACTTCATCATCATGACAAGGTTGAAAGAAAATCAACTTTATCTAATTACGAAAAGACACACAATTAATTTAAGAAAAATAGATATATATGAAACTGCAGCTCCTAAGAAACACATTCACTTGCCTAAATTTCTTCAAGATAGTGGCAATTGTCTTCTTTGTGTAATCAAAAGTTACTACAGATTTTACAGTCTTCCTTCTAATACCTCCTAGCTTTACTTTTTCAAATCCATTTCATACTCACCCTTTTAGAAACTTTGAGCTGGCAGTCAATGAGGGGACAAAAATGGGAAGAAAATTAAAAATCAACTGGTGAACAGAATTGTGAGTATGCATATCAGATAAAGTTCTCCAGAGCATCAGCAATTAAAGGAAAATAGTCATTTAATTCCATAACACTAGAAGATAAAAACACTAGTGATATTTTAAGAGAAAAGATCAGCCGTATAGAGGAGTCTGAGGCCCTCAGCAGTGGATATCATTAAATTACAAGTGAGAAATTTCGCCCTCGTGAAGATTATTTAGATCTGATTTGTGCATATATACTACATAATTAGGAGATGACAGTGCCTGTTTGATTTGCTTTGTACATCCATTTTTATAAGGGAGTGACAAAATATTGCTTCACATCCCCCTAAAATAACGAAAGCAAATAAAAGAGAAAGCATACCTGCATGAATTGCATAGCGGCTGACTTTTATTGGCTTCTTACAAGCATTGCAAAGCACCTTCAATACCAATAAACGGAAATTAACGACACATGAATGAGATTAGCCATGCTTTTCCTGTTATTAGCCATTTAGGTGAATGTGACTTAGACTGTTCAGGATAGATATATATATATATATATACATTGAACTTATGCTCAAGAAAGAGCTATTTTAACAACAAAAGGGAAATTACTCAGTTACATGCATGTTCTTGTCCATTAATATACACAACTTATACTTGCTGTCCTTGCATTGAAATCCATGCTGCTACATATCCATTAAAACAAGTTCAAAGCAATCCCTTTTTCTAGCAAGTTCTGTTGAGAGTTTAAACTCAGAACTTGTTGCAGATGGTGAGGCTTCATGAAGGTATCACTCAAGATTATATTTTCAGTGATATATTCACTGTTCTTTAGTGTTGGTCATAACTTCACTTCCAATGGAACTTGGGATAATTTGATGTACTTTATTGGTCAGAGCTTTATTTATCTAGTAAGCCAGCTAATATTATGCAAATAGATTTCAATGATTTTAGCAAGGTGGGGAAAGATAATCCAGTAACTTTGTGCAACAAGAAATCAGAAGACTAACAGTATAACAGACGTTTATCAACTTATTTCAACAGACAACCATTTTTATTTCAAATCGCATCTTCGATGTGATTTTAGAAAAGCTTGCAGGTACATACTCAACTTACCAAATTCAAAGGATCCTTCATGGGCTCTAAATCAAATATGTGCATGTCTGCAAACAAAATCATCAAAAAGTGGACGTGTCATCAAATAAGTTTGGATGAAGCACAAAAGAGACAAATGAACGAGTAAAAGCAATGAAATGAAGTGTACAAGTCTCTGTGCCAAAGCAATCATGAGTATGCAGTAAACAAGAAAATTGTAGCAATTTTTTCAACAGTTTTGTCCAGGTAAGATTGAAACTTCAGAATTCTTTTTTTTTTTTTTAACAGCTACCAAATATTTGACCATCTGGCATATCTCTTGAAATGGATACCACTATGCACAGAGCACACAAGCTGAAAGTAAATTGAAAAATACCCATACCAAATTAAAAAATCTAACGAGGACCTAAAGTTGACTATATGAATAATGCCAGTTGCTCCTGCCAAATAAATTCTAGAAACAAGAAAATGTGATGTTTTCCACAAACGTTATTGAGGATCTTAAGATTTAATTTTTTTTCTTTCAAAAATAAATTAAAAGAAGAAAGGTTAATCTCTTTCTCTATTGGTCTAATCCAGCAATAGTCTTACTTTCTCTCAAAAGATCAACACAAGGCAACCATTAGAAAAAGGCTAAATCAGGTCAATTTTCTGAAATTTCCACCCTAGATCGCTTTCAACATTATAGTTGAGTACTTATTTTAACCATGTACTCTGTTTCGAGTCAATCACAAGATAACAATCATATTGCACCCTTTCTCAGTGTCATTTAGCATGGAATGTTTCATCCTCAGCATAGCCATTTTCACATAGGTTGGAAAATATAAACACAGCACGTGACACAATGATCACCTGCTTATTTTGGATATTTGCACTTTCAAAACGTTCAAAAATGCTAAGCACAAAAAAAGAAGTACTCAAATGGTTCCAATCCCATATCCTGTATTCCAATCCTTGTAGTTGCATTTGTGCAGTGGTCTTACTCCTACATAGCATAAGATCCTATGTCTTCTGATTCAAGGCTCTCATCAACAACACAAGTCCTACTTATTCCAGAAGATTATTTGGTAGACAGCAAAGGATGCAGTAGCTGAATTTCAGCAGGCAAAATAATAGTATTGAAACTAGTTTCTTTACCAATCACTAAGATTTCTTCAGCCAACTATAAGTGAAAAGTCATGCTCTAACACAAAACCATTACAAAATAATTCCCTACATTCTATTCAGAAAACTGATATTCTTCTGATGCAAGAAAAAATGGATCATATCAAAATGTTTTGTCAATCTCAGAGCAGGTTAGAAGTGAAAAACATGTAGAGCCAGCCAACTTTAATCATTTAAAACTGTTTGATTCAATCAACATCAACACCCAATCAAATCCATGCTATGGAATGGAATGAAAATGTGTAGAGACATAAGCATGATAATGTAATATCAATGCACCTTCTTCATCTATCAAGTTAACTTCATTCGCCTCAGATAGTTCTCTACAAATCAAACGCATTGTGGATTTCTGATGCCCAAAGTCATCTGCCAAGAATATAGATTGTAAGCAATAAGAGCCTTAATCACAGATAACAAAAGAGAAATATACCAATTTCAAACGCTCCAGAACCAAATAGCAAGACTAGAACTATGTAGCTGATGTGAGAAAAGAAAAAAGATAGAAGCACATTAGCTTCACTTCTTTGAAGGTGCATTGGAACAAAATTAAACCACAAGAAAGCGTAGGATGGAATGACTAGCTAAAACAACTCCGACAGAAAAAAGGAAACAACTTTTTTTTCTAATTTTACAGGGCACACGGTCACTGCTTGCCCAAATCTCATCAATATCTAGCAAATGCCTTGAAGCATAAACTAGACATCAGGTTCAACTACAGTTTACGATGCTTTTTCATCTGATGCTATTCATTCAGAGTCAAGGGGAATCTAAAGGAAATAAATTACACATGTAAGAACATAAAGCTTGCAAATTACGGTCAACATAGAAGGCATTATTTAGCCCTTTAACCAAAAGTGAATCATTTCAGACATGATTTCAAGAACTAATCCAACTGGCTCAAACTACCAATCCAATCAATGACATCATGAGTTTCACTAATGCCGTACATTGCGCAACTCAGAAATGGGGAGAAATGCAAGGGAAATTCAAAATCTGTTCACACCAACCTCACTCCCAATAGTAAAATAGTAGAATAATAAATCCTTTGACTTGCTACCTGAAGCGGTCCGAGAGGGGTTTCTGAGAGAACCTTCGCCAAGGCCGCCATTCTCCCACTTCCAAGAGTACATACCATTGCAGCTTGGAGACAATACACGAAAAATGTACTGAAAACAAAAGTAACACACATAAAGAAATGCAACATAAAGATGCTAACACTGCTAAGAATGTAAAGAACATCAAGAAAATCCAGGCCAATCACAACTATCCAAGCTCCAGACAGAATTTCATAAGCTGGTAAGGAGGCTGGAATTATCCCAAAAATAAAAATAAAAATAAACAAAATTTAAAGGCAAAATTTCCAATTTAAAGATAACAACAACAACATGCTGTTCAAAAATATTAATAAATTGTGTAGGTACTGCTACGATAGTACTGATGAAATATTAAAAATTACTTTTTTCTTCCATTTCAGCATAATAATCAGAATGCATGAGAAAATACTGCCAACGGCGTCAAAATGTCAAACAAATTCATGACATTTCGCCCGCATGCAAAAACAAAACCTCGGCGCACGAGAATTTAAAGGCCAAATGCTGGAATAAAAATGCTAGCAGCATGAATGCGTGAATTTATGATTACCTCTACGACGAAATCCCGCGGATCTCTTCACATTTGAAAAACAAACAAGAATACACCCATTTGCAGCGGGAAATTGAACTCTTTTTTTTTTGGCTATTTGAATTAACTGGTGAGATGAATTGCTAGAGCAAAAATTGTTTTACTATTTTTATCTGTAGGTAATTGAAATGCTAATGGTGGAGGTGAGGCCCGTAATTTATCCTAATTGGGCAAAACATTTTACCCTGGTTCAGCAATTGAAACATTTTCTTTTAGTTTGGATCGAAAGAATTAGATTAAAAGAAAAAAAAAAAAAAAAGTTAGTAACAGAAAATAAAGGAGATTGGACGGAGGAATTGTGAATAATATTTTGTGTGTTTGGATAAAAGACGGAAAGAAAAAGATATATAGAGATTGTCAATTTAATGTTATTAAAAATTAATTGTTTATTCCGCTTTCACTGTTTTGGAAGGAAACGAGCTCACCTTATTTGTACAAAACATTATCTCTCATTCTCTCTTGCTCTCATTTCCTTTCTTTCAAACTAAATCATACTAAACATTAAAATTTGAATCCTTCATAATCATACCATTTCTTCTCCCCTCAAAATTGCAATCCGAACAGGGCCTTAAAGTTTATAATACAATACCTTTTTTTTGTGAAAGAGCATCTTTTCACACAACCTACGTTATTCTGATCCAACATAATTCAGAATATGGTTGATTATTCTGATTTAATTTCAATCAGAAGTTAAGTGTTTTCTAAACCGAATGCCGGTCGGAATGCCTATTTCATACATTGTGACCTAAATTTGGGCATAAAAAAATCAACATTCTGCCTAAATTTGGTCATAATAAATAAATGCGAAAAGCTGAAGATAAAATTTGGAAAAAAAATGTGATAAGATATTTTGTTATGTGAGAAGACAATTCATTTTCGTAAACTCAAAATAACAAATTCCGACTATAACTGCAGGAAAGTGCTCCACACATGTTGAATTCCCAGTCATATTTTTCATTCCTAATTAAATTTTACCCTAGATGACATTCCTACCCTGACTCTTCCCATTTTCTTCCCCCCAAATTAAAATGTTGGCACTTCCCTTCTCCACTTCCGTGTTTCTTAGTTATTTCTCGGTTGCAATGTCCACAACCAACAATAGACATAGGCAAAGTATATAGAGGAACCTGCGACATTCGATATGAGTATAAAATGTGTAATTGTGGAAAAAACGCGACTTTAAAAATCATTGAATCTAATAAGCCAAGCAAGGGAATGTCGTATTTAGTGCTCTGTTTGTGACTTTTTTGAATGGTGCAACCCAATTTGTATGGTGCCTATGATGAAGTTTCTCGATTGGAAATGTTGGTAGAGATGATGAAATACATCGACTTCGTTTGGAATAAATAATGATGCAAAGATTGGGTAAATAATGGTGTTATTAGTTGTTATTCTTGTGATGGTTGTGTCACTTCTCGTGTTGAAGTGAGTTGTATTGGTTTTTTTCTTGCTAGTTGAACTTCCATTTGCCAGGTATTGTTAGGTGAACGGTTGTTTATCAATTGTAATGTTTTTGGGTGATGCTACGGACAACAGTTATGATACAACAAGTGACTTATCACACTTTTTCACTCTAGTACATAGTGGTCTAGTTCATGATTAATAGATTCTACATCATGATCAAGGTTAAAAAAAACATATTGTGTCATTCGTTGTGTCACAATGGTTAATGCATTAGCCCCTAATGCTTTTTAGATGAATTGTAATGTTTCTTTGTTCAAGCAATGCTATTGTAATATTTTTTTAGTTGAAACTGTTATGTTTTTTTGTTGAAGTAATGTTTCTTCAAATGCTATGATGGTACAAAACAAATATTTAGTTATCACCAAAAAAAAAAATTGATCTCATGTCTTGATTTAGCATATCGTGAAATTTTATGACCATTATTGTACGGATCCAAAAACATGACCTTTTTTTTTTTGTTTTTTTTTTTTTTGCTTTAGATGCATGTCTAACAGCTTCAAACCAAATCTGCACAATGTTGAGGTCCTACTATGACACTTTATTTAGCTATTCCAAAACACAGCAAAACAATTTGATGTAAATATTGGCGACCATATAAGGCACTGGCTTTACTAGATATACCCTCCTATTTTTTCTTTCCTTTTCGTCTTTTTTATTTTCAAATTGGTCATTAAGTTTGGCTAAAATCTGAAAACGTATTCAAAATAGCTCATTTGTTGACGGAGATCGGATTAACACATCGCCACGTGCCATCTCCACAATAATTCAACAATAAATAAAGACAGAGAAAGTTCACCTTAAGGGCCAGAAGCCCCCAAGATCCGAGCTGAGCAAGCTCGGCTACTCTCCTCCCGACCTCTGCAAGTCGGCCGAGGCATAAGACCAGCCTACTCGTGTCCGACCATACGGGTCGGCCTAAGTTCTTCTCATGCCAAATTCCCCACGTGCATGATTCACCAGATAAATATGGAAAGAATCCTTAGCCGTCAAGGCTCTGATCTTATATTCAAACTACCGTGATTATCTCCTACAATTAAGGAGATTAAATCGTAATTATCTCTTCCTTAGGGAACACAAAATCACAGTCCACCAAGGACCCGGCCCATGCTGGCCTAGGGCACAAGCCCCTCTATATAAACAATCCCTAATAAACTATGATGACTTGATTCCTGGACAATTACATGATACATAGGCAGCTTGAGATACAGGTTCTCAAATCCAGTCTAAAACACCACAAACCATCCCCTCTTTAATTTTTTTTAGTTCTTGAAGCTTGTGCAGGTTGTCAATAGGATCAAAAAGGCCCTGGAATTAATACCCGACGATTTCCAGCATCATCAATTGGCGCTAGAATGAGGGCCTCCTTTCCTGACAATTTTGTTCAACGCTTAATCACGATCATGGTTACCACCAGAAAGCAGGCCGCAAAAATGGCAACAACAACAATGAAGCCTCGGCTTCCAACGCCAACAATCACAATCAGGAGCAAGAGGAAATTGTTCTCGATCCGGCCCACCAAGCATTGGTGGATCAGCTAGTGGCTATGGATAATGCCACCAAGCAAGCAATCCTTGATGCTGCTCTAGTGGAGGACGATGAAGAAGACGATGATCTGGTAAAAGAGGATCTCCTGGAAGAAGATCTCCTGGAAGAGGATCTGTAGGAAGATGATCTGCAAAAAGAGAATGGTGATTATGAGCCAGAGGAGTCTCATGAGGAAACACCACCTCCTCCGAGACCTAGTCGGACAGTTCCCTCGAGCCCCAGGAAACCTCAAATTTCTGATGTCGCAATAGACTATTTCACAAAGTGGGTAGAAGCTGAGGCTCTAACCACGATTACAACCAAGGCTATTCATAAATTCCTTTGGAAGAATATCGTATGCAGATATGGCATACCCAAAATGCTGATCTCGGATTATGGGACTGCATTTGAGGATAGGAACGTCCACGCATGGTGCTCCGAACTAAGGATCACCTAGCATTTCAAATCTGTTGGCTCTCCACAAGCAAATGGACAAGTAGAGCAGACCAACATGCAGATCAAGACCGGTCTAAAAAAGAGACTTGAAGAAGAATGGGAGAATTGGGTGGAACAGCTGCCCAACGTTTTGTGGGCATACCGAACCACGCTGAACTCGGCCACAGGAGAAACACCCTTCTCCTTTCCTGCCGAAATCGGGCTCCCCTCACCCAGGTCCGAGCTCTATCTGAATGGGATCGGGAGATCGAGCTCAGCACTCCAAAATGACTCCTGAGGAAGCCTGAATTAGCTTTCATCCGAATGGCCAAGTATAAGCAGAGAATCTCCCAATACTACAATTCAAAAGTAAAACACTCGTACTTCAGAGAAGGAGATCTAGTGCTAAGGAAAAATGAGGGTAGTCGACAGGGCCCTCAAGGAAAACTCGACCCGAACTGGGAGGGCCCTTACAAAGTG
The DNA here is from genome assembly GCA_026214975.1 of Gentiana macrophylla. Lineage (NCBI taxonomy): Eukaryota > Viridiplantae > Streptophyta > Magnoliopsida > Gentianales > Gentianaceae > Gentiana > Gentiana macrophylla. The sequence continues at coordinate 81,342,515 of CM047817.1, read as the reverse complement.
GTCAAAGTGCATGGAATGGGCGCATATCAGCTGCCGACTCCAACAGCAGGCCAATCCCAAAAAGCTGGCATGCTAACAACCTGTGAAAATTATATTCCTAGAATAGGTTCTAGATACCATCACCTTTTACTATGTTGATTTAATTTATCCTTACTGCTTTAAATAAGATTGTACCAATGCAACTATGATAATACAAAATTATTTTACATAATCTTTGCAATACTTTTATTTATACACTCATGAACTCCGGCATGGAGAACTCAGCAATATAATGCGGGAAGTCAGTCTAACATGGCCTAGCTCGCCCAATAAACGCAGGAAGTCGGTCTAATCTGGCCTAGCTTGCCCAATAAACGTGGGAAGTCGGTCTAATCTAGCCCAGCTCGCCCAATAAACGCGGGAAGTCGTCTAATATGGCCCAGCTCACCTAATAAATGCAGGAAGTCAGTCTAATCTAGCCCAGCTCGCCCAACACTAAATGCGGGATATCAGTCTAATCTGGCCCAACTTGCCCAACAATTAGTGCAGGAAGTCAGTCTAATCTGGCCCAGCTCGCCCAACACTAAATACGGGATATCGATCTAATCGCCCCGACTTGCCCAACACTTAATGCGGGAAGTAGTCTAATCTGGCCCCACTCGCCCAGAACATAGCACGGGAAGTCAGTCAAACATGGCCCAAATCGCCGTGTAGTTAATGTAGAAAGTCAGAAAGATCTGGCTAAGTTCGCCAAATTTCGGTACCCGACCTCCGTCAGGTCGGACTCATCTAAGACGACGCCAGCAAAATGCCTGACCTTCCTCACGTCGGATACCATAGAAGCCAAGCCAAGGTAAGCTAACCCGTAGACGAACACATACCGAGTCCTGCAAGTTGGACTCCGCAAACATTTCCATATCCGAGACACAAATATAAGTATGCCATCCAAAACCAATGGGTAATGCATGGCATACTGGGGGCGATATCCCGCCGGTACGAAAGCTTAAGCTAAAATTATTATAACAGAACACTTAATAAGCACTCAAAAAATGCTCAAAATATAGCTTTCATTATCAAACTATGAAAGTTACAATAATGCCTTACAATTTCAAAAAAAATTACAATAGATTCTACCTAAAAGGTCTAGGCACCCGGAGCCTATTTTGTCCGAGCCGAGCTTGAGGGTTCGGCACCATCTGACGTTCGGTGAGAGGCTTCGTCACCTGGATACTTTGCCCTAATATCCACTTCTGCCTAGAACTCCTTCACCCGGACGGAGTATGCCATGTCCGCGCCGGGCTGGTATAGATCTTGGTGGGCAAGGCTGTCAATAAGGAGCTCAAGAAAATAAGCCTTGCAGTCATCTACCCCCAACACATAGCTTGCTCTCACGGCAGGGGCTAGGAACAGTGTTAATGACCCGATAAAGTCGGGGGATGCCTTGTAGTCTCAAACAGCCTGAGCAGACGCTTTCTTAAGCCGAGTAGGGAAGGCTTGGACAGCTGCTTCCAGTACGGACAACTCAGATCGAACTTTTGTAATGGCCTGACCCAGCTCGGCCTCCGGCCCAGATGCTCATCCATGAACTCTTGGAAGAGCATGGCGTAATCCGACTTCACGTCTTCCAACTCCTTGGCTTGAGATTGCAACTGCCTCTGAAGGTCCCCGATCCTCTCGTCTTTGGACCTTAGATCGGAAGTCCTTTTATCACGATTGGCCAAGGAGCGGACGAGCCTACAAAAAAGTTCCTGGCCTATAACAGATCCCTGCATACATGTAGTGCGAAGTAAGAACCCTCTAATAAGAATAAATGTAGAAAGCCCAAAGGAATGAGACTTACATATCTCATGGCCTCAAAGCCCGCGTCGAACAGCTCCAAGCCAGACATTCGGGAGATCTTCTCTCGCGCTTGAGCCATTAAACCCCGACCTGCAGAAGGAGGCGACGAACTAGGGCTGGCTCGGCCTCATCTTCCTCTCGCTGCTCCTCCTCGCTTTCCGGAACATCCCGAACTCCCGCTTGGGAAGGGGCGTCATCCTCGTTCCCCTGGTCAACTGACTCGATCTTCGGACTCGAACCAACATCATCCCGTTTCTTTTTCTCAGGCCCCTCACCAGCATCAGGACGGTCGGATCGACGTCGAGAAGATTTTCTAAGAAGAGGATCCACTTGTTCTTCCTCCTCTTTGTCCTCCTGAACCAAGAGGGCTTTAGATGACGAAACCTCAATAACTGGGGATCCACCTTCCCCCTCGAAGAAGAAGGACCTAACAGGGCATCGTCCTCTAGCTCAGACAGCAAGCAAACTGTGGTGGCATCAACGGCTGACCCCGAGGTCCGAACAGGGAAGCCTGCACCATCGCAAATTCTGCCCGCAGTGATGTCTCGCTCAATTCGCTGCTCTACTTCCACCTTGCGTGGGGCGCTTCGAAGACCGGCCAAGATCCTCACTACGAGCAACACGCCACAAATTCATTAGTTGAGGCACGAAAGCTAAATAAAAGGGAGAACAAAGATAGGGTTAGTTACAAGTGTCTCGACTCTCGACTCTCAGAGGGACGTAAGGGTCGGGACTTGCTCCATCCAGTCGAGCCGCCGCGATCAGCTCGGAAGAAAAATCTCGGAGCCTGATGACGACCCCAGCGTTCCGAACAAATTTCGACCGCGTTGAAGTCTGCAAGATGTAGGCACTCATCCTTTTGCATGGGGCTTGTCTTCCAACGCCCCATCCAATCCCTTCCACCGTCCCTAATAAAGAAAAAGCGACCGCAAGTCATTGTCCGATGGCCCATCGGCAAGCATCTCCTTTACCCCCGACCTACGGGGAAAGCAATACCATCATTTAAGACCGGGGCTCTGTACAGCATGGTGGAATACCCGGAAAAGAGGCCTACAGAGAACCGCACCCCGATCGCCCGACACAAAATAGAAAAGCCTATGACGCTTCATAACTCCCTGATGAACTACCTGAGCTGCACCTATCCCATAATGCCGCAGCACAGCTAGGAACGCTGGGCACAAAGGTAACCTCAATCCAGCCTTGAGTTGAGCCTTATAAACTGCAAAATACCCGTCTAGAGGTTGAGATGCGTACGGACGAGGATCGGCGGGAAGCAGGGGGCAAGTTCTTCCGAGTATACCCCGTACTCTCTACAGATATAGTCCACACCGCTTTGGGCAAAGACCGAGATCACTCCGTGACTGCCTATGATGTCCTGGGTGGCTCTCTGGATTTTGTATCGGAATTGGGCGTCAAACGTCCCAGAAGAAGGCCCCTCCACTGCGGGCCCAGATTCAGGAATAAAGAACTCCTCTACGGATGAACTAGTAGGGGTTGATGCCCTCATTTTCCAGGGCAATAAGTAGGAAGGATACGAAGAAGACAATCTCCGGTAAAGGGAGAATAGAGAGAAAGGATCACGACCAGCTCCCACTCTACGAAGATTTCAATGAACATGTTGATGAAATGACGGAAGTGACAGAGGTTGTAAGCCCCAAACGCGTCTCCAAAACCGCCTAGTTCATACACAAATGGGCTTGACGCCTTGAATCCCAAGACGGTTATGACAGCGTCATAATTACAGTCTTGCCGCCTGGCAAACGAAATTCAAAAGTCTACAAGTCTAGATAACTAAGCCGAGCTGCAACCTAGGCAGATCCCAGCTGACCTCAGGAGTTCAATCAGATCTGGGGGGCTTATGACGGAGGTCGGATTAGCACCTTGCCACGTGCCCTCCCCACAATAAATCAACAATAAATGAAGACAGAGAAAGTCCACCTTAAGGGCCAGAAGCCCCTAAGATCCGAGCTGAGTAAGCTCGGCTACTCCCCACGACCTGCAAGTCGGCCGAGGAATAAGATCAGCCTACTCGTGTTCGACCCTACGGGTCGGTCTAAGTCCTTCTCATGCCAAATTCCCCACGTGCATGATTCACTAGATAAATATGGAAAGAATCATTAGCCGTCAAGGCTCTGATCTTATATTCAAACTAGCGTGATTATCTCCTACAATTAAGGAGATTAAATCGTAATTATCTCTTCCTTAGGGAACACGAAATTACAGTCCACCAAGGACCCGGCCCACGCAGGCTAGGGCACAAGCCCCTCCATATAAACAATCCTTAAGGAAGTACGATGACTTGATTCCTGGATAATTACATGATACGTAGGCAGCTTGAGATACAGTTTCTCAAGTCCAGTCTAAAACACCACAAACCATCCCTTCTTTCATCATTTCTTGAAGCTTGTGCAAGTTGTCAGTAGGATCAAAAAAGCCTCGGAATTAATACCCGATGATTTTCAGCATCGTCCTTTGTGTTGGATCACAATCTTATGCCAATATTTTATACAGTGCCCTTACACTCTTTCGGTACGAAGAAATTAAAGCATTAAAATTACTTGAAATATTATGCGATAAAATCTGAGAAAAGTATTTGTCACTAAAATTATATGAAAAAATATATAATTTTGGCCCAAACGTCGGCGAGTATAGGTAATAGACAAACTAAGTATAGGTAATATACAAACTAAGATCGTTAAAGAGTATGGGGTCTTCAATTTGAGAGAATTGAAAATATATTTATGAGTAATAATGCAATAGTTAATATCCATAAGAAAACATTAATCGAATTTGTGTTAAAATGTTTTTTTTTTTTAAAGGAGTTAAAATGTTTTTCGTTTTGCATAATTTGGTCTTTTTTTTTTTTTTTTTGTGTATAATTTGGTCCTTTTTTTTTTTCATAATTTGGTCTTAAATTTGTACCGTAATGATGTGTAACATTGAGTAAGCGATAGTAAGGCCACTATACATTAATCTAGTCATTATATACTTTATTACCATTGATTATGGTGGATTAGTTTCAATCAATCAGTCATACACTGTAGCTGATTATGATACAATTGTAATGACAAATGTTATTACTCAACGAGTATCGTAAAAGACCGTTTACCATAATTTAAATTAGATACATAATACCCTTGGGAAAAAAAAAGGGTGGTGGGATTAAAGGACCTAATAAGAGTAAAAAAAAAAAAAAAAAGCAACAAGAACACATGAAAAATATTTTAGGGGGGAAAAGAAAAAAGAAAAAAAAAAATATTGATTCACTAAAATACCTTTATTAATTGGATTTTTCATAAGCTGTGAACCAAAAGTCGACACTAGTGCAATCAATTATCGAACCACATTTTCTAAACGAACCAAATTGATCTTGTAATCACCTCAATTTACACAAATAAGATTGCATAAAAGGGATGCACCTTGGGATTTTTTTAACACTACTTTTGGGACTCAATGCACTGAAAACGGAAGAACTAAAAATCGAAAAATTCCTCTATCTTGTTGATGAGATACGAAAGTTTATAAGAAGACTTGCCAATTTTCTGCGCTAAAACACAAAGAACAGTGGAATTTGATTATAGAATAAGGGTTTCAACAGAAGAAGAGAACATTGAGACAAATAATGTACTGATTTCATTGATTTGCATAATAGTACATGCAATGATTTATATTGATACAATAGAGTGTGAACATAATAAATGTAGTCTACGCAATAAATACAAAAATATTATGTCGAATATTATGCCGTGATACTAGAGGTATCTAGAATATTCTCAACACGCGCCCGCAGTCTCATAGGAATAGAGTGGACATGGAGATTGGTCTTGAAATTGCTGAAGCGAGGATTGTCGAGAGGCTTCGTGAGTATGTCCGCCAATTGATCTTGAGAGGAGAGAAACACAATTGTTATGCGTTTGGAAGCAACAAGTTTCCGAACATGGTGGAAATCGATTTCAATGTGCTTGGTGCGAACGTGGAAGACCGGGTTAGCCGCAAGATAGGTGGCGCCAATGTTATCATACCATCGGACATAAAGGGGATGGCAGTGAGACAAGCATTTCGTGGAGAAGACTGCATGCCATTGTAACTCGGCTACGGTATTAGACAAAGACTTGTATTCGACTTCGGTGATGCTTTTAGAGACAGTGAAGTGTTGTTTAGCAGGCCAATTAATTAGATTATGACCAAGGAAGATTCAGTAAGCACCCACAGAGCGACGTGTGCCAAGATCAGCAGCCCATTTTGCATCAGTGTATGCCTGTAGTGAGATGAGAGATGAAGCAGAGAGAAAAAGGGCATCAGAGATGGTGTGCTTGAAATATCGAAGAATCCTCTTGACAGCAGCCCAGTAGGCATCAATAGGTTTTTGCATGAATTTACTGACAGAATTGACGGAAAATGCAATGTCAGGGCGAGTGAACTGAAGGTTATGAAGTCCTCCAACAATAATGCAGTAGAGCGTCAGTTCGGAGAAAATGGGTGAACCATTACGCTGCAGGTGAGTATTAGAAGCCATGGGAGTTTGACAAGGTTTAGATTTATCCATACCAAAGACGTCAAGATCTTTGTAAGATATACTTGCATTGAGTGAGATATAAGCCGTCAGGAATGGTAAGTGCTTCAATGCCAAGAAGTAATATAGATGACCGGGATCCTTTACTGGAACATGAGTGCCGAGAAAACGGATAACCTGCTGAATAAGAGAAGTAAAGGTGCCATATAATTACATCATCAACATATATGAGTAAGTAAATACGATCAGAACCATGAGAGTAATTATAAAGGAAAGTCGACCTTGGATGCCTGAGAGCCAAACTGAGTAAGAATATCCATAAAGCGGGAAAACCAAGCATGAGGAGCCTAACGTAAGCCATATAGGCTTCGTTTGAGCTTGCATACATGATGTGGATAATGAGGATGAGTAAAACATATGGGTCGATGCATATAAACATCTTCTGATAAGTGACCATGTAAGAAGGACTTTTGAATATCCACATGCCGAATAGGCCAATTACAAGAAACATCAAGAGATAAATAAAAGATGAATAGTAATAGGCTTCACGACAGGACTAAAAATGTCATGAAAATCGATGCCTTCAGCCTAATGAAAACCCTTAGCAACCAAGCGAGCCTTGTAGCGCTCAATCTAACCATCAACATGCCGTTTAATCTGAAAGACCCATTTATTACCAATAATATTCATGTGTAGAGTAGCCGGAACAAGATTACATGTATCATTGCAAAGGAGAGCATTGAGCTCATCTCTCATCGCATCACGCCTTCAGTGTAGGAAGTTGGCACAAAAGAATCAACATATGCTAGGAGAGCTTTAGGAAGAGGGTAGCGGATAAAGTTGGGGAGTTGGATGGGTTTGAGGTTGTTGGTTTTGGAGCGAGTAACCGTGCGATGCTGACGATAAGGTGTGGAGTCTGTTGAACAATATAAAGTGAGAAGAGGATTTTTGGCTAGCTCATTGATACATTTCATCGAACACGCTAAATGAAAACGGTTAAAGAAGCGGTTAAAGTTGTTACAACAAATTGGGACTTTCAGCTCTATAAAAACAACACTCAAGAGTGTTAGTAGTTAGTTTTTCAGCTTAATTTCACGATTGTAAACTCAACTGTTGAGTTCTTCTTCTTTTACAGTTTCCCGCCTTTTTGTATATTCAAAAATCTTGAATGCTCAAAGTTTATTAATGGAGGTTTACTGCAATTTTTAAATTCTTTAGATCATTTTCAACATGGTATCAGAGTATTGCGCTTAATTCCATTGTTTTCAGTTGTTCACACATTGTTCTTAGTTCTTTCTTGAATTCTGGTTGTTCTTTCTTGGTGATACAATGGCTACTGTTGTGAATCAAGGAGCTGCACCGGTGAATCATCCAAATGACATAGAATCCAAGTTTAGTCTTGGTACAACCTTTGTTGAGGGGCACGGAAAATTTCCACCATTGGGGGAGATCAGTTTCTAAGGCATTATCTTCAAGTGGTAAGTTGTCTTATATTAATGGTACAACTACCATGCCACCCGAAGATGATCCAACTTATGACAACTGGATGCAACTCAACGATTTAGTTACATCTTGGCTTATAAATTATATGATTCCTAACATTGTTGAGAGTGTTATGTATTTTGACACTGCTAGAGAAATTGGGTTAGATCTTCAAGATAGATTTGGTAGGGCTGATGCATATAGGTTATCAAATCTTAAAAGAGGAAATTGAAAGGGTTAAACAAGGTACATTGACTGTGACTGGGTATTTTACAAAATTGAAATCACTTTGGGATCAATATTTGGTTTTAAAGCCAATCCCTCCATATACCTGTGCTGCTTTACCTATGATTAGAGAACATTATGTCAATTCTTACACAACTAGGTTTTGGAAAGGATTTAATGGTAATTTTGGGACTGTTAAGTCACATGTTTTAATGACTAGGCCCCTCCATGATGTTAAGATTGCATTTGTAATGGCCCTCAATCATGAAGAGCAGATGAATTACTCCAATCCCTGTTTTGATTCTATTTTATTAGCTGCCAATAGTCACAGAGATCTAGAGAGTAATGTTGTTGTTAATTCAAGATTTGGTGGTCAAGGTAGAGGACAAGAAAAGGGTTCTGGTACTGGTACAAGAAATTTCAAGAAACCTTAGTGTGTCTACTATGACAAAGAAGGACATACAATGGAGAAATGTTACCAATATTTTGGTTATCCACCCAATTTCAAGGGTTTTGGCAGGGGTCATGGTGATGTGGCAAACAATGTACTTTTGATCAAGGCATAGAAGAACAGGGTATCGAAGGCTCTTCTAATGATCTTGAGCTTGAAAGATGAGACATCGATTGACACTTCATCACTAAATCTCAATATGACCATTTGCTCTCTTTGATTCAAGGACTTATATCTGAAATAGTCATTACAATTCAAAGGGCAATGGCCGCAGCACTTCTACTAATTCCTTAGGTATCAAGGAAGTAGCCATCATTGGATTGTTGATTTAGGGACTCTCGACCATATTACCTTTGATTTAAATAACTTGCTTGATGTTCATACTTGCTCAACGCTTATTTGTTAATCTACCAAATGGTTCTCATGTTAAAGTTACACACATAGGCAAAGTCAAATTAAATACCACATCATTTTGAATAATGTGTTCAGTATTCCATCATTCACTTATACCCTAATTTCATCAGAAATTAGCCAATGATAGTCGATTACATGTGGTATTTGGGACTAACAATTGTGTGATCACGGTACCTACAAACATTGAAGAAGATTGGTACATCTGAATTAGTGAATGGCTTGTACATCTTTTGCAGCAAATATGACCAAGATTCCAGTCTTAGTTTACACACATCTCAAAATTTGTGTAATGCTTGTGATTTTTCTGACTCTCTTTTATGACATTTTAGATTAGGGCATCCATCTATGGAAAGAATGAAATGTTTGAAACTTTTAGACCCTAAAATAAAGTTGCCTGTGCACAATTGTGTTGTATGCCCTTTGGCAAAACAGAAGAAGTTAAAGTTTCTTGTTAGTACCTATGCTACTATGTCTGTGTTTGACTTGATTCATGTAGATATTTGGGGACCTAATAGAGTTTCTACTGTGGATGGTGAGTACTATTTTTTGTCTATGGTAGATGATCATAGCAGGTATACTTGGATTTGTCTCATGAAATGCAAAAGTGAGGCAAAGTCTCATTACCAATTTTTGTACTTATATGCAAAATCATTTTGATAGATGTGTGAAGACCATTAGGTCCAATCATGGAAGAGAGTTTGGTATGAAACATTTTTATAGGCAAAAAGGCATTGTACATAAAAAATCACGTGTTAAGACACCTCAACAGAATGGTTTGATTGAAAGAAAGCATCAACACATTTTAAATGTTGCTAGGGCTTTAAAGGTTCAGTCTAACATTCCTTTAGGATATTGGGATCACTGTGTATCTCATGCTATTCATTTAATCAATATTACTCCTACACCTTTGTTAAAGAATAAGAAACCCTTTGTTGCGTTACATGGGACAGAACCTGATCTTGACATGTTAAGAGTATTTGGATGCTTATGTTTTGTTTCTACTCCTTTCAAGGAAGAGGAAAGTTTGATGCTAGAAGCAAAAAATCAGTCTTTTTAGGTTTTGAACCTAACATCAAAGGATATAAGGTACTGGACATTAATTCCAGAAATATCTCAGTTTCTAGGGATGTAACATTCCATGAAAACTCTTTTCCTTTCTCAAACACTTCTGATCAGGAAAATCCGTGTTTGCCTTTACCTTTGTTATCTGATAGTGACAACTCATGTTATATTACCATCATCCACTGATCCACAACCACATAATCATGATCCTGATCATGTCACTGTGCCCAATCCTGCTAATGATGTTGCTTCACAAAATCACAGAAGGTCCAATAGAACTAGATCTGCACCTTCTTATTTGAATGATTATGTTTGTACTAACAATGTTACAAGGACATCACCTTATTCTCTTGATATTGTGATGTCTTATTCTAATGTTTCATCTAGTTATCAAAGTTTTATAAGGAATATCAGTGAAGATAGAGAACCAAACACCTTCAATGAGGCAATGACAGGATCCAAGATGGCAACAAGAAATGGATTTGGAACTAGAGGCTTTATAGAAAACAAACACTTGGACACTAGTTCACCCACCAAAGCATGTCAAACCCATAGGTTGCAAATGGGTATACAGGATCAAAAGAAAATCAGATGGATCAATAGAAAAATACAAGGCCAGATTGGTGGCCAAAGGTTTTACAAAAATAGAAGGCACAGATTTCCTGTAAACCTTCTCACCTATAGCAAAACAGACAACCATAAGACTCTTATTGGCATTAGCAGCTCAGAAAGGTTGGTTGTTACATCAGTTAGATGTGAACAATGCATTTCTACATGGTGACCTAGATGAAGAAGTTTATATGAGACCACCATCTGGTTTGCAAGCAAATGGCTTAGTTTGTAAACTGAACAGATCTCTATATGGACTCAGACAAGCAAGCAGACAATGGAATGCAAAATTAACTCAGAAACTCATTGAAGATGGTTATAGACAATCACAGAATGATCATAGCCTTTTTACCAAGGGATCTGGAGATAATTTCATAGCTCTACTAGTTTATGTTGATGACATTATAGTAGGCAGTTTATAGATGACAGAAATCCAATATTTAAAGGATCTTCTACATTCTGCCTTCACCATCAAGGATCTAGGTACATTAAAGTATTTTTTAGGCTTTGCGTAGCAAGATCCAAACAAGGGATAGTCATCAATTAGAGGAATTATTGTCTTGATTTACTCAAACATTTTGATTTCCAAGATTGCAAACCGCTTACACCTTCGGAGATATCTAAAAACCTAACTTGGTTGAAGCACCTGCCTTAGAGTCCAACACTTACTATAGAAGTCTGGTAGGCAAACTTCTTTATCTGTCAAACACCAGACTAGATATAGCATTCCATATGAAATATTTAAGTCAAATTTTGGATTGTCCAAATGAAGCACATCTACAGGTTGCACACAGATTACTAAGGTTCTTGAAATCATGTACAGACAAAGGTTTGTTATTTCCTAGCAAAGGCACAATAAAACTGAAAGCTTTCAATAGTGAAGATTGGGCAGGTTGTGCCAAACCAAGAAGACCAGTCACTGGTTATCTAGTTTATCTAGGGGATGCCTTGATTTCCTGGAAGTCTAAGAAACAACCTACAGTTTCCAGAAAGTTCCAGTGAGGCAGAATATAGTGCAATGGCTATTACTTCCTGTGAGATTCAATGGTTAATCTATCTCCTAAAGGATTTCCAGATCATCTATACAGACATTGTTCCCTTATATTGTGACAGCAAGAGTGCACTTGACATTGTTGAGAATCCTGTTTTCCATGAAAGGACAAAACACACAGAGATTGACTGCCACTTTGTAAGAGAAAAATATCTAACCAAAGTCCACACCAAAGATCAACCTGGTGATATCCTAACCAAACCAGTTGACAGAGTTACATTCACCAAGTTGTTACAGGCTTATCCTTCGAAGGATTTATATGCCATATAACATCCATTCCCAGGATCTTCATGATAAAGTGTGAAGAGGATTTTTGGCAAGCTTTAAATGTGGTTCCATCAACCACATTTAAGCTTGAGGGGGGGAGGGGGTGGGGGTTGAACAATATAAAGCGAGAAGAGGATTTTTGGCAAGCTTATTGATACATTTCGTCGAACACACTAGAAGGAAACTGTTAAAGAAGCGGTTAAAGTTGTTACAACAAATTGGGACTTCGGCTCTATAAAAACAACAATCAAGAGTGTTAGTGTTAGTTTTTCAGCTTTATTTCACGATTGTAAACTCAATTGCAGAGTTCTTCTTCTTTTACAGTATCCCGCCTTTTTGTATGCTCAAAGTTCATTAAGGGAAGTTTACTGCAATTTTCGAATTATTTATGTGGAAATATATAACAATATATATGTAAGGGTATATTTGTACAGTTACGATATTTTCGGTCTAGGGTTTTTTTGGTGATCATTGTACTATAAATACTTGACTGTTGTTAATATACGAATCATCTTTTTCCCAATTGTGTTGTGTTTAACATGGTATCGGAGCCTCTCTAGATCAGAGAAAACCCTATTCCTTTTTTTTTTCTTCGACAAACACAACCAAAAAAAAAAAAAAAATTTAAACAACAACAGCAAAAGCAAACAATCAGCCGGTGTACTTCTTTGAACTTCTACCATGGCTGCCGATGGTGAAGCTTCTGCTGTCAAAACCTCTACTCGCTATGAGCCGTTTTCAGCCTACTATCTCCACCCTAGTGAAGGGACCGGAGCCGTTATCAGTCCTGTTCTGTTGAAGGGAGACAATTACAACGAATGGTATCGTTCGGTTCGTAATAACTTACGTGCCAAGAACAAACTTGGCTTTATTGATGGCAAGATTCCGGTGCCGGATTCGAAATCGCCGGATTACGATCAGTGGGGTATTGTCAACTCCATGCTCGTGGCTTGGATTGTTAATACATTGGATTCTTCAATCCGATCAGCTGTTCGATATCCTGATAACGTCAAGGATTTGTGGGACGATTTACGTGATCGTTACTCCCTCGCCAATGGACCTCGGATTCTCAAACTGAAATCACAGCTCGCATCGTGGCGCGGGGGCGCTGTGCTGTAGCTCTATTACGCCGACCTCCGGCGCCTTCAAGATGAATTGGTAGGTCACACCAAATTGCCAACTTGTACTTGTTCAGCCTCAGCCGAATATGCTCAACTCCAGGAAGATGAATTTTTGCACCAATTCTGTATGGGTTTGGATCCTAAAAGATTTGGCAGCTCTGTCTCCACTTTGTTGATGATGGACCCAATGCCTTCCCTTAATGTTGCCTATGCAAAAATTGTGGCTGAGGAACGCAAACAGCTCATTTCCGAACCTCGTGATTCGTCCGCGCCTGATGCGATCGGCCATTTGCTCAAGGGTCATTAATGGCGGCGGCCGGACACGCGGTGATGATTCCCGCTCCTGCACTCACTGTGGTCGCTCCGGCCATGACAAGGAGCACTGTTTCGAGTTGATTGAGTACCCGGATTGGTACATGGGTCCGAAAAATAGCAGCAGCCGTGGTGGCCGGGCTGGTGGACGCAATTCAGCTCGTGGAGGAGGGCGTGGTGGCCGGAACGGTGGACGAAATTTTGCAGGTACTATGGGCAGCCACCGTTCCACCAATGAGCAGAAACTTGGTGATGGTGATCGTTCTCTTGCCCCGACTTTGTCCGACGATCAATGGACACAACTTCTCTCGCCTTTAAAAAATGTTAAGCCTTCCTCCACTGAAAAATTGTCTGGTATGTCCTGTTCCAATGATTGGTTAATTGATATTGGCGCTTCTAATCACATGTCCGGTAATCTTTCGTTATTTACAAATTTGCGAAATATATCGTCCCTGGTTGGGTTGCCCAATGGGCAAAGTACTAGTGCCACACGATCCGGCAATGTGGCTTTGACCCCAGAATTAATTTTGGATAATGTTCTTTAAGTTCCGGACCTCGTTTGTAATTTATTGTCCGTATCTCAATTGCTCGAAACCCGCAAGTATTTTGTTATCTTCACTAATAAGCTGTGTATTATACAGGACCATACTTTGAGGAACCTGATTGGAGCGGGGGTGCAGTGTAATGGGGTCTACCATTTTCAGTCCGTGTGCTCTTCAGATATTCGAGTTAATAAAGTTGTTGCGGCTGATACTCATTTGTTATGGCATACACGTTTAGGGCATCCTTCGATGTCCGTGGTATCTTCATTATCTGGCATTCCTAGTCTTAATAATTCAAATAAAGTTTGTGACATTGATTGTTCTATTTGTTTTAAGAGTAAACAGCCTCGTGCTTCATTTCCCTTGAGTTTTAATAAAGCCGCGGATTTATTTGATTTAGTCCATTGTGATATATGGGGGCCTTACAAGTTTCCTTCCAGTTGTGATGCTCGTTATTTTCTTACTCTTGTTGATGATTGTTCTCGTGCCACGTGGGTTTATTTATTAACTGGCAAGCATGAAGTCCGCCAATTAATTGAAAGTTTTTATACAATGGTCAAACGCCAGTTTGACAAACGGATTAAGTGTTTTCGCAATGATAATGGCCTGAAATTTTTGAGTTTAGCATCGTTTTTGCCTCCAAGGGTATTTTGCATCAAACTTCTTGTGTTGATCTGGTATGAACAAAATGGACGTGTTGAACGTAAGCAAAGGCACATTCTTAATGTCGCCCGTGCCCTGCGTTTTCAAGCAAAATTGCCTAAATATTTTTGGGGCGAATGCGTCCTTACTGCAGTTCATTTGAGTAATCTGACCCCTACTCGACTTTTACATGGTAAAACTCCATATGAATTTTTATATGGTCGTCTTCCCTCTTATGATAACATCCGGGTATTTGGGTGTTTATGCTATGCCGTTATTCGTCCTCGAGCCCAAGATAAATTTGATTCTCGGTCTCGCCGGTGTATGTTTATTGGTTATCCCTACGGTCAGAAGGGCTGGCGGCTTTATGATCTTGAAGCTCGTGAATTTTTTGTTAGTCGTGACGTTGATTTTTTTGAGGATCAGTTTCCGTTCATTGACACCCTCCCTGACCGTGATCGCCTACAATGGGACCGTTATTTTAGTAAGCCACCCTTATGGGACGATTCTGATGATTTTTTGATACTGAGCCTCTACCTCTGGATACACCTACTTCGCCCCCCCTCCTCGAACCGCCGTCCCTTAAGGGGCGTGTGGACGAGCCAAGTTCTTCTTCGGATGGCGGAGTGCCTACTTCTGATACTTTGGGCCGAGGTCAACATTTGAAAATCCCTTCCACAAAACTTCGGGATTATGTTACTCACACGATTGTTCGGCATAACGAAGACCCCACCCCATTACCTGCTTCCTCGTCTTCCGCGGGCTCCTCAGGTACGCCTTTTGACATAGCTTGTTATGTTGATTATAATAAATTTTCTGCTCGCCACCAGTGTTTTTTGACAGCTATTACTAAAGGCCGCGAACCCACAACGTTTCGTGAAGCTGTTTTGTTGCCCGGTTGGCGTCGGGCTATGCAGGAGGAGATTGATGCTTTGGAACGTAATGAGACCTGGTCTCTGGAGGTTCTTCCTCCTGGTAAACGTGCTATTGGTTGTGGTTGGGTGTATAAAATAAAATACACCTCCACTGGTGATGTGGAGCGTCTTAAAGCTCGACTCGTTGTTCGTGGAAATAGACAGGTCGCAGGAGTCGATTATATGAGACCTTTGCTCTAGTGGCTAAAATGGGGACTGTTCGTGTTTTTCTGTCTGTTGCGGCGGCTCATAATTGGGAACTTCATCAGATGGATGTTCATAACGCCTTCCTGCATGGTGATTTAACTGAGGAAGTCTACATGCAACTTCCTCCTGGGTATCGTGCATCCTCTCCTGACATTGTGTGTCGATTACGTAAATCCCTATATGGTTTGAAGCAGGCTCCTCGGCAATGGTTTGCCAAGCTTTCTGCTGCGTTGACGACTTTTGGTTTTGTTCAGTCCTATACGGATTATTCACTGTTTACTTATAATCGGGATGGTGTTTCTCTTCATGTTTTGGTTTATGTTGACGACTTGATTATTGCCGGTTCTTCTCATGATATGCTTGTTCGCTTCAAGCAGTACCTCCGCTCTTGCTTTCATATGAAAGATTTGGGCCCTTTGAAATATTTTCTCGCATCAAAGTGGCACGTGGACCCAAGGGTATCTTTCTCTCTCAGCGCAAGTATCGTTGGATATTACGATCGGTCGGCATGTTGGGTTGCAAACCCATTGACACGCCTATGGAGCAAAATCATCGTCTTGCCTCCGCTCATCGGGTCACCCATTTCCCATCCCGATCGATTACCGCATGAGACTTGTGGGCGTTTGGTTTACTTATCTCATTACTCGTCCCGAGTTGAGTTACTCTGTGCATACTCTTTTGCCAGCTTTTTGAGTGATCCGCAGTCCCGCGTTGGGAGGCTGCAGACGTGTTTTGGCGCTTCTGAAGGGAGTCTGGACAAGGTATTGTGTTACGCCACATCCGATGATTTGTCCTTGATCGCTTTGTGATAGTGATTGGGCGGCTTGCCGCTTTGACTCGGCGTTACGGATCGTTATTTGGTATTTTTGGGTCGTTCCCGCCTCTTGGAAGACCAAGCGACCTCACGGTATCCCGTTCGTCTGCTGAGGCTGAGTATCGTTCTATGGTGGTTGCCACATGTGAGCTTAAATGGCTCAAGTCCTTGTTATCTTCTCTTGGTGTTTTGCATCCTCAGCCTATGCGGTTGTTTTGCGATAGTCAGTCTGCTCTTCATATAGCAAAGAATCCTGTCTTTCAGGATCGTACCAAGCACATCGAAGTTGGATCGCCATTTCGTTCGTGATGAATTATTATCAGGCAATTTAGCGCCATCTTATGTTTCTATTACGCACCAATTGGCCGACATTTTGACAAAGGCTCTCGGCAGGCAACAATTTCGTTTTCTCTTAGGCAAGTTGGGCATTTGTGATTTACATGCTCCAACTTGAGGCGTGTGGAAATATATAACAATATATATGTAAGTAAGGGTTTATTTATGCGATTCACGATATTTTCGGTCTAGGGTTTTTGGTGATCATTATACTACAAATACTTGACTATTGTTAATATACGAATCATCTTTTTCCCAATTGTGTTGTGTTTAACAATTTAGATCATTTCCAACAGAGTCGGTTGTAAATGGAGAGGGCGAGTGCGCTAAAGTCGACTGTTTCACACATGTACTAAACCATTTCATAGGAAATTTGGCTTTAAATCGCAACATAAGGTTGCCATTGCCGTATCTCTTGTACTAGTACTTACTTCTATTTCCATGTAAAATTTGTTGATTAAATAAACGTCAAAACAAACGATTTAATGAAAAGTCCGATTAAAAGAAATCGGAATGAGTGGTCCAACTAGTCATCCATGTGCTTATCTTCCTTCACCTTATCATGTGAAATTTCGTTTGAAAGGGAAAAACGATCATGTGAAAAGATAAAAGATATGCCAATCAGCTTATTAAATACCTTAGCCAAAATCGGCCAAACAATTGACTAGTAAAAGTTGATACGTATCTTTTTTTTTTTTTTCTTTTGGAGATATCTAAAAACCTAACTTCAGTTGAAGCACCTGCCTTAGAGTCCAACACTTACTATAGAAGTCTGGTAGGCAAACTTCTTTATCTGTCAAACACCAGACTAGATATAGCATTCCATGTGCAATATTTAAGTCAAATTTTGGATTGTCCAAATGAAGCACATCTACAAGCTGCACACAGATTACTAAGGTTCTTGAAATCATGTACAGGCAAAGGTTTGTTATTTCCTAGCAAAGGCACAATAAAACTGAAAGCTTTCAATAATGAAGATTGGGCAGGTTGTGCCAAAACAAGAAGACCAGTCACTGGTTATCTAGTTTATCTAGTGGATGCCTTGATTTCCTGGAAGTCTAAGAAACAACCTACAGTTTCCAGAAAGTTCCAGTGAGGCAGAATATAGTGCAATGGCTATTACTTCCTGTGAGATTCAATGGTTAATCTATCTCTTAAAGGATTTCCAGATCATCTATACATACATTGTTTCCTTATATTGTAACAGCAAAAGTGCACTTGACATTGTTGAGAATCCTGTTTTCCATGAAAGGACAAAACACATAGAGATTGACTGCCACTTTGTAAGAGAAAAATATCTAACCAAAGTCCTAAATCCACTTCCTATTAACACCAAAGATCAACCTGGTGATATCCTAACCAAACCACTTGACAGAGTTACATTCACCAAGTTGTTACAGGCTTATCCTTCGAAGGATTTATATGCCATACAACATCCATTCCCAGGATCTTCATGATAAAGTGTGAAGAGGATTTTTGGCAAGCTTTAAATGTGGTTCCATCAACCACATTTAAGCTTGAGGGGGGGGGGGGAGGGGGTGGGGGGGTTGAACAATATAAAGCGAGAAGAGGATTTTTGGCAAGCTTATTGATACATTTCGTCGAACACACTAGAAGGAAACTGTTAAAGAAGCGGTTAAAGTTGTTACAACAAATTGGGACTTCGGCTCTATAAAAACAACAAATTGAGTGCGCTAAAGTCGACTGTTTCACACATGTACTAAACCATTTCATAGGCAATTTGGCTTTAAACTGCAACATAAGGTTGCCATTGCCGTATCTCTTGTACTAGTACTACTTCTATTTCCATGTAAAATTTGTTGATTAAATAAACGTCAAAACAAACGATTTAATGAAAACTGGTCTGATTAAAAGAAATCGGGAATGAGTGGTCCAGCTAGCTGTCCATGTGCTTATCTTCCTTCACCTTATCATGTGAAATTTCGTTTGAAAAGGGAAAAAACGATCATGTGAAAAGATAAAAGATATGCCAATCAGCTTATTAAATACCTTAGCCAAAATCGGCCAAACAATTGACTAGTAAAAGTTGATACGTATCTTTTTTTTTTTTGGGATGTTGATCCGTATATATACTTAGGAACGTGATATGCTGAGAAAATTTGATTAACTCAGTTAACATAGTCTATAACACATTTTTAAATTATCGATTACGACGTGTGATCTGTTAATTTCTTAACCCATTGGAATGTCATAGTATGTTTTATCACATTACATTTTTTATGAATAATTATTAGACTTGTTATGATACAAAGTGCCACTAAATTCAAGTTCTTCGACTTTACAATTATGCTATAAAGCATTTTACGAATAGTGGAATGTTGAATTAGCCGGTTTTTTTTTTTTTTTTTTTTTTTTTTTTTTTTTTTTTTTGGGTGTAGAGGATAAAATTAATTCAAGAGAATTATGTTGGATAGACTCTATTAATTATCACTTTGCTTTCATCACATCACATGGCAACATGTGTTCCGGAGGATCGGTTTATCCCAATGTGATTACGAGTACTAACTTTATCCCATAATATAAGTCATCCTACAGTTTTTTATACAGATTAAGAAAATGATTGAATGTCATAAATCTGAAGGTTAATGTCTAAAATACCCTTTGAATATCATTAATGTGATAGTTGTTTTTTTATAGGAAATTAATGTGATAGTTGTTAAGTAATGAAAAGTGGTTGGATCGATAATAAATTAAGGGTAATATAGAGAACATGGTATTAAATGTTGCATTGATAACGTAAAATGACTTATATTGTAGGATAAATAAAAAAATGTATGATGACTTATATTATGAGACGGAAGTATTATAACTTTTCAATAAAGAGTGTTTGAACAAGAAATTTCCGTACTCCAATAGATGGATTATTTAATTTGGGTGACTCTTTTTACGTCTATATGTTATCCTGATCAAATTTGAGTTAGAAACAATTTATATACCGACCGAATTTGAGTCTGGAAATAATTTTTGCTATGATCGAATTTGAGTCATTATGTTGGTTTTTTGTAGACCCAATATTGGTCAGAAAATATAATTGATACTTTCTGGTTGAAATTCGGTTCGTAAAGCAATCAACATCCTGTCTAACCGAATTCTCGATCGGGATTCGGTCCAGTAACTAATCAACATCCTACTGACAAAATTTTAAGCCGGGAAATGCTTTTATTCGACCGAAATTGAATCAAGATGTTGGTTTTTTCTAGATCAAATATTGGTCAAAAAGACAATTGATCTTCCTCACTTGAAATTCGGTTAAATAAACTAATCAACATCATGCCTAAAATTGGGGTCGAATCAATTAGTAAAAATAAAATAATAAAACTAAAAATAAAAGTTATATGTGTCAAGATTTTCTAGGTATGAAAAAACTTTACCATGAAATATTTGTCCCCATGTCAAATTTTTTATGATTTGCAGTTATTTTAATGATTTATAGTAGAGATTATGATGCAGTTGATTAAGAAAATTGTTGTTTGAGTTTGTAAAGTAGATGATCTGTTAAAAAATGCTGACGTAAATGTTCTTACACAAATTGTTGTAATTTTAAATTTCTTACTTTTGAGAACTTCAGAGTGTTTTTTAAACATAAATAATATGCATGAAATATTAATTAAGTTAATCAATTCAAACAAAATGTTACTTCTTCGAATCGTTTGTTAAACCAGAAGTCTGACATCTAAAACGTGAAGTCTGAAATTTGAACAAGTTAAATAACTTAATCTTAAGTGTTGAAGCTCGTTAGTGTGTTTGATATCCTTACTAACCTGAAATGTGAATATAGTTGAGTTTGCAATTTGTCTTTCCAATTTTTTTTTTTATTTATTTAAAAAAAAGCATACGGTAAAATAGAATTATAATTGTTTTTTATAGTATGCCGACACAGGTATTATGTGTATTTTATTATAGATGTAGTAAATTAAAATTTTCACAACACCTGGAATAATTAGAATAAAACATTATGAACTTTAACATATTTTTTTTATACGAAAATTATAAACATTAATGACGAGGGTATGACCCGAGTCATACACGTGACACCCAATTATATATTTCGGATCTTCTAAGAAAAATGGGTCTAGAATAATGTTGTACCAGACCTCATAAAACACCGATTCAGTACATGTCGTTTCATGATATCCGAAGTCATCTCGATGTAAAGTGGTTTACTAGCTCGTGTCACCAACGTGGTGCATGCTCACCTCGGTTTAGATATCCGTAGCTCGGTTTATGCCTTAGCGAACTCAGACATCGGTTATACAAGAAAACATGACATTACTCTACGTTGATTGTAATTAAAAGATAATGACTAAATTAAGCCTTATTATCTTTTTCCCCTTAAAAAGAAAGGTCTTATAATCTTTTAAAAATAATCGACAAATGATAAGAAGAGTTATACCATATCTTTAATTAAATATTACACGACATTATTGTCAAATTGGATTTATTTTCTTTTCTTATTATTATCATCTCAATTAATATGTATACGATAATCACAATTTTATAAGGATTATTGCTAAAAGTAATTATTTTCTTGATTTTTATATGAAAATATAGAGATTTTATTAATCAATGTCCGTAATACAAGCCGTAATAACATATTCGTGAGCGGAAAATCCGTGTTCAACGAAAGATACTAGGAGGATCCAATCCCGACTAGCAAATTTATGGGAATGTTTCCTAAACGGCTAACATAGGAGAAAAAGCAGGATGTGAAACAAGCATCTTAGATCCATCCAATGCCCTAAAGATTATCTTCTTCTAAGTTATCTTTCAACAATGATCCTATGAAACCCATAGGAAAGAGCAAAGGTGACACCATGATACAATGTGTAATGGTGACATAAACTATCTTCTTTGAAGTCCAGTATGGAAGCTATGGTCCGTGTTCACCCGGGCGGATCGATAGGGTTTATCAACTTGCTGAAGTTAAGGCTGCTGAAGTTGAGTCTGATGTTTCACAGTAGACTTAGGGAACACGTCTGCTGCATGGTTTTCGTTTTGGTGAAGTTATTTCTGGGGTGAAGTTAAGGCTGCTGAAGTTGAGTCTGCTGTTTCACAGCAGACTTAGGGAACATGTCTGCTGCATGGTTTCCGTTTTGGTGAAGTTATTTCTGGGGTATTTCACTCAATTACTGGGTTGACTGTTTAGTCGGTTAGGGTTGGATTCCCAATGCTATAAATACCATATGTATTAATTGTAACTTGTAACTTTCTCGTGATAATAAAAATAATCTTCGTTTGTCCGTGGAGTAGTAAGCACATTGCCAGAAACCACGTCAAATATGTGTTCTTCTTGTTTCTGTGTTTGTTTACTTGTTTGTCTTTACTCACAATGACCATCACTTCTTGATCGACCCGTCATAACAAACTGGTATCAGAGCGTCCAGGTTCATCAAGAAATTTGTTTATCTGTTTGAAGCAAGGTAGATTGGCACCAAGGTCATAATTGACGCAGGGATTTGGGATCTACGCAAGCTTTTCTGGTGAGAAAGATGTCTGCTTTAAACGTCAAGATTGACAAGTTTACAGGAAGAAACAACTTTAGTCTGTGGCAGATCAAGATGCGTGCTTTGTTGAAGCAACAGGGATTATAGGGTCCATTGTCTAAATGAATGTAAGAAAGTCTTTGCTTGAGAGAGCCAATCTGGAGGAGAAAGCACATTCAACAATTATGTTGTGATTTTCAGATGATATTATCACGAGAGGTTCTTTGAAGAGGACACAACAGAGAAGTTGTGGTCCAAGTTTGAGAGTCTGCAGACATGACAAAGTCTCAACCAACAAGTTGTTATTGAAACAACGTCTGCTCGATTTAAGGATGCATGAGGGCACTCAAATTTGAGGGATCATCTAGATCACCAACACAATATTGCATGACCTAAGGAATATTGATGTGAAGATAGAAGATGAAGATACAACTCTCGATCCTACTTGTGTCATTGCACATCACACGAGAACTTTGTGCGATCCTTTATTATTGGGAAGGACTCAGTGTCATTGGAGGATGTGAGATCATCACTCCATGCTTGAGAGCTACGCCATAATGCATCTGGTTCTGGGATAGGCAGTCAGTCTGCTGGATTGGTGGCTAGTGGAATCAGCAAGGGGCCAGGAAATTCTAGAAAGAATAAATCCAAGAGAACTTCCAAGGGGCCTAAAGCTAAGGATGTCTGTAGTTACTGCAAGGAGCAGGGACATTGGAAGAATGAATGTCCAAAAAGGAAGAAGAAGCAGGGTACTCAGCAGGGTACTGTTGCTTTGGCAGAACAAGACACCAACTCTGAAGAAGATCCGGCCTTAGCAGTTTTAGAGTCAACATGGCACATAGATGTGTGGATTCTGGACACTGGAGTATCTTATCATGTGTTTCCAAGTAGGGAGTGGTTTTCAACTTATCAGCAGGTGGATGGAGGCCATATTGCAATGGCTAACAACAAGGTCTGCAAAATAGTTGGGATTGGATCTGTTCAGTTGAGGACACATGATGGTAATTCTACACACTGAATGAGGTTAGACATGTTCCACATAAGACCAAGAATTTGATATCACTTAGTCTACTAGACAACAAAGGGTTCAAGTTCAGGGGTGAAGGTGGAGTGGTGAATGTCTATAAGGGTTCAACTGTGATTCTGAAGGGTGTCAGACAGGGGACATTGTACATCTTACAGGGGTGTACTGTATCAGGTTCTGCTGCTGATACAGTAGGTTAGATCTGGCCAATATGCTTATTGTCATCGTAAAACTAGCATGAAATACGAATAGTGAAGTGTTAGTTTGGAAATAGTCTTGATGGACCCTAGGAACGTGCTGATCAGTGTCGACAGTTGTCCAGGCGGGTTAGCGGTATGAGTTAGCGCTCGATACCGGCAATTCTAGTTCTTTATGCGTATGGGCTATTACAGACCAAATAAGAAGGGTAGCTGGCATATAGATTGTCTACTACCATTGTCGGAGTAGATAGGGTTATGAGTTGCACCCGTAGCTAAATTATGCACACGAGTCGAATAAAGATTAAGGGTAGATTAGTTATGAATAGTTTGGTTAATGCCTTTCAATATATGATTGACCCTGAGTTTATTTGCATCTCTTTCATGTACTTGTTCTTTATGTTGGTCAATGACCACCCCTATTCGGTTGATCTATGAGTTGTGGTTGTGTTTAACATTATTAAATAATAGTCTCTATGGGATCGACCTTGACTAGCCCTTGCTATACTACGATTGACCTAGTACTCTTGCTAGTACGTCGTGTGTATTAGTGAATTGCACACGCGATCAAGACTTCAAGGCAGGAGTGGAAATTTTGTCCAAACACGGCCGT
This sequence comes from Gentiana macrophylla, assembly GCA_026214975.1. Lineage (NCBI taxonomy): Eukaryota > Viridiplantae > Streptophyta > Magnoliopsida > Gentianales > Gentianaceae > Gentiana > Gentiana macrophylla. The sequence continues at coordinate 81,318,397 of CM047817.1, read as the reverse complement.
TCTTCCGCCACTCGCCGAACAGCAACTGGGCCTTCTACTTCGGCTACTTCTGCTTCCTCTAAGCAACAACAGACTCCAACCCCTGATGCTTAGCTTTTGTTGCTAGTTATTTAGTGTTTGAAAATTTTATTTCAAATTGTTCTCTACGCAATATTAATGAAATTTTGTTAAGATCTTTTTGCATTGTCTTAACTTTACTTACTTAGAGTACTTTATAATATATGGAGGGGTATCATGTCCCCCAGCATGCCATGCGTTAACGTATAGTTTTTGGATGGCAAGCTTTGTGTGTTTATTGGCCTTTGAGTTCGTTTGGTTTGGCTCGGTTCAATGCATACTAGATGGTGAGTCCGATCTGTGGATCTCGCTTAGTCCGTCCTGCGGACTTAACGAATTTAGACTGAGTCCGACCCGCGGATCACAATGAGTCTGTCCTGCAAACTTAATGGATTTTCTTGAGTTCGCCTCCGCTGGCTCGGCTAGTCTCGTCTCTGCGAGACTTGCTTTTACACTGAGTCCGACTAGAGAATCTCAGCTAGTCTGTCTTGCAGACAATGATTTTACGCTGAGTCCGACCTATGGATCTCAGTTAGTCTATCCTACAGACTTATTTATTTTGAGTCAAGCCCGACCTACAGATCCCAGTTAGTTTATCCTATAGACTTAATTATTTTGAACTGAGTCCGACCTGTGGATCTCGATTCATCGCCCCCGCAGACTAAATTATTTTGAATCGAGTCCGGCTGCGGATCTCGGTTAGTCTATCCAATGAGACTTAATGGTTGTCTTTGTAGATTTACGTGCAAATATGTTTGTCCTGCAAACTTAAGTAGAGTCATTCGCATCTTATAAAAATGAAAAAAATCACATATTGTTGCAGAATAAAAGGCACCCACCAAGTTCCGAGAGATTGTATCAAAAATACAAGAATAAAATGGAATGAAAGTTCAAGAAACTCAAAGTGTCTGGAACCTGTCCTGACCTAATAGCTCATCTTAATTCAGGTCGGTCTTCTTCATGACCAGCTCAATTTGGGCCTACGCCCTTCCTCTTGATTGTAGCAGCATAACAACTCTTAGCTGCCTCCACATATCCTTTGATATCTACCGATCCTTCCAAGGTGGGGATCTTTAAACTGATGTGAGCTGGCGAGATCACCGCTCGGAGTTCAATCAACGTTGGACGTCCGATGAAAATGTTATACGTAAAGGGAGATTTGACAATGATAAATTTCACCATAAGTGCCTTGCCCCTGAGCTCTTCGCCAAATGTCGTTGCCAGCCTAACGATCCCTAGAGGTGAATCGAGGTCTGGCAAATCCGAACAGTGGTGCCGAAACAGGGATTAGATTGACATCCCTCAACTGCATAGAGCGAAAGACTGAATAGCAGAGGATAATGACGGCGCTTCCAGTGTCGATGCAAATCCTCTTCACCAAATTTTGTGCACTACGGCCTCAATGACCAAGCCCTCATTGTTCATTACCAAAGGAAGTGGGTCCTTGGACCATAGGTCACTTCACCCGTTGGCCTCTCGATTTACATTTGCGGCTCACGCTAGCTGGACCACTCACTTCCATTTCACTACTCAGGCCACCCACAATCGTGTTGATAGTGTAAATCTGGCGATTATCGATCCGCCGATATGAACTTGGAGATCGGTCCTTTCTTTGCTTTGGGGCTCGGACTACCTACTCCGATCATGAATGTAATTGTGTCGTTTAAATTCACTACGGCCCCGCGGCTCTATGCTCTGAGATCGGCCAACCACCTCATCAAGATTTCCTTCCATAATTGCTACATCAATGTCCTTTTGCAAGTCCCTACAGTTCTCTGAATCGTGCCCAACATCCTTGTGATAGGCGCAATACTTGTTTTGATCCCTTCTTTCCGGTGGTCCTCTCATTGGTGGTGGAACTCGGGCCAAACCTTTCTCTCCATGATTGCGAGAACCTGATCACGCAATCTGCTTAGAGGGATGAATACCATCTCTTGTAAAGCTCTTTTCTTCCCCATCCAATTTGAGACTGGGGCAGTCATCCGGTCCCATACATGCTTCCTCTTTTTGTCGGATTTTTCGTCAGCCTTTTCCTTTTTGCTCTCTCCCTTTACCGACTCTCTCTTTAAACGGTTTGCCTCTTCTCCTTGACAATGCTTGTATGCCATCTCCATGCACTCCTCTATGGATCTGGGTAGCTTGCTATTCAACTTAGCATATTGTATTCCCTCTCGTAGTCTTGCTACGAAGGAAGTGATCAGAATGCACTCATCCGCATCTATGACATGCATAGATTCCTCATTGAATCACTTTAGATATTGCAATACAGTTTCATCCCTTTTTTGCTTGAGGGTGGGGAGATGAGTCGGGTTCCTTTGGAACGGCTGGGCTGCGATGAAAGCATTGACGAACGCCTTGCCCAATGCCTGAAAATTGGAGATTGATCTCGCTGGTAACTTTCTGAACCATTCACGGGCCCTGTCCATGAGTAGTGCTGGGAAAGCCTTGCACTTCATCTCATCTAGAGCGCTATACAAGCTTATATACGAGATGTACTGAAATAGATGGTCTGAGGGATCCTTGGATCCGTCGTATGGGTCCATCTATTAAACCTTGAATCTTGCGGGTCGGGGATACTCGTCGATCTACACTGTGAAAGGTGACAAATAATGATGAGTCACTGGACTTTCTACCCAGAATAATGTCGAGCTCTGCTCGGGCTGCTTCTAATGCTCTGGAGTCTATTGGTTTCTTTCCCATATTTGAGGCGGATGCCTCATCGTCCTGTTTACCCTGATTTTTTCTTTCCCAGCATCATTGTTTTCATCATTCTGGGCATTCTAGACGTTCTGGGCAGCGGTTCGCTTGCGTGTTTTCGCCATTGATCTTGAATAATTTCCGGTTAAAGACCCTCCTTCTAACACCAATTGACGATGCTGGAAATCGTCTAGTGAGAATACATGCCTAATTTACTCTAGAGGGGGATTATGGTGCGCTTAGACTGAGCCTGAGAATGTGTGCTCTCAAGTTGGCTACGTATCCTTTGTATGAATCAGGAATCAAGTCTCTCGTAGTTCTTTAAGGATTGTTTATATAGAGAGCCTTATGCCCTGAGCATACGCGTATTGTGTCCGGGTTGGACTCCATTTCGTGTTCCCTAAGGATTAGATAATTATAGATTAATCTATTTGATTGTAGGAGATAATCGTGGGATTTGATTGATTGTTTAAATGATAGGATCGAGTCCAGAGAGTGAGGATCCTTTGGATCTTTTCATAATTGTTTGTTAGCAAACACATGCGTATTGAGTAAATGGGGCAGCTCTGGTCGACTCTCGCCCGAGCTCCCAGTCGTCTTAGCCGAGTGTCTTGACCACTCCGTTGTGCCCTGGCCAACCTCCGGTGGACTGAGGAGTGAGCCAGACCGATCTCCCTGCACCTGGGGTTCAGATCTGCCCTTAGGCTTAGAGTAGGACTCATGGCCCTTAGAATTGTACTTTCTGTCTTATTTAAGGCTGAATAGAGTTAAGGATGACACGTGGCCCGGAAGCTGACCCGACCTCCGTCAGCACACATAAAAGAGATCAATAAGAGAACACATGGTAACTTACCGAAGTCATATCTCGGTACGATCGGTCAACCAACTCTGAATCATTTAGGCCAGTGCGTGACAGTCATCCATGGTATGCAGGCTCCCTCGAACCCATTTCTGAGCAACTCCTGGTCCGAAACTTGGTTGATAACATAGAGATCCCACAGGGGAAAGAAATGGGAAGGAGAATGCACCCAGACATTTTGATTCTCACCTTGATCGAAGTTAGACTCTCCCGAATTTCTTCTCACCAGAACATTCACAGATGAAGAAGTCATTTTGAATTGAATAAGTTTTTAAGGGAAAGGAAAAATAAAGGCTTACACAAATGAAATACTAGTCAAAAGGGAGATTTTATATCCAAAAGAGAATGAAGACCAAGAGTCCACTCAGCGTGAAACTCTTCAAAGTATCACAAAGAGATTTTCCAAGATTAATGTCAATATTTGAATAAGATGTTTCGACAGTAATCATTAAAAAAATTGAATTTCGGAATGCCCGTTAAAGAAGAATTCGGTCCCTACTGATGAGAGATGTATAATCTTCTGATCACAATGATGGCTCCTTTAAAAAAGAAACTGAATTGACCGGGCCAGATCATGAGTGAATAGAAAATCTAAAATGTACATAGCTGTTCCAGCTGAAATACTTGGAATAATTCCTTTTCCTCTAAAGCAGTCGTCAAATTAAATACGCACGACCTTCAAAGAATACAAAGAGACACATAGAGATGAGCGTAAGGCCTTTCAAATTTTGAAGCAAGCATCATTAGTTTCACAAACGTTTGAACTGCAGCCATACTTTTTGTGCCACGTCTTCACGAGTAGACCTAACCTACGACCTACGTCCCCGCTCAGGTTTGTGGATTTTCGACGTGGGTATGACCCGAGTCATACATGTGGCACCCAATTGTCTATTCCGGATCTTTCAAGAAAAATGGGCCTAAAGAGCTCAATGCTATATCGGACCTATGGATCTCGACCTCAATAAGGTAACGAGGCAAGAAAGGCTCCGAAGCCACTGACTCAACACATGTCATTTCCTGGTATTCGGAGTAAAATTGCTTACCAACTCGTGTAATTGACATGGTGCGTTCCCACCTCTGTTTAGATATCCGTAGCTCGGTATAAGCCTTTGCAAACTCTGATGACGGTTATACAAGCAAAAACGACATTACTCCACGTTTTTGTAATAACTCCGTAACTCTCGCTTACAGGGACATGATCACTCCATGATCGCCTTTTCAACCGTCTCGGGTCATTGAGCACAATGTCAATGATGGCATTCTCAACTCCCTTACAGGGTAGCTTTATAAAAGGATTATCTCCTTCAACTTCCAGAACCACGTCTACAAAGGTACGTAGACAACCAATCGTGAATTGGCCCAGCTATAATTCACCAACAAATCCACCCTTTACGGTGATTGGATTATCCTAACGAAGTTTAATCACCCAGTACTCAAAATTGAATTCAGCATTAAACAACCTTCTCGTTGTTTAAAATCGTTGTAGAGCATCTTAATTGATGAAGTGATACCCTAAAATGTTACTATTCCGTCCCACAAAAGTGTCCATTTTTTTAATAAAATTGTCCTACAAAAAGGTTACATTTAGAAACCAATACATAATTTAATGCATTTTTTCAAAAATATATCCATATTCTACCATTTAATGTTTCTATTCTCATTTCATATTTTAAAACAAACATTTATTACGATATTTGAGTATATAGGTCCACTAATACTTAAAATTTTATAAAAAAATACTTAATAAGGACGCAATTTGTACCAAGCAAATATATATATATATATATATATATATATATATATATATATATATATATATATATATATATATTACTTAAATGAAAGAAATTTTATTAAAACAACAAATTACAAACAACAATCATTGAACACCACCGAACAACCGTCGGATCACCACCACTTCTCTTGGACAAAACAAAGACTAAGGAAATAAAAAGGATTGGAAACCCCGTATGACCAAAATCTTTATACCGTAAAGAAACTTGATTTGATAAAAGACGAAAATGGAAACAATCCGATATATGACGGACGTCCATAACCAACTCGAATGATAACCACCACCATCACCCAGTAGCAACCGTAAAGACCGACAAGCCCGATGATTACCAAAGCCATCCGGGATCTACAAACAAACCACAAAAACATAAACATAAAACAACTATCCTGAAACTATCAACGCCAACATCACCAAAATGGAAAGTAAGAACCACTTTATCACCCCCACCAACAACCCAGATCGGCAGCGAGGGGGAGATGAGTCCAAAATCCGGCGACAACGGCTCAACAGACAGAATAGACGACGAAACTACGCAAATCTTTCCTCCATAGACAAGCATCGACATCCACATCCTGAATCCGACCTCTATTGTCATAGTCCGGCGGGCCACCATGAAAATATCATCTCCGGCCGGCGAACTTTCCTTCAAGTTGAAGAGAATCCCCAAAACCAAAAGGTGCCTAGAGAGCCTCCAAACCGTGAAGTTGCAGAGAAGAAGACGGCCACCGGCCAAAACCGCCGCCACCATGGCAGGAAATCCAAAAAAATTTGCTCCGGATCTGCATTTATTAAATAGGAAAGAGGACACAACAAACACGGAAAGAGAAAAAAAGAACATTAGTTCTGTTAATAAACATTTCCCTTAGTGGAAAATATCATTCATTTATCACATTTTTCATTCCACATCAACTCGAAATTTTTATTTTTATTTTTATTTTTATTTTTGAAACAACTTCAAATCAATTCATATCGAATTAAACTTGAGGAAATTTTTTTGTGAAAATTGATTGTTCGTTGCTTGAATAATCCATTCTAGCAAAACACGCGGTTTTGAAGGTTAAGGTGTCGTTTACTGTGAAATTTTCTTGTGGTCCCGGATCAAATTAAGGGATTTTTTATGGTCTTCTATGTTTAAAAATCAACCACCAACGATGTATTCTTAAATTGATGTCATGGTGGTCCAATTACCTGATCCAGGACCACCATAAAACCACTTGTACGTTTACCGTGCATAATGTGTTCAGGTTTTACAGCTGAGTTATAATTTGAAAGCTTATTAATTTACTTGGATAAGCTTAATATACTGTAATAATAATTATAAGGCAAAAAGACATTATGGTTTCAGATAGAAATATTCTGTTGATGGTATATATGTCAAAGATAATATATTTACTTCTATTTACAAAAACGGTTAAACTTCTATTTACAAAAATCAAACGGGTTTTTTTTACGGCAGACGCAAATCCAACGGTTTTTTTTTTTTTTTCATATCCCAAATTTCATCCATCCACGGTTAGAAAATTCAGTTTAAGTTGTTCACGTCTCACCTACATAAAAATCATTTTTGATTTGTTGTTTTCAGCAACTGTATATATACCCATTTCAACGCCAACTCCAATTCACGTTTATCCCTATTGAATTGTTTTTCCCCCACTCTAGAATCTCACTGTTCTTTGAGAAGTTATAGAATACGCCACGGAATTCATGTAAAAACGTTTAACGTTTTGTGCAATGATATTTACTTCTTTGAAAGCAAGGAAATATCTTATAATTTCTGTGGCTGAACTGAATTTGAAATTCAAAGATCCTATCTTTGTCTTTAGTTTTTTCCGACTTAGTGGGAAAAAAAAAAATCTAAGCTTGGAATATCTGCTCCATTTTATCTTCTTTTCATTTTGATTTGTTTTTCTGGAGCCGAAACCCAGAGAGTTCTAGAAAGGTTGGGAAATTGATATTTGATTTTCTATTCACTGTTTTCCCAAATCCACGTTTTTTCAAAACCAAAAAAAAAATTAAAATAAATCTCTTATTGATACAAAAAAAGTGTTATGCATTTTTCATTTGATTGAACTTCAACAACTTAGAAGACCTTCGAATAAATTGTACTGCTTTGATTGAGCCAATTTTGACCCGGTCATATGTTCAACTCTTGCCATTTGTTTGTTGAAATTTTGGCTCTGCTTGATTGCGTAGGTTTGACTTGGAATGTAAAGCCAGATTCAAAGCTTTAAAGCTGAAATCTTGTGAGATATTGACGGGAGATTGTATTCTGGAAAAATGGGAGCTGGGATTAGAGCTCTTATGGCTGGTACAGATGCATTATCAACAACCTCTGATTATGCTTCAGTGGTTGCACTGAATCTGTTTATCGCCCTTCTATGCATATGTATCGTGATTGGTCATCTTTTGGAGGAAAATCGTTGGATGAATGAATCCATCACTGCCCTTGTGATTGTAAGGCCATGCATTAAATCTTTTTTTATTTTTTTTATTTTTTTATTTTTTACAGTTATCTTTTATATGTATGATGTGATTATGTTCAGTAAAGAATTGAGGCTGTTTGGTTATCAGGGTTTGTGTACAGGAGTTGTGATCCTATTAATTAGTCATGGAAAGAGCTCCCATCTCTTGGTGTTTAGTGAAGACTTGTTCTTCATTTATCTTCTCCCACCAATAATATTCAATGCTGGGTATGTGTACTGTTCTCTACGTACTTCTATTTTTGCCTACCAACAATCTGATTCTGATCCAAGAATAGGACTTTTGGTCTGTTGAATTGTCGTTTCGCATATTGTATGAATCTTATTTGTATTGGTGGTTTTGCAAGATAGCATCGTGGCTTTATGAATTATCAGTTCTGTCTGTGTATTTCTCTTTTCCCTTATGCCTTTCTTCATGGATGGATGTTTGAGATTAAGGCATCCGAACAGAATTATGTCATGCATCTTTGTGTCAGAGTCTTCAGTGAATCTCCACCTTCATCCCATGCTAAAGATTAAAAATGTAATCATTTCATATGACTGCAATTTTATGTCTTTGTCCCAAAGAACTGAAAGTAGATATGAAACAAATTTTCAGTATATTGAAAGTGAAGGAATGAGATGAATATGTTATGATTTGAGTTTCTGATAGCAAGTCATTTGACACCTGCAAGTGAATATGAATATGTTTGTGTGTCTATATCCTCTTGGGTAAGTGTCTTTTCGATTATACGCAATTTCAGATTTACTTTATATAGAAAACGTAAACCAAAAAACTTGGTCTTTCCCTATATATTACTGTATGTTGTTCTGATTTGAAGGATCCTTTGTCATTCCTTGGACAATTTTGGTGAAGTAGTTCAAAGTTCAGTTAACCTTAGTGATTTTTCTCTCATTTTCTGATCCGAATGATACTTCAATTTATAAAACTCATAGGAAAGCTCTTAAATATTGTATTTGAAACATTTCCTCGTGTGGCTGCCCTATGGATTAGCTGATATTTGTTATCTGCCCCCGGCTGATGTGTTTCTTTCATTCATCAGGTTTCAAGTAAAAAAAACAATTCTTTACTTGCAATTTTATGACCATTATGCTCTTTGGAGCAGTTGGTACTCTTATATCGTTCATCATTATATCACTTGGTAAGCACTTGATACTTCTTTGTATACTTGTTGTCTCATGCACCCCTAGTTTTTCTCTATTCCATCTGTAGAGTCTTATGGATTCTGCTAATGTATATAAATCAAAAATGAGAATCTAGTTATGGTATTTTCTTATCATTACTCATAATACCATGTACACATGGTACCTCTACCTCATAAGCCTTGTTGAGATTGTGATTGGTTCCTATTTTTGAGGAAATGAAAAAGCTAAAGAATTTTTTTTTTTCCGGCGATTATATCAATTTTGAAAATATATTTTATGTGATCATTAATAAGTCACTTTTGTGCAATTGTTAAAATTCTATAGTAGCCTCGGTATTTTGGTCTTGCGGTTTATACATGAATGTCATGCATGATGTGCCATGATCTGTACTAGTTCTGCTCTCCTTTCTTTTAATCGGTCGCCTAAAAAACAAAATTCAAGGCATCATTAATCTAAATCTTATAAATACCTTTATATTCTTGGTTTGTCTGTTTGCCTCCTGAAAATTGTTGATCTAACCCTATTTATGTCGTTTTGTTACAGGTGCTATAGCTTTTTTCAAACATTTTCATCTTGATTCTTTGACCCTTGGAGATTTTCTTGGTATTAATCTTTTTTTTAACTGTTAACTTAGGGGAAAGTTCCGGTATAGTCAGTTTCTATGTTACTGATGATCTTATTTCATATATTTTCAGCAATTGGTGCAATCTTTTCTGCAACAGACTCTGTCTGCACCTTGCAGGTGAGAGTAAATTTATGGTTGGGATGAAAAAACCCTTTTCATGATTACTAGACTTATTATTTTACGTGTTTTTGCAGGTTCTTAGTCAGGATGAAACACCCTTACTCTACAGTCTAGTATTTGGAGAAGGTGTTGTAAATGACGCCACGTCAGTGGTGCTTTTCAATGCGGTCCAGAACTTCGACTTATCCCGGATCAACGCAAGTGTGGCGCTGCAGCTAGTTGGGACATTTTTCTATTTATTTATCTCAAGCACTGTTCTTGGAGTAGTTGTGAGTCTCTTTTTCATCTAATTTCTAATTTTCTCTATGCCGGGTACCATTATTTCTATTTGTTTGCATGAGCCAACATCCTGGTTCTTCCTCTTAACAGAACCATTTGACAAGTTATTACTTTTTTGTGTAGGCTGGACTGCTCAGCGCTTACATTATAAAGAAACTCTACTTTGGAAGGTATGGACTATGACTAGCCACAAAAGTATCAAATTCGGACATTTGCACTTAAAGAGTGTATAATAAGTTCCATCTGCAAAAAAGGAGTTGCCTTTTACAATACCATGTATTTGGATAACCAAGTTATGGTATCTGCAAGTAATAACACTATATTTGTTTCCCTAATGTTTAGGCATTCCACAGATCGTGAGGTTGCTTTGATGATGCTCATGGCATACCTTTCGTATATGATTTCTGAGGTAAGTTTCCTTATCCTGTCGGTGTAATTCTATCCATTGTCCAAAACTTTATCCAGATTCAGGAATTTAAGCTCGTCTGAATTATCTGATTTTCTGGGCAGTTATTTGACTTGAGTGCCATCCTCACCGTGTTTTTCTGTGGGATTGTGATGTCGCATTACACCTGGCATAACGTTACTGAGAGCTCGAGAATCACTGCAAAGTATGCTTTTCTTAAACAAATTTAAGCACTTCTTTGTAGATTATTGTTTTAACCATACCTCATGACAATTATCGTTCAAATTATTTAATTGTTTTCCAGGCATGCTTTTGCAACACTCTCATTTGTCTGTGAGATATTTATCTTCCTTTACGTGGGAATGGATGCTCTTGACATTGAGAAATGGAGGATTGTTAGTGACAGGTATTTCACATGCATACATAATCAGTGGACCATTCATCACTTTCAAACATGTCTTGCATCATAAACTGTAAGTGCTTTAACTGATAATTTTACTTTCTTCAGCCCAAAAACATCAGTGGGAGTTAGCTCCATCTTATTGGGGCTCGTTTTGGTGGGCAGAGCAGCCTTTGTGTTTCCCTTGTCGTTTTTGTCCAATCTGACAAAGAAATCAACACAGGAGAAAATTAACTTGAAGCAGCAAGTATGAGTTAGTTTCTTTGAAAGTTTTCGGATTTTATTATTGAACTTCATCATTCATATATTATTTCTTACCTTCGGATGTTATAGGTGGTTATTTGGTGGGCTGGTCTGATGCGAGGTGCTGTATCAATGGCTCTTGCTTATAACCAGGTTGGTCATTTACTTTTACTCCATGGTTTGCGGTTACTAGATGATTTGCCATTAAAGTTGCATTGACATTGTGATCGTCTCTCCTACAGTTTACAAAGGCAGGATTCACCCAATCGCGTGGAAATTCTATCATGATCACAAGCACTATTACTGTTGTTCTTTTCAGCACCTTGGTAAGCATCTTTACCTTTTCATTCTCAACTCCCTTCTTTTTGGGGCCTTTATTTGCACCCCGCTGATTCTACCGTTGCACCATTGTAGAATCGACCTTGTGAAAGTTGGTTCTGGAGCCAAAACTGATTCCCCGTAGGTGCACTGTGAGAATCAACCTTGGGAAAATCGGTTTTTGGCTCCAGAACCGACTTACACAAGGTCGATTTTGTGTAATCGGTGTGGTGCACCGGTAGAACCGGTGTGGTGCAAAACTCTTATGTAATTTCATGCCACAAAAGAAATCTCTTTATCCTCTAGATATCAAGAAATGTCCTTAATGTTGCTAATTCTAGCTCACTCACATTGTAGGTTTATGGCATGCTGACTAAACCCTTAATTAGGCTTCTACTTCCCTCACCAAGACACTTGACCAGTATGCTGTCTTCGAATCAATTACTCAAATCCCTTACAGCATCCCTACTTGGTAATGGACAAGAATCAGAAGTCGATTTAGGTGGGTTTAATGTACCTCGTCCAACGAGTTTAAGGATGCTACTGGCTACACCAAGCCACACAGTCCATCATTATTGGAGAAAGTTTGACAATGCCTTTATGCGCCCTATGTTTGGCGGTCGTGGTTTCGCTCCCTATGTCCCGGTTCACCAAAAGAAAACGAAAATCAATAGAAGGGCAAGAATCAAGTTAAAACTAACATCATCTTCAGTTGGTTTGTGCTTATGGAGTTTATGGTGGTGGTAAATAGTGGGAAATTTTTTGTTTGAAATAGTCTCGATTGCAACACATCGTTGAACGAGTGACATGTTTCTTGTTTTTTTTTCTTTTCAAAACCGACACTCATCTCATCTGCAACGGAGAATCTTGATGTCTCATATGCATCAAGATATGTCGGTTTGCATAAAGCATACCAGATCGAGATTGGTAGTTATTAGTTGATAATTATTATGTTGAGATCAAGTTTTGGTGGCGCTGTTTATCAGTTACTAGATCATCTGTATTGGTGCACAGATTGTGCAAGCAATCAGACAGCTGTGTGAATATCTTTTTCATTTGCTCTTGCAGTGTCCATTGTATATTGTTTGACAATGTCTGTTCTTCAATAATGCAGCAGCTCTTTGTATATTTGGTGCTATATTACTGTACTTTCTCCCATTCATACTTTCAGGGTGTAAAAAGACATGTTATTATAATTTGTGGTGTGTGATGTGTCATGTTAGCTCTGTATTATGTTTATATCAAAAAAAAAAGCCAATTGGATCATCTTATGTGTTTTATTTGTTGTGTGTAATACCCCGATGGTAATTTGGCAGTTTACGTTAATAGAAGTCTTTTATTTTAACGAATACATCGTATACAACATCCAAAATACCCTAAATACCCCCTCAGAATGAATTTGGTGGCCCCTCCGCTATAACGCCAACACTCTGTAGGTGTACTGCTAGCCTCGATTTCTAGAAGTTGCCTACTTTTTTAGTCATGCAACTTCCCCATGGTTTCACTTGCGGTTCTCCCTGCATCGCTATAACGCCAACACTCTATAGGTGTACTGCTAGCCTCGATTTCTAGAAGTTGCCTAATTTTTAGTCATGCTAACTTCCCCATGGTTTCACTTGCGGTTCTCCCTGCATTTTTGGCTTTGAAAAACGAGCCAAACTCCACATTCTTTCTTTCATTTTTCCTCATTCTCAAACACTTTTCCTAATTTTCTCTCAATACTCCCATTTCTCTCAAGGTTTTGAAGTCTTCCTGCACGTTTTATCGAGGAATTCTAGAATTCATCACGTCCTTTCAAATCCTAAATGTACTATTTTTTTCTTCAAGTTTTAAGTATGTAAATCTTTGAACCTGCAACCTATACTTATTATCTTCAATGTTACTAGTTTGAAATGAAAATATGAAATAACACACATGTAGAGTGCTTAAAGATAAAATATTGAGTATAAAAATGCAAAAATCTCAAAAGAAAAAATGTCTTTATCCAATCACGTGAATGCAATATCATTTTTGAAAATTATCAAATTTTAACGTGTTTAGATTCTTTTCTCTTTCTCCAAAAAAAAAAAAAACCGTCCATTCTTTGTTCCCGAATTGCAGGATTTAAAAAAAAAAAAAAAAAAAAAAAAAAAAAAGTAATATTTTCTCAAAGCAAAAATACTTCGAGTGTTCAAAGCCGCCACTAACCGCATTCACTACCCATTGGTTGGTGAAAAAGATAAAAGGAACAGCTAAAGTCCTCCAAATTGAGAGGGTTTAAGAGATCTTGCTCTCTCTATTTGAAGATTTGCAGTTCCGATGATTGTTTAGGTTGCATCTCCTGAGTTGGATTCGAAAATGGGGAGTGACCAAACGTTAATTTGCACGCCATTGATGGCAGACACGGTGGATCAGATGTTGAGCTTAATGCAGAAGGCTAAGTTTGTTGGCGCGGATCTCGTGGAGCTCAGACTGGATCACTTGAAAAGTTTTAATCCATCAAGTGATCTTGAAATCCTTATTAAGCAGTGCCCTTTGCCCACTCTCATCACTTACAGGTTTCATTTGTTAACTGAATTGGAGGATCAATTGTGTGTTTGTTTAGTTGTTTACATGTAATTGACTAGACATTTACTTCTGAGTGAGATGAAAACCATAGAGATTGGTTTCTTTTGAGAAAATCACTTCAAACTAAATAGATAAGCTATCAGACTTAAGGAGCTTGTTTTTTTTTTTTTTTTTTTTTTTGTTGCTTTTTCCTGAATATTTTGCGTAATTGAATGGAAAATAGATTTGGTGCTGGAAAAAATGGCGAGGGGAATCTAAAATTTTAATTCTCAGAATGATTGTGTTACAAATTCGAAAATTTTCTGGTCATGGAAAACGGATAAAGCTGATAAAAGTGGAATTTCTGATACTGCTGCTTGTTATGAATTATTTCACTATCACCAGAATTGTTCAATGTGATAATTAATCTGAATAAGTATGACGGAGAAAGTGAAAAAGAACAATATGTTCCTCTCTGATTTGAGCACATTGTTTTGTTATGGTTGCATATGGTGTCATTCTTTGCTTTAAGTGGAAACAATGTGGAAAGCACACATTTGCTATCCCTGTGGATTGGTCACATTAGTAAAATACTGTAAATGCTTAGTTGGTTTGTTGCTGATTATGGGGTTTGTACGATTGTGCTAGGAAAGAGCTTACAACTTTCCCTCATCCTTTTCTTTTCATATATGTTGTAGGCCTACTTGGGAAGGTGGTCAGTATGAAGGTGATGAAAAGAGCCGATTGAATGCCCTTCTTTTGGCAATGGAGTTGGGAGCTGACTACATTGATGTTGAACTTCAGGTTGCCTTCCCTTTCCCCTTTGTCATATTTCAGATGGCTGGCCTCTTTCCTTTTTGGCATTGTATAGTGTTTGGTGTTATTCATTCACTTAGGAGGACGTTTGCAGAATATAAGAACATGAAAGACAATTTCCCTGGTAGCTTTAAAGGTTAAACTTTAGTAGAGCTGACAAAAAGGGCTCCTTTATACATTTCTCCTTCTATACATATGCTGCATATGCATAGTACACACAAACACAAACATACAAATATAAGTTTTTTAATGGGGTGGTGGGGGGAGGGTGTTAGGCTTTATTCATCTTTTTGTGAAACCCCCTTTTTTTTTTTTTTTTTTTTTCTGGAAATGACGCTTCGCTTGTTTTTCAAGACTGGATCAATTTTGAATTCTGCCCTCTAAATTTTCTGTAAAACTTAAATGAGCTTTATTATTTTTCTTTTGTTTTTGTGTGTGTTTGAAGGTCATTCATGAGTTCAACAATTATAGGAATGCAACCCAGTCTTCAAAATGCAAGGTCATTGTTTCTTCTCACAACTATCAAAGCACCCCATCTGCTGAAGATCTTGGCAACCTTGTGGCTAGAATACAAGCGAGTGGAGCAGATATTGTAAAAATTGCAACAACTGCTGTGGATATCACCGATGTTGCCAGAGTTTTCCAAATAACCGTACATTCTCAAGTAAGCCGTGTGAGCAGCCAAGTTCTTTAGTTGCCTTATATCATTAAAAGTATCCTTCTATTTATGAAGTTTATGCTGCCATGATCTTTTTTGTTACAAAAGCCACATACTGATTCATGGAAGTCTTGTTATAGTGATTCACTTGTGTTTGGAGATTTTGAACTTCTCACTTCAATTGATGGTTTTATTCTGTTTTCTTCCCTGAAGTCCTGTTAATCGTTTGGGGAACGGCATTTCTCTTATTTGTATGTGTGTTATCATTTTAAAACCTCAAACATTTCCCAATGACTATAGGCATATTACTGCAACGTGTGTACAGTTTTCCTTGTCTGTTCATTGCTTGTTGTTTTAGTGTAACTGCTCTTCTCTCGATCACATACAATGAGCTTTGGCTTATTCATGTGGTAAACTATAAGTTCCTCTGGCGTTTTTTTTTTTCACAAATTCAGTAATATGTTCATGATAACTATCTGATTTTCAGGTTCCCATTATTGCGTTGGTTATGGGAGAAAGAGGGCTAATGTCTCGAATACTTTGCCCAAAGTTTGGTGGATATTTAACTTTTGGCACACTTGAACCTGGAAAAGTGTCAGCACCAGGGCAGCCAACTGTTGAAGATTTGGTCAATTTATATAATATCAGACATATAGGGCCTGATACAAAGATATATGGTATTATTGGAAAGCCAGTTAGCCACAGCAAATCGCCTAGATTATTTAATGAAGCATTTAAATCAGATCACTTCAATGGAGTTTATGTACATTTGCTAGTGGATGATATTCAAAAGTTTTTCCAGACATATTCATCTGCTGATTTTGCTGGCTTCAGGTCGAGTTCTAAAGTACAACATCCTACACTTCTAAATGTTGCACTTCTTGCTAAGGATTATTGAGTGCTTTTGTTCGCCCATATTTTTCTCAATCATAATAGCATCATCTTTTTCCTTTTTGTCGTGAATATGAACCAATTTCATGAGGTGATTTATTTGACTTACATTTATCAGCTGCAAAGTGTATGGTCACAAACCATATATAACATAATACATGTTATTTTTTGTGCAGTTGCACCATCCCTCATAAAGAAGATGCACTCAAGTGCTGTGATGAAATAGATCCTGTTGCAAAGGTACTGGTCTAAGTGAACTTTTTTGTGCTCTGTTATAATTGGAAACCGTTGTTCTTGATTTCATAAGTTTTCTTAAATGGTTTTCAGTCTATAGGGGCAGTAAATTGCATTGTGAGAAGGCCAACAAATGGGAAACTATTTGGTTGCAATACAGACTATGTTGGTGCAATTTCTGCCATAGAGGATGGATTGCGAGGTTTTCTGCGTTTATTTCTTTTAATAGCAGTAGAACATCAGTTTCAGCGTTCATTATACTGATTAAATTACGACTCCTGGATCCTCTTCTTTATTTTTGCAGGCTCACAAGACGTCACCAGTGCAAATGAATCACCGTTGGCTAATAAGTTGTTTGTGGTCATTGGTGCTGGTGGTGCTGGCAAGGCTCTTGCCTATGGTGCAAAAGAAAAAGGAGCAAGAGTAGTGATAGCTAATAGAACCTATGGTGAGTCCCTACCAATATAATAAGAAAAGCCGTTCAGTCTTTATCATTTTGTAATTCTTGTGTGGTTACACTCATCCTTGTCTTCAACATGTTGCATTGGCTTACTTGTCTTGTTATATGGATCTTATAAAAATGCTTGTTTCAAGGTGATGTTGGGTACCTTAAATATACACAATTCTTTTTTTATGCATCTTTTTGGTGGGGTTGATTTCTAATGCTCCTTCTTTTTCTGAAAGACCGGGCTAGGGAACTTGCTGATGCTGTGGGAGCACATGCATTGTCTCTTATAGAGTTAAATAATTTCCATCCGGAGGATGATATGATCCTCGCAAACACTACTTCAATTGGGATGCAGCCAAAGATAGACGAGACACCGATTTCTAAGGTTTGCCTTGTCTACTCATTTTTTACAACATGCAGTTGTCTATTCAAGTCGTACCGTAAAGTGTAACTTTGGGCAGACTAAAACATCAAAAGGCACAATTCCTTTCTCTTGTTTCATAGAAGTTTATCTCCCGTGGAGTTTCTTACTGTGGTCATGGTACTAGCGTGCGCTGTAAAGAACATATACATTATTGCATGTAAAACTAGTTAAATCTATAAAATACAGGTCCAAAACATTTAGATTCACCATAAAAGACCATAAAAATCTTTACTCAGATTTGTAAAATACAGAATCTTTAAATCTCGCTACTTGTAGTGCACCAAATACAGAATCTGTATACAAATTATGCGTTTTGATGCATTTCAGTCTGAATGGAGTTTGAAAAATGTAGAAAAAATGTGTTTGATTGTGTAAAGTAGAGAATCTGTTAAAAGAGACATTAATGCAAGTGTTCTAAGATATTTGGATCTTTAGATCGTTTAAAGTGTTGATTGGCTATTGCTTTGCAGGAAGCTCTCAAACATTACTCGTTGGTTTTTGATGCTGTATATACACCAAAAATTACTAGATTGTTAAGGGAAGCTAAAGAATCCGGAGCCAAAATTGTAACGGGAGTTGAAATGTTCATTGGGCAGGCATATGGCCAGTATGAAAGGTTCACGGGATTGCCAGGTAATCCGTGTGGTTCTTTTTTTTCTTCTTTTATCCACGTTCAAGGTCATTTTATCTGGTTATTATCTCCCATAACTGATTAAATTCTTGTTCAAAACGCAGCACCAAAAGAACTATTTAAGAAACTAGCCGGTTAATATGGATGGCATTCTTCCTGAAGTCGCTGACTTACTCTTATTACCTAAACAAGAAATTTTTTTTTGGTGGCGGCGGTTTTAACTTACTATTTATTGCATAAGCAGATCCATCCATGCACCAGATAGACCGCCTTCTTGTTGTCATGTGTGTCCTGTCATTCTTTGTTGAGGTTTGGCAATAATGGCTGCGAAATGACTGAAATTGTTTTCTGTGTATGTTGTAATTTTAGTGTGCCCTTCAAGAAATTCATTTCATTACACGCTGTTGCTCTCGACCAGTATATTTAGGGAAGGCTGAATTTCAGAGACCACACTCTTTGTAATGTAACTGTATTTGTGCCAATGACTATACTTTGTATAATATGATAAGATTTGTCTGTTCTTTAAAATGCACTGTTTTGGTTAAAAGTTAGCTTATTGCTCAGCATATAAGCCACAGATGGAGGTGAATTTATGTGCTAGGTATGCCAGTTTGTAAACCCAAAAAGTTTAATATCAAAAGTGCTTACAGTGAGGTGGTAATTCTTTTGTACAGAACCTACAAATGTTACAGCCATGTTTATAAAACAGCCAAAAAAAAATTTATTTTTATTTTTTTAAGGAAGGTCCAAATTTTATTTATCAGAGTGGAAATCCCACAACCAAGGTACAGAAATGTTCAAAAAAGCTGGAATACAATAAAAAAAAAAAAAAAAACAATCTTATATGCTGTCATCCCATGCTAGTCTCATATTACGAGCTATCTTCTCATCTTTAGATGCTAAAATGTGTGCCGGGGGGTGATCAAGATCAGGATCACGGTGGAGTTGGTTCTTCCGATGCCAAGTAGTATACACCGCTTCCCGAAAGAGGAGGGGCCAATGCTTCACATTTGGTTGATTTTGAATGTTCTCTGTTATGAAACTGATGGAGATAACTTCAGATGCAAGAAATAGAAACAGACGCAATCAAACATAAATAATCAAAGGAGATAACAGAAAACAAGAAGAACACATATTTAACGTGGAAAACCCCTCTCAAAGTGAGAGATAAAAAACCACGGGCAGAAAGGAGATCTTTATTATTATGCACTGAGTTACAGATTTCACACACACAGACAATGTGACAACAACTGTATTTATAGGCACAAATCCCTAAACCCTAGCCGAAAGGAATCTTTGTCTGAAGCACCATAAATACCCCTACACGTGTCCTCCTTTTAATGACATCAGATAGTCATTACATAAAAAATTAAGATGTGGGACCTCTGATTCCAAGACTCATCGACTTACACCTGCCGATGTAAGCTCATGAGACTCCACCCTACCGATGCACGTACTTGAATACACTTCTCACCTATCCATCACACAAACAGTCTTCGATTGGTTCCACTGTAAGAGGTAGAGTTTAAGTCACTTTACTGACAAATCTCCACCTTGACTTCAACTCTCCCTAGAGTCAAACAGATTGCATAACCAGATGTACTTGTACCAGATGCATTCATCAATGCCAGATGTACTTGTACTAGACTATCTCCACAAAGATCCACTCCACCGATTCGCCTCGGAGAGTTTCCAAATGATTATAAGCATCAATATTCGGTGAAGTCCAGCAAAGTCGAAACTTACTCTCATTGAATCAAGTTTTAGTGAACATGTCGCAGGATTATCCTTGGTGCCGATCTTCTTCACTACAACCTCTTCTCATTCCTCAAGAAATGATACCGACATCAATATGCTTGGTTCTCTCATGATGAACTCCGATCCTTGGCTAAACATATTGCACTTAGATCATCACAATATATCTCACCGATCTTGATGCAACCCCAAATCACCGACCAGCCCTTTCAACCGATACCTCCTTAGTCGCCTCCAAGAAGAGCCATGTATTCTGCTTCGTGAGTTGATAAGGCCATCAGATCCTCAAGAGGCTTTCCACCGACCACCACGATTTCCCAATGTAAACACATAACCAGGCCATTGATTTTCTATCACAACATCACTGTGATAATCAAGATCACAAGAGATCGTGACTGCACTAAAGATACCTCCATAATGAGACCAACATCACCGTACCTCTTAGGTACCGAATATCCTTTAACAAACTTTCCAAGGTTCCTTTCCGTGTTGAGCCATGAACTCTGCCGACAACACTGATCGCTCGAGCTGGAGATCAAAGCCTAAGTGCATACCATGGCATACATCGATCGCCAACCGCACTAGCATAGGGAACTTTGACATATACTCCTTCTCTTCACCGATCATGAAGCATAAATGCAGATAAATGAACATTTGATGCCATAGAGTATCTATTGGTTTTGCAAACAGACATCCCAAACTTGGCCAATATCTTCTCAGACATAACCCTCGCCGAGACATGAACAACTTCTTCCGACTCCTATCTCTCCAGGATCTCCATCCCCAAAATTTTCTTGTCGCACCCAAATCCTTCATTTCAAATTCAAGATCGAGAAGATTCTTCTTCGATTTTGAACATCGACTTCCTTGTCGCAGCCTATCAAGATGTCATCCACATACATAACAAGATAGATATATGATCCATCTTTCAAATAGATCAGAGTAAACACAATACCATATGGACTTCTGTTGTAACCTCGTGAAGCATGAAAGCTCACAAACCTTTTTATACCATCGCTTTGAGCTTGCTTCAAACCATACAATGATTTCTTCAACTTGCAAACATAATTTTCCTTGCCAGGAACTTGAAAACCTCAGCCGTGGTCATGTATATCTCCTTATCCACCTCACCATGTAGTAAAGCGCTCTTCACATCTAATTGCTCAAGTTCCAGATCCTGCCAGTGCTACCATTGCTAGTAACACTGATTGAAGTGTGTCTCACCACCGTGAAAATATTTCATCAAAGTCAACCCTTCCTTATGATCAATCCTCTTGCAACCAAACGTGCCTTATACATGACCCTTCTCGCTTTAGTTATTCCTTCCTTTTTCTTGAAAATCCATTTACAAGTCACAACTCCTTGTCGTTAGGGTCGCTTGACCAATTCCCAAGTCCGATTCTTCAACAATGACTCAATTTCATCTCCCATGGTCGCATGCCACCGAGATGCTTCAGACATATGTCATCGCTTCCCTGTAAGTAGTAGGTTCAAAGAACCTCTACCTCTTCTCGCAACTTGGAGTGCATATCCACCCAAATCATCATATCAATATCTCCTTGAGGTATCCCAACATTAGATCTTCTAGGCTGCCGGCAAAATAGCCTTTGCCGATCAATGTTTGTATGACGCCCACCGAGGTCTCAATGAGGTCGGCTTGACTCGATTCTGTTCATTATCCAGATCAAGATAAGGTTAATTTGGATCCACCGATTGTTGCATATCATTAGACTCCACCTGAAGCTCCACCGATTCTCAACACTATCGATTCAAGATCGGTTTCGATTCAGTAGACCTACCCACGATAAGTTAAGCATAGAATTTTCATCAAACACCACGCCCCTCGCCGAGGATTACTCGACTCGGCCGATGACCAAATTCTATATCCCTTCACTCCATCACCATACCCCACAAACACTCCTTCTTGGCTCTAGGCTCCAACTTCCATTCACTAACATGATAGTAAGTCAGACTTCCAAAACCCTTAGAATCGAGTAGTCAAGAGTTTGCCTGACCACATCTCAAATGGTGTCTTGAGATTGATCCTCGTGTGAGGACTCCTGTTGATTAAGTAGCAAGTCGCTTTTACAAATTCCGCCCAAAATCTCCTTGATAAACCAAATTTTGAGAAAGCATACATCTTGCCCTCTCCAAGAAAGTTTGATTCATCCTTTCACCTACACCATTCTCATTGAGGTGTATTCCTTACAAAGATGATGTCCTGAAATACCTCAACCGCACAAAATGAATCAAAATCCGCCCAAAGAATTCCGCATCATTATCTCAGATTTAAGCTTCTTGATTTTCTTGCCTAACTGATTCTCTACTAGGGCCTTCCACCGCTTGAAGTTAATGAATGCATCACTTTTGTTCTTCATCATCACCACCTAAGTTATCCTTGAATAGTCATCTATGAATGACACAAAATATCCGTGACCACCCAATGACTCAACTTTTGATGGACCTCAAAGAAATCGAATGGATATAATCAAGTGATGCCTTTGTGTTGTGCAACCTCGCCGAGAACTTACTGTGCAATTTCCCAAACACACAATGTTCACAAAAGTCCGTATTCTTGACTTTATATCCCCAAGAAAACTCAATTGAAGAAAGAACTCGATACCTCTTTCACCCATGTGACCTAGTCTCATGCCAAGCCACAATGAGTCTCACTGAGATCAGGTGAATCATTGAGGATGCAACAACAACAATGCCAGATATAGTAGATCCTTGTAATATATACAAGGTTCCTCTTGATGCCTTTGAGGACTACAATCGAATCTTTGAAGACATTCAACCGCCCACCTTCACCCTTGAAATTGAACCCTCTGTCATTCCAAGAGATCGAGAGATACCAAATTCTTGGTCATCTCAGGAACATGTCTTACATCTTTCAAGGTACAAAATTTACCATCCTCGCTGCCCTTAACTTATCGAGCCAATTCCCACAACTTTGCAAACCTTGTCATTGGCCATATAGATTTGACCACCATCCATCTCGCTTCATAAGTAGAAAACCACTTCATGTTTGGACAAATATGGTAGGATGCTCTAGAAATCAAGTATCCACTCATCATTATGGTGTGTAGAGTCCCCTCGCAACTAGAACCGATCCTCATCGGATTGCTCAAGAGCTGGCTACTGTGCTGCAATGCCTTCCCCGCTGCTTTCTTCTTCCTTGACAATTGACTTCCAATGTCCCTACTCTCTTACAATAATTACAGACATCAAGAGACTTAGGACCTTTGGACCTGCACTTCTTTTTCTTCTTCACATCCATATCTTTTTCCACTATTGTCATAGCTACTAGCCCAACACCGATCACATCCCACCCGCCTTGTGTCTAAGCTCCCCGGCATGTAAGGCAGCCTCACATCCTCCAAATCTATCAGATCCTTTCCAACTATGAAAGATCGCACAAAGTTTTCATATGATGTCGGGTAATGACACCAATAGATTAAGGTCGATCTTCATCCTCAATTTTAACATCAATATTCCTTAAATCAAGTAATATTGTGTTCACCGTCCAGATGTTCCTCAAAGGACTCCTTCATGCATCTTCAAACCGAACAACCTCTCGCTTTCAACAACAACTTGTTGGTCGCTGACTTGGTCATATAAAGGCTTTCTAGCTTCTTCCACAACTTGGTCATGTGTCTTCCTCAAAGAACCTCGTTGATAACATCATCGATAAGCACAACATGATGGTTGAATGTGCTTTCTTCCGTGATCGACATAATAATCACGTCTATCTATATTTGGTTTGTCGATAAAGGACTCCACAAACCCCGCTGCTTCAACAAAGGCATGCATCTTGATTTGCCACAGATCAAAACTGCTCCTTCCTCAGAAATTTATCGATTTTCACGCTTATCACGACATATTTCCTTGCTAAAGATCACAACTTTATCACGATCCTAACACTCCATCAAGGTCTTGGTGAAGATGAAGTTGATCGCATGCATTGTTTTCTCCGTAACCTTGGCTCGATATCACTTGTTATGAATCGATGGAGATAACTTCGTATGCAAGAAATAGAAACAGATTTAATCAAACGTAAATAATCAAAGGAGATAAAAGAAAACAAGAAGAACACAGATTTAACGTGGAAAACCCCTCTCAAAGTAAGAGAGATAAAAAACCACGGGCAGAAAAGAGATCTTTATTATTATTATTATGCACTGAGTTATAGATTTCACACACACAGACAATGTGACAACAACTGTATTTATAGGCACAAATCCCTAAACCTAGCCGAAAGGAATATTTGTCTGAAGCACCATAAATACCCCTACACGTGTCCTCCTTTTAATGACACCAGATAGTCATTACATAAATGTAATTAATGTGATGTAGGACCTCGTCAGATTCCCAAAGACTCACAGACTTACACCTCTCGCCGACAGTAAGCTCAAGAGACTCCACCCTATTGATGCACGTAATTGAATACACTTCTCGCCTATCCATCACACAAATTGAGTCTTCGATTGGTTCCACCAAGAGGTAGAGTTTAAGTCACTTTATCGACATTCTCTTTATCCAACTCACGCTTGTGCTTGTATCAAACATGGCATATGTGCTTCAAGGTTGGAAAGTCCGTTAGTTTCGTTGCTCAAAGGACTACCATATTTCTTGATAAGGATCTTGACCCATAGAGCATGATCATCAATGAGTAGTTGCCAGACTAACTTACGCAAGAGGGTGTAGTTAATGTGTTGCATATTTTTGAAGGCTAGTCCTCCCGAGTCTTAGGGCCGACATAAGGTTTTCCATGAGAGGTAATGCATCTTCTTCGAATCTCCTCCTTCCCCAGAAGAATCTCTTTCATATTTTTTCAATATCATTGAGCACCCCAACCGGAAGCTTAAAGGTTTGTAATGGTGTAGTAAGGGTGGGTTGTAAGGAACTTTTAATAAGAATCATGTGGCCAACTCGAGAGAGACTCTTCATTTTCCAAGTGGATGCTTCTTATACATTTTGTCAAGGATGTAACGATATTTATTATTTGTTGCCTTAGATTGAATCAGGGGAACGCCCAGGTAGGTACCAAAGTCAACTATATGTTACATATCAAGGAGGTGGCCAGTATTTTGCTTAACTTGGGTAGAGGTGTATAGAAGATTGCAATGTAAGAAGAGTTTATTGCATATAAACTTCAACATTAATTACAACAATTTATAGAAAGACTAGATCCATAAAGGCCTTGCCACCAACGGCTATAAAAATGCTAGATTATTTAAAATAATACTAAGCCTAAAACTGAATAAAAACAGAGTAATACACTAAGAATAAAGTAGATCCTAGGATTAGTTATTAGAAGATAAATAAAAAGAATATAAAAAGATGAACATTAGTAGTGAACAATACTTCCTGAACAAGATTTCCCTAACAAGATTTCCTGATATATCATCTTTCCATACTCCCTTAAGCTTGGTTGGAAGATATCAATGAGACCAAGTTTCCATACTCCCTATTGGTAAACCTTTGGTAAACATATCGGCCACTTGCTTCTTGGTTCGAACATAAGTTAGACAGATACTCCCATCATTTAGAGATACTCCCATCATCTAGCTTTTCTCTGATAAAGTGCTTGTCTATCTCAATGTGTTTGGTCCTGTCATGTTGCACATGATTGTTTTCTATGTCAATGGCTGATTTGTTGTCACTGTAGAGCTCCATAGGTTGACGAATGCTTTGATTTAGTTCTCTTAGAACCCTTCTGATCTATAGGAGCTCACAGATTACAAGGGCCACTGCTCTAAATTTTGACTCTACAATACTTCTTGACACCACAACTTGTTTTTTACTTCTCTATGACACCAAGTTATCACCAATGAAAATACACCACCCTGAAGTAGACCTTTTGTCCACCCTAGAGCCTACCCGGTCAGCATCCACATAACCTTCAATAGACATCCTCGAATCAGATTTGAAGAGTATACCCTTCCTGTGACTTTCTTTAGAATCAGAGAATTCTCAAGGCACTTTTGATGGATTTTTTTGGCTTGTGTGTTGTCCTGTATGGTAAAACTATAGTCGTGGGGGGGAAATGACTATAGTGGAGTTTCAAAAAATTCTTGTATTTAAAAGCTTTTGGCAAATGGATAAGTCCCTTCTTAAAATGTTGTTTCTAAGTAGATTATGCAATCACAAATATAGAGTATGTAATGAAATAAAGTGTCAGAAAGTAAATTGTCAAAAGTAAATAGACCCAAAGATTTATAGTGGTTCAGGGTGGTGTAATCAATTAATCCACTCTTCTCCTGTGATGATTGGAGGAATTCACTATTGTTTTCACAGATACAATAGTACGATTGTCCTGACTACACAAGCTTCACAATCTTCAAGACTATCACCCCTGGCTTCAAAAACTTCAAAGACTCTCACTCTATCATCACTCCATCGAGAACAAATCTTTCAAAGAGCTATCACAAAGGTTGCAACTCCTTCTCGATTTCTCTGATTCAATTGCCTCGCTTGATGTGAATTGATTCACAGACTTGTGATCAATCTCGCTGCTTGATGTGGAATTTGAGCTCGATTTCGAGTTGATCTCTAGATGTCTCTTTTAAGTACAGATAGAAGGCTTTTCAATTTGACAGAGCTTTTGCTTGTTTCTTATCAGACTCAATCATTTTTTTTTCTTGTCTGTCAATGCCTTCTATTTATAGCCTTGATAATCCTTGATTTGAATTTCCGTCCAGTTGGCTATTTAATGTGGAGAATAATCCTTGATTTAATTCTTGATTCCCTTAATTGTATTCTCCTTGATTTAAGTGATCGAATTTTTCCTCAAACGCTTATCGTAAAATCCGCCCTGATTGATCCTCAATTGATTGTGCATTTAATGCTTGATCTTCATCATTTGAAATCTGAATGAGTAAAGTTTACTTGGCCGTTCCCTGAACGGTTAAGTGATTCTTCTGACATGGCTGTTCGGTTCTTCCTTCACTACTTTATTTTTATTCAGTTGATAGTCAGTTTATTTTTCCGGTTTACTGCTTTGTTATTCTCTTTGATCTTCCATGTACTTCTTGTACTTCACTGATCCTTGATTTGGGGTGAGATCAGTGTACACCACATTTGATAATGTAATTCATCATTTGAATTATAAATTAGACTTATCCAAGGTTATCACATACTTCCTTGGTTATAAGTCGACCATAATGTCTTCATGCTTCTCTCGGTACTTGGTTGGCTTTACTCTGCCGGGTATCTGTTTTTACTTAGCCGTCCTACCAACTAGTACAATACTTGTCTGACTCAACTTATACAACATGTCAGACTCTAAGTAAAGACTTATACAGATAATTCCAACTTATTTCAGGTTTGCTATAACAGCTAGTATGGCCATCATCAAAACATAATAAAATGTTCCAAACAATTTTCCCCCTTTTTGATGATGCCAAAACCCTCATAAGCCTGAACATAAGTGTATAAAAGTTTCATAATAAACAGTAGAATAAAACTAAAAAATTTTATTCATCCATTCAAGGGCAATAAGATATTGCATCTTTCAATAAAAATCGAAGGCATAGAATGAATTAAAAAAATTATGAAAAGGGCTACTTCTTCTTTTCTTCAAACCTGATGCCCTTGCCTTTGATGCCCTTGCCCTTGATGCCCTTGCCCTTATCTCTGCTGGGATTTCTTTCTTTCCACCTGAGCTTTCTGTGCTTTGAGCTTCTTTCCTTTTTGGCAAAGACTAAAACTGTGGCTTCAAGAATTTTGTTTGCTGCCTCAGACTCTGGGAGATGACCTTATTTTTTCTCAAGAATTATGTTGTTTGCTTTAGTGACATTGATGAGGGTGTTGAGTTGCTAGCCAGATTAGTTCATAACCTCATCTAGATGGTGGAGTTGTTGTGTGTGAGCATTCAAGGTATCCACCAATGGTTTGATATTGTCATCAATCTTGTCAGCATGAAATTCGAGATTTGTTTGGACATGGTAGGGAATGAGATGCTGTAGATTGCAAAGTAAGTTGCCCTGTTTTTCCATCACCTCATCTTGAACCTTAATGTGACTGAAGAGGGCCTCAATTTTGTGATTTAAGGAGGTTGCATCACTCCTTAAAGCAGCTTTCAGGTTTTGCCTGCTGTGATACTGCTTCTCAATGTCCATAATTAAGGGCTGAATATCCAGATTGAAAATTCTTTCTGGATCAATTTCTGCTGGTGCTGAAGCATCACTCTCTTCTTCTTCTTCTTCAGTTTCCTCGTTTTCTTTTTCATCCTTTTCTTTTTCTTCTTCTTTTTCATTCTCTTCAGCAGTCTCAGGGTCAGGGGGAGGTTGCTGAGAGTGGCTTGCTGTTGCCTGGCCCTGTGATAGCTGGTTTTCTTCTTCATGAGCCGGAGACTGAATTTCTTCGGCTGGTGTTCCCCCTTGATCAATGCTGGGGGTGTGGACAAGTTCGGCAGAGTGAGCTTGATCAGCTGGCTCACTCGGCTATTTGGCCACTTTGCTGAGGCTCCTAAGGAGTACCTCTTGAATTTTCAGGTCATCATCAGAAATGTCCATCTATTTCTTGATCTCCTTCAAAATGATCTCCTTCATGTGGTTCTTCTTTACCTTTTTCTGCCTCACTTTCAGTAGCATCTTCTTCATCTTCACTTCTTCATCAGATGAAGTAAGACGATATCCTTTTTCACCTTCTTTTAAATTGGTGACTTTCTTCTTGTTTCTCTTCCTCAGTTGCTACATCATCACCGATCACCACTGGGTTATCCTGGTTGTTGGCACTGATTACAAGGGTATCACCTTGTGCCTTTTGGGATATGGTTCTTCTTCCCACTCCTGATCTGCTGCTTTCAGGCTCTTTCCTTTTTCTGCCGGTAGTGGGTTTGGGTTTCTGTGATGTCTTTACATAAGTAAACATCACCTTGGCCTTGTGTGAAGGATGCAGAGAGATGGGGTTCACCTTCAATTTATCAAACAGGTGTTGAAGAGCAAACCCATAAGATTTCCTCTCCCAAAACTCACCTTTCTTCTGCAAACCCTTGCTTGGTTCCGTAATCTTCAAATCAATTTCCTTCTGGATTTGACCTTTCAACCTATTAAAGACAAATTGTGACCAAATAAAGGAATACCTTGATAGATAATCGCCATTAACTTGGCCTCTTATCTCGGTCAAATTCAAAGAAATGGACGCTTGAGTGCCGATCTTGGGAGGTTGTATGTCTTGGTCGTTTCTTTCTCGATTCTTGGCTATTTCGCCCAAAATGTGTTGATGTCGATCCAGATGCTTTTAAGATCAACCGACCAAAGGTCGGGAGATTGAGAAATCGCTGAGAAGACCAGGTGTGATAACAACTTTTTTCCAAATATTGTACTCCCGATGCAACTGATCGGTTTTCTTTGTGTCCGGGTACAAATTTTGCATTTTTCCAGAATGCAATCAGGTTCTCATAGCATATCCCAGTGATTGAGGGGGTTTAGGATGGTCATTAACCCCAGATTAGTACAAATATCAACTAAACGTCTGGCATGTGCATCATTTCCCAAAAAGGTAGATAGTTTTCAGGCCTGAAGAACGATCTAGTAATGATCGATTTTTCGTAATATTTTTCTGTGGTAGGCTTTGAAGAAGATGATGCCATTTCTTTGAAATAGTTTGAGATTGTTGGAAGAAGCTTTGATTTTGCGAAGAGAATAGGGTTTATGTTTCGCAAAGGAGCGTAAAGATTTCTGAAAAATCTCTATGTGTTGTTTAAATAGGGTGATTCTTGGTAGTGTGAACGTGGTTGAATATGGAAGGATTTTGTGACGTAATGGCGTGACTTTATATATATAAATCACGGTATTTGAGTGTATTGGGGGAGTGGATTGAGGTAAGTAATGATAAATCCCGGGAATCGAGGCGATTGTAATTTGAAAAATAATATAGTTACCTTCACGATTATGAATTGATCTTCATGTGTGTAATTTTAAACATTATAATCCTTCATAACTTCTTGATTTTCCACGTGTATAAACTGATTTAGTTCACACTTTAGTTTGCTGTTTACTCCAATGCATATTTCGGTGGAGTGACCTTGCTGGTCACTAAGCCGGTTTAGTGACTTTTTCACTAAGCTGCCGATATAACTGTTCCTAACAATCAGTGTAGTTGACTTCTCTGAGTACCAGTGCCTTACCTGCCACATGAATTTACTCATAATGGCAAAGGTTTAGTCAGCTGGTGAAGTTACTTAGTTGATTACTCCAGTTAGTTTCTCCTTAGTCAATTTCTATCATTCCCAACTCAGTTCTCAATTTACTGAATCTTTAATGACTGAGTGGTTTTGTGAATATGTCAGCCAATTGATCTTCATTGGGTATGTATTTTAGAATAACATCCCCTTTTTCCACATGATCTGTGATAAAGTGATGTCTCACATCGATGTGTTTTGTTCTTGAATGTAATACTGGATTTTCAGTGATAGAAATTGCACCTGTGTTGTCACACATAATTGGAATTGTGTTCTCCTCCATTCCATAATCCCTTAGCTGTTGTCTGATCCATAGTACTTGTGCACAGCAACTGCCTGCTGCTATATATTATGCTTCAGTTGTTGATGTAGATATAGAATTTTGCTTTTTGCTAAACCATGATACTACTCTGCTACCTAGCATTTGACAGGTTCCAGAGGTGTTTTTCTATCTATCTTGCATCCAGCATAACCAGAGTCTGAATATGATATCAACTTGAATCCTCCATCTTTTGGATACCAAATTCCAACATTGATGGTGTTCTTCAGATATTTGATTATTCTTTTGGCTGCTAGAAAGATGTGATTCTTTTGGTTGAGCTTGAAATCTTGCACATACTCCTACTGCAAATGCTATATCAGGTCAGCTTGCAGTTAGATAAAGTAGGGATCCAATGATTCCTCTATAAAGCTTCTGATCAACATCCTTTCCATTTTCATCTTTTCCAAGAATAGCTCTTGCACACATTGGTATCTGAGGTGCCATTTGTGTCCATGCCATACTTGTGTATCAAGTATTTTGTGTACTTGGCTTGATTGATAAAATGCCATCTTTCATTTGCTTTACTTGTAGTCCAAGAAAGTAATTCAGCCTCCCATCATGCTCATCTGAAATTTGCTCTTAAGTTTGCAAATTTCTCACATAGCTTCTCATATTCTAATCCAAAGATAATGTCATTAACATAAATTTGGACTAACAGGGTGCTTGTTCCTTCCTCTAGCTTGAAGAGAGTTTTATCAATGGTTCTTTTGTTGAATCCATTGTTGATCGTGAATTGTGTCGTTGTTTCATACCAAAGCTTTGGGTGCATGCTTGGGTCCATAAAGTGCCTTCTTGAGCTTGTATACTTTATCTTCTTTCCATTTTAGTTGAAAACCGGGAGGTTGTTCCACATATACTTCTTCTTCCAAAAGTCCATTCAGAAATACACTCTTGACATCCATTTGATAAACTTTGAAGTCTTTGTCGGCTGCAAATGCTAGAAATAGTTTGATTGCTTCCAATCTTGCTACTGGTGCAAAGATTTCATCATAATCTATTCATTCTGCTTGAGAGTAGCCTTTTGCAACTAGCCTTGCTTTGTTTCTGACAACTGTTCCTTGTTCATCCATCTTATTTCTGAATACCCATTTTGTTCCAATGATGTTGGCTTTGTCTCGGTCTCACAACAAGTTCCTGCACTTCATTTCATTCAAATTCATTTAGTTCTTCTTGCATGGTCAGTAATCCAACAAGATCTTGGATTGCATAATCTATTGTCTTGGGTTTCACTTGCGATAGAAAACATGTTAGCATATTCTCCAGTTGTCTTCTGGTTCTGACTCCTGTTTGAATGTCTCCAATGACTTGATCTTCAGGATGGTCTCTTAGCCAATTGAGGTCAGGTTGAAGTTGTTCTTGACTTGGGGCTTCCATAACTTCAGTTTGTGTATCAGCTTCATGTTCTTGTGCTGGTGCCTCTTCTGTTGTATGGACTGGTGGCTGATCTTGATTTCCAAAATTGTGATTCAGAATGGTAGCTGGTACTGTTGTATTCATATAAACCTATCTTTGACTTGCTTCTTATTCATATTCTTGAAGGTTTTCACCATTTGTGTTTGGTTCATCAAAG
This sequence comes from Gentiana macrophylla, assembly GCA_026214975.1. Classification (NCBI taxonomy): domain Eukaryota; kingdom Viridiplantae; phylum Streptophyta; class Magnoliopsida; order Gentianales; family Gentianaceae; genus Gentiana; species Gentiana macrophylla. The sequence goes on along the minus strand of CM047817.1, from coordinate 81,286,508 downwards.
ACTACATGAATTGATTCTTCAATCACCAAGGTTATTTTGTTGAGCACTCTGAAAGCTTTGCTAGTGTCTGAGTATCCCATAAAGATTGCTTCATCAGCTTTTTCATCAAAAGTATGCAGCTGATTCCTGTTCAAAACAAAGCATTTAGATCCAAACATATGTAAGTGTGAAATGTTAGGTTTTCTTCCATTCCATATTTCATATGAAGTTTTTCCATTATGTTTGTTGATGATTGATCTATTTTGAGTATAGCATGTTGTATTTGTTGCTTCAGCCCAAAATCTCTTTGGCAAGCATGCTTCTGCAATCATTGTTCTGACTGCTTCTTTGAGTGTCGTGTTTCTTCTTTCTGCCACACCATTCTGTTGTGGAGTTCCCGGCCGATATAGTTGATGCAAGATTTCATTTTCTTCACACTAGGTTCTGATAATTTCATTTAGAAACTCTGTGCCTCTATCTGATATGATCTTTATGATCTTCAGTTCCTTCTCATTTTGAATTCTTCTTAGCAAATCTGGCAACTTTTTGAGTGTCACTCTTTTTTTTGTTCATGAATATGGTCCAGGTGAATTTGGAAAAGTCATCTACCACTACCAGAGTGTATTTCTTTCCACTTACACTGATGGTGTGACTGGTCCAAAAAGATCCATATGCAATAGATGTAATATTCTTGTTGTTGATTGATAGGGCTTTGACTTGAGGGAGCTTTTGATTTGCTTCCTTTTTTGACATGCATCACATAGACTTTCTTTCTTGAATGTGATCTCTGGTAAGCCTTCAACTAACTTGTTCTTTGATAGTGTTTTGATGGTTTTGAAGTTGAGATGATTCAATCTCCTATGCCAAATCCAGCTGGTTGATTATTTACTTTTGACAAGAAAATATGTTTCTGCTCTTGCTGTCTTCCAATCTACTACATACATGTTATCTTCTCCTTTTCCTGCAAGTAAAACTGTATTTGTTTGGCTGTGAATCACTTTGCATCCTTCCTTGTTGAAGTGCACATTTTAACCTTTGTCACAAAATTGACTGATACTTAGTAGATTGAAATTCAGTCCTTTAACATAAGCCACATTTTGAATCTTCAAGCCGCTTTTGAGCATTATGCCTTCCCCTTAATTTTACCAGTGGTTTTCTTTACTCCAAAGGTGTCTTTGGGTCCATCAAAACTTTAAAGTCATGAGCCATCCTTGTTCCTCGTCATGTGTCTCGAATATCCACCGCCTATGTACTGCACATCCTACAAAACAAATTAATTTTGTTTAGGTACCCAACACTGTTTGGGTCCATACCTGTTAGCAGTCATGCCTCCTACTCCTAGTGTGTATCCAAAGGATATTATTTTTGGATAATTAAAGTCATCAACTTCATATGTATAAGGCATGACAAAATAACTTATAGTGTTTCTCCTAGAGGTATTCTGATACTTTTCTCTACTTTTTGGTGCATTTGCATTTTCTTTCACTCTCCAATATGTAGAAGGAACTTATTTCCATGCTGCTTCTTGTGTCCAGGAATATGCCTTGGCTGGATTTTATTGAATACATGATGCATGTTATGAAATGGCTTCTTCTTATTTTGGGAGTGTAATATTCCAATCATCCACAGAAGGGTAAAGTCTTCCCTTACCTTTCTGAACTCCATTGACTTTATTTGGCTGGATTGACGATTTACTCTGTTGTTTTACTATACTAAGTTTTGACTTCATCAGTGTAGGGTGAGTGATTGAAACTATGGTTTGTCATTTTCTGAATTTTGGTCCTGTCTTGGTCCTAAATTCAGAATTGTGTTGTCCATTGTTTCTATTTTCATCCTCGATCGCTGTAGCTAAGACCAGATCTCGATCCAAACCTTTGGGGTTTGTGTGTCGTGCACTAAGTGGTGCAAAGCAGGATCTTAACTGCAGGAGGTTTTCTCAAATGTCTTTTCAACACTGTGATGTATGTACATCCGCTGTTTGTTGATCATGTGAGTTTACTTCCTTACTTGTTTGTTCAAATTTTAGTTTATCCAGCTTCTTCTTTAGCCTTCTTTTTCCTATCTCGTATTCTCATACTGCTCTGCACTTTAATGAGTCATCTCAATTTTTTCAAATTTACTCATAAGATTTTGGATTAGGTTTGCGTAATCTAATGAGAATAGAGGATTATGCAAAGGTCGATGTGCATGCTCTTGATGATGAGTATGAACTAGAAGTTACCTCTGTTTCATTTGATTCTTTAGCCATAAGGCATAAGTAAGCCTTTTCATTGTCTGAGCTGTCAGCTTCATCATCATCAGACTCATTTTCAGATGATTCTTCATTCCTTTCACTGCTAGTTTCAGCTTTTAGTTCCATCTTACTCTTTCTCTTTTCAGTTGTCTTATACTTCTTCTTATCCTCATCTTTGTCTTTTTCTTCAGGGCAATCAGCCTTGAAATGACCTTTCTTCTTACAAATGAAGCATCCGTATTCATCATCCCTTTCTTCATGTCTTTGCTTGATTTTGACTTCTTGTTTGATGATGAACCTTATTTGATCTCGCTTATTCTTGCTAAACTCACAAAACGCTTAACCAAGAAAGCCACCTGCCTTAAGCTCATGTGTCTCTTTCCGCTTGCATCAACTCGCTTTGGTTTGTTTGGGTGCTACCATCACATCGCCTTGTGTGCCTCTCTCTGTAATCGTACCGCCTTCACCGCTCAACTCCAATTCATTAGCCTTTAATTGAGACATCGAGTCAAGGTTTCAAAGTTTTTGCAAGATTTTTTGTCCTCCTGACATCGATGTGATGATCTTCCATTTCTCGTAAGCCTCTCAAGATTTTTAGATGCACTTCCTTCCGTGGATATGTATGTCCAAGTTGCTACAAATCACCGATGATGCTTGAAAATCTTTTATCCATCTCGATGAATGGATTCACCAAATTTTTCATTTTGAAGTTCTCAAATTTCGCTTTGCAAATGTATAATTTGTTTTCGCGAATCGCTTCGATCCTTCATTGATCAATAATAATTTTTCCCACATCTCCTTTGATGTTTTGCAATCTTTGATCCTCATGAACATGTTATCGCCCGTAGTCTTCAAGATCATGTCTTTTGCAACAAAATCTAGATTTGCTTTTCTCCCCCTATCTCTTTGGTCCAATCTTTCTTGAGTTTATCTATTTCTTTTCCTTGATCTCGCTTCCTGTGGTTATCACAGCTTGTGATCTTGATTGGTCCATCATTGATTACATCCAAAGATCTCCTCATGAGTTGTCGCAAGATGAGACAACATCCTTATTTTCTATTCATCAAAATTATTAACATTGAATACAAAACCTTTGACATGAAATTTGAGGAATCCATAAGTACAAATAATAGATATGTAAATAAAGCACAAGTTTGAAAACTAATTTGAAAATATGTGATCTCTTGTTACTAGAAATTAGATCCAAATGTGTTTTGATACTAGGAAAACCGCCCGATACCAATTGTTGGTCCCAGAAGAAGGGTAAAACTATAGTCGTATGGGGGGGGGGTGAATGATTATAGTGGAGTTTCAAAACTTTTCTTGTATTTAAAAGCTTTTGGGCAGCGGATAAGTCCTTTCTTAAAATGTTGTTTCAAAGTAGATTATACAATCACAAATATAGAGTATGTAATGAAATAAAGTGCTGTAAAGTAAATTGCTGAAAGTAAATAGACACAAGGGTTTATAGTGGTTCAGGGTGGTGTAATCCCTTAATCCATTCTTCTCTTGTGATGATTGGAGGAATTCACTATTGTTTTCACAGATACAATAGTACGATTGTCCTTCACTACACAAGCTTCATAAGCTTCAAGACTATCACTCCCTGTCTTCAAAAGTTTCAGTGACTCAGTCTCTATCACTGCTCCTTGAGAACAAATCTTTCAGCAGCTATCACAAAGGTTGCAACTCCTTCTCAGATTTCCTCTAATTCAATTGCCTCAGTTGATGTGAATTGGATTCACAGACTTGTGATCAATCTCAGTGCTTGATGTGGAATTTGAGCTCTGATTTCTGAGTTGATCTCTAGATGTCTCTTTCAAATACAGATAGAAGGCTTTTCAAATTGACAGAGCTTTTGCTTGTTTCTTATCAGACTCAATCATTTTTTTTTCTTGTCTGTCAATGCCTTCTATTTATAGCCTTGATAATCCTTGATTTGAATTTCTGTCCATTGGCTATTTAATGTGGAGAATAATCCTTGATTTAATTCTTGATTCCCCCTTAATTATATTCTCCTTGATTTCAAAGTGATCGGATTTTTCCTCAAACGCTTATCGTAAAATCCGCCCTGATTTATCCTCAATAGATTGTGCATTTAATGCTTGATCTTCATCATTTGAAATCAATGAGTAAAGTTTAATTGGCCGCTCTTCCGAACGGTTAAGTGATTCTTCCGACTTGGTCGCTTGGTTCTTCCTTCATCGCTTTATTTTTACTTAGCCGATAGTCGCTTACTTTACGTTAAATCTGTGTTAAACTTGTTTCTCGCTTGTTTACTTGTTAATTGTTTGTCTTTACTCACAATCACCATCACTTCTTGATCGATCCATCATAATAAACCGGTATCGGAGCGTCTAGGATCATCAAGAAATCTGTTTATCTATTTTAAGCAAGGTAGATTGGCACCAAGGTCATAATTGACGCTAGGATTTGGGATCTATGCAATCTTTTCTGGTGAGAAAGATGTCTGCTTTAAATGTCAGTATTGACAATTTTACAAGAAGTAACAGTTTTAGTCTATGATAGATCAAGATGTGTGCTTTGTTGAAGCAACAGGGATTATGGGGTCCCTTGCCTAAATCAATAGAAGGAAGTGCTGCTGAGAGAGCCAGTCTGGAGGAGAAAGCACATTCAACAATTATGCTGTGCTTGTCAGATGATATTATCACAGAGGTTGGCAGTTGCTGAAGAGGACACATCAGAGAAGCTGTGGTCCAAGCTTGAGAGTCTGTACATGACAAAGTCTCTAACCAACAAGTTGTTATTAAAACAACGTCTGTTCATCCTAAGGATGCATGATGGCACTCAGCTGAGGGATCATCTAGATCAGTTGAACACAATATTGCTTGACCTAAGGAATATTAATGTGAATATTGAAGATGAAGATGAAGATGCCGCATTGATCCTACTTGTGTCATTGCTTTGCATCATATATGAACATTGTGCATTCCATTATTGTTGGAAAGGACTCAGTGTCATTAGAGGATGTTAGATCATCACTCCATGCTCGAAAGCTACGCCATCAGGCATCTGGTTCTGGGATATATAGTCAGTCTACGGGATTGGTGGCCAGTGGAGTCAAGAGAGGATCAGGAAATTCTAGAAAGAAGAAATCCAAGTGAACTTCCATGGGTCCTAAAGCTAAGGATATCTGCAATTACTACAAGGAGCAGGCATGAACATTGTAAAAATGAATGTCCAAAGATGAAAGAGCAGCAGGGTACTCAGTAGGGTATTTTTATTTTGGCAAAACAAGACACCAACTCTGAAGAAGATCTGGCCTTAGCAGTTTCAGAGTCAGCAGGGCACAAAGATGCGTGGATTCTGGACACTGAGGCATCTTATCATTTGTGTCCAAACATGGAGTGATTTTCAACTTATCAGTAGGTGGATGGAGACCATATTTCGATGGCTAACAACAAGGTCTGCAAAATAGTTGGGATTGGATCTGTTCAGTTAAGGACACATGATGGTAAATTGTGCACACTGAATGAGGTTAGGTATTGTCCACAAATGACCAAGAATTTGATATCACTTAGTCATCTAGACAGGAAAGGGTTCAAGTTCTGGCGTGAAGGTGGAGTGGTGAATGTCTATAAGGGTTCAACTGTGATTCTTAAGGGTATCGTATACATGGGACATTGTATATCTTACAAGTCTATCATCAGACGTTCTCATTGCTGTGGCATCATCGGTTCACTACCACACCGACCAAGCTATGGCATACGAGATCAATCATATGGGTGAAAGAGGGATGCAAATTCTATCTAAGTCTGATCTACTTGAGGGACATAAGGTCAAGGAGCTAGAATTTTATGAACACTGTATGTTTGGGAAGCTATATATGAGCAAGTTCCCAAAAGCAATTCACATCACAAAAGGGATGCTTGATTATGTTCATTCTGATTGTTGGGGACCTTCAAGAGTGGAGTCACTGGGTGGTCAAAGGTATTTCATGTCTTTTATAGATGATTACTCAAGGATGGTTTAGTAGTTATGATGAAGCACAAGAGTGAAGCATTCAAGCACTTCAAGCAGTGGAAGACTTCGGTTGAGAATCAGACTGGGAAGAATATCACGAGACTTAGAACTGATAATGGACTGGAATTCTGTTGTTATGAGTTTGATGAATTTTGCAAGAATGAAGGAATTTTCTAGGCACCATACTGTCAGAGACACTCCACAACAGAATGGTGTTGCAGAAAGAATGAATCAAACTCTTTTGGAGAGGGCTAGGTGCATGCTCTTTAATTCGGCATAACAAGAAGATTTTGGGCAGAGGCTGTTAACACAACATGCTACTTAATCAACAGAGGGACTCACACTGGGATCAAGCTCAAAACACCACTCGAGGTTTGGTCAGGAAAGTCAGCAGACAGCTCTGGTCTAAGGTTTTTGGAAGCACACTCTACTATCATGTCAGTGAAGGTAAACTGGAACCTAGAGTCAAGAAGGGAGTATTTGTTGGATACAGAGGTGGAGTAAAAGGGTATAGAATCTGGTCATTAACTGAAAATAGGGTTATACCCAGAAGAAGTTTATTCTTTGATGAAAATTCTATGCTCAACTCATCCGTGAGGCCACATCCGAATCAAATTGATCTCAGAATCGAGAATGTTGACAAACAGTGGAGCTTTAAGCAGAGTCTCACTGAATTAAAAGACTCGACATGGAACATTCAAAGACTCAAGAGATCCAGAACTGGATCCAAACCAGACTGTTGAACAAGGGTCATCAGATACTCAAATAGCTGATGTTGGTCAGCAGAGCTAGAATGACCAATATTAGACCCTCAAGGAGATATGGGTTTGAGGAGGATATGGTTGGATATGCACTACAGGTAGATGAAGAAGTGGATGGCTTTGAACTTAACACTTATAGGGAAGTTGTTTCATGTTCTGAGGCATCTCAGTGGCTTGTTGCCATGGGAGAAGAAATGGAGTCACTTCAGAAGAATGAGACTTGGGATCTAGTCAAACAACCACATGATAGAAGGGTGGTCACATGCAAATGGATCTTCAACAAGAAGGAAGGAATGACATCTGCTGAGGGCATCAGATATAAAACACGTTTGGTTTCCAGAGGGTTCAGTCAGAAATAGAGGGTAGACTATGAAGAGATATTTCTCAGTGGTCAGACATACTTCCATCAAGGTGCTGACAGCAATAATGGCTCATCAGAATTTTGAACTTGAGCAATTAGATGTGAAGACAACTTTTCTACATGGAGATGTAGTTAAGGAAATATATATGACTCATCCAGAGGGTTTCCAAGTTCCTGGAAAGGAAGGATATGTTTGCAAGTTGAAGAAGTCCTTGTATGGACTTAAGCAGGCCCCAAGACAGCGGTACAAGAAGTTTGACAGTTATATGATTCAGTAGGGTTATACCATGAGTCCATATGATTGTTGTGTTTATCACAACTAGTTGATGGATGGTTCAATCATATATCTGGTTCTGTATGTGGATGATATGTTGATAGTTGCTGTGAACAAGTCTGATATTCAAGATCTGAATAATCTGCTCAAGGCTGAATTTGAGATGAAGAATTTGGGGAATGCAAAGAAAATTCTGAGGATGGAGATCTATAGAGATACGAAGTAGGGGAAGTTGTTCTTGTCTTAGCAGGGGTATATTGAAAATATATTATCCAAGTTTGGCATGTCAGCAGCCAGACCTATAGATACTCCTATGGCACCAAATCTACATATGTTTGCTGTGTTTGCTCCACAGTCAACTGAAGAAGAAAAATACATGTCAAGGGTTCCATATGCTAATGCAAAGGCAATTTTAATGTATGCAATGGTCTGCACTGTGCCTGATTTGGCTCGCATAAAGCATGTTGTCAAAGTGTTTATGGCTCAACCTGGAAAAGAACACTAGAAGGAAGTGCAAAGGATATTTAGGTACATTAGGGGTACATATGTTATTGGACTCATTTATGGAGGTGGTACTCAATGTTTTGTCACAAGGTAATGTGATTCTGATTATGCTGCTGATGTGGACAATATGAGATTTATGACTGTGTATGTGTTTACTTTGGGTGGTTCTGTGGTGAGTTGGAAGGCAATTTTACAGGGTAAAGTGGCATTATCTACTATTGAGGCATAATACATGGCACTGACTGAAGCAGTAAAGGAAACAATCTAGTTAAAAGAGCTAGTCAGTGATCTGAGTCTGCACCAAGATTAAGCTAGGGTGTATTGTGACAGTCTTAGTGAAATATGTTTGGCTAAGGATCAGGTTCATCATGAGAGAACCAAGCACATTGATGTTAGATACTATTTTCTTAGGAATGAGAGAAGAGTCAAAGTGGAGAAGATCAACACTAATGTTAATCCTGTTGATATGTTCACTAAACCAGTTCCAAGAGGCAAGTTTCAGTTATGTCTGGACTTGCTGATTATCCAAAGATGTTAATAGAATCTGGGAATACTCAGCTAAAGATGAAGGTTTGTTGAGGTATTCAAATCTGAAGACAAAGAGGAAATCTGGCACTTGGTTGTGCATCTGGTCAGTTTGCATGAAGTTAAAGTCAAGGTGGAGATTTGTAATGGTGACTTAAACTATGCTGCTGAAGTATGTGTGGAAACTGTGATCTGGTAACAGAGTATTGGACAGTCTGCTGAAGTTTGGTGTTCAGCTGATGCAAGTCAGCAGGGTTGATCAACCTGCTGATGCTTGTGTTGCTGATGTTAACTCTCAGCATTACTTGGGGAACACGTCTGCATGGTTTTCCGGTTTGGATAAGGTTACTTCTGGTGTATTTTAGTCATTATCTGGTTTGGCTGTTTAGTCGGTTAGGGTTGGATTCCTAAGGCTATAAATACCGTCTGTTAATTGTAACTTGTAACTTTCTCTTGATAATAAAATAATCCTCGTTTGTCTGTGGATTACTCGGCACATTGCCAGAAACCATGTTAAATTTGTGTTCTTTTTGTTTCTGTGTTTGTTTACTTATTAATTGTTTATGATGCGATACGATCCCAGGAGATCGACGAAAGGATCAATGAGAGCGGGAAACCCTAACCTAACCGAGCAGCAGTCTAGGAAGAGGGCCAAAAACAACTCAACGCTTTGCTCAAGAACGCTGATAAGCTCTTGAAAGGGGTGAAATCTCTACGACAAAGAGATCACTCACTCACAAGTGATTTTCTTGATCAATCACAGATCAAGGAAGAAGATGAATTTTGTGTATCAAAATAATATGAATCTGTATTAAAGAAATAAAAGGTTTGCTTTTATATAGGCTACAATAATAAAATCATAAGGGTGTTATGGTGATTTTATACGCTTTATAAGGATATATTTTGTAACAATTTTCCATATTCGTATGTTTCTCATAGAAATCGAGCTTTATATTGAAATATTGAGCAAGTGGTGTTTTCAATAGTTAAATTGCAAAACGTAACGAATTATGTGCTTAAATTGTGATTTTATATTATTTTGGAGTTATGTTACGCTTTGGTATGTTTTTCCTACATTGTAGATACACATTGTTGATGGAAAAGATGATTTTTAAAGAGATAAATTCGAGTGGAAAGGAATCAATCAGATTTATGGAAGAATAGAGGATATAAGGAAAGAAATCAAGTGTTGAACTACCGGATCAAGCGCCCGTATTCATCAAATCAAGGCGTCCACTATGGACGGGCGCCCATCAAAGCAAACGAAAGGCCCAAGAGATAAAAGTTGAGCAGAGAGTTTGGACGTTGTATGGACGAAGCCGCCCGCTCTAGCATCCAAAGCGCTTGGACGGGCGCCCGACACACCAGACACGGGCGCCAATGGCCGACTTAAAAACCTATAAATAGCAAATGCGCCCAACCCTAATTACATCGATTTTTCATACACCAAAATACTACTCAAAGAAATCGATTCTCGAGGGTTTTCATATGCCGATCACCCGAGCCTTGTGCTCGGGTGATCCGGGTTAGATTAGATGCTTTTCTTTCGTTGTTGATTCATGGAGATCATCCATTGTACCAAACTATGTGAGTTTATCTTTTAATTGATTCAACTTTGTTTATTCTTATGATCTTTGATTCGCTTTTGTATCTTTCTATGATTTATGATGCTATTGTGTGACTAGATCGAGAGATTGGTTGCTAATCGTTGTCTAACGTAGATGAGAATCGTTGTTAGGCTAGATCACCATAGGAAGATAGGATCTTTAATCGTTAATTCGTGACAAATTAATTGGTTAATTATCTAGGTTGCTAGATTCTAAAATACGGGAGTTAACTTGAATCTACACCTTCGTTTTGTATGGAAATTGGTCTCAACATTCGAGAGAGGAGAGATCGATAATTGAATTCACTAAGGGATTAAGAGTTCATAGCTTGAGAAACAGATTCACTAAGGAATTAGGAGTTTGTATCTCGTGTAAAGGTGAAACCACAATATTGAATTAAAATCATGAGATGAACTTGGATTGAAATCACTCAGTTTGTGTAATGTTTAATCTCATGTATCTTTAGTTTAGGTCAGTTTTCTTATTCTTAGCTTATGTTTATTTTTCTATGTGTTTTTTATGTTTGTTCTTTCGTTTATTTGTTTTCGTAAGTAACAATTGAAAGGAATTAATAAGATTAGATTCATCAACGCAATTCCTTGTGGATCGACCCCTTACTTATCCCGCTTTACTAGCAATTACCCGGTATTCGCCCGTTAGAGTTAGTTTTGCATATAGGTTAGTGGTTTATAAATTGTTTTTGTTTAGTGATGCAAAATCCTCCGAACAAAGGGTAGTTTGGGAATACCCATATATATGTGGCGCCTAAAAATACTAAAGATAAATAAAATAATCCTAAAAAATATCCTAATGATTTAATAGAAAATAAACGACGTCGTGGACGCTGCTAATCCGCCCTCGTGATCTCCGAGATCCGTAGCATAAATAACGCAACAAATAGCCTTCTCATCGTCCGCTTCACTTGTGCTTGCTCGTGACACATATCAATGATCAACGTGTCCAAAGCATCACGATCTGCCTCTTTTAAAGCCGTGTCATCGCCCGCCTCGAATAACTAGATGATGGATCAGCGGCATCGCGGCGAACGGGTCGGGAACCTCTATAGGGAACATATCATTCCCTCTCGGTTGCGAAGGATCTGTCCTCAGATCTTAGGGGTTGTCAAAGGGCATCAAATCAGCAACATTGATGGAATTAGAAATGCCCCAATCTTCAAGAATCACGATCTTGTAGACATTATTGTTTATGCGCTCCAAGACTTCAAATGGACCATCACCACGTGGATGCAACTTGGACTTCCGTTGCTTCGGAAAATGATCCTTGCGAAAGTGTAACCACACCCAATCACCGGGCTCAAAGATCACCTCCTTGCATCCCTTGTTGGCTTGCTTCTCGTACCGAGCCGTAGATTTCTCTACATTCGCACGAGCTTGCGCATGCAACTCTCTCACCATCTTTGCCTTGGCTTCCCCATCCAAGCTAACCTGCATACCTGCGGGCAAAGGAGCCAAAGAAAAAGGAGTATCGGGGTTGAACCCATAGACTACCTCAAAAGGGGTAAAACGAGTCGCAGAATGTTTACACCGATTATATGCAAATTCCATATATGGCAAACAATTTACCCAATTACGCAAGTTCTTTTGGACCACAGTACGGAGCAATTTACCCAACACTCGATTAACAACCTCCGCTTGACCGTCCGTCTTGGGGTGATATGCGTAAGAATACAATAACTTAGTACCCAAACGCTGCCATAAAACTTTCCGTAAATGACCAATGAATTTCACTTCCCTATCACTCACTATGGTTCACAGAACACCATGCAAACGAACAATCTCCTTAAAGAACAAATCAAGAATAAAAGTAGCATCATTCGCTTTATGACAATGAAGGAAATGTGCCATCTTAGAAAACCTATCCACAACCACAAAAATAGAATCATGACCTCCTTAGAATGAGGCAAACCCAAAACAAATTCCATAGACAAATCACCCAAGGGGATGTGGAATAGGCAAGTGAGTGTGTATAAGCCATGAGGTGCGGCTTTGGATTTAGCATACCTACACACAATACAAGCATCACAAAAACGAGCGACATCACTACGCATATTAGGCCAATAAAATGAGATTTAAGCATATCTATCATTTTTGTGACCCTAAAATGACCCGTTAAACCACCACCATGCGCTTCACGAACAAGCAATTCACGTATGGAACACTGAGGAATACATAATGCATGCTCACGGTATAAGAAACCCTCACTCCTAAAGAATTTTTTAGTAGGCGCCTCACTAGTATCCGCAAATGGTTTCGAAAAATCATGATCAAGTGCATACAATTCCTTAATAAACTCAAAGCCCAGAAACTTAGTTTGCATAGATATGATCAAAGTGTGCCTACGGGACAAAGCATCAGCTACCACATTTTCTTTATCCTTTTTATACTTAATCACGTAAGGAAATGAATCAATTAACTCCATCCAACGCACATGCCTCTTACTCAACTTACCCTGACCCTTAAGATATTTAAGTGACTCATGGTCAGTGTGAATAATGAACTCTCGAGGCCGCAAATAGTGCTGCCACGTATGAAGACACCGCACTAAGGCATACAACTCCTTATCATAAGTAGCATAATTTAACTGAGGACCCTTCAATTTCTCACTATAGTAAGCAATAGGACGACCCTCTTGTAGAAGCACACCCCCAATACCCACACCCGAAGCATCACATTCCATTTCAAAAGCTTTATTAAAATTAGGTAAATCAAGTATGGGTGCAGAAACTAAACGAGACTTAAGAGTTTCGAAAGACTCCCTTTGTTTAGTTCCCCAATGAAATAGGATTCACCAACTCGTTCAGTGGGGCTGCAATGCTACTGAAATCCCTCACAAAGCGCCTATAAAAGCTCGCCAAACCATGGAAACTACGAACCTCGGCGGCTGATTTTGGTTCGGGCCACTCTTGGACCGCCTTAATCTTCTCCTAGTCAACTTCAACACCTGCAAGACTCACAATAAAACCAAGAAACATGACCCTATCCATGCAAAAGTGCACTTTTAAGGTTAGCGTATAACCGTGCATTCCGGTGTTTCTAAGACAAATTTCAGGTGACTAAAATGCTCCTCCAAGTTATGGCTATAAATAAGAATATCATCAAAATTGACAACCACAAACTTGCCAATAAAGTCCCTAAGTACCTCATTCATTAATCTCATAATTGTGCTAGGTGCATTAGTGAGACCAAAAGGCATGACAAGCCACTCATACAACCCAAACTTAGTCTTAAATGCAGTTTTCCACTCATCACCCTCACGAATACGCACTTGATGATAGCCACTCTTTAAATCAATTTTAGAAAATATAGATGCACCACACAACTCATATAGCATATCATCTAAATGTGGGATAGGATGACGATACCTGACCGTAATTTGGTTGATGGCCCTGCAATCCACGCACATACGCCACGGACCATCCTTCTTTGGCACCACAATCACCGCACCGCACAAGGACTCATGGACTCTCGAATCTTGCCTTTCTTTAACAACTCATCACTTGCCGTTGATCTCCTTGGTTTCATCCAGTTGGCCCGATAAGCCGGACGGTTGGGCAACGCCGACCCGGGATGAAATCTATTTGGTGCTCCACTCCATGCAATGGCGGCAAGCCACTGGCTCCTCCTCGTGGAAGACGCCCCGAACTCCCGCAACAATGACACCACAACACTAGAAAGAGAGTCCGTTACGCCGCTGGAAATCATAAAACAGGGGAAGGGGATGGGAGGGAGTCGGCCTCTCTATAAATAAAGAGGTAAGGAGTAGTGCCACTTTCGATAGCACGAATAACCTCACCAGCCTTAATGTAGAAAGTTCCTAACAATCGCTCACCTTTTTTGTTTATCACTTTCTTTCCTCCCTCGAGACTAATGGCACCCTCACTCACTTTTGACTTTTCAACTTAGAAACTCCCTCATATGGTACTATAGCGCCCTCACTCAATTTTTATTTTCAACTTTTATTTTACCCTCCACTCATTTTTTCACACCCTCTTTTTCTTTCTCTCTTGTCGTTACTTTTTCTTTTTTCGACTGAGCTCCCTCTTTTTTTCTTTTTCCTCACGTCCCGCAGCCAATTTGAGTTGATCTTTATGTACCTCATCCGTAGGTAATGCTCGAAGTGTAAACTTATTCCCCTTATGACGCAACATGTATGTGTTTAAATACCCATCATAGATCACCTTCCTATCAAATTGCAACGGTCGTCCCAACAACAGATGTCCCACATGCATTGAAACCACATCACACAAAACCTCATCTTCAAACTTTCCAATATTGAAGGTAATCTTCACCGCTTGGTGACACGATCTCACCGACATCATTCAACCACCGGGCTTGTATGGTTGAGGGTGGGAAGTCATAGGAAGAGCCAAAATCGAAACAAAACCCGCACTAACAACGCTTTGTGCAACTTCCCGGATCAATAATCATAACACACACCTTCCCGCCACCAAACACCTCGTATGGAAAATGTTCTCACGCTTGAAAATTATCCTCATTCTTCACCACAATACTAAGCGCCTCTTTCATCACAAGCGTAGATCGATGCACATCTCCGCAAATCGCATCAAGCTCATACTCACCATCATCAGACACAACATCTTCCTCATCCTCGTGGCCGGGCATATCCACGCTCTTCATTAGCCTATTCAATAAGCATAATGCGACGCCTTGACGGACATTGGGCAGCTATATGACCTATCCTTGGCACTTATGGCATCGTATCTCGTGATATGGCTTCAAGTACTTGCTACACCTTTCCTTTATCACTCTTCTTTGACCTAGAGCCTCTCTATATGGAACAAGGGGCTGATCGGCGTAGCCTGGGGGCAATCTAGATAAGTCCCCTATATGGATTGGGGCGCGAACCCAAAAACCACTACTCGGAGATCTCGCAAAATCACTCCTCCGTCGCCTCAATCGCTTCTCTCGCGCCTCACCAGCATGTAACATCTCCTCGTAAGGAAGTACACGCTTGTGCTTCACCCGATTCGCAATATCCATCTCAGAATCCCGGTCAAGAAACGTGTCATAGTCATCTCCTCGTGCCCTCGAATGCTAGCCTTAGCTATCGCAGACCATCTCCTGATAATACACCGCAACCAAACGCTCCCCTTGCTTAATGGTTTGCAATTTTCAATATTGCTCAGTATAATAAGAATGAGGCACAAAGCATTTTTTCATTTACCTTTTTAGGTCCGCTCCACGCACTAATTCATTCTCACGGCTACAATGACTAGCAAAATTCAATTGCCTCAACCATATCATAGCATACCCGTGAATTCTAGTTGAGCTAACTTGAACTTCTTCTCGTTAGAGTAGTTATTACATTCAAAAACTGTTCCAACTTCGATTCCCACTCGAGGTAGGCATCCTCATCCACTGAACCTGAAAAGGACGGCAACTTCATCTTAACTTGCCTCATATTATTATCCACTAGATCATCCTCAGGAACAACAACGTTGTCGTTGT
Organism: Gentiana macrophylla; assembly: GCA_026214975.1. Taxonomy (NCBI): domain Eukaryota; kingdom Viridiplantae; phylum Streptophyta; class Magnoliopsida; order Gentianales; family Gentianaceae; genus Gentiana; species Gentiana macrophylla. The sequence goes on along the minus strand of CM047817.1, from coordinate 81,270,791 downwards.
CACCCACATTACCTCTGTTACCACTATTCCGATTGCCACCATTACCACCACCAACTCCAACATCATTGCCACCGGAACGCCCTCTCATCATTTCAGTAAGCCTGGCGGCCAAGTCAGCCATGGTTTGTTGCAAGCCGGCCATGTCCTGCATAATTTCCTCTTCAAAAGTCTCTTTGTCATTCTGCAAATCGCGCTTTAAGCCATCGGCATCATCTTAAACCGACCATCGGTCATACCCTCTTCACCATGTCTTGACATCTTACCTCACAATTCACTCGTGTTTGTCACTCACCCTCGTTCTCTGAGTAGTAGGAGCACCCTTTGTTGAGCAAATCAAAATACGAGCAACCGAAAAATGAACCTAAGACCTACTACCTAGATAATATGGCTCTGTATTAATGAAATAAAAGGTTTGCCTTTATATAGGCTACAAGAATAAAATCATAAGGGTAGTTTGGGAATACCCATATATATGTGGCGCCTAAAAATACTAAAGATAAATAAAATAATCCTAAAAAATATCCTAATAATATAATAGAAAATAAACAACGCCATGGACGCCAACGTGATTTCCGAGCCCGTAGCATAAATAACGCAACAAATAGCCTCGCTTGCCGTCCGGCTTCACTTGTGCTTGCTTGTGACATATATCAATGATCAACATGTCCAAAGCATCACGCATCCGTCTTCTCCAAGCCGTGTCATCGCCCGCCTCAAATAACTAGTTGATCGATCGGGCCGCATCGGGGCCAACGGGTCGGGAACCTCTCGTAGGATCGTGACGCTTTTGTCTTTACTCACAATCACCATCACTTCTTGATTGATCTGTCATAACAAAAGTTATAAACCATCTATTACAACTAAGATTTGGAATTTTAGAACGTCCCCAAACATCACTATGAACTAGGGAAAAAGGAGAAGAACTCCTATAAGGCCTGGTTTGAAAACAGAACGTGTGTGTTTGGAGAGTTCACACACTTCACATTTAAAAGAACTAGAATCCTTATAAAAAAATAGATTAGGAAAAAGCATCTTTAAATAAGCAAAATGAGGATGCCCTAATCTCTGGTGCCACAAAAGGATGCCATTTTTTGTATCAACAACTTTATACACAGAGCTTGTAGGTTGTTTCTTTTGAAGAAATACATTCCATCTTCCAGTTCAGCACTGCCAATCTTAATCCATGATCCCTGCTCCTGAAATTCACAGTGAGTAGGGTAGAAATTAGCAAAGCTATTAATATCAGAAGTAAATTTGTTGATGGATAACATATTACAAGTAAGGTTTGGAACATGAAGGACATACTTCTTTTGAGAAACAATTATGCTTGACTCAGTCTGCTGAACCTCAATGCCTAAGAAATATTGCATTAGTCCCATGTCTGTCATGCTAAATTTGGTCTTCATGCCTCTTTAAACTCTGTTATCATGCTGAGTTCATTGCCGGTAAAGATAAGATCATCCACATGCAAACAAGCAATCAGCAGCCTTCCATCCCAAACATGATCAACATCAAAATACTCAACAAAACAGCAGCTAAACAACACTTTAACATACCAAAGCATATCATGGCACAACAACACTTAAACATGATTTATGACGACAATTCAACACTAAAACTCAACCCTAACGTTATAAAACTATAGTTATTCATATAGGGAGAGCCTCTTACCTTTTAGCGAGCAAAACCAAAGCAAAACCTTCAAAGGAAACTGCAGCACTTTCACAACCTTCACCTAAAAACATATTTGATCACAATTTATTCAAGAACAAGTTATGATCAAGGTTTCTAAACGTCTAGAACTACGAATTGAACACTTTTAAACATCTAGACAGAAGCAAGAACGCGAAGATCTAAACTAGAGCAAAAAACGAACCTTAACAAGGCTTCAACTTTTCAGTACCAAAACAATCATCTTCTCCCGCTGATTCAAAAACTCTAATTCTTTCTGAAAACCATCAAACATCTTGATGAGAAATTTGGAGATATCTCTCTTATGCTTTTCTAAACATTTTTCCTTTGCAGAGTTCGCCCTTTTTGATTTTGATGCTTTCTGATAACTTCCAACTCACAATGAAAGTTTATTTAGTCAAAAAATAACTCCTCAAGGAGTTATTAGAATTAATTTCCCATTAATTCTCATTTAAACCGTTAATATTAATTATTATAATTAATATTTCCTCTTTAATAACCTTCAATCCATAATATGAATATAATATTCAGATTTTTGTGAAATGACACGTCTGTCATTTTCGTAAAAATCGATATAACATTGAAGGTTAGAATGCGATTAGTATTTTGTTTATAAATATATATTAATGATGACCAAAATAGTAGCGACCAACCTTAACCAGCAGAGTATCGGGTCCGAAGTACTATAGAGCTGAGCAAGGTCGTATCCCACGAGGAATCAATCGAGTACCAAAGTTGTTATCCTACAAAGTTTAGGTCAACCAAGGTGTTTCAAGTTTCAATTATGCTAAAACGATATGTAAACTAAAGCTAATAAGAGAGAAAGAGGAACATAGCCAAACCATGATCCAATTGATTAGTTTCGCCCCTTTAATCGTTTATTCTGGAATAAGCATTACCAACCAACCATCCTAATGTTTATATCGACTCATTCGTGGGAGCAAACTCCTAAAATAGTGCAAGACGCCATACAAAAATCAAACACCCTTTGCCCGGTTCAACAATCCGTCTTTAAGGATTTAACTGACCGAAACAAGATTAAGAACTAGAGCCGCTCGGTTTACACCGATAAACCTCGCCAAGTAATCGAATCTAAACAACTCACCAATTATACAAAACGATCTTAAAACCTCTTTTCCCACACCCTTCACAACATACATTTATAAAAGTGGTGTGTGAATTCTTGAACTAGGTGATCAATCTAATTCAAGCATTAAGAACAAGTTTTAAGACACGAATTCATTAATACAACAACAATTAAACACTACCCATTCTCAATTTCATCAATTAGATGGGGGATTTCATCAATTCTCACATGATTTGGCTATGAACTATTTTAGCTACTCATTATAATGAAAGAAACAAGAATCAAACATGAAATTAAAGCCATAAACTGAAAAGAAGTTTGAATTAAGTACCAAAATGCAGAAAACTTGAAGTTGCATCAATCTTCATCCAAACCCATTGTCACTTGGGGAATAAAGCTTCAATACACCAACAAGAAAGAGAGAAATCTATGCTAAATTGTGTTTAATCTAAGAGAAAGAGTGAAAGAAGAGCTAATCTAAGGGAGAAAAGTGATGAAAATTGACCTAAGGGAGTCAAAGTGAGTCTGGTATGAGTGGATACGAAATGGGAGGTGAAAATCTGTTTATAAGTGACCAAAAGTGCAGAAAATCGGCCGATTGCGTGCGCATTCCCAATCAATGCGCACACATTGCCCTGTGTTAGTATTCAGCATTGACATGCCTTCAGTAATTTGGTATTATCTTTACATGTAGAGCTTCAATTTGAGTGATTCAAGTTGCGTTGGAAAGCTCATTCAAATATCTACAATTTTTATGAAGACCACAAGTCCAAAAAATTCATCCAACATTTCTCAAAGTGCAGATAAAGTGAATGTAAGGCGAAAACATCAACTATTTTTGATCTGCTTTCTATTCTCGGCTTCGTTATGCCACTCTAAGTCTCATGCCTTGTCTTCCGGGCTCATAAGTCACCTATATCCTGTGTCACAAAATCCAAACACATACCGAGCATAACTCCGCAAGAAAGATAGGGCTCGAAGAGGGTCTAAAACACCGTAAAATGCCGAGGTTTCCCATCTATTTGACGGTTTACCTCAAAGTGAGTGATCAATGTGATTTTGCCCTATAAATGGTCTAAAACTACCCAAAATAAGCCAAAAGCATCGTAAACAGGGGTTAAAACATGAACCAGAGCATAGTAAAGTTGACTCTCATCAATTAACAAGGGTGACTCTCATTTAATTAGCTCATAAACGACTTTATGAAATTATAGTAGATATAGGTCCGTTCCTGAGAACGTTATTACATATTGTCTTTATCTTATTCATTGCTTTTCACATATTTCTTTTTCTTAGGTCAAAAGAGAGAGGAACACACATGTTTATTTTTTTTAACTAAAGAATGATTGCTTTTAGTTGGTTGTAAGTGCTAGGAAACTTCTCTTCCCACACATGTTTGCTCAACTGCTTCGGTTGATTTTATGAATAAATAATATCTTGTTTTCCCTATAAACTTGTTATTTGTCACCAGAACCATTGAAGGCCATTGCGATTGTATTGAGATTTCATGTTTACAACAGAAAAACATGTGATTAACAAATGCTTTGATACCTGATACCAAATTGTAGATCACTTAGGGTGATAAACAACCAACAATGGAGGAGGGGGTGAATGGTTGTGTCTAAAACATTTAGCTTTCAAATTCACTCAAAGAAGTTTAAGTGTGTCTTTATGCTCTGGCCCTTTAAATAGTTGTGTATCAAGTTCTTATGGATGAAAGATATGGATTAAAGTCATGAATATCACTTGTTAGGTCTTAGATAACACTTCGCAAAGTTCAAATTAGCTCAAGGTAATATCAAAATAGGTCAAGCTAAATATAAGGTAGCTTGAAACTGATTGCCGATTTAGGCGGATCGTAGATTGAGTTCAAGTGATTTTGGACTTATCAGAGGATCAAGAAATGAAGAATAGGTCAACTAAGCATAGAAGTATATGGTATCATAGCCCTAGTATCTCTCTTGCATCAATTTTCTCCCGCTTCTCCTTCTTTTGGCCTCAAGATCACATCAAAATCCTTTCTTCCTCAATCCGCATCTTCTTTCTCCCGCATCTTTCTCTTCGGAAATCAATGGCGTCTCAGGCTCAAGCCACCGCTCTTGTTTCGTCTGTTTCATCTTCATCTCTGATCACTTTTAATTATACAATCCAAACACCTATTAATCTTGATTCCTATCAAAAACCTTCGTTTCAAAGAAGAGTAACAAAACAAACAAAATCATATCAAAGTGGAGAAATCGAACAAGAAGGGGTGAACCCTAGAAGAGCAGAGGCATCTTCCTGTTTTTCTCATTATTTGATAATAATGTTCAGAAGCCAAATATATGTCTTTTATACCTAGGACAAAATACTCTACACAATTACCATTTTGCCCCTCAGACTACCAACTAACTATAGAGAAATAATCAGAAATACAAAAGTACATGAAAATAACCCTGCATACCTAGACTTTGGTAAAGATCCTTAATGCCGAGCCCAGAAAGTAGACGAGAGAGAGTGAAGTGAAAATGAATTGGCTTGATAATTCCAACCATGTACTTTTCATGAACAACGTGGCATTCGATCTTTATGTGCTTCGTTCATTCGTGAAAAACCGGGTTCTCAGCTATGTACATAGCACTATTGTTGGCACAAAAAAGAGGTACGGGTTTGGTTTGCTGAATTCCTAGATCAGCTAAAAGGTAGAGCGACCATTGTGTTTCACATGTAGCCATAGCCAATGAATGATACTCCGCTTCGGATGAACTCTTTTCCACAAGAGTATGAGTAACAAAATCCAGAAACCGAGAATTAAGGATCTTCTGTCGTCGTCCTCTACCCAATTCCTTCACTACAGAGGTATCTTGAACATGTTCGGGGTTGTTATGAGGCTGAAGATTAGCAGGTTCATCAGGTGGAACATTTTCTATGGGTCGAAAGGATATCCGATCAACACACACTTACGATCGCGATCATCAAATTTATTTTTGAAGTCCCGTTGAAATTCCAACGGGCCCGCTCAAATTGTAATGGAGTCTATTAGAATGTAACACAACAAAAAAGAGACCTCATTGTATTTTCCACGGACTCGGTTCAAATTTGAATGAGTCATTGCAAAATTAGACGGACGCGTTCAAATTTGAACGGGTCCGTGGAAAAATACAACAGGAGGGGGGAAATACAACGGGAGGAGGATCAAAGTAAAAAAATATATAAAGGTGAGATATTTTCCTGAAGGCGTGAGAAAAATTTAACGGGCCCGTGCAAAAATGTCAACGGAGTTCTTAAGAAAAATGTCAGGTCTGACCCGACCTGAGATTAAATAAGGAGTGTTACAGTGACCTGAAAATACAATTTCTCGCTTTGGAGTTGTTGGATAAGAGATGGAGAAGTGATGGATAAGAGATTGATGTGACGTGCCACTTGCAATGTACCAACTATATATTCAATTTTTTTTTTACGGGAAACGAAAGATTTCATTAACAAAAAATAAGGTTCAGGGCACAACGACCTAGAAACCTCCTCTTCACGTTTCAAGGAAATGATCCAAGCAGGAAAGACTCCAGTCCAAGAGGCTGGGGTAATGAGATTCTTAGCAAAATAATCTACACCATGACTAACCAAGTTTAGCTTTCTATTAACGTAACAAACAACATAGTTAGCAAAAGAACCAAAAATAGTACAAATTTCTTTGACAATAACTACAATAGATGAGAGTGCCAAAGAGAGATCATTTATCATGTTTACCAAGCCCAAGCAGTCTGTTTTTACAAGAACATTGTCTAATCCTTTCTCCTTAGCCTTCAAAAGAACCCATCTGATTATTTCTGCTTCAGCTCTCAGACCTCCCCAAAATTTCCACAAGGTTGTAGTTCTTGTCAAAAACAGCTGCACCACCACCTGCTGGCTTAGAAGAGAAGCTCCAAGCAGCATCAGTCTGCACATAAAAGGAAAATTGAGAATTCAATGCAGCAGTTTGCTGATAATCTGAAGGAGGGAGGTTATTAAGCATGTCAGAAGCATCAAAATCTTCCCGAACCAAAGAAGATTAGTAGAGCAAAATCAACATAATCCTTAGAGGCGAGAAAGACAATAGATTGTGCATCCAAAATATCTCTTGGTCCCAGAGAAGGGTGAAACTATAGTCAGAAGGGGGGGGGGGTGAATGACTATAGTGGAGTTTCAAAAACTTTTCTTATGTTTAAAAGCTTTTGGGCAGCGGATAAGTCTTTTCTTACTATGTTGTTTTCAAATCAGTTTAGACGATCACAGATATAAGTTATGATCTAGGCAATTTAAATAAATGTTGTAAAGTAAATTGCAGAAAGTAAATTGACACAAGGCTTATAGTGGTTCAGGGTGGTGTAATCCCTTAATCCACTCTTCTCCTGTGATGATTGGAGGAATTCACTATTTTTTTCACAGATACAATAGTATGATTGTCCTTGACTTCCCAAGCTTCACAATCTACAAGACTATCACTCTTTGACTACAATGATTTCAAAGATTCAGTCTCTTTCACCGCTTCATTGAGATCAAAATCCTTCAAAGAACTATCACAGACACAACTCCTTCTCGATTTGCTTCGATTCGATTGCTTCAGCTTGATGTGAATGAGATTCACAAACTTGCTTGATCAATCTCGGTCTTTGAATATAAAATTGTAGTTCTGATGTCTGAGTTGATCTCTAGATAAGTCCTTGTAAGTTCAGAGAGAAGGCTTTTCAAATTGACAGAGTTTCTGCTTCCTTTTTTTTGTTAATCGTTGTTTATTTTTCTGTCAATGCCTTCTATTTATAGCCTTGAATATCCTTGATTTGAAATTCCGTCCGTTGGCTAAATTAATGAGGGAATGATCCTTGATTTTATTCTTGATTCCCCCTTAATTGTATTCTCCTTGATTTCAGTGATCGGATTTTTCCTTCAAATATATAGCAGAAAATCCGTCCTTGATTGATCCTCTATTGATTGTGCATTTAATGCATGATCTTCTGAATCTTCATCATATTCCAAAATCTGATTTGGTAAGATTTACTTCGCCGTTCTCAGAGCGGTTGAGTGATTCATCTGACTTCGCCGTTCTAGATCTTCCTTCACCGTTTTGTCTTCACTCAGCCGAAAGTCAGTTTACTACGCCGATTCACTGTTTTCTTCATTGTTTAAGTATGAGGAGAATCTTGTACTTCACTGATCCTTGATTGGGGTGAGATCAATGTACACCATATTTGAATATTAAGTTTCATCACTTGAAACATAACTTAGACTTATCCAAGGTCATCACACTACTTCCTTGGTTATAAGTCCGCCATAATGTCTTCATTACTTCTCTGTGGTGATTGGTCGGCTTCACTCTCACGAAAGTCTGCTTTTACTTTGCCGTCCCTACCAACTAGTACAATACTTGTCTGACTCAACTTATACAACATGTCAGACTCTAAGTAAAGACTTATACAGAGAATTCTAACTTATTTCAGGCTTGCTATAACAGCTAGTATGGCCATCATCAAAACATAATAAAATGTTCCTAACAATATCTCTATTAAAAAGCCAACCATTTCTCGAGAGCCAAATGTGCCAGAAAATAAAAACAGTTTGCTCGATTTTAGGCTTCAGATTGCTGAACTCTCTACTATTAATCAAATATGACCACCACAAGATCAAATCAAAATTTTAGTCATGAAAAGAAGTTCAGGAAATAGGACTGAGGGCCCAAATCTCCTTGGCTCTAGGATAGGCTATCAAGATATGCTTAGTTGTTTCATACTCTTCCCTACAAAAACAGCAAGAGGATGGGAAGGAAGAATTTTTAAGTCTTTTGGAAATATGAGACCTGCAAGGAAGGATGTTCTTCAAGCATTTCCAGAAAAAAAGCTTTAGTTTATTAGGAATTATGAGGGTATATATTTGACGATGACAAATTATGTCACCTAATTAATTTGGGTTTTGATCGAATCTGGTGATGAACACCCAAAACCCTAATGCTTCAAGAACAAGTTGTAGGTTTTATGATTTGCGGCTAAGTCTAAGAGCTTGTCTTAGATTGCCTACATATCCTCTAATTGTCCAGGAATCAAGCCTTACGTAGTTCCTGGAACATGGTATTTATAATGATAAAGCATGCCCTAACCCTAATCATAGGTCGGTCTAAGCTATTGTCATATTTACCCTTAATGGTCCTTGTCCCTTGCCCAAGTTATCACGCTGATAATGGGCCTTCGTAGCTGATGCGGATTCTTTCCTCGATGCCGACTTACGGTAATCAACTTTGGGAACCTCATCTTACACTGCTTGAATGTCGATCATCGTAGCCTCGAGTCTGGCATCGACATGCGTACCTTGGCACTTATTCATAATGTGAGGACCAACCGATAGACGACACGTGGAGGAGTGAAACCCTGTATCGTCATAAGCCCCCCAGACTTGAGAGAGGCGACTCCCGTTGTCTGAGGTCAAATCTGACATGTTGAAACCGACTTCGAGTTAGATTATCATTTGGGCAGGAAAAAGACCGCCACCTATAACCCTAGCTAGTCGTGGCACCGCATCATGACGTCACGGTGGACTAACGCTTCATCTTCCGTCAACCGTAACGTCATGCCTTGATTCTCGCAATTTGCAGGGGGTTATAACTCCTTATAACTCCCTCAGTCACGTCCTTTCACATCATTTGCAGATCCTTGCAAGCATAAAAGGGGAGAGAGAAGTTGGAGAAGAGCCAATTCATTCGCATAAACCCCAATTCTCAAGTAAGCATTTCCCTTGTTTCTGCTCATTCCTTTTCTTTCTCCTGTATTTATTCATGTCTAGCAGTGCTACCGAGTCTGATAGGAGTAGTGAATCACCTTCTCACACCCAAACTTCGTTGCCTCATCGCGCTTGATCATCCTCTCCACCAATTTCGCATTTACGACCTATAGGTGTTCTTAGGGAACCAAAGAAATTAGTGACTAGGATGGAGGGGAAGGGTCCTAAAGATTGTCTTTCTGCCCTTTCCTCTGACAATATTGGTAAAATCCGGCAAAAGTTTGGCCTTGCTAGCCCTCGCTTGAAATCCAATCGCCTTCCGCCAACATAAATATGCCGACGAGCCTCCGAAGGGTTCTCGCTCGATCTATGAAGCCCAACTCTCCAAAGGGATTGAGATTCCCACTATGTCCGGTCGTCGCAGCGAGCTTCTACACCATTACGAGATAAGGGTATCTCGGTTAGGCCCCAATGCCATTAGGATTCTGATGGGGTTTGTGATAGCATGTCGAGTGGCCGGGGTGTGCTTCTCGATCCCCTTTTATTGCTATTACTATAAGATGGCAAGCATGCCGGAGAGGATGTGGTACACATTCCAGTGAAGGACGAATCAACACGAGTTTGTGTCCAAAGGGCCTTCATCAAATGGGGACTGGAAGCCTCGGTTCTTCTTTCTTCACCTCGGCCTAGATAACCCCTACATCGGTCAATAGAGGTCGAGGGGGAAAAGGAATGATAAATTGGATAAGGGTCCAGCCCCTCACGAGGCCCATACGATGGACGGTTTTTCTTTCGAGGTGGCCACCCGAGATTTGAGCCTTCTCTATGACCTGGCCTATCTAGAGGAGGCAGGGCCGATGCCCTACGGTAATCTTCACGCCTTCGACCAAGAGAATTGTAGGATATTTCTCCATTCATTATAAATGTGTTTTTTTTCTTTCGAGACCTGTAACTTGATGTTTTGTTGATGCTAACCTTATCTTTTCTTTCCGTAGTGGGAAAGTTTTCTCTTATCACCGACCCTACTCACATCCCCCAGTCGAAGAGTAGGGCTGCTCCGCTTCTCGGGGATCAAGCGGCACCTATTGCTCAAATTGCCGAGGCGAGGGCACCTCTCACTGCTGGAGAAGAGAGTTCTGTTCAGCCCAAGGTAACTCCTGCTGGTGTCGAGTCGACGATTCCAGCTCGTTCCCCCACCCGACCTCAAACCACCAGTGGCTTACTTGTCCGTCATGGTTCGCTATGAAATGAGGACGAAGAGGACCTGGTCAATATAACTCCACCTGTCGGGGGAACTTCGAGGAGACAGCGGCACACCCTAAGAAAAGGCCGACCCTTCCTGACTTGGTGAGGGATCAACAAAGACAGGCCAAGAAAACCAGAGTCGGCGAAGCCTCTTCTGAGACAGGAGTCGACATGAACCGTGTTGCTGATGAGTGTTGTCTCGGATTTTATCTAAGCAAAATAAACAAGTAATAAAAATAATCCGGTTTACCCCAAGTGTAGGGATCGTAGTATAGAGGTTAATACCGGGTCGATCTCACAGGGAATCGAGATTGGTCTAGTTCTTAATTCTTCAAAATTGTCACGGATTTTATCTAAGCAAAATAAACAAGTAATAAAAATAATCCGGTTTACCCCAAGTGCAGGGATCGTAGTATAGAGGTTAATACCGGGTCGATCTCACAGGGAATCGAGATTGGTCTAGTTCTTAATTCTTCTAAATTGTCACGAGAAATAACTAAAACGAAAACGAAAAAAAAGAAACAATAAATCTGAATGAGGAGGTTGTCAATCCAAAGCCATGAAATATAGTTGCGGACCTAAACTAACTAAAAAAATCTATTCTATAACTAAAAAGAAAAAATAAAATTCTAAAATAGCAACGAAGACAAGGCACAAAGATTCTTTCAGTTAATTTTAATGAGGAACAAGCATTGATCCACCTATCCCGCAACCCTCAATTTCTACTCTAGATCGTTTAGTGAAGATTTAATAAAGATGTGGTTCACCTATCAAAGGTATGAATTCCTACTCTCGTAGGTAATTCGCCTATTAATCTTTCATCTCTCGATCTTAAAGATTAACGCTTTCATAACCAAGGTGTAAGATTTCTCAATCTAGCAACCTAAATATTCAACCTAACAACTCTCGTTATTTTTAGGTTAAAAGTCCAATCTTTAGTATGGTGATCTAGAGTTTAACAACGATTCTCATTCGTTAAACATCAAATAGCAACCATCTCTCGATTTAAATTGCATAATCAATAAAGCACATAATAAAGATACAAACTTTAAATAAAAACTCACAAAACAATCCAAGATTCGAAATCAAAACGCTGCTGAGAATTGGCTTCACAAAGCTCGTTCTAGGCTTAGCCTTAGCTCATCGTTGGAAAACAAATCACATAAATAAAAAGAAGATAAAAAAGATGTTTATGATGGTGGGAAAACGCAGCTAGGGCGCCCCCAAGGGGCCTGGGGCGGCCAGGGATCGAATTGTGGTGTTTAGGGTTGGAAAAAAATGCGACTATAAATAGGTTTTTAGGTCGGTTTCAGCAAAGGCGGTGGCTGGACGCCCGTTCACAGGGCTGGACGCCCGTCCATAGTGTCAAAAATCTTCGAGTCGGGCCGAGTCTTCTCAAACGCCCGTCCTATACATTTTCAAACGCTCGTTCACTAAAAATCTGAACATCATGATCCAACTTCTCCTCCTAGACGCCAATCCACTCTTCTGGACGCCCGTTTGGGTAAAAATCATGCTTTCCTGAATTGAGTAGCTCCAGTGGACGCCAGTCCATGCTTCTGGACGCCAGTCCAGGTTGGACGGATGGCAAACGTGCGTTCAGTCTTCAATATGCATCTTCCTCATTCTATTCAATCTTCAGTTAAACGTCGTTTTAGCTTCCTCCATAACATGTAAGCGTACCTACAACACGACAAAAACATGCAAAATGTAAAATCACGTAAATAGATAATAAAGTCACGTAAAGAACTCGATTTTGCACTTAAACATCTTTCAAACTTCATTCTTTCAATAAATCCTTTAAACACTTACTTTTTTTTATAAAAAAGTAATAAAACACGAAGGAAATTGCTACGAAATAATATCATATATATCGTAAAATCACCGTCAACAACTCCCCCACACTTATCTTTTGCTCGTCCCGAGCAAAACAAAACAAGAAGACATAGGCTTACTCATGCAAAAATCCCATATTCCATATCACAACCGGTCGACTAGCATCAAAAACATACATCCAATGTAATAAACGATTACTCAAATGTGTAGTGTGTGCAAAGCCTTCTTCAACTTCCACTGGTTCCTCACTTGACAATTAAATTCAAGCTAACCAACCAATACCCATTAGGGACAGATAATGAATTACCCTGACTATACATACGCCCTGCAAAACTACTCATGTCATGACTAGAGTAATACATGTGTTTTCGAAATCTTTTCAGTCGTACCCAGAGGATATTTCCTACAACATATACCTTGGTCTATACTGGGGATAAGGTAGGCGATAACTAAGTCTTTCACTTATTCATACCAAATTCCTTATGTAAGTTGATTTAATTTATCTTTCACATTTATACACACACCAGAATGAGCTCTTGCCCGTCATAGCAGAATAGGACATTCGTGATATGACCTACCTTACTCCAATCATAAGGCAGCTTCTTCTGACTGTCGTGAGCTTTTGGTCATCATAGTGGTATAGGACATTCGTGATACGCCCTACCTCACTCCAATCATCGACCAGCTTCCGACACACCCAATTTCAATTTTTTCAATTTTTTTCAAAAACAACTTTTCCAAAGCACAGTAGTTACGTTTCACTTATCACATTCAAACTTCGGTATATTCACGATACTTCCTACTTCAATTCCAACTACAAACATATTACAATTTCCATGACATCAGCACTAAGCGAACGGTCTGATAACCAGAATCAAACATTATCAGCTTAAATGAGTATAGTTTCCTAAGTTCAGCTCATCATCGAAGAGGCTTACGTGAAAAGAATTCGAGTAAAAGCTTATTTATCAAAGGTCTATGCAAAAATACTAGTCAACTGAACACAAGTATGGTAATATAAATGAGTAAGTAACCAAAATAAAATCATGCTCGGGACGGATTTTTTTAAAAAACATTTAAAAATTTTAAGCGTAATAAATTGAAGCACTTTTGTAGGTACAAACTAACAACTTGTCTCTCCCCCACACTTAAATAACAACATGTCCTCATGTTGTGCAGAATAAGAAAAACTTAGCTGATTGTAGTTCGAATGTGGCAATTCTGGAAGTGGTCATGATCCAGATCCGGAAATGCTTGAAGAAATCAGTAGACTGTGGACCATCCATAGGAAAACTGGCTTCATCTAAAAGCTCACAAGAGCTATCGCAAATATCTAGGACACATGAAAAACAAGACAAGATCTCGGGGATAGGGGAATATAACATATTGCGCAGAAAATTTGGATATAAGCACATGATATAATTGCTCAGATGGAAAAATCACCACACAGGAAAACACAGGGCATCTAAGCGTCAAATATAACCACAGAGGTTTACAAAACAAATATGGTCCAACATGTGCATACAGAAATACCAAACTCCAACTAAAAGTGCAAATGCGCGTTAAGGCTTACAAGATTCATCAGAAAGTAATAGCAACGGAAAACCGACAGTAGCTTCAACTAAAGTCCAGATGAAACAAAAAACGACAGTAGCTTCCGCTCATGCAATTTACCTGGCCATAGAAACCGACTCCAAAAACCTAGACGACACAAGACAAAACTAGCCTCCCTTATTCAACGAAAAACAAAATAATCCAAAATAATAATAATAAAAAAAAACTATTCTTATTATTGGGTTGCCTCCCAACAAACGCCTTTCTTTAGTGTCTTTGGCTAGACACACTTACGTCACTATCCATTATCAAGGAGGACTAAACCAAAGAAGGGCCTCCCTCTGCTTTTTCCTCCACATATCAGGGATATTCGCACAGATTCTAAGATATAGCATTGGAATCCTACAACCATGTCTTCTTAGAAAGTGATTAAACATTTCAGCGCTCAGGAAAGAAGTGTCATTCAACAACTTGTTGATTTCTTTATCAATGCTCATGACAAATCTAAGAGAATTATGGACTATTAGAGGTGCAACATCTATGTACTCGGTATGGTCAACATCAACATTGCTATTCAAGGATGGATAACTAACAGTATCAGATGACTTATGATCAAGAACAATAGCGTTACCTTCCTTTTCATCTTTTTCATGGCTCATTAATGTTGAATCTGGAATTATGGCACCATTATCCTATGAAGATGGTTCAGATTTCCATGTGGCTTCACTCTTGTGGATCTGGAGGCTTGAACCCTCAGCGGTCTTGGATAAATCATCACCAGAAATGTTCAGATCAAGACAATATGGGTTCTCAAAAGGATCACAGCTTACATCCCTACAACTCTCAACGTCGGCCTTCTGCTCAGGACTCGCCATCATCTCAGGTTCCCTTTCATATTCAATAACTTGGCGATCATGTGCAACTAATTCTCCTGAAGTCAGTTCCCTTGCTTCTAGAGCGGGATGCACCAGGTGTGCCATTTCTCCAGAAACTTCCTTTCTGCTCTCTATATATTTCTCTAACAAAGCTGCCATGTAAGACTCGGGATCTGAGTGAGGGAACACTTGTTGATAATTTCTTTCTTCTTGATCCCACGGAGAATAAGGATAGTTACTCCTCCCACCATTGTATGTGGATGCATAGTTAGATTGAAGTGGATTCTCATAACTTTCATCATAATTGCTATTAGTATTCCATTGGTGGGGTGAATTACCTCCACTGCACTGAGCCTCATAATGGTTTCCACCACAATATGAACATCTCACTTGAACGTTATTAAATCCATGTCCATAAGAATTCTCATCAGTTGAGGGTATACGAGCATTGGATCCAAAGACAGATGAATCCACTAAGCTTGACACTTCTACTTTTGGGGAACCACTCAATTGAATGCCGGATCCTAAGTTCATGGCACTGGCCTCTTCTCTATCATAAGGAAGTGTGGGAGTTAGGTCAATGCCTTGGTTTTGAGCCATTTGCCTGAGCCGTCTCTCAAGATTCTTGAGTGTCCTGTTTTGCTCCTCCAATTTAGCTTCAAGATCGTCCGATTGAGAGGGCCTTGATAGTTCTGAAAGTTACGTGGGAAAGATTGGCTAGACTGACTTTGAAACATAGGATCGGGTACTGCTGATTGAACCACTGATATTGATTGGAAAAATTGATATGTTGGTCCTGACTGAAGTTTGGGTTTTGATAGAAATTCAGATTCTGAGAATTGAAACCACGATTACAAAAACGCTTTGGCGAGAACGATTATTAAATCTCGATATTGCTGCCACGGGAAGAATTTACTTTCAGCGTTACGTCCACTCATAGGACGTAAGCGAGCGATGTGTCCCACATTGTCACAATTTTGACATGTGACTAGGTCGAAATTTCCCGATTATGGATAGTGTTAACTTGATACGCAGCAGGGGAAAGAAACTGACACTGGCCAACAGTATGGCCAGGTCGACAACATCTTCCACAGAACAGAACTTATGAGCTCCGTGGACAAGACGGGGTCTGATTCATAGGATTAAGCGACATTTGAAGAGCTGCCATCTGCTGTTTCAGCATGGCGATCTGATCTTGCATAATCCTAGTTGATGACATTTTTCTGTTTTTTTTTCTTTTTTAAAAATATAGAAAAGATATAGAAACAGAAACAAGAAAAGAAACCTACCTATGAAAAATTTAAAACAGAAAAAACACTAAGACAGTGAAAAAAAACGTGTTGAAATCTTCTGGGGCTAAAATGGAAGGGAAAACAGCAGATTTTGACCTTGAAAACGGTGTCGAACGGCGTCGGCGTCGGAACGAGCTTTCCGAATTGGGGTCCTGCGCGCCAAACGGACACTCGAGCCGAAAGTTACGGCCAAAATACTACCATGTGCCCTAACGATCCCTTTTATCCAAACTTATAACAGAAAATCATAAAAATTAATAAACTAGACAACCGTACCGATTCCCCGGCAACGGCGCCAAAAACTTGTCTCGGATTTTATCTAAGCAAAATAAACAAGTAATAAAAATAATCCGGTTTACCCCAAGTGCAGGGATCGTAGTATAGAGGTTAATACCGGGTCGATCTCACAGGGAATCGAGATTGGTCTAGTTCTTAATTCTTCTAAATTGTCACGAGAAATAACTAAAAACGAAAACAAAAAAAGAAACAATAAACTGGACAGAGGGTTGTCAATCCAAAGCCAGGAAATATAGTTGCGGACCTAAACTAACTAAACAAATCTATTCTATAACTAAAAAGAAAAAAGAAAAATCTAAAATAGCAACGAAGACAAGGCACAAAGATTCTTTCAGTCAATTTTAACGAGGAACAAGCATTGATCCACCTATCCCGCAACCCCAATTTCTACTCTAGATCGTTTAGTGAAGATTTAATAAAGATGCGGTTCACCTATCAAAGGTATGAATTCCTACTCTCGTAGGTAATTCGCCTATTAATCTTTCATCTCTTGATCTTAAAGATAAAGGCTTTCATAACCAAGGTGTAAGATTTCTCAATCTAGCAACCTAGATATTCAACCTAACAACTCTCGTTATTTTTAGGTTAAAATTCCAATCTTTAGTATAGTGATCTAGAGTTTAACAACGATTCTCATCAAACGTTAAACATCAAATAGCAACCATCTCTCGATTTAAATTGCATAATCAATAAAGCACATAATAAAGATACAAACTTTAAATAAAAACTCACAAAACAATCCAAGATTCGTAATCAAAATGCTGCTGAGAATTGGCTTCACAAAGCTCGTTCTAGGCTTAGCCTTAGCTCATCGTTGGAAAACAAATCATATAAATAAAAAGAAGATAAAAAGATGTTTATGATGGTGGGAAAACGCAGCTAGGGCGCCCCCAAGGGGCCTGGGGCGACCAGGGATCGAATTGTGGTGTTTAGGGTTGGAAAAAAACGCGACTATAAATAGGTTTTTAGGTCGGTTTCAGCAAAGGCGGTGGCTGGACGCCCGTCCACAGGGCTGGACGCCCGTCCATAGTGTCAAAAATCTTCGAGTCGGGCCGAGTCTTCTCAAACGCCCGTCCTATACATTTTCAAACGCTCGTTCACTAAAAATCTGAACATCCTGATCCAACTTCTCCTCCTGGACGCCAGTCCACTCTTCTGGACGCCCGTTTGGGTAAAAATCATGCTTTCCTGAATTGAGTAGCTCCAGTGGACGCCAGTCCATGCTTCTGGACGCCAGTCCAGGTTGGACGGATGGCAAACGTGCGTTCAGTCTTCAATATGCATCTTCCTCATTCTATTCAATCTTCAGTTAAACGTCGTTTTAGCTTCCTCCATAACATGTAAGCGT
Organism: Gentiana macrophylla; assembly: GCA_026214975.1. NCBI lineage: Eukaryota > Viridiplantae > Streptophyta > Magnoliopsida > Gentianales > Gentianaceae > Gentiana > Gentiana macrophylla. The sequence goes on along the minus strand of CM047817.1, from coordinate 81,252,842 downwards.
ACCTACAACACGACAAAAACATGCAAAATGTAAAATCACGTAAATAGATAATAAAGTCACGTAAAGAACTCGATTTTGCACTTAAACATCTTTCAAACTTCATTCTTTCAATAAGTCCTTTAAACACTTAATTTTCTATAAAAAGTAATAAAACACGAAGGAGATTGCTACGAAATAATCATACCTTAGTAGTACTTATTATATTTACATCTTCGTCGTTGTTTTTTGTCCTTTTCCGTTATCCTCTGTTTTGCCTATTTTAGCTAATCATACCTTTTATCTAATTTTTCCCTTTCCTTTATTTATTTTCCCGGTTATTGGAGATCGCCTTCCACTACCGCCTTCTCTTCCAATGGCTGCTTTTGTCCCGTGTTAGGTGCTTAGGTGCATCCACCACCGACATGTTCTTGTATATATAGCTTCGCAACCGCCATCAAAGAACATTCCGTCTCTGTCTATGCGGTTTCGGGCTCTCGCCAGGAAGGTAAATCTTGATTTCTTTGGTTGCAATTGTTGTCCTTCTTCGATTGTTCGGTTTAGTCTTCCACTTGGTCGGTGTATCGTTATCGCTTTGCTATTGCTCGGGATTCTTCACACCCAAACAGAGATTACTGAGAGCGACCATAGCCACGGCGTTCCAAACACTTGCGCCCGCAGGGCATTCAAGTGTCCCTTTTCATCAATTAAGGCCATCCTTATCTACTTCTTCATGTTCGATTTCATCGGACATCAATTTCTCCTTTTCCCGGATCAAGAATTGCGCAACTTTCGGTTTTCCACGGAGTTTCTTTCGCTCGAGGAGCAGTAAGAAGTCAAAAAGCTCTGTCTTTGCGGTAAAAGCAATGAGATTTCTGCTATTGATCTTTGGTTTCAATGATGGGGTTTAAATGCGCCATTTGCTTGGATTGGGATTGGAATAGGTGGAGTCGGTATTTTTCGAGAGATTGAACAAGTTGAGAGCTATGCATCTCTTTTGAAGGTTTGAATTATTTATTTATCCACTTATTATTTTCGTGGATTTGTAAGTTTGATTGTTATATTGTCTTTGTGATAATGGTATTTTGAAATTTTTTTCCTCGAATTAAAGACCTCAATTTTGTTTGTTCATTGCTCTTGATTTTAGTCTAATTAGTTAACCTTTTACGTAACACTATAGTCCAACCGAGAGTTTCACTCAAAAGGTGGTTAATTGCTTTGAGGATTGAAAGTCATCTTTGTTTTTGGAGTGCGTTGGAAGTCATAGGTTTGTGAATAGAGTTTTGGGTGTAAACAATCAATCGAACGACTTTCATCAAGTGAATTGTGACGGTAGAATTGGTGTGGTTCCACTAAAGACGCCGAACGATAGTATGATTCGATTGTCGGAAATGAAATTGTACACTAGAGATGATTTTGTAAATGGATCATTGAATGTATTGAAGAAGTGCGAGGGGAAAACCAAAAGCACATGATTATTAGTTGCCTTTTGGTGATGATTCTTCAATTAGTATAGTGAAAGTTCATAGTTTGTTAGGTTCTCAATTGCGTAAGGGCTTTGGCACCTTAGCCATTTTCTTTTGGATGAAAATGAGGCATTTCGTTGTTGTGAAATATAGTTTAGGATTTAGTGTATAAAGATTCTCTCCTTTGAACTATGGAGATTGCATTTCCGGTTTTGACCGCCACGAAAAAGTTGTAATGGTTTATCAAGTTTGAACACAGCGTTTTAGTTGTTTACTTAATTGGTGTCGAATGTATTGATGGTATGCTTTACGTGGTGTATTGGGTGCGCATGCCGCGTTTGGTTCTTATTGTAGCTTCTCTGTTGTTTCTCTAATTACTTCTACAAATCGGGTTTAATTACATTGCTAAAATACGCAATCTATTGTCTAAATGCCAATATGGGCATAAAATTTTGTTCATAGGAAGAGGCATATGGCATGATCTAAGGGGAATAAAGTTCTTCGACCCCTTAATTAGTGATAAAAATTATTTTCATCTTTCCTTTTGTTAATCTCCCTCATTTTGATGTTTCGTTTTGTTGACTCAATTGTAAGATGTTCTGTTTTCTATAAAAAAAAATGATGTTTTACAGGGGAATTTAATAGGCAGGGCTGTGGTGGAATTTTGTGATGGCGGACCTCCGGTAAGATATCATTTACGTATATACTTTTGCCAAGAACAAATATGAGCTCCATAGTCAATGCATATATTAGATTACACATTTCATAGATGGTGACTTACATTATTGTTAAATAATCAGGTTTTGTGCATGAAAGCACGAATGCCCCTCAAGTCGCATCGCATTTGTGGTTAAGCTTATTAGTAGGTCATTTGGTTTCGTGAGATTTAATTTAATGCATCCTCGGGATCGGCGAGAATAATCTCGTGAATTTGGTTTGAGGATTCAACTCCGCACCTCTTCACCGATCCGTAACAACTACTCTCTTTGTGCTTTGGTGCCCCATTGAAAAAACTTTATGAAAATGGGTATGTCTTGGAGTTCTTCTTCCCAATCGATAATGTCAAGACCCAATCTTCGCTTCATTACTTACGGTATGTCAATCTTCGGTCTTCATCAAAATTTCCCCAATTTTTGCCCCATTTTGTCACGATCAATCAATTTAATTTTGTCCAATATTATTGCTTTTTGCTTCATAAGGTGATTGCATACTACCAAGTGCCAATCCCGCGGGCAAGTTTTCCTTTTTTGCATTACAACTATTTTCTCTCCTATTTCACATTGATAATTGTTGTAACATCCATCCAAATTGCAAAAGATTTCCGATTTTAACAAACATTTTCCATTTCTGGATGGTTTTCATGTCCTCGCATGTGTTCGTGCTATGAAGATTCATCCATATTATTAGGCTTCCTCTTATGTTTAGTCCGCTTTTATGTTATCTCGTCTCTGTTTTCATAGATGTTTAAAGATGTCATGTTAAATGCTTCTTCTTTTCCACACAAACACAATATTGGAGTTTTCCTCTTGATTTTTGTCCATTTAGGCTTTGTTTTTGTACAAATTACTGAAATTTAGACTTTTTATGTGTTGTGTTGGTGCGAGTGTCAAGAGAAATGAGTAAAGTTGCATTTTAGAGCAATTGATTCATCGAGGAACAAGTGGATCTTCTGCCTCAACTTTCAATGAAGATTCTTATCCTAATGGGATGATCTTGCCTCATCCCAATTTAAAGGTTTTCTCTTTTCTGACGTAACTCAAGGTAGCTACTGAAAACTTGAAGTGATATGGTTCTTGGAGAGAGGTGGATTTGGTAAAGTGTACAAGGGAAATCTAGATGACAAGTCCAACTCCTAAAAGCGGCGTTGCCGTCAAGAAACTCAAGTCCGAAAGTGCTCAAGGATTCCAAGAATGGCGGGTAAAATCATCACCGTTAATGTTTCCCAACCTGTTGTATTCCACTTATTCCTAACTAAGAAATTTGTTTAGGCATTTCCAATCATTTGGAGTACTTGTATTGAATTTTTGATACATATCTTGTACCGTATCCATTTTCCCATGGGATGTCTAAAAATGTTTCTGTCTCTTTTGTGCATACTGATCGAGATAAAATTCCTTGAAGGCTATCACATCCTAACCTTGTCAAGCTCTTGGGATATTGTTGGGAAGATCTTGAGGCGAAATCCATACTACATGGTACCTCAACTCCTACAAAAGACAAAGCGATTATCGGTACTCCGTGTAAATTAATAAACCAACAAACCATACACAACAATACTACCAAAAATAAAACCACGAAATTACATGTAAAACTATCTGCTGCAGAAGCGAGGAAGGAAAAAGAGCACCAAACACACGAAACCAAGATGGATGACACGGCCGCAAAGAAAGTCAGTGGATTTCACTCAAACCACTTGAAAGAAGTAAGGCAGCCCTCAAACTCAGCCATATTTTGCACATAATCAAAAGCAAATTTACGTTTTTGTACCATGCATGCATCTTTGAATCAGTTGCTACTCGCCACAATGATTCAAAAAAATATTCGGATGCATAACCGAAGATAGATTTTTGTTGTATCTATCGTATATTTTGGTATTTAGATACGGTAATTAAGCGGATACTTCCACGCGTATCTATCGTACATTTGCAGTACCAATGGCTGATCATGTCCATTTCAGAAGTAAATTCGGGTTATTGTGGAATATGTAACTGCAAAATATTCTTAACATATGCTTTAACTTGGTCTACTGTTTAGGGTGATTTTATACGATTTCTAATGTTATATTTTATAACGATTTCCTCCATATTCGTATAATTTGCATAGAAATTAAGGGTTTAATCGAATTATTGAGCAAATGAGTTTTAAAAGTGTTTAAGTGCAAATTTGTGTTGTTTAAGTGGTTTCATTGATAAAAATCTTTGAATATGAGATGTTACATTTTGCACGATGTTATCATGAATGTAGGTACGCTTGCATGTTAAATGAGGAGCTTAAACGAAGATCGGATGAAGGTTAAGAAGAAAGCTCGATTCGAATGAAGAAAGCTCGATTCGAATGAAGAAAGCTCGATTCGAATGAAGAAAGCTCGATTCGATTCGGCCCAAACTTGGTGATCAAGCATTTCAAAATATGCCACGTAACATTATATTTTGAGGCCTAAAAGATGGATTTTGAGGAAAAGAAGAAGATGCCACGAGTTTACGAGATCAACGGATCAATATTTTCCAACGTACTTCTACCGTAACCTGTTTTTCGATGGAAATTTTACCCGACTTAGAGGCATTTTCAGGGGAAGAGTTCTTGACGAAAGTTGTAGATACTAAAATGAGCTTTCCAACTCATTTTGAATCACGTCAATCGGAGGTCTACAACTCAAGTTATGATTTTTTACCGAACTACTGAATTACGGACGAACCGGAGATATTTTGGCCAAGTTTGATGCATGTTACTCCATGTGCTCCTTAATGATGATGATGATGAGTCATAACAAACTCCACATGCTATTTTAGTGACTCCTCACCTTCACATGCAAAGTCATTATCACCTCCCACATGCTTATAACAAACTTGAGAATATTCCTTAGCATATTCTCCCAAAAATATCTCCTCAACTACAACCTCTCCTTATACACCTCCCTCAACTCTCCCTATAAGAACTCCCTCATTTCCATCCATAAAGGCGCCCCTCCTTGGTCACTTTTGGCCAAGCTTTTACTTTTCCGTCTTTTATGTAAATACTCTGTGGCGTTATGCCGAGAATAAATTAGAATAGTAATCTTGTTGTAATCTTTGAGCTACGACCCGATTCTCAAATCATAATCGAGGATGATTGGCTAAGGTCTCTAAGCTAGAACCATCGTTGTGAAGCCACCATCACCGGAATAAATAAGGATTTCGCTTTAATTCATTTTCGTAAGTTATCTTGTTCTTCCTTCATGTTTTACTTTGTTTAAGTGCAATGTGTATGAACAATATGTGTGTTGCATGATATTCGAATTTAGATACGGAAGTTGATGAATTCGTAGATTACCGTGAAGGAGAATGATAATATTCTTCCAACATACGTAAGTTGAGGGTGAATGTTATTAGATTAGGATTTATATCCATATCTTTGATCCGTAAATGCTTTAGTTGTACCGAGAGTGGTGAACTAATTAAAAGGCGATGAACCGAAAGGGAAAATGCCTCTTTAGCGAATAATAATCCAAGAACTTACGAATGAATATGTGTCTTTCTTGTTATTTTCGTGGGGTGGTGGATCAATGGTGTGTTCTAGTTATTTTAATCTTTCTTTAAACAAATTTTCACGTATCGTCTTTCTTTTCACGTTTGCTACCTTAGTTTGTTAATTGAAAATCCGAGATCATAATCATCAACTTTATAAAAGAAATCGAAGGCAAAAAAAAACTCTTTTTCGTACAAGTCCCTGCGGATACGATCCGGTTTCACCACTAGCTGCGAGCCTTCGCACTTGGGGCTGACATCGGTTTTATTTTATTACTTGTTATCTTTTGCTTTGTATAAAACCGCGAACATCTACCATCCTTTACTTTTAATCTTACTTATTATGTTGTATATATAGTTTGTTTAACCGTGTATCTATTATGCATTGTAATACCGAGGGCACGTGTGCAACGCACACTGGTGCCCACTAGTATCATATATATCGTAAAAATCACCGCCAACAAGTGTGCAGCCATGGAGACTAAAGCCTTATCTTCTGCACTCCGAAAATTGTGTCGCTTGGTAAATTGCTTTCTCTTTTTCGTTCTCTTTATCGTGGCCCATCTTTTATTTTTGATGGATGATGTATTTCTTCTTTCTCGATGACACATAGCACCACAAAGAAAGAAGCGCAAGAGATTGACCGCGCCAAGTGAGACGGAAGTTGATGGATGAGTGTGCCAAGAAGGGTGCCGCTGTAGCCGGTCTGGAATCCCAATTGGAGACTCATGCACGAGAAGCAAACTCTGAGATAGAGAAGCTGAAGAGCTGAGGTCATGTTTTTGAAGGGTGAGTTGTCTACCTCGGTCGGCCGACTTGAACAAAACTCGAGGCGATGGCGGTCTTATAAAAAAATCGACCGAGTGGCGGTGGACCATGAGAAGATGCGAGGAGCGCATTATGCATCTTTGGCCGAGGTGAAGCGGGCTCAAGAAGAGAGGGATGCTCAAAGGTCGAGCTAGATCGCGTTACCTCACAGTCGAGCGGCCAAAAGGATACGATCATCGAATTTCACAAGTCGACTGAGCTCGATCTTGATCTTCTTCGTGATGATGCGCATGGCGATGATGGGTGGTTATAACCTGGCAGTGAACCATGCCTCGGAGGGCTATCCCGAGTTTGATGTCGGTAAGCTTGCTGTGCCGTAATTCTAAGAGCCCGAGGCAGAGAAGTTATACGACCAGTATAACGAAGAGTTCCAATGAGGGGAATCTCTGGCTCGGAAATATGGTCCCTCGACTTCTGCGCCAATCGCCGATGCCGCCGACACCGAGCCGACACCTTCGACCACCGAACCGACTTTCGATGCTGCTTCTTAATTGCAATTCTTTTGGATTTTGCTTTTGTTGAACTTGGAATTTGTATGATTTGAATTTTTCTGTATAATTTGCTTAATCATACTTTGACTTACTTTGGCTGGTCTAGTCAACTTGACCTTATTTTGCATTGATTTTTCTTCGATTGTTGCAATTTTGTTTTCTTTTCTTTTGGTTGTCTATCTTTCACGTTTAGATGTCTTTTAGCTCTTCGCTTGTCGAGCCTTTGGCTCTGTTTGCCGTTTGCTTTATCGATGTCGTGTTGCCCCCCAAGTGTATTATGAACCTTTGGTTCTTATTTCATTTGTGAGTCTATTTTAGTTGAGATCGACTCGGTCACCTTAGCATTTTTTGTCTTACGGACTAGTTTTACCATATGTGTATCGAATCTCTGGGTGTTTGGTCCGACTTTGCGAACCGTCCCTCTGCCTTAGCATTTTTTTCCCATTAGGCTCGTTTTGCATTTCGGCTGGTCGATTTTTTTGGGCGTTTAGTCCGACTTTACGAACTCTCCCTTTGCCTTAGCATTTTTTGCCTATTAGGCTCGTTTTGCTTTTGGATATATTGAGGGATCCGACTTGCGGATGTTCCCTTATCGTAGTCGACTGCATTGCCTTTGACATTTTATATCGCATTAGACTTGTAACGTTAAGGCTGTAGATCCTAACAAACATAAAAGCATCTCGAAAAAAGACATGTTTATAACACTCATGAACTTGTCAAACAAACTTATTACAAAATGTGAAAGCAAGAACGAATCGACATAAAGATTAATTAAACGTAATACTTCCTCAAATTATTGGCATGCCATTGTCGAGAAACCGTGGTTCCATCTGCTCGTCCGAGTTGGTAAGATCCTTTAGGGTGAACCTTCAAGATCTGATACGGGCCTTCCCAATTCGGGTCTAACTTACCAGTCGCTTCTTGTCGGCTTGCTTCGTTCTTCCTAAGGACCAAATATCCAACCTTGAAGTATTTGTACTTAACCCTTGAGTCGTAGTACTGTGAGATCTTCTATTTGTATCTCTCCATTCGAGCTGAATCTATTTCTCTTCGCTCCTCAATGTTGTCTTTCTCGTGTCGAAGGTCAGGAACGTTGGTTTCGACATTGTAGGCTAGCACTCGAGGGGAGGGAAGAGCAATCTCTACGGGAATCACTGCCTCGCATCCGTAGACTAGAGAGAAAGGTGTTTCTCCAGTCGAAGTGTTTAGAGCTGTCCTATATGACCATAGGATGCTCGGAAGTTGTGCTGCCCAATCTCGGCCTTCGGCTTCTAGTCTCCTTTTCAAGCCTAGCTTGATTTGTCGATTTGCTTGTTCGACCTGACCGTTCGCTTGTGAGTGAGCTACCGAGGTGAAGTGCTAACTGATATGATATTCGTTGCACCATTCCATAACCTTTCTGTCTTCAAACTGAGTGCCATTATCTGAGATCAGAGCCTTGGGAATTCCATACCTGCATAAAATGTCGACCCACAAGAACTTTTTGATGGTCGAAGCTCTGATGTCGGTCAAAGCCTTGGCTTCGACCCATAGTGAAGTAATCCACCGTGACGACCACGTATCTATTGTTGCCCGGAACTCTGGGCAGAGGTCCGACTATATCGACACCTCACTGATCGAAAGGCCAGGCTGATGAGACTACGTTCATTTCTTGGGCCTGCTGATGCGTGATATTATCATGGATTTGACAAGTTCTACACCTCTGCACTAGGCGGTTCGCATCTCGTTGCATCGACGGCCAAAAGTACCTAGCTAGCTTACATTTTCGGGCAAGCATCCTAGCCCCGCAATGATTTCCACAAGCCCCCCCTGTGAATTTCTTCGAGAAGATATTCACCTTCTTCTTCTGACACACATCTTAGCCAGGGCGCTACAAAAGATTTTCGATAAAGGATGGAGTTGAAGAAAGCATACCGTACTGACCGAAGTCGAATTTTTCATGCTTGTACCTTATCGGACGGTAGAATTCCGTCCTTAAGGTAAAGGGCTATTGGATCCATCCAAGTCGCCTATTGAGTGATCGGCTGCACTTTTGATTCCTTGTAGATTATGTCTGTCAATAACTCGACTAAGACTTTCTTGCTCGAGACGAAGTTCGAATCTAGCTTAGATAATGCATCGACTCTCTTGTTCTGACTTCGGGGGACCTACTCGATCTGAACTGATTTGAACTTAGGTATGAGGCCTTGCACCACTGTTAGGTAGTTCTTCATGGTTTCTTCCTTGGCTTCATACTCTCCCCTGATATGATTCACCACCAACTACGAGTCACTGTACACTAGTAGATTATCGACTCCCAATTTCAAAGCAAGTTTCAGACCTGTGATCATAGCTTCATATTCAGCCTTATTGTACGTTGCTTTGAAGTCAAACCGAAGGGCGTATGGGAATTCTTCACCTTTTGGGCTGATTAACAGGAGTCCGGCTCCTGCCCCCTCTCTGTTTGACGCCCTACGACTTGGAGAGTCCACTGTTCTTTTGTACTTCGCTTCTCTTGCTCGAGTTGGATGGAAATTCCTTCGGCTAAAAAATCTACCAGTCCCTGGGCCTTAACCGCAATTCGAGGCATGAACTCGATGTCATACTATTTCCACTACCCATTTTGCCAATCGACCCGAAGTGTCGGGCTTTGCCAATATCTGCTTCAGTGGTTGGTCAGTAACCACCGTGATGGGATGGGCTTGGAAGTAAGGCCTTAGTCTTCTCGAGGCATGCACCAGACATAGTGCTAACTTCTCTACTGGTGAGTATCGGATCTCGGGTCCATGCAATGCTTTACTAACAAAATAGATTGGCACTTGGCCGTGGACCCCTTCCCGAATTAGAACCGCACTCACTGCTTCTTCACATACTGCCAAGTAAACCAACAATTTCTCTCCTTCTCGAGGTGAAGTGAGAGTGGGTAGGTCCGATAAGTAGGCTTTCAAATCCTCGAAGGTTGTCTGACATTCTTCATCCCTATGGAAAGGACTGGCATTACAGAGAATCTTAAAAAATGGTAGTGCGCGCTCCGCGGATCTTAATAGAAACCTGTTGAGGGCGGCCATTCGACCGGTAAGTCTCTGTACTTCCTTTATATTTCGAGGTGCAGGCATATTTTTCAACGTGTTGATTTTGTCTGGGTTCGCTCGAATCCCGTCCTTCGAGATCATGTATCCCAAAAATTTCCCCGACCTGACCCCAAAGGTGCACTTCTTCGGATTCAACTTAATCTTCGTGTCCCTCAACACCTCAAACACTTTTAAACACAGAGATACACACTTAAAAGAATGCATCATTGTGAATAAAAAGATTAACCACATCAAAACATCTTTTAAAGAAAGTAGTGAAGGGTAAACACAAGTAAACAAAAAGGTTTGTCAGACTTGATGTAAGAAAAGTTGAAAATTTAAGACGACAGTTACAAAATTATAAGAACACTTGTTTCTCAGTTACAAAATGGCAAAACAAATAGAACCTATTTATAAAAGAAAGCATAAAGTAAAATACTTTTAGGACAAAACAAAGCAAAATACGGAAAAGGTCTAACCGGTGTGCAATTTTTTTTTCCGAAAGGAAACTTGGTTGGTGAAGGTCAAAAGAAAGCAAGAACGTATGTGGGGTGGTGGAAGGTAACTGCTTGTTTATTCACGGTCGGAAAGCGTTAAAACGACAACCCACACAACTCCCTACTAGACTTCTAAGACTAGGAAGAACTTAAACTTAAAGAAACACTTCTCAAAACTACCTTTATGCAAAGAAACGTTTATCAAATTCTTTTTCCAAGTCAGTAAACACTAACTTAGATTATAAATTGTAATTACAGCTAAAATAAATTGTACATGGGTCAAAAGAGAGAATGTAGATCATAGTGTTGGTCATAACATATTCAAGGACCCAATCATTTGAATATGTATGATTCATTAAAAAGGATTAAGGAAAGATGATCAACACCATTCCATGTTCAAACATAAATTCCAAGTGTTGTTTTGAAATTCAAAATTGTAACCCTTTTTGAAAAATTATGTAGATGCAAAAGTAAAATTTTTAGAAAAGAAAACATTTCTTGATGAGTAGAGCTTCCAAATCTTTATAAGGTAAAGAAAACGGTTATACACTGAAAACAAACATGTAAATTAAACCATGTGACCGATATGCTTAGAGAAAAGTTACAAAATATAAGGAAATTGTATGCTAAAAGTAATGAAGCATGTAACAATGAACATTTTGAAATATGAGGTTGCATTATGAATGAAAAAGATTGAAGGGCTCACGTGAAAATGATAACGCAACAACATGATCAATATGAAAGTTTGAATAAATATTAATAAGCCGGAATCCTTGAAAAATGAAGAATCAAACAAAAGAGAACAATGATGAAAAAATGAAAAGATCCTTAAAGTTTAAAGAAAACTGAGAGGTTTCATTAAAGGTATTTTAACGAAGCCCAACTTGAAAGTTCACCACCTTAAGACGTAGGCCTGAAACTCCCACCTTAAGAAGGTTCACTTAAAAAGACTCACACTTAGCTTAAGGTCACACTACCAAAGCTGAGGGATTCTAATCTTACGAGTTCTAACACTTAGAAGATCTAACTTAGGAGGTTAACACTTGAAAAGTCTAACCTCAAAATCTACAACTTAAAGGTCTAAGCTTGAAAAGAATGCATCTTAAGACATCTAAACTTATGTAGCGGTGTTACTTCATGCTCTGATACCAAATGTGACAACCCTGATCCGGATACCGAGTCCTTAACCGGAAAAGGACGCCCGGCACGTATATAATTTAAATAAATCATATATATACGTAAGCCTGACATCATCAATAACAGAGAACAAGCGGAAACGAAAACAATGACTCGGGAAAAACTTTAAAAGATCAATACAACGATCGACAACTAAAACCAAAATCCCAAGAAAAAAAAACACAAGGTTGAATATCCATTCAAGTATTACAACTCTTTATTCAAACCAAGGTACATCTATCTTATCTATTACAAAAGAAATGAGAAGATTCTATACCGATGATACAACAACAAAAAGAAAGGTAGACTTCAACTGCTGGAACTTCGGGAATCACTCTTAAGCGATCTCGAACTCAACCAACAACAAAACCACCTTCTCGGGTGGGAAAAACAACATACTAAAGGGTAAGTACAAACGTGCTTAGTAAAGGGTAGAAGCACCGAATCTACACTCTTGTAAAGACAAGGATTAACATTAATAACAATACTAGTAATATCACAAGGCAAGTCAAACAATCATGATTACATATATGTTTCACTCGCTCACCACACTCTACTAGTACTCTCACTAGTTGACTCAACCACATAAGACATTTGTTACATGTTGACCAAGGGTACTAAGCGGAATGAGAACATGCATCCGAACACATTCAACACCACCAAGTGGCATGATGTCAAGATCATGTGGAAGCATTGCACACAACTTGGATTCAGAGCCATTTCGTTTGTCAATGATTCCATGTTGCAGGGTTGAAACATACCTCACCATAGATCAACACGATTTAGCTTTTAGACACATCAAGTACTTATTTAAGTGGTTAAGCATTCACCAATAGATTACACATAAAAGGCTTCTTAAGGACTCTAAACCCTAGACGACCTTATATCATAGCTTAGCGCATTGCACAGAAATATTAGATTCTAATCTAATATCCACGAGGCTAAGAAATAAGGCTTCCGGTGATCCCGAGTATCTCCCCGCAGAGGGTCTCCACAAGGTCTTGAGCCGAATACACGAAAACGAACCTTTAACTTCGCATGTTACATTTACGACATTGAACTCAAGTCAACATCTCATAAGGCTAAGTGTAGAGTGTTCCAATGCTCCCGTGAGACACGGTGCGCGGAGCCAAAGCCACTAGAACACGTACACCTAACATTACAACACACAACATAAGGTTTTACACTAAAGCATGCTTCAAAACGGGCTTAAAAATACATTTCTCACAAAAAGCAGGTCGAGGAGTGGGCTTGTAAGTGACAGCATACTCCTCGAGCATTCTCGCCTGTGCCAGGAGGGGGCTGCTCCTTTCGTAAGTACTTCGAGCACTCACATTCGGTCGAGGGTGGGCTGCATCATCCAGCGTGGTCCCGAGCATCCTGTTTCATTCTTTTCGGTCAAGAGTGGGCTCCGCCTCTTTACTGAGCATGGTCCCGAGCTTGCAAATTATAAAAACAACAACTTTCAACTCGTTTCAATGGAGATTTTGCCACCACTTTCAACACCAAAAATCATACCAAAACATGCTAGAGTCTTCACTAAACATTATCATACTTATTCATATCAAAAATCTAGATCTAAAACACGAATTAACACATTTATATTGCGGTTGAACACCCTCTACCTCAAATCCTTAGACCATGTGATGATTCTTCAAACTTGAGCTTCAAGAACACCAAGAACACCATGAAGAAAGCCTTGAAGATTCAACCACCAACTCGAAAGCTCGCAAACAAAACAATGTTTTACGATCATTACAACCTTTAAAACATTTAATAGCTAAGAAAACACCCAAGAACACTTATAGATCTAGAAAATGGGTTTTCGAAACTCTTACCCGATCGTAGAAACACATGTATCAAAACGAAGCTCTCAACAAGGGACGCATTTTGGTGAAGTCGGTTTGTGATTCCGACGGTCGGATTGACCGGAAAGGCGGAATCTCTCTTCTTTTTTCTCTCTTTTCTTTTTCCTCTCCATTTCTCTCACTCTCAGCCGCGGGAAATTTGGGAAAGGTAAAGAAAAGGGTTTTAGGGGTGAAGGGGTATAAATAGAGGTTGAATAAATTCCCGTTTTGCCCTGAATAAAAGTCACACCTTCAAAATACCGTAAATGCCCTTTAACAATTATATTGAATCTATATATTTAATAAAATATAACCGATTTAAAATTATCGATACGCACATGAAATCGTAAAAAGACTATCATACCCTTTACGGAGATACGGGGTATCACATTCTTCCCCCTTTTATATGAGTTTCGTCCTCGAAACTCGCCAGAACTTGCCCGCCTTAACCAACGCTCAAACTAAAAAGCATTTGAAATCTTAAGTTACCAACTCGGAACTACTCACAGTCCATCTCTAAGGTCCCACTCACACCCAAACTTATTTACTACTCACCCGAACCAGAAAACATTTCAGACTTAGCGATGCACCCTTCGTGTCTTCAAAAGATTCTAAGATCCAGATTAAACTTTTCTTCATCAAACACCCTTTCTTACCTCAAGATATGTCCATAAGCCAACATGACAGTTCAACTTAGCTTGCACTATCCCTTACAAAACACTTACGGTTTAGTCATTATGCACTTCACATCTTATACCAACCTCCTTAAAAGAACAACTCCAAAGAGAATCAACACACAAGAAGGATCGGCTTTCGAGCCTACTAGGATTTTCGTCAACCAAGTCCATCATCAAGAAATTTCCACACCTAAGACAAAAACATCCTAGTCGTACACAATTTACCTTACTCTCCAAGAGATATTCCATGATTCAACAACACTTGACCACAATAAACTTGACAACTCGCCAAAATCGTTATCATCAAAACCACATCCCAGTTCAAACCTCTAATGACACCATTCATCCTTCAATCTAATACTAACGCTTACGCTGGTCTTCCAGGAACTATTACAACAACCGATTACTTCCTACCACTGTTACTCGTCTAACCAGGGGAAACAACACTTACAAATGGACTTAAAAGGTCTCCTCTGAAACTAAAGGCAACTTTAGGCAGCGAGTCCAAACTCCAAGGGAAGAGAAAAACACTTTCGTATCAAAGCTAAAGCATCAAGTTTTAAGAAGTATTATTGAATAAAACTTGAAATTAAGTGTAAATGTGAAAACACTCAAGAATCTAAAAACAACTTTTGTTTCCTTCAATTATAACATAGAGCTTTAAAATAAATTACTTCAAAACCACCAAAGATAATGTGAGGTACTCTATGAAAAATCTCTTGCCGGTTTGAAAGGAAGAAACAACATCCATGCACTGTTTGAAGTAGGAACCACAAAAGATAACATATTTTCCGAGTTTGAAGGATTTCATATCAAAAGAAAGAAATGACACTTGATCTTGAGTAAAGGATAATATCGAAACAAACTTTTGATGAACCGGTTTAAGATAACCAATTCTGAAAGGATTAACAAGAAGGGTTGTTTGGCCACAAAAAAATAAAAAGTTGTGCACTAGTGAAGTAACACAACTGTGCAAGGTAGAAAGAGAGTATAAAACTCTTACAACAAATATTATGTCTGACTTGAAAAAAATAGGAAAATGTAAACTTAAAGTATGGTGCATGACGTCACTGAATGCCAAACAGAAAGTTTCCTAGATTGGGTAAACTTTCCTTACTCTGAAAAGGTTAGAGTGATTGACACATCAACAAGAACTTGTTCAATTAGCACTCGGGGAGAGATGGGTTTCATAGTTGATTCAAAATTGAAAGATGGGACATTGAATCACAGTGCTAAAGATAAGTATCAAAATTAGAAAACACCTTGAAAATGAGATTCTTTAAAAGAAGAGGCATTTTGTAAAACAAGGTGGTTAAGGAAGAACTCTTGTTGGCTTGAAAAGCAGAGTACATTTACAAGAGTGTCAAGGATTAAAACCAAAATAGAATGTGTCAAGTACCAAACTTAAGAACATTCAAATCAGAGAAAGAGAACGTTTGGACTTGAAGCAATAAGTTTGAAACATTAGTAATTGATTAGATTGTCAAACGAGTCTCAATCCATGAGAATCCTAAAAAAGATTGTTTAACAAAAAAAATGTTGGAAAAGCAAAGTTGAGAACCAAAAAAAGGTAGTTCAACTTGAGGGAAACAAAAGGAAAGGGTAAGAGTATTTACGATGAAAACGTTCTTTGGATTAAAATCAAGAATACGGTTAGTTTTGAAGTGATGCAAAAGATATTACTGAAAAACCTTCATGTGGATTCAAATTGCCAAGAACCTGAGAATGCCAACATGATAGAAGTTGAGATTAACGGAAACTATTTAGAAATCAACTCGGTAAACAACTATCTTTTTAAGAAACGGGAAACTACAAGTTTACACCGGACAAACTATGGATAAGGCCAAAAGAGATTATTATATAAAAAAAAGGATTAGAGGTTTGACCAAACACAGAGATACACACTTAAAAGAATGCATCATTGTGAATAAAAAGATTAACCACATCAAAACATCTTTTAAAGAAAGTAGTGAAGGGTAAACACAAGTAAACAAAAAGGTTTGTCAGACTTGATGTAAGAAAAGTTGAAAATTTAACACAACAGTTACAAAATTATAAGAACACTTGTTTCTCAGTTACAAAATGACAAAACAAATAGAACCTATTTATAAAAGAAAGCATTAAGTAAAATACTTTTAGGACAAAACAAAGCAAAATACGGAAAAGGTCTAACCGGTGTGCCATATTTTTTTCCGAAGGAAACTTGGTTGGTGAAGGTCAAAAGAAAGCAAGAACGTATGTGGGGGTGGTGGAAGGTAATCGCTTGTTTATTTACGGTCGGAAAGCGTTAAAACGACAACCCACACAACTCCCTACTAGACTCCTAAGACTAGGAAGAACTTAAACTTAAAGAAACACTTCTCAAAACTACCTTTATGCAAAGAAACGTTTATCAAATTCTTTTTCCAAGTTAGTAAACACTAACTTAGATTATAAATTGTAATTACAAAATAAAATAAATTGTACATGGGTCAAAAGAGAGATGTAGATCATAGTGTTGGTCATAACATATTCAAGGACCCAATCATTTGAATATGTATGATTCATTAAAACGGATTAAGGAAAGATGATCAACACCATTCCATGTTCAAACATAAATTCCAAGTGTTGTTTTGAAATTCAAAATTGTAACCCTTTTTGAAAAATTATGTAGATGCAAAAGAAAAATTTTTAGAAAAGAAAACATTTATTGATGAGTAGAGCTTCCAAATCTTTATAAGGTAAAGAAAACGGTTATACACTGAAAACAAACATGTAAATTAGACCATGTGACCGAGATGCTTAGAGCACAGTTAGAAGATCTATCACTTAGAAGATCTAACTTCGGAGGTTAACACTTGAAAATTTTAACCTCAAAATCTACAACTTAAAGGTCTAAGCTTGAAAAGAATTCATCTTAAGACATCTAAACTTATGTAGCGGCGTTACTTCATGCTCTGATACCAACTGTGACAACCCTGATCCGGATACCAAGTCCTTAACCGGAAAAGGACGTCCGGCACGTATATAATTTAAATAAATCATATATATATGTAAGCCTGACATCATCAATAACAGAGAACAAGCGGAAACGAAAACAATGACTCGGGAAAAACTTTAAAAGATCACTACAACGATCGACAAGTAACACGGGGCTACAACTAAAACCAAAATCCCAAGAAAAAAAAAACACAAGGTTGAATATCCATTCAACTATTACAACTCTTTATTACAAACCAAGGTACATCTATCTTATCTATTACAAAAGGAAGGAGAAGATTCTATACCGATGATACAACAACAAAAAGAAAGGTAGACTTCAACTACTGGAACTTCGGGAATCACTCTTAAGCGATCTCGAACTCAACCTACAACAAAACCACCTTCTCGTGGTGGGAAAAACAACATACTAAAGGGTAAATTATCAAAAACAACTTTCAACTCGTTTCCATGGCGATTTTGCCACCACTTTCAACACCAAAAATCATACCAAAACATGCTAGAGTCTTCACTAAACATTATCATACTTATTCATATCAAAAATCTAGATCTAAAACACAAATTAACACATTTATATTGCGGTTGAACACCCCTCTACCTCAAATCCTTAGACCAAGTGATGATTCTTCAAACTTGAGCTTCAAGAACACCAAGAACACCATGAAGAAAGCTTGAAAATTCAACCACCAACTCAAAGCTCACAAACAAAACAATGTTCTACGATAATTACAACCTTTAAAACATTTAAAAGCTAAGAAAACACCCAAGAACACTTATAGATCTAGAAAATGGGTTTTCGAAACTCTTACCCGATCGTAGAAACACATGTATCAAAACGAAGCTCTCAACAAGGGACGCATTTTGGTGAAGACGGTTTGTGATTCCGACGGTCGGATTGACCGGAAAGGCGGAATCTCTCTTCTTTTTTCTCTCTTTTATTTTTCCTCTCCATTTCTCTCACTCTCAGCCACAGGAAATTTGGGAAAGGTAAAGAAAAGGGTTTTAGGGGTGAAGGGGTATAAATAGAGGTTGAATAAATTCCCGTTTTGCCCTTAATAAAAATCACACCTTCAAAATACCGTAAATGCCCTTTAACAATTATATTGAATCTATATATTTAATAAAATATAACCCATTTAAAATTATCGATCACGCATATGAAATCGTAAAAAGACTATTATACCTTTTACGAGATACGGGTATCACATCGAAGTCTGGCATCGACATGTGTACCTTGGCACTTATTCATAATATGAGGACCAACCGATAGACGACACGTGGAGGGGTGAAACCATGTATCGTCAATATTCAAATATTATATATATTTGTGTATCATCCGACCATATAATCAAATACACTCACCGAAACAATCTACCGAAACACTACCGATCCATGATCTATCACCATTCAGCTTTTTTTTTTTTTTTATTTTTTTTTTTTTTTTTTTTTTTTTATTTTTATTTTATTGGTTGTCATCCAGCCAATCAATGGCTTGGATGATTTTTCTGTAGAATTGTTGTAAAAAATAGTCGGGGCATGTAGCATTTTCGATTCAGATATGATATATTTGTGTATCATTTTTATCATATGTGTGATACATCATTGTATCATATGGTATCGCATTTTGACATCTTCAATTATAAGATGTATTACTTGAATACTTGAAGTCTTGATGTCTTGTATAAATTGCGTCATTGTAAACCTTGTCTTTACATCTTTATATCATCTATAAAAGATCAATAAGCTTTAAGTCATACAGTGTAAATCTAAGACTTCAGTGATATCTGTACATAAATGATATAATTATGATACACACTCTGACATATATTGATAAAAAAAATGTAACAAATCATTGAAGTGTATGATCAATACTGGAATAACACGGTAGGATTTAATGTAATTTACAATTCCATTTAGTCACAAATGAGTTTTCATTATGAAACAATCAAATTTAATTTATCAAATGGCGTAATGAGTAAAAGAAACTACTCAACAGAATGATTTTACAGACAATGTCTTGCTCAACAGAGTGATCTTACGGACAATGCCTTGCTCAAATGCGGATCATCTCTGAAGGGTTATCTATATGTAAAAGTTACATCAGCGGGCACTCAGTTACTACATGTATAGTGGATTAAGACGTTATATATTCCAGAAGAGTGAAGTCTCGTCTTGATATTGACATGACGCCAAGATTAATAAGACGGATGGTTTAGCGGAAGAGTTTGGTCGGACATTCATATCATTAGTGTTTCTAGATATCGGCTCATTTTCCCCGACATGTCTAATTATAAACCACACTAGAAGAACTCAAAAATAAATGGGAAAAAGTGTTTCCCCGGGGTTTAGTTGACGAGCATTTATGTGATAAATAGAATGTTAGGAAAAAGTGTATAAAAGTGGAAAATATATTTTCAATTGATATAATAGTCAGTATTCTTTATGTGACAAAAATGGGATAAAATCAAGCAAATACGATTTACTTATTTTAAGCGACTTTTAAGCATAGTTATCAGACCCAGTCCGGTTATTGACCTGGAAAAGATATCGAGTCAGTGGTTCAATCGGTGGGTCACATCATATACTTAAAAAAATATAATTGAAAATTCAAAACATAAAGATAAAATAAAATATGACAACCATAATTATTTTCAAAATACTCCAACAGACACAATTACAAGTTAGACAACATAAAATGCTCAAATGATTATCTGTTGTGCAAGTTAATGCGTAAATAATTAGCCTTTTTTAGGTAAGTATTGTAATTTCTGATTTCTGAATTTCATACATTCCTAAAAATAACACAGCAATACATTCAATCAATACTGAAAACAAACTCATTCTCTTCACTTCAAGTTTTTTACCGTAAAAAAAGTTCAAATACCCCTAAATACCAATAATTATTTCCAAGAAAACAAAAATGAATACATACTGCTGCTCAAATTTTTTTTTGGTGAGAGATCTGCTCGATGTTCTTTTTTTTTTTTTACAAAATCTGCTCGATGTTTTGAGATTTATACTATTTAGAACTGAAGTTTTTTTTTAGAACCGGCTGAAGGTGAATGAAATCCTGATGGCAAAAAAATAAAAAAAAAAACTGGGCTGATGGAAAACCGCCCGGGTCACCGGGTTGACCGGTCCGACCGCCGGGTTGACCGGTCCGACCGCCGGGTTGACCGGTCCGACCGCCGGGTTGACCGGTCCGACCACTGGGTTGACCGGTCCGACCGCCGGGTTGGGCAGGTTAGAACGGTTCACTTCCTTAAACGATCAAATGGTTGACCCGGCCCGGGCTTGGGACGGGGTCACCGAAGTTGACAGGTTCGACCGCCGGGCCGGGCCGAATCTGATAACTATGCTTTTAAGTGGCAATTAATATTAATTCGTTAGACTTTTCCTATGTGGGAATTTACTTAATATGATTAAGTAAGACTTTTCTTTAATGGGCTATCCACTTAATATGATTAAGCGAAGGGTTTCCTAACGGGCCGATTACTAAATAAAATTAAGAAAAGACTAATTTGGCTAAAAGGACCATCTAAGGAACAAGCTTAATTAAAGGATCTAAATCCTCCCTTGATGCCCTAATTGTGCCTATAGAAGGATGCTTGCATCAAATGAAAACCCTAATCATTCTTTACTTATTTGGGGCGTCACTATGACGTTCCTGTCCCGGATACCGAGTACTTATCCGGAAAAACGCCCGGCACTCATATAATTAAGAATTAATCTAATTAAATATGTAAGACTTACGTAAGCATACATCGAGAGACAGAGCGGAAGGCAAAACGAGCGAGAATCGGTAACTAAAGCGACTAATAAGCGATCGAAAGTGACACATGATGCAACTATTACATCATCACGACTATCTTTAACCATTAAATACAGTATGTCCATAACAATTTGATAACCATAAACTCAATTCATCAGTTTCTATCAATACAAGACAAAAAATAATCTATACCAAAGTTACAATGCAGTAAGAATAATAAACTCCGTCAGTATCATCTTCCGGTCACTCTCAGTGGCCTAAAAAAACAACCTACAAACACCACCTTCTCGGGGTGGGAACAAGAAAGAAGATGGGGTAAGTACATACGTACTTAGTAAGGGGTGGAAGAAACGGTTACACACAATATATAACATATCATACATAACAAGTAAATTCTACAATCTCTACCACATAGGTTGCATTGAAATCACTCTCACCCTCTACTCGATCACATAGTACTTTCTCACGCACATAAGTTTGTTACATCAATATCAAAGGACACTACGCATGGTGAAAATGCACCACAACATGGTTTGCACCGCTCTAGGGGCTTGGACTCGTGTTCCATGTGGGAGTTACACGTTGTCCTGTAGGAGTAGTAAGCGTCCCATGCTTCGATATAAAAAATGTGCCTCACCAATGATAATGATGTTTTAGCTTTTAGACACACACATATGTAATTTCTACGAGTTAAGTCTAACCACCGATCCATTCACATAAAAGGTTGCCTAAGGACATCTAGTCTGACTATTTAATTACACTAATTAACTAGCACGTATTCAAAGGATCAATGACTACTAAGTCAATGTCCCACAAGGCCTAGACAACGCCTTCCGGTGCTCCCACTTTCTCTCTCATGAGGGTCGATTTGATCTTTGAGCCAAAGCTACTGAAGTCAAAGTTAAACATTGTCGGTTAACATATAATGTTTCAAAAGAACATCTGATCACATCGAATCGTGTAATTCGTGTAAAAGAACAAAATTAATATAATACACTTTAGCGTAATATATATCACACTTTTACTATAATCACTACACATGTATAGTACTTTGTTGTGCATACATGTTTAGTTTATAAATTAGATAAAACTCCTTACAGTACATAATATCTATTAAATCAACTATAATAATAACTCTTTTTTGAATCCTGAAAATAGAATACATACATGTATATATATATTTTTTTGGGGAAGGAAATATGATAATGAAAAAAAATTAATAAATGGATGCGGAAGAATAAATGTAACATTTTCATTATTATAAAGGACAAAAAATCACAATTATTCTTTAAAATTATTCTTGGCGTGTTAATGTTCTTTTGTGTTTATGATTATTCTTCATATTTACTTTATTCCACATTTGTTACTTACATAATTATTCGTTTTATCTTGATTAAATTCTGATGTCCTTCTATCCCGATTTTTGATAATTTTATCATTCTGAACAAAAATCTCTATATTTTTTTTTCCCTTTTTTCCCTAACTTGCGGCTGCAAAGTTCTACCTATTATTTTATATTATTATCTCTTTTCTCTTCTTTTCCTATAGCAATTACCTGCAAGGTTCTTCTTCTATTTTCATTTTTCTTTTTTCATTTTTCTTTTTTCTTTTTTCTTTTTTCTTCTACAACACATACATCATCATAGGACAAGTCCAATTAAAATTTTTTTTTCCTTCTTCGGCAAATCCCAGGTAACAAACAAAATAGCAACACTCATGAATAAATAAAAGCATAATTATATACGGTTGAAGACACAAAGTTCGTTTAAAAACACCTTTTACCTTAACAATTTCCAAAAGCAATCAAAGCAAAAGCGAAAAGTAAAAACTTGAATCCCGGTTCCAACCACTACTACGAATTACCTACGATCATTAAACGATATTCTACGATTAACACAACTCTTTATTCTATCAAAACTCGGATATTTCTCAATAACAGTCTAGATTCGATTTGAAATTAAACGAAAACTTACATAATTGAAAGCGATTGATGTGGAAGCGTTAGTCTCGATGAGACGATAATTTCCGTCTTCTGTGGTCTATTCAAAATCCCGACGGATTAACCTCCAAAATAAAGATTCTTCTTCTCCCTCCCTTTTCCTCCCCGCGTCGTCCTCTCCTTTTCTTTTTCTCAGGATTGCGTCATTGCTTTTTTGTAATTTCAAAAACTTTTACCGTAAATAACTTATGAGAGAATTATGGTATTATTTCCTTTAAATACCCATAGTTTAATTATATTTATTTAAAACCAATTAATTCCTTTTTAATTATATATATTGGTTAACATAAAAAATAGGAAAATACTAAATAATTTCCAATTTACGTTTATACCCTTTCTTAGATTTTCGGGATGTTACACCCCTCCCCACTTACAACAAGTTTCGTCCTCGAAACTAAACATAATTAGGAGGTGCTTGAACTCGGAACTTCACAAAACGTCTCGTCTTCCATCTCTCATGTCGCCTACATGTTGGTGTGTGGCTGCTTCAGCGAACCATGGCTCATCTTTGTACTTCTTCCTTCTTAACTTTCTTTACCTTCCATTCTAAGGTGCAACTAGTTCTTCTGCATGGGTCGGAGTTCTCTTTAACTATTTCAAGGTCACCGCTTCTTTCACATCGATGTCGGTTAAGCATTCCCTATCATTGACACAAGAAGGATGTCATGCACTCGTGAAAGGGATTACAGTAACTCCAAACGAGATAAGCTAAAGGCCCGACTTTAGCCAAGATCACGTAAGTGCCTTCATGCTTGGGGGCTTAGTTGCATATGCGCCCAAGCCGTCTTACTCTTTTAATGCTGGGCGCCTTTAGATACGCTTTAACTCCAGACTTCAAACTCTAACGGTGTAATACCTACTCCCGACCCCTAGGTCCACTGGGGTCATTCTAGGAAGGAGTTGTGAAGCTCTCGTCGCGACTTCAATAACAATACTAGAAATCCCAAGATTATTCACTAAATCCACAAAATAAATTTACTATTACTTCAATAATGAACTTCATTACAATATTACCATAAATCAATTTTACATAAATCACTAACTAATTCTATTAAAAGATTACAACACATAAAATTACAATAGCTCTTTATAAAAATTCAAGGTACCATCCAAAACATTAATTTCTTTTTCCTCGGAACTCGATCAATATCAACGCTTATACTCTTCAATCCCCGCGATCATTAACATGTGTTTATATTTATACAATAGAAAAAAAACAAAGAAAACAAAAGAGACGAAGAAAACAAAGAAAACGATGCGTCAGCAAAGGGTTGGTATGAGCCACGTCTGCAAATGTTATACTATATATATAATAATTATAAAAATAAAATATCTTGATCAACTTTTAGAAATAACAGCGGAAGTCTTTTAATTATTAATTGATTGAACAAATGAAAAGATCAATTTTTAGTATTGAATTGCACGAGCATTAAGAAAACATATCAGGTTCATTTACAAGCACCAGCTTTGGCCGAGCCGATGAGTCAAGTACCGCCAAAACACCATATTTACCTAGGGATTTCAATCGCACTCCATGAGAACTAGCCATGCACGACAACTCCGGCCGATTGTCGGGGAAAGAATCAACATTCACCGTGCAAACCTCTACACGCAGCTCTGACCAACTCTGTCCATGCCCTAGGACGCCTTGCGGACCAACCGTCGACCACTTGCTTTCCCGGTTGTAGCACGAATCTTCGGGGAAAAGGTACCGTCCCCACTTTTACGAGGAGCACTCTAGCTCTTTGTCGGAAAGACTTGAGTCAAGAGGCCCCAAGACCGATGACTAGCCGTTCTCTGAAGCGATAACTCTAATCCCCTGCCAGTGAGCTTTGACACTTTCATGCCATGTGCGACGGCGAAACGGCAAGTATTATCCGTCAATTCTAAGTATCGGTTTTATTTATTTATAAAAATATGCATGTTTCAAATCAAGTCGTTTAATTTTAAAGAAATCGTTTGAAAATGACTTCCTAGTTTAAAAGCATTCGATATATATACACAAAATACTTGAAAATAATAAAACACACTTTTAGATTTATATCAAAATAAAAGACTCACATCTCCGTCCGATAAAATTTGTTAGCTATAAGGCATCTGTCACCGTAATTGTGGTTCAAGTTTCCCAAACGTAACAACCTTGTCAGCTTACTTATATTCATATATACACTTCTTTTCATTCTTTCTTTTTTTATCCAATCAGCCAACATGCAAGTAATGTTTTAATGGTAATCCAAAATTTATCCCAGAAACTTCGGCTTATGAAAATTCTTACACCATGACTATACCAACTCTAAAACCCCTCCAAATCACACAACTAATTCCCATCACCCAAAATCCAAACCTTTCTCATCAACATCCATGCATATAGCCAAATTACATTGAATGGTAGACATATGCTTGATGGGCGCAGAAAAAAATAGTTCTTTTACGGAAGCCTCGATGCACCGAATCGGAAATAGCAAGCCCACCATTAGAACATTGATAAATAAGATGAATACAATGATCCAGAATGAAAACACAGAAGTCAAGTTTGGTGGTTAACATTTCGGTTTTCGGCAATGACAGTTGTACTTATTGATGATGAAATGATGACGGATATTTCTTAGACACGTTTAGGGAACATCGATAGTAAGGTGATAATGAAATCGATGATCAGGAGTATCAAATTGAGGACTGAGAAGAGCTTCGTGATTGCTCATCAATGGATATGTCGGTTATGATATAGTAGCAGTGAAATGATTGTCGTCGGAGTTCTGGATCTTGAAAGTAGGAGTTTGATGGTTAATTTTGTGCAGAAAACCCTATGATGGTGGTAATTTTGATGGAGATCGGAGTGTAGTCTTTCCAACAATGCGAGCATAGAGATTTTTATAGGGTAAGTTTGGGAACAAAACTAACGTATATATAAATATCTTCTCTTATAACTGATGTCTTTAAATCCCTTAATAATTAATAGTGGAATATCAGAAACGGAAATAAGTTACTAACTACTTGAAAACGGAAAAATAATTTGAGTCTAGTTATTAATTAAAAGTAGATCCATATAATCGTTAAAAGCATAACAACTAGGTAAACATCTATGTGCACCTACACGCATATACATACAATATATATTTTATAATATTTTAAACATATTTACAAGGAAAAATAATTTTATGTCTTTTGATTAAAAACTGCCTACCTATTTAATATATAGCCAACGAAAAACATTATAATCACAGTCAAAAATTTATGTAAAATAATAATAATAATAATAATAATAATAATAATAATAATAATAATGATGATGATAATAATAATAATAATCTTTTTGACAACCATACCCTTCTCGTTTTAAGTTATAAAAATTGGGGCGTTACAAACGATCTTCTTCTTCCATCTACCCAACCCTTCTACTTGTCTTGAGCCATCTCAAGGTTGCGACGATCCACTACAATATTCTCTTTGGCTTGCTGTATCAACTCTGATCCTGTAATCTGTCACTGATCCACTTCATCCCAAAAAACTAGCGTTTTACACTTTCTTTCATGCAGAGCTTCAAACGGTGACATCTAGATACTAGCGTGGTAATTATCGTTGTAAGCAAACTCTGATATCTATATTGGTTGCCATGGCATGATCTGCAACGCTAACTTGTAGGCTTCATATATCACTGTCCTCCTCAGATCTTCCACAATCGAAACACAAGGCCGATTTTTTTACGCCTAAGTTTGTCATCTTCATCTAACTTGTAACCACTTGCTGGATTGGTTCTTCTCACTCGCTTGTAACCGACCACAACTGGATCTTCGTCTTGTATCTTCTCTATCTCAACCTCCATCACGGTGGCAGAAGCTTGCTGAAAAACTGCAAGGATCCCAACTGAAGGGCTTTTTGAGACTTTTCAGAGATGGAGAAACACGCAATTTCCATACTTCCTCTCTGACATTCCGATCCAATTCTTATGCCAAAAGGGTTAGCTTGGAGAACAAATAATGTTGAAAAGTGACAAGATGAGTACCAGGGTGGTATGTCAACTTGGTAAGCCAAAGAAGTGGCAATAACTTCTCAGAACATGGGAGGTTCCATGGGTTACAACCAAAACCAGGTGATTCAGGTCGAGAGAAGTTTGAAGTTGAGTCAATCGAAGAATGAGGCATTGTATCATAATATAAGCGATAACCATCAAAAGGAAAAACAAAATAACATCTTGCGGATGAGATTTTTTGAGAGAGTGCAATTTTATAGGATAAGGTTATCGGACCGTTTGAAGGGAAGATAATGAGCTTTTACATAAACCCTTAGAAAGTGGGGGCGTTAAGAGAAACACCACATGTTAGACTTGAAAAAAATGTTAAACACAAGAGGAAAGAATATTGGACTTGAGAGCGTTTGGCAAGTAACCTTATTCATTAATGATCTGGTTAACATAATGGTTGTTAGCGAATTAAGAAAGTTCTCAATTCGCATGAATGTTGTAGAAGAAGCATCCACACAGAAAACAAAGGGAAGGTGCAAGGTCGAGCACACGAAAAGACTAAATAGTGAGAAATACAAAAGAGGGTAAATGTCCTAACATGAAGAAGTTCTGGGGCCAAAACAAGCATACTAAAAGATCTTAGGAAGGAATAAAACTTGTCAAGAAGTGTCAAGTTTGCATCAATGAGAGGTTATTTTGAGATTGAAATGATACTGAAAATTTCCTCAAGGTAAAGTAAGGGAAAATCAAAAGGTTTGAAAATGTGTCCATAACAAACAAGCTTTGAAGTGAAGGAGAAAAGACACTTAAGAAATGTCAGATAGAGTTTGATTTCACAGAATTAGTTCAAACTTCCAAAAGAGGTGAAAAAAATGATCATTGATGATCTAGTTCAAGGTTTCAAGGTTATTCCTTATAAGGAAATGAAAAGGGTTGAAACAAAGCAGGCGTTTCAACCGGTGTAACAAAATTGTTATAGAACACCCGGACAAAGAGGAATGTCAAGTGGTGTGTCTGGCGGTTCATGGCTCTAGATGGCCGGAAAGAGATTTAAAAATGAGAAGGTACAAGGTGTATTAATCTCGGTTGGAATTAATACAATTTTAGAGTTCAAATGTTGGTTGGCAAGATAGGTTCGGAAGGCATCTTGGCAAATACCACACATTCTGCTTGAACCCAGTTTAGCATAGATTGCTAGAAGGTTAAGGGTGATTAATTGAAAGTAAATGTCATGATAGGCTTTAAAGGCCTGACTGGCAAAAAAAAAGTGAAATGCATACCTTGAAAGAATAGGCAGCATTAGATGAAAAAATTTCAATATCAACACTACCCTTAGGAGGGAAGCTGAGAATGAACACAAGTAAGAAGATTGTTCTGACATCAGAAGGTTCAGTAAAATTTGAATTTGAAATGAAGAATGAGGGTGCAACAATGCAAAATTAGGCAGAACTCGTTTCTCTGATTAGAAAGGTAAAGGTATGAACTTGTTCAAAAGAAAGGCTTATGGAGATATGTTTATGAGGTAATTCATGAAGATAAGTGGAGATGACTTGTTGAGATTAAAGATCTCAAGTGAGGTATTAAATGAGAAATAATTTATCAGGATATGTATGATTGAAGAAGGGCATGAAAAAGGTTTGAACCTCAAGCGTGGCATCTTTGGAAGGCAACAACTTGGTCTTGCTCCTAGCGCAAAAAAACCATAACGTTAGCCTTACAAACATCCCACTGAAAACCATAACCCAGAAGAAGATCAAACTCTGGGGAAACTTCTATTACATAGAAATCATAACTTACTACTCTCTTAGCCCAAACCCTAAGTCAAGAGGTGAGGATTTCTTTTAGGCGGTTGGAGTTGACATCTACCCGAGACTGATATTATCGACTTGTGCAGCCCAAACGAAAAGGATTTTGTGCACTATCCAAAGAGAAAAGATTTATATACTGGAGTTTTCAAGTGATAGAAAAAGATTAGAATTTTTGGATGAGAATAAGTTGGTCAAAAACAATTATTTTTCCGAGCGCACAAGCTGTCATAATTTCCAGATTAGTAAACACTGATTGGAATTGCAGATTGCGATCAAGCGAAAAGGAATTTGAACTTATTTTCAAAAGGAAAGTTGTAGATAAAAGTGTTGTCTAAAACATATCACAAAGGCAGGTCATTTGAAGGTTTTAACCTGTTAAAAATAGAATAATAACTTAAAGTGTTGCTGCAGATTTCTGACAGAGTGTCCGGCATTAACATGAATTTTCTGAACAATCCATAATGATTATTGAATTGATGTAAAAAGAGAAATTATAGGAAAAACAGTGATCTATGTGGCTGAAAATGTCCATAATTTTTGGATCATGGGAAATGGTTTTACAAGAAGAAAAACACGGAAACAAAAGCATTCACTCTTGTGGATAAAGCCAACCATGAGGATGATGAAAACTACGTGCCAAAGCAAGAAACCTTTAACACTAATAATTGAACAGTGAGAAACACTTGGAAAGGATAGGATTGTATATGGAGTTCGTGTGGAACCCATCTCGAGCAAAGCATGCTCAAAGAATTTTGATAAAGACAATCCAAGCAATAGTGAAAAGGCGGAGTGGGGGGGGGGATTTGTGGAGTTGAGTCGGACATCATTCTCTACAAGAATAGGTCAAGCCAAAGTGTAGCATTTGACATTGAGGTGTAAAGGAAATGGAGTGATCACAATAGAGAGTGTTACCATGAGACTAGGCAAGGCGGCGGGAAGCGATCGGGGATCAACGACAAGAAGGCAACTACTCTTTAGATTTAGCTTTCTCCCATCGAGGGAATTGGAAATGACTGCCGTTTACTTATGTTTCCATTGCTAGCCAACTACTTCCTTTCGTATACACGAGAGGCAGTGCAACTTTCCAATATGATGAGATGGAAGTCAAGCTGGTACCAAAAAAGCGCTATGTGTGATTTGAGACCTATTCTTTGGCTTGATAAGGTGATGGATCGCGAGATTTACGATGCTATTATCTTGACCCATTCATTAATCTGAGAAAGCGAGGCAATGTATATTGTGTTGAGAGGTTCCACGCGGAGATGTGAAAATTCAACCAAGAAGACCTCCACCTAAAGGTGTAGGCATACGACTCTGAGCCCAAAGCTTTACTTAAAGAGATTTCACTTAGTCTTTGGTTACATGGTTTTGCTTAGAGACTTCAACCTTAAGAGGTTCATTTCTTAACGACTAACTTAAGAGGGTCTACACTTAAAAGATCTAACTCCAAGATTTCCATCTTACGTATCTAAACACAACTAGACCATTTCTTAAGAGTTCAATCCTATGCAGCGGTGTTACTTGCCTCTCTAATACCAACCATGACGCCCCTGTCCCGGATACCGAGTCCTTATCCGGAAAAGAACGCCCGGCACACATATAATTAAAAATTAATCTAATTATATACGTAAGCATACATCAGAGACAGAGAGGAAGGCAAAACGACAGACTCGGGTAACTAAAACGACTAGTAAACGATTGAAAGTAACACAGGCTACAACTATTACATCATCAAGACTGTCTTTAACCATTAAATACAGTATGTCCATCACAACTTGATAACCATAAACTCAATTCATCAGTTTCTATCAAAACAAGGAAAAATATAATCTATACCAAAATTACAATGCAGTAAGAATAATAAACTCCATCAGCATCATCTCCGCGTCACTCTCAGTGGCCTAAAAAAACAACCTACAAACGCCACCTTCTCGGGGTGCGAACAAGAAAGAATAGGGGGTAAGTACATACGTACTTAGTAAGGGGTGGAAGAAATGGTTACACACAATATATAACATATCATACATAACAAGTAAATTGTTGAAAGAATATTTTACATTTATTGTTAAGATATTCTCAGTTATTATTGTCATTATTGTAGCCGGATTATAAGGCATTTATTTGCTGATTCTGTTGGGATATACACGCCTTGACAGGCTGGGTGGTTAGAGTCCTAGGAGGTTATGTTTCCTATTTCTGGCTGTATAAATAGCTGCTCCTAGAAATGAATAAAAAAAGGAGCCTAAGTTAAAAGGTTTATCTTTTAACATGGTATCATAGACACTTTACAGAAAAAATTCTTCTAGAAATTAATCCGATGAACTATCGAGCAGCATTTACCGGAGAAAGGACTCCTACCTCTGGGGGCAACCCCGCCGACAGTGGATCATCCGGAACTGGAACGGAGACTCGGAATACCAGCCTCCTAACCAGTGATGACAATTCAAAAAATATGGGGGGAATCTTACTTCCTGCTATGAAATTAGATGGCAAGAATTATCTCGAATGGGCACAAACCATCACTCTTACCATCGATGGGAAAGGAAAATTGGGATTACTAAGCGGAGAGGAGGTCGCTCCATCGCCGTGATGATCCCAAATTCAAAAGCTGAAATCTGAAAGACTCAATGGTGAGGTCGGCTCTTAAACTCTATAGAGTCAAACATTGCCGGACCCACATGTTCTGAAATCAACAAAACAAATGCAGGATGCGATCAAGGAGATGTATTCGATCTTGAAAATACATCTCAAATTTATGAGGTCAAGACCAAGTTATGGAGTTTGAGGCAAGGAGAAAGAGATGTCACCTCTTACTATAATGACATAGTAACCTTATGGCGGGAGTTGGATCTATATCACGAGGACAAGTGGGAATGCACACATGAGATAGTGTAAAGTTCCACAAAGAGAAGAAAATGAGAGAGTATACTCATTCTGGCGAGGACTAGGCCTTAGATGAGGTCGGAGGAGAATTCTAGGTAGAAATCCACTACCATCACTCAGAGAGACGTTTTCTGAGGTAAAAGATATATATGGTAGAATCGTAACCATAGAATACGACCCTAATCGAAATGCATGATCCAGGAGAAGGATTATGCACAAATCAGGAGGTACTCATGGACACACTGAAGTGGAAGGATCTGCAATGGTGGCAAGCAGATCAGAGTCAATGAGGAAGGTTGACAGGCAGAGGCTTAAGTGTGACCACTGCAAGAAAACTGGGCACACTAAAGACACATGTTAGGGTATTCATGGGAAGCCATCTTGGAAGAACAAAGGCACAAATCCTCAGGGGGCTGATCAGGGGAAGGCAAACCAAGTTTCAGTTGATTCTGGGTCACCAAATCCAACAGGGCTTCTTCCATTCACTCAGGACCAACTAGAGCAGCTGAGCAAATTGCTGAATTCACAACTCTCCAGCAAATCCAAACCAAATTGTTCCTTAGTTGAGTCAGGTAACCATATATCTTTAGCCTTGTTTGGAAGCAGTCATAAAACAGAGTGGATAGTTGACTCTGGAGCAACTGACCACATGACTGGATCCTCTGAACTGTTTTCAAATTATAATCCATGTCCAGGAAATCAAAAAATCAGATTGGCAGATGGCTCTTTTTCCACTATTGAAGGGAAAGGAACTATCTGTGTAGCACCAAATATAACCCTAAAAGAAGTTCTCCATGTCCCTAAACTGGCATGCAATCTTTTGTCAGTAGGTAAGTTTACACTTGATCAACACTGTGAAACTATTTTTTCTAAAGATGACTGTCTATTTCAGGACAAGGATTTGGGGAAGATGATTGGCGGGTGTAAGCTCATTGGAGGACTCTATGTGCTAGAATCTGGAATGGACTCACAAACGGAGAACCTTGAGAGAGGAAGCTACCATACAAGGTCCCAGTCAAACCAGAATCAGATTCTAGTCTTACATAGGAGATTAGGGCATCCAAGTTTTCCTTATATGCAAAAGTTATTTCCTGAACTTTTTTCAAATAATAAAAGTGTGGATTTTCATTGTGAATTCCGTATTCTTGCAAAACTAACCAGACAACCATACCCTGCTCAACCCTATGTTCCCCCCAAACCATTCACTATGATTCATAGTGATGTATGGGGTCCCTCTAGGGTGAGTACATTGAATGGAAAAAAATGGTTTGTTACTCTCATAGATGACCACACACGGTTGACATGGGTATATTTAATGAAGGAAAAATCAGAGGTAGAAATGATATTTAAGAGATTTTTTGAAATGATTAGCACTCAGTTTCACATACAAATTCAGATTTTAAGAAGTGACAATGGCACAGAGTACTTCAATCAATACCTAGATGGATTCATGGCTGGAAAGGGTATTATCCATCAGAGTTCCTGTGTAAAAACTCCACAACAAAATGGGGTCATGAGCAGCAGGCACTCTTTGGAGGTTGCTAAGACACTCTATTTACTTTAAAATGTCCAAAAACATTCTGGGGAGAGAGTGTCCTTACAGCCGCATACGTAATCAACAGGCTTCCATCTAGAGTATTAGGGTTCAAGACACCCAAAAGTCTGTTTCAAAGTGTTTTTCCTAAAAGCAAACTTGTTGGGAAACTGATATACTACTTTTATATGATTAAATATACGTTATATTATTATGTTTTATCAACGAATTCTATATAAAATATATGAAATTATGGTATAAATGATATGAAATGTTAATCATTATAATTTAGAGTAGTTAGTAGTAATAATAGTAAAAGTTGTAATTTTGTACCGATTTTAGTAAATCGGATGTAAATGTCGATTTACGTGGGTATTTGTGGTATCTTATTGCGATTATAACCGAGACCCGAAAATCGACATGTCAAAGTATAATCATATCTCTGGAATGATTTAGAGAGTGTCACGAGCTTAAATGGTCAATCAATTCTTTGAAGTGGTCAAGTGGCTAATCGATTCGATTAAGTGGTGTCGAGAAATGTCTTCGACAAACGAATGGCTCATCAAAACGACGTTATCTGAAGAAGAGTCCTTCACGAAAGTTGTAGATTTTCCCGAGAGCTTTCCGATGCCGCTTGAATCATGATTTTTGGAGATCCAGAACTCGAGATATGAATTTTAGAAGTTTAATAATTATATATAATTATAATTATATATCACCGCACATGTTGGTTACTTAAGGAGGTGGAGATAATCATTACACCGGACCAGTCCGGCTTGATCTCGGACCGGTCCGGCCCAAGGACTTTTATCTATAAAAGGAGCTCATTCAGCAGCAGAAACGGATGTACCAATATATATAAACCATATCATATATATATATATATATCCTCTCCTCTTTGTTTTCTTTTTATTTCATAGTTTGTAAATAGGCCTTACGCCAAAAATAATAATCTCGTAGTATCGTTGTAATGCTCGGGAAATTATCAGAAGTTCAGTGTTGTTGAAGTCGTTGTAATGTCGGGAAGAATACAACTACGATTCAACATTTATAATCGGGTAACTTTTCTTAAGTATTTATGTTTGTTTTATCTTTTTCGTTGTTATAATGTTTTTAGGCTAACTCTAATAACTAGCCAAAGTTATGTAATTGTTTTATTTCGATCTTTTAGGTAAAGGAATCTTTGTCTAATTAAAATTGAGTTAATTGAATCTTTTTCTATTACATAGCGTATTGATAATATTCGGATTGGCGTAATTAACCAAGATGAATCGCACCATATAACCTAACGATGAACCCGACCGGAGAAGTTAGGATATGAGATAAAAGATAGAAAAACCGGAGGGTAAAATTGGCCGTCTTGGCGTGACTACGGAATCCTATTTCCTACCGAAGCGATTTGTCTTGGGAAAGATTAATCTTATTAAAATTGTGCTCGAGATCATAATAATGTTAAAATCAGCGGTTTAATTGAAACTAACACCGGAAAGTTAAATCGATCCACGACAACGGAGCCTTTTGAATAACATCGGCCGTCTAACAAACGGAATAACCTCTTTTATCCGGGGTAGATTTGTACTCGGTACCTGTTCAGACTAACTAAGATTAGCATGGGGCAGTTGTGGAGATTGAACTGATGACAATGACATATGACATTTTCATACGCTCGTGTGAGGAGGAATTGTTAACCTCGAAGTGCACCGTTTCATTTACTCAATTGGACCTAAAATAAAAGGAAAGATCGAGCACATTCCGTTCTTGGAAAAGATCGTATAATTCAATTATATAAACTTTGGCTAGTTCTATAAACTTATACATCTAGTTCTAAAATATATTGGTATCTATATATTTATATCTATATATATACTTTGCAATTTATGTACATCTATATATATTTATATATCTATATATATTATATTAGAATAACTTTTAAATTACGCATTTATTTTATCTTGACTAGAATAGTAGTGATCGTGTTATAAAATTGCGGTTTAGATCGAGTTAATAACAGCTCTTTGGTGTTTAACCACACTTAGAAGAATTACCAAGTTCCACGAGGATTCGACACTCGACTCACCATACTAGCACTCTGATTTGACCCGATACAACATCGGTTAAGGGGCTGGTTTAGCACTAGAAAAGGCCCACGTCGACTTTACGGCGCCGTTGCGAGAACGCGTCGCTAATTTATTTTTTTGTGTCTATGGTTACTACTTGTATTAGCTCAAAATTCTAGAGAATAAGTCAACACTTTTCTTATCCCATTTCTATTTTATTTTTATTTGGTACTTACCTTATAGGTAAGTTACCAATTTTCTACTACTATCAATTTAGTGTTATTTTCTATTTTAGTTAGTTGATGACCGAAGTGGTAAGGCCCCACTCACTCCTTATAATCCACGACATAAACACTTACGAAAGGCGGTTAAGAGTAGAGAGTAAGCGTGGTCATACTAGTCGGGAAATCTGGCGAATCATCTTCAAGCGAAATACGAGAATGGTTTGAAATCGGTGATGAAACACTGAACAAGAAATTTGGAACATGCTCTAGGGCAT
Organism: Gentiana macrophylla; assembly: GCA_026214975.1. Classification (NCBI taxonomy): domain Eukaryota; kingdom Viridiplantae; phylum Streptophyta; class Magnoliopsida; order Gentianales; family Gentianaceae; genus Gentiana; species Gentiana macrophylla. Next base: position 81,217,119 of record CM047817.1, on the reverse strand, counting down.
GGACAAAACCCGTTAACCTAATAATAATAATAATAATAATAATAATAATAGAAATAATCGAATCGAACCATAATAATCGTAATAACCCACCAAACCCGAGACCTATACGTGATCAAACCATAAGAAGAAACCGGACTAATAATCACATACTTTTACCCAATGAAGGAGCAAATAATTTGAAATTAAATCTCATCTTTTGGTTTAATTGGCGCAAGAGCCCAATTCCTAGGAGAGGATGATGAAGATCCACATCATCATCTCTATCTTTTTGAAGAAGCTGTGCAATCTGACCAAAAGTCAAGGTGCTCGTAAGGAATTAACGAGGATGACTATGTTTCTTTTTCTTTAAAAAAGCAGGCCGAGATTGGTTTATGTCTCTTCCACATCATTCACTTACTAGTTGGGAGGAGATTCAAACTGAATTTCTAAAACAATATTTCACTCTGAAGCCGAAATTTGGAATTAAAAGTCGAGGTTGCTAACTTTAGACAAGGATCGAAGAAGCGCTTGGGAATGCAGGAAAGATTTAAAAAATTGTTAAGAGCTGTCCCGATCATGCTTATTCCTTAGATATGCAAATTCAACTTTTACGTAAGTAAATTAAGAAAAGATTCACGTCTTGATGTAGATCATGCATGTGGTGGTTCATTAATGATGAGTGAAGCTCAAATAGTTTACGATGCTATAGAAAAGATTTCCAAAAATAACAGAATGTGGGAAACCGGTTCTAGCACCGGAAAAGTAGCTTTGCGGGAGAATGTACATCTAATCTGGAAGTTCTAGCACATTTAGAAAATTTGAGTAGGAAATTTGATGGCCTACAATCAAACAAAACCAAAGTTCGAAAATAGTACACCAATTGAATACTCAAATCGAGGATAATATGTCAATAGGGATCGAAAAACCAATAGGATATTCAAGAGAGGAGGTGAGTTTTCTTGACATATAGAATTTGAACAATGCATACTCAAACTCGTTTAATGCTATTAGAAGAGATCACCCTACTTATCGATGGTCTGAAAACCCTAGTAAGCAAGGACAACATATATCCAGTCCCGTATAGGAATATGTCTAATAATCAAGTTTATCAAGAAAACACATCTAATCGAAATTTACAATCATTACACAGATCCTATCCTCAACATACCACTCAAAGTATACCGGTAACTCAAAGTTCAACTCAACTGCGAAGGAGTTGAAAAATGGGAAAAACTAATGGAAAATATGATGGGTGTAGTATCTACTCAAGCTAAGAATATGGAAACAATGATGACTTCTATTGGTATAGTCACTTTAAAGATATGACTACAATGAAAACATCTATGAGCGGACATGATACGAGAATGAAAACTATAGAAGCCTCATTGAGGAATATGGAAGATCATTTGAGTAGGGAAGGTGAGCGTAACAACGATAGACCACGGAGGATTACCAAGCAATCTTGAAAGAAACCCAAGAGAGGTAAATGTTGTGAATTCACAAGTAGAAAACTACTGTGGTAGTAATGGAGTAGAAAACTTGGGAATAATGAAGTAGAAAATGATTTAGATGGAAAAAATGATGGAACTAAAGATGAAATTGAATTCAACGATGAGGAAGAAGAAATTATAGAGAATTTCTTGAAAAGAAATAGAAGTTTGGAACACGAAAATGAAGGTGAGAAATGGGTAAAAATCCTAGGATTTTGAAAGATCCCATGGATAAAGATTTAAGGAATTTATTCAAGGAACATGTTAGAGTAGAGGATAATGAAAACAAGGATGAAAAAGCAGGGGAAGAATTGAAGGAATGCAGGAGTAGAGATTGATTAGGGAATGTCTTATGAGAAAAACTCAAGATCATGATACTTGGGGATCAAGTAATACTCAAAAGTTTAAGGATAAAGGAAAGAAAAAATGACTTTGGGATCAAGGTGATAGATTTAGAATCTTTACCTTACCCACCTAAAGATCAAATTAAAAGATTAAAAGCCCGATCAAAAGTATGCTCGTTTGCTTGATACTTTTAAATCATATTCATGTTAATATCCACATTATCGAAGCTCTAATTAGTATGCACAACTTATGGAAAGTTTAAGAAAGATATTACATCAAACAAGAAAAAATTAGAGGAATATGAGAATATATGCCTAAATGAAGAATGTTCTGCAGTTTTGCGGCATAAGTTACCGCCTAAATGAAAGATCACGGAAGTTTTACCATTCCATGTGAGATTGGAGGATTTACATTTTAAAAGGTCTTATGTGATCTTGGAGCTAGTATAAATCTCATGTCTTATGAGGATTATAAGAAGCTAGGAGAATTAATTCTGAGAGTCAATGAAGATGAAGTTACTTTCAATATTTTCAAAGCTATGAACCATCCATACAAATCACCAGAATCATGTTCTTTTATAGAAGATATTCATTACATCTATGATAATCGATTACCAACTTTTGAAGGCAGATTAGAAGAATGCTTAACTCTGTCTATCTATAAGGAAGATGAAAAGTCACCGAAATGAAAGAGATAATTCTTTCTCTAGATAAAGGAAGTTTTACTTTTAAACCATCATGGCATAAGTATTTGGAATTAGAACTAGAAGGACCGGTTCTTATACCATCATTTGGAAGATCCACCTAAGAATGCGGAATTGAAACCGTTACCTTTAAATCTGAAATATGCTTTTCTTGAAACCAATAATCTATTACGGTTATTATTTCATCATCTTTAAGCGAGCAACAAGAAGATCAATTACTTAGAATGTTGAAAAAGCATAAGAAAGCTTTTGGATGGGCGATTGCCGATATTGAGGTATTAGCCACGAGATTTGCGTTCATAAGATAATTACGAAGGAAGATGCTAAACCTTGTATTCAACATAGCGCCGCCTCAACCCAAATTTGCGATTAATTGTTAAGAAAGAAGTCATTAAGCTATTAGAAATGGGGATAATTTTTCCCATGCTCGGATAGTGAATGGGTTAGTCCAACTCAAGTGGTACCAAAGAAAGGAGGTTTCACGGTGAAAGAGAATGAAAGGAATGAATGGATTCCGACAAGAGAGATTACGAGTTATCGAATGTGCATTGATTTTAGAAAACTAAATGATCATACTAAGAAAGATCATCATCCACTTCCATTCATAGTTCGGATGTTGGAGCGTTTAAGTGGACATAAGTATTCTTGTTTCTTAGATGGTTATTCGGGATATTCTGAGATATTCATTGCAGCAGGAGATAGAGAAAAAACTACTTTCACTTGTCCTTATGGAAATTTTGCTTATAAAAGAATGCCGTTTGGTTTATGTAATGCACCATCTACGTTTCAAAGGTGTGTGATGGCTATATTTGCTTATATGGTTGAGAAATTCTTAGAAATTTTTATGGATGACTTTAGTGTTTACGGAGATTCATTCGATATTTGTTTGTTACACTTAGAGCGAGTGTTACAACATTTGTGAAGATACCAATTTAGTACTAAAGCCGGGAAAAATGTCACTTAATGGTATCGAAAGGGATTGTTTTAGGTCACGAGAATCTCTGAAGAAGGTATTGAAGTTGATAAAGCTAAAGTCGAAGTAATTGAAAAATTACCTCCACCCGTTATTTAAGAACCTAAGAGGATTTCTCGGACATGCGAGGTTTTATAGAAGGTTCATTCTTGATTTCTTGAAAATAGAAAAGCCTCAAGTCATTTACTTGAAAAGGAAGTACCTTTTAACTTTGATAGTAAATGTATGGAAGCTTCAGGACCTTAAAAGCGAGGTTGACTCTTGCACCGGTGCTAGTAGCACCCAGTTAGGTTGCCGTTTGAGATTATGTGTGATCACGAGTGATTTAGTTTGTAGGAGCTGTCTTAGGTCAAAGATATAACAAAATTCTCAAAGCTATTTACTATGCATCTCACACATTAAATGCGACTCAATTTAATTATGCAACTCTGAAAAAAGAATTGTTGGTTTGTGATTTTTGCCTTAGATAAGTTTCGATCGTATATTGTTGGTTCTAAGGTAATAATTTATCTGAGACCATTCAGCCACTAAAGTATTTCTTGAGTAAGAAAGATGCTAAACCTCATCTTCTTAGATGGATTCTCTTACTTCAAGAATTTGACATTGAAATTAAAGACAAAAGGAAGTGAGAATGTAGTAGCGGATCATCTAAGTAGAATGGAAAATGATGAAGAAATAGGAATTGAAATTAAAGATTCATTTCTTGATGAACAACTATTTAGAATAGATACTCCTTCAACCATGCGATTTATTAAAAAATAGAATTCCTTACAAGGAAATTTCACCTTGGTTTGGAGATATCATTAATTACTTAACTTTGTGACTATATTTAGTCTCATTGGACTTGTAGCAGAAAAAAAAAGTTCTTTTATGACTTAAAATTTTATTCTTGGGAGGAACCGGACCTTTTCCATAAGTGTTCGGATGGGATAATCGGAAAATGTGTGCTGATAATGAAATTTTAAGTGTTTTATCATTTTGTCATGATCGTGAGGCGGGAGGTCATCATGGAGGTTGGAAAAGCTGCTTTTAAAGTTTTACAATGTGGTTTTATTGGCCTACACTATATAGAGATGCTTATAAGTATGTTAAATCTTGTGAGTCTTGTCAAAAATGGGGAAATGTATCTAAAAAACATGAAATGCCTATGCAACCTATTTTAGAATGTGAGTATTTGATGTTTGGGGTATAGATTTCATGGGACCTTTCCCTATATCTTTTGGAAAAAGATTTTTTCTTGTAATGGTAGATTATGTTTCAAAATGGGTAGAAGCTGAAGCTCTTCCCACTAATGATACCAAGGTTGTCATACGATTCCTTAAAAAGAATATATTTACAAGATATGGCATTCGAGGCAATCATTAGTGATAGAGGTTCACATTTTTGTAATAGACCATTTACTAAGATAGTTGAAAAATATGGTGTAGCGCATAAGTTAGCAGCATACTCATCATCCATAAACTAGTGGGCGGTAGAGGTATCAAATAGAAATCAAAAGAATCGTGGAAAAAGCAGTTGATTCAAATCGTAAAAGCTAGGCGATAAAATTAGATGATGCATTATGGGCGTCTGAGCGACTTTTAAAACACCAATTGGTTGTTCTCCTATAAGTTAGTCTTTGGTAAGTCTTGTCATCTCAGGTTGAGTTAGAACACCGAACCTTACAGGCTATAAAATTTTGAATTTGATCCTAAGGTGTCGGTGATCATAGATTGCTTCAATTAACGAGAACTAGAAGAATTTACGTCTCGATTCTTATGAAAGCATTTCGAATCTACAAGGCATACGAAATCTTTCCATGATAAGAGAATCTTTAAGCGTAAGTTCCATGTAGGTGATCGAGTGCTTTTGTACAATTCACATTTAAAGTTGTTTCGAGGTAAGCTTAAGTCAAGATGGGCGAGTCCATTTAAGGTAACACGGGTTTACAAATTTGGAGGTGTTGAACTAAGCGATGGAAATACAACTTTTATAGCCAATGGCCCTGAGTAAAGTTATTTGTGGAGGAGAAGGAATCACCTGCTGAAAGAAGAAATAATTCTCTTGATTGATCCCCGACAAATTGAAAAGCGAAAACACAAAAGAAGCGAAGCGAGCTGGAATCGGCCGAATACCGGTACTATCTATCTTTACTCTACTTTTACGTGTTTTTATTTATGTTTAAACTCTTTTAGTCTTTTACCGGATAGGCGTAAAAGAAGCTGGATGCCTTTTAGATAGAATATGAGTTTTATTTTACTTTTGAAATTAGGCCTAGATAAAGATGTCGCGTTTGCTATAGAAGCTTTAGTTTTTGAACAAAACAAGAAATTGTTGAGAGAGATCAGTTGAAAGAAGTTTGTAATGGAACATCAAGAAGTGCGATAAAAGAAGGGCAAAGTTTACGATGAGATCACGAATCTGTGGAAAAAGTGAACATGTTGAATGACGTGGGAAAAACACAACCAAATCCCGGGATGAGTGTTTGAATATTGTTAGGAAGGAGCGATTAGGTGGTTATCCGAAAATCGATGGAATTCCGAGAGATAATTCAAATGCTTCATTTTTAGGAGTTAGGTTGATTGACCGTTATATCAGAACTCTGGAAGATTTAGAAATCGAAGAATCAGGAACCCCTTAAGTTTCGAGTCTTTTTCTTATATTTTATTTTATACAATTTTCGCATAACTTCTGAGAATTTTATAAAATTGGATCTTTATGAAATTTGAGAAGTTTTATGAAAGTTTTCTTTAGTTTTTATTTAGATGTTTTATAAGAGTTGATATAAATTTATTAAATTTTTATAAGCTTTTTAAGTGTTATAAAGATTTTATTAAGTTGTAAAATGTTATAAACTTATCTTTAAGAGTTTAATTAAGTTTTATTAAGGTTTTATAAGTTTTTATCAAAAAAAATCATAAAAAGTAATAAAAAAATCGAAAAAGTGAAAAAAATTGGCACGGACCGATCCGGCCTTAATCCGGACCGGTCCGGGGTCTAAAAACATAAAAAAGGACGGGGACCCCTTTTTTTCTTCTTCTTCTTCCTAATTTTCTTCCAACAGCCCTTTTTTACACACAAACCCCACCACTCGAAATTTTTATCAATTCTTCCACAAAAATTCACCTCTCACACTACCACTACTTGATTTCTTCCCATTTCATCTCTTCTCTTCTACACAAATTTGAAAAAATCAAAGGGAGCAAAAACAAGCTACATTTCATTCAGACTTTTCAACTTTTCCGGCCTACTTTTCAACGTTTTCTACATATTAAGGTATAATTTAGTTTATGTAGTTATCAATTTAAGTATTTTCATAATTTTTAGGTTAATTTCAACTATTTTGATTTTTGAGTGTGTTGTGACATTTTATTTTTGTTGTTTTGTTTGTTGATTGGCATTACCAATATCGTAGAATGGGTGAGTCGAGTAGGAAAGCCTCTAAAAGCGAAAATCAAACATTCCCATATCAACTCACATCGTAGGCACAATAATTTTATCACACGAAGAAGAATCCGTTAGCTTTGATAAAACGACATCACACGAGGCTAAAAGCGTATGATAAAATTTATAGTAAATGTGATGTTTTGATTGAAAAAGTTAGATTTGGATGACTTAGGTGATGAAGTTAAAGATATCTTTAGAAAGCGTCGGTGGTTAGATTTAGCGACCCGAAGGAAGGGGAGATTAACACGACTCTAGTAGTGAGTTTTATTCGATTTTATCTACACTTTCACGGAGGCGACTTACTCGATCATAAAGCTGTGCCCTTACGAGCGAGAAATATTCCTTTTAACCACGAAGTTATAAATGCAATTCTAGGAGTTGAGGTTTTCTGATGAGGAGGATTACAGGCGGTTTATAATTTAGATGATCCTGCAAGTTTTGAGCAATTGCTTACTGAGAGCTCGAGAATGCTTTTGACCCAACATTTGTGTGGGTAGAAAATAGATTTAATTATGGGAATTGTTTTAGAGGGTTGAGGGCAATTAAAAGATTTATTAGCCATAATCTCTACCTTTCACGTAAACATACTGCTTTTGGAAAGGAAGATGTTTGTATCGCTTGGGCGATAGTAAACGATGTCAGAGTGGATGTTGGTAAGGTCATGTTTAAAAGAATTTTCGAGAGTATTGTCATCTCCAGACCAGGGAGTCATCTGTACTTCCCGTGTTTTATCTCTGATTTATGTCGTAGGGTGGGCTTACCAGTGCTGCCTAATGACAAATTATCTCTGGCAGATGCCAATTTGATTGGACCGAGTTTGACTACACTTCCGGATGGTAGTATCGCTCTTTGATTAGGCGTAGTCAAAGTCAACCCGGCTCACCGATTTTCACATCTTCTTCTTTTCCATCTTTTTCTAGTCGGCCTCAACAAACTCCTTTCTCCAACACTATCACCTATGATATGTTTCAATCTTTAGTGTCGAGGCGTTGCCGTGGTCAAGACAACATGGCTTTATATGATGAGAGTAATAAGCGGTGGTGTGATGATATTATTAGAGGTTTAATGAGAGCGGCGATTTGCTTAGTAATCCTACTTTTGATGATCTGCTTATCCACCTTGTCGATCGAGATCCTTATACCTTGCGAGTGGGTAACACCTATTCCACCACCTTGAGCTTTCATCCATCGTTATATCCTTTTGGGAGCCAATCTAGTGGAGCAGTGTATTTTAAACGGTGTTCGAGAGACCGGCGATGTCTAGTTGGGGATGATTCAGCGAGTTTGCACACATTCACGGCGGCATAAGTTCGATGGGTCTTGATAGTTCGATCGGGACCACGACTACTGATTCGACCACCGACTTCTCGATCGTTTCGAGTTCAAGCTTTCATGTCGATCCTGAAGAAGGCTATGAAGAAGATTGAATTTAATAACTATGTTGCTTAAACATTTTTTTTCATTTCATTTTATTCGACGTTTGTCATTTAGATATTGGTTTGTTTTCATATTCGTTTAGTTTGATTTTATAGTCGTTTTATCGAAATTTGGTTTGCATTTTAAATCGTTTTAGTTTTTCTAAAAACTATAAAAAAAAAACCAAAAATGATTTTTGTATAATTATTACGTCATTTTACAAAAATATAATGTGTCGTTTTATCCGTTCGTATCAAGTTAATTTAACCTTTATGGAATATCTTCAAGGAAGTAGGTAGTAATAGGCACGTGAAGTAAAAATAAAAAAAACCAAAATACAATTTGACTTTCACCTCTGTCCTCAGTAAAAGCTGGATGAGGCCGGACCGGTCCGGCTGGGACTAACCCGAGCCGTGAAGGAAATGGCATGACTCATTTTTTTGAGTGCATCTCGTGCATCATCACGTATGTATAATTTTCTATCTATTTAAAGGAGGCCAGGGAATGAGGAAAACATACCAACTCTTTCCTTTGTCTATCTACTTTCAACTTTGTTTTTTTACTTTTCATCTAGTTTTAAAAATGTTGAACCGATCATCTCCATCTGTCAATTCATCACGAACCTCACACCCGGATCATCCGGAATCTCAAGCTTAATGAGAATATCATTTTACACCATCGTTTTGCGAATTCTCAATCCAGTTGGAGAAAGGTTTAAATGTCGATAAGATTGATCAATGGGAAAAACTATTATTGAAGTTTTGGTTGGAAAAATTTTGTCGATGCGCGAGAGGAAGGATAAATGTCTCGATAGTTCGAAATTTTATTACGCCCTCGTGGCGGCGTCCATGATCGATATCACTCAAATTGTTTGATGAGAGGTGGTTGTTCCTTCTCTTCTTCTTATTATCAACCAAATTTTTGCAATTCCACGGTTTCAATGCGGCATTTTGAGATAACATGGGGCTTACAAAATCCACACAATCATTTGAGCAGAGTCCATGAGTCTTTCCAATATCTGTTTCCACTTTTAGACACAAATCACGAAATGTCTACCGTTCTTAACTTTACTTACACCTAAAAGCGTGAAAACATTTCATTAATTCTAGGGTGTATCCTACTTGGGATTTGGGAGCCTTAATGATAATGAAATGCTTACTGTTGTATGCTTTGTGATTGGTGTATTTGTCGATTGGGATTTTGATTCAAGGGCGGTGTTGGAGTTGCAATCACGAGAGGTAGTGAGGAAACCTATGCCTAATTCTTGGTTGATTTCGCGTCTGTGTACTCAGATGAGTGGAGTGGGAGAGCTGGAAACGGATGAGATTTTTCCGTCTAGAGATAGTCGAGTTGGATTATTGCCGGTTGATACACCGGGTTGTGCGTCTACGATTTAGATGGTTGGTTGGTAGTTAATTTATGATGTTTAAGTTTTAATAAGTTAAATTAAATTAAGTTTGAAATTTTTTTTTAGTTTGGTTAAGTTTATGTTGTTTTTAAGTTTGTATTAATCTATCTTGTTTAATATATATATGTCTCAGTTTTTTAAGTTTGTTTGTTATTTAATGATATAATTAGTATCGCTAAAAATAAAATCGAATAATAACGAAAATAGATAATTTTAATTTTATTTTCCAACCTACTTATTTAATACTCATTGAGCATCGGAGACGATGCTTAAACCGTAAGTGGGGAGTAGAGTTAGGTTAGAAAATTCATTAAAATTTTCAAAAATAGTTATAAATTATAAAATTATCAAAATTTTTATTACTTATTTTCAATTTTTTAGTAGTTATAAAAATGAATAAGAAATGATATAATTTGGAAGAATAAATTTTTAATTAAGTAAAGTATATTAGATATATTATAATCATATTTTATGTCTAATTTAGATTTTAATAAGTATTTAAGTTTATATAATTGAGTAATTAATATTAGATATTGTTTTATGAAATTATATAAGTATGTTGATAATTATAAGTAAAATTTTAGAATCATAATTTTTCAATATGAATTATGAGTTTGGAATTGGAATTGGACTAGGGATGTCGATTTTGGCACCATAAAAATATAACTATAATGAATAGCGTCACTCACTAAATTTCCAATTTTGTTCTTATGTCGACCTTGATTAGAGTGATCAAGACCTCACTCAAAATTGTCAATTGTGATTAAATAACCAAGCTTTAGCTAATTTTGGTCTACATTTCCTTGAAAATACACTGAAGTTTATGCGTCTTATAAAAGAGATGAAGACATAAAAGCTAAGTTTTGGTATATCTTTGAGATTGGAAAAATTAGATAAGTATTAGTACATTCGATCTTACCTCATGACACTTGCAAGATAGTCGATTTTGGTAATAAGCTCGGATATATTAATATTCTATATTAAGAAAGAAGCACCATATTTACACAGAATTAATCAAATACCAGGTATCTTCCTTATCTGTTATCGACAAATTAAAAAAAAAAAAAAAAAATAAAAGAACATATCGGTTGTAGCTACCAATGATTTGAGTGAGTAGGGTATTATCACGAAATGTCTATATCACTATAAAGGTAATTAAGCTCCGATTGCACGATGATAGTAGTCAGTCAAGCTAGGGTATTATCTCCGAAATGTCTATTCTTTGGGAATGAAGGCACAAAATAAAAAAGAAAAAGTCGAATCATAAGATCTCAAGAATGATTACAAGTTTAAGAAACCGGACTTGTAATTTTACGATCGAAAAGAGTAATACTCCGATCAATCTTGATGAAGCAATGCTTGTAAGTTTGATTTTACTACACACTCTCACACTTTTAGTTCTTAATCCTTAAAAAAAAAATAAAAAAAAAAAAAAAAAGAGAGAGAAAATCTGAAAAAAAAAAAAAAGATGTTATTATTCGATGATTATTTTTTTCAAGAATATGAAGATGTAGGTACGTACGACTTGCCTCTTTCTCTTTTTGATTTCTTTTTTTCCGATTAACCAACATCTTGAACCTAAACTCTATAAGCCATTTTTGTCGACTACGACCGAGTTTCGATTCGAATTTCATAATAGTTGCGATTAAAAATAATTACGATATTTTATTTATACTTATTAAGTATTATATGTACAATTTTATCTAAATAATATTTAATGTTTAAGTTATTTAAGTTATATACAACTTTCTGTCTTCTTACGATTTTAAATTAGAAAAAGTAATATATTTATAATATTGACAATATAAATTACATTAAAAATTATAATCGATCAATTATATTATCTTTTATTACATTTATTTTTAACAGGGGCGATCAAAAAATTAAGTGGGGAGTAGTTGATATACTACTTTTTTATATGATTAAATATACGTTATATTATTATGTTTTATCAGCGAATTCTATATAAAATATATGAAATTATGGTATAAATGATATGAAATGTTAATCTTTATAATTTAGAGTAGTTAGTAGTAATAATAGTAAAAGTTGTAATTTTGTACGATTTTAGTAAATCGAATTGTAAATGTCAGATTCGTGGGTATTTGTGGTATCTTATTGCGGTTTATAACCGAGACCCGAAAATCGACATGTCAAAGTATAATCATATCTACGGAATGATTTAGAGAGTGTCACGAGCTTAAATGGTCAATCAATTCTTTGAAGTGGTCAAGTGGCTAATCGATTCGATTAAGTGGTGTCGAGAAATGTCTTCGACAAGCGAATGGCTCATCAAAACGACGTTATCTGAAGAAGAGTCCTTCACGAAAGTTGTAGATTTTCCGAGAGCTTTCCGATGCCACTTGAATCATGATTTTGAAGATCGAACTCGAGATATGAATTTTAGAAGTTTAATAATTATATATAATTATAATTATATATCACCGCATCTCTTGGTTACTTAAGGAGGTGGAGATAATCATTACACGGACCAGTCCGGCTTGATCTCGGACCGGTCCGGCCCAAGGACTTTTATCTATAAAAGGAGCTCATTCGGCCAAAAGCGGATGTACCAATATATATAAACCATATCATATATATATATATCCTCTCTCTCTTTGTTTTCTTTTTATTTAAGTAGTTTGTAAATAGGCCTTACGCCAAAAATAATAATCTCGTAGTATCGTTGTAATGCTCGGAAATTATCGAAGTTCGATGTTGTTGAAGTCATTGTAATGTCGGAAGAATACAACTCGATTCGACATTTGTAATCGGGTAACTTTTCTTAAGTATTTATGTTTGTTTTATCTTTTTCGTTGTTATAATGTTTTTAGGCTAACTCTAATAACTAGCCAAAGTTATGTAATCGTTTTATTTCGATCTTTTAGGTAAAAGAATCTTTGTCTAATTAAAATTGAGTTAATTGAATCTTTTTCTATTACATAGCGTATTGATAATATTCGGATTAGCGTAATTAACCAAGATGAATCGCACCATATAACCTAACGATGAAGCCCGACCGGAGAAGTTAGGATATGAGATAAAAGATAGAAAAACCGGAGGTAAAATTGGCGTCTTGGCGTGACTACGGAATCCTATTTCCTACCGAAGCGATTTGTCTTGGGAAAGATTAATCTTATTAAAATTATGCTCGAGATCATAATAACGTTAAAATCAGCGGTTTAATTGAAACTAACACCGGAAAGTTAAATCGATCCGCGACAACGGAGCCTTTTGAATAACATCGGCCGTCGACAAGCGGAATAACCTCTTTTATCCGGGGTAGATTTGTACTCAAATTACTGTTGAGACTAAGCGAGATTAGCATGGGGCGGTTGTTGAGATTGAGCGTGACAATGACATATGACAATTTCATACGCTCGTGTGAGGAGGAATTGTTAACCTCGAGTGCACCGTTTCATTTACTCAATTGGACCTAAAATAAAAGGAAAGATCGAGCACATTCCGTTTCTTTGGAAAAGATCGTATAATTCAATTATATAAACTTTGGCTAGTTCTATAAACTTATACATCTAGTTCTAAAATATATTGGTATCTATATATTTATATCTATATATATACTTTGCAATTTATGTACATCTATATATATTTATATATCTATATATATTATATTAGAATAACTTTTAAATTACGCATTTATTTTATCTTGACTAGAATAGTAGTGATACGTGTTATAAAATTGCGGTTTAGATCGAGTTAATACTTGACTCTTTGGTGTTTAACCACACTTAGAAGAATTACCAAGTTCCACGAGGATTCGACACTCGACTCACCATACTAGCACTCTGATTTGACCCGATACAACATCGGTTAAGGGCCAGGTTTAGCACTAGAAAAGGCCACGTCGACTTTGGAGGAGCGTTGCCGGGAGAGCGTCGCTAATTTCTTTTTTGTGTCTATGGTTACTACTTGTATTAGCTCAAAATTCTAGAGAATAAGTCAACACTTTTCTTATCCCATTTCTATTTTATTTTTGTTGGTACTTACCTTATAGGTAAGTTACCAATTTTCTACTACTTATCAATTTAGTGTTATTTTCTATTTTAGTTAGTTGATGACCGAGAAGTGGTAAGGCCCCACTCACTCCTTATAATCCACATCAACACTTACGAAAAGCGATTAAGAGTAGAGAGTAAGCGTGGTCATACTAGTCGGGGAAATCTGGCGAATCATCTTCAAGCAATCGAGAATGGTTTGAATCGGTGATGAAACACTGAACAAGAATTTGGAACATGCTCTGGGGCATGGACAAAACCCCGTTAACCACTAATAATAATAATAATAATAATAGAAATAATCGAATCGGAACCATAATAATCGTAATAACCCACCAAACCCGAGACCTATCGTGATCAAACCATAAGAAGAAACCGGACTAATAATCCCATACTTTTACCCAATGAAGGAGCAAATAATTTGAAAATTAAATATCATCTTTTGGGTTTAATTGGCGCAAGAGCCCAATTCTAGGAGAGGATGATGAAGATCCACATCATCATCTCTATCTTTTGAAGAAGCGTGCAATCTGACCAAAAGTCAAGGTGCTCATAAGGAATTAACGAGGATGACTATGTTTCTTTTTCTTTAAAAAGAGCAGGCCGAGATTGGTTTATGTCTCTTCCACATCATTCACTTACTAGTTGGGAGGAAATTCAAAGCTGAATTTCTAAAACAATATTTCACTCTGGATGAAATTTGGAATTAAAAGTCGAGGTTGCTAACTTTAGACAAGGATCGAAAAAGCGCTTAGGAATGCACAGGAAAGATTTAAAAAATTGTTAAGAGCTGTCGATCATGCTTATTCCTTAGATATGCAAATTCAACTTTTACGTAAGTAAATTAAGAAAAGATTCACGTCTTGATGTAGATCATGCATGTGGTGGTTCATTAATGATGAGTGAAGCTCAAATAGTTTCACGATGCTATAGAAAAGATTTCCAAAAATAACGAGAATGTGGAAACCGGTTCTAGCACGAGAAAAGTAGCTTTTGCGGAGAATGTACATCTAATACGGAAGTTCTAGCACATTTAGAAAATTTGAGTAGGAAATTTGATGGCCTACAATCAAACAAAAACCAAAGTTCAGAAAATAGTACACCAATTGAATACTCAAATCAGGATAATATGTCAATAGGGATCGAAAAACCAATAGGATATTCAAGAGAGGAGGTGAGTTTTCTTCAGCAGCATAGGAATTTGAACAATGCATACTCAAACTCGTTTAATGCTATTAGAAGAGATCACCCTACTTATCGATGGTGCGAAAACCTAGTAAGCAAGGACAACCGCCATATCCGGTCCCGTATAGGAATATGTCTAATAATCAAGTTTATCAAGAAAACACATCTAATCGAAATTTACAATCATTACAGATCCTATCCTCAACATACCACTCAAAGTATACATTAACTCAAAGTTCAACTCAACTGCGAGAAGGAGTTGAAAAATGGGAAAAACTAATGGAAAATATGATGGGTGTAGTATCTACTCAAGCTAAGAATATGGAAACAATGATGACTTCTATTAGTGCACAGTCACTAAAGATATGACTACAATGAAAACATCTATGAGCGGACATGATACGAGAATGAAAACTATAGAAGCCTCATTGAGGAATATGGAAGATCATTTGAGTAGGGAAGGTGAGCGTAACAACGATAGACCCACGGAGGATTACCAAGCAATCTTGAAAGAAACCCAAGAGAGGTAAATGTTGTGAATTCACAGAAGTAGAAAACTACTGTGGTAGTAATGGAGTAGAAAACTTGGGAATAATGAAGTAGAAAATGATTTAGATGGAAAAAATGATGGAACTAAAGATGAAATTGAATTCAACGATGAGGAAGAAGAAATTATAGAGAATTTCTTGAAAAGAAATAGAAGTTTGGAACACGAAAATGAAGGTGAGAAATGGGTAAAAATCCTAGGATTTTGAAAGATCCCATGGATAAAGATTTAAGGAATTTATTCAAGGAACATGTTAGAGTAGAGGATAATGAAAACAAGGATGAAAAGCAGGAAGAAGCGAAGGAATGCAGGTAGAGATTGATTAGGGAATGTCTTAACAGAAAAAACTCAAGATCATGATACTTGGCGATCAAGTAATACTCAAAAGTTTAAGGATAAAGGAAAAGAAAAAATGACTTTGGGATCAAAGGTGATAGATTTAGAATCTTTACCTTACCCACCTAAAGATCAAATTAAAAGATTAAAAGCGATCAAAAGTATGCTCGTTTCCTTGATACTTTTAAATCATATTCATGTTAATATCCTTGTTATCGAAGCTCTAATTAGTATGCACTGCTTATGGAAAGTTTACGAAAGATATTACATCAAAACAAGAAAAAATTAGAGGAATATGAGAATATATGCCTAAATGAAGAATGTTACTGTGATTTTTGCGGCATAAGTTACCGCCTAAAGCGAAAGATCTGGAAGTTTTACCATTCCATGTGAGATTGGAGGATTTACTGTTTAAAAGGTCTTATGTGATCTTGGAGCTAGTATAAATCTCATGTCTTATGAGGATTATAAGAAGCTAGGCATAGGAAATCTTACGAAGTGAAATGACTCTGCAAATGGCGGATAGATCGATTAAATACCCTAAAGGAATTATTGAAGGCGTATTGGTTAAAGTAGACAAGTTCTATTTTCCATGAGACTTTGTAGTTATGGAAATGGAAGAAGGATATTCAGCGCCACTTATCTTAGGTCGACCATTTCTAGCTACGGGGAAGAACTTTAATAGATGTCGAGAAAGGAGAATTAATTACGAGAGTCAATGAAGATGAAGTTACTTTCAATATTTTCAAAGCTATGAACCATCCATACAAATCACGAGAATCATGTTCTTTTATAGAAGATATTCATTACATCTATGATAATCGATTACCAACTTTTGAAGGCAGTTAGAAGAATGCTTAACTCTGTCTATCTATAAGGAAGATGAGAAAGACACCGAAATGAAAGAGATAATTCTTTCTCTAGATAAAGGAAGTTTTACTTTTAAACCATCATGGCATAAGTATTTGGAATTAGAACTAGAAAGACCGGTTCTTAAACCATCAACTGGAAGATCCACCTAAGAATGCGGAATTGAAACCGTTACCTTTAAATCGAAATATGCTTTTCTTGAAACCAATAATCTATTACGGTTATTATTTCATCATCTTTAAGCGAGCAACAAGAAGATCAATTACTTAGAATGTTGAAAAAGCATAAGAAAGCTTTTGGATGGATGATTGCCGATATTCGAGGTATTAGCCACGAGATTTGCGTTCATAAGATAATTACGAAGGAAGATGCTAAACCTTGTATTCAACATAGCGCCGCCTCAACCCAAATTTGCGATTAATTGTTAAGAAAGAAGTCATTAAGCTATTAGAAATGGGGATAATTTTTCCCATGCTCGGATAGTGAATGGGTTAGTCCAACTCAAGTGGTACCAAAGAAAGGAGGTTTCACGGTGAAAGAGAATGAAAGGAATGAATGGATTCCGACAAGAGAGATTACTGAGTTATCGAATATGCATTGATTTTAGAAAACTAAATGATCATACTAAGAAAGATCATCATCCACTTCCATTCATAGTTCGGATGTTGGAGCGTTTAAGTGGACATAAGTATTCTTGTTTCTTAGATGGTTATTCGGGATATTCTGAGATATTCATTGCGGCGGAGAGATAGAGAAAAACTACTTTCACTTGTCCTTATGGAAATTTTGCTTATAAAAGAATGCCGTTTGGTTTATGTAATGCACCACTACGTTTCAAAGGTGTGTGATGGCTATATTTGCTTGATATGGTTGAGAAATTCTTAGAAATTTTTATGGATGACTTTAGTGTTTACGGAGATTCATTCGATATTTGTTTGTTACACTTAGAGCGAGTGTTACAGCGGCTGTGAAGATACCAATTTAGTATTAAAGCGGGAAAAATGTCACTTAATGGTATCGGAAGGATTGTTTTAGGTCACGAGAATCTCTGAAGAAGGTATTGAAGTTGATAAAGCTAAAGTCGAAGTAATTGAAAAATTACCTCCACCGTTATTTAAGAACCCTAAGAGGATTTCTCGGACATGCGGTTTTTATAGAAGGTTCATTCTTGATTTCTCAAAAATAGAAAAGCCTCTAAGTCATTTACTTGAAAAGAAAGTACCTTTTAACTTTGATAGTAAATGTATGGAAGCTTTTCAGGACCTTAAAAGCGAGGTTGACTCTTTGCACAGTGCTAGTAGCACCAGTTAGGTTGCCGTTTGAGATTATGTGTGATGCGAGTGATTTAGCTGTAGGAGTTGTCTTAGGTCAAAGATATAACAAAATTCTCAAAGCTATTTACTATGCATCTCACACATTAAATGCAGCTCAATTTAATTATGCAACTACAGAAAAAGAATTGTTGGCTGTGATTTATGCCTTAGATAAGTTTCGATCGTATATTGTTGGTTCTAAGGTAATAATTTATACAGACCATTCAGCCCTAAAGTATTTACTGAGTAAGAAAGATGCTAAACCTCATCTTCTTAGATGGATTCTCTTACTTCAAGAATTTGACATTGAAATTAAAGACAAAAAAGGAAGTGAGAATGTAGTAGCAGATCATCTAAGTAGAATGGAAAATGATGAAGAAATAGGAATTGAAATTAAAGATTCATTTCTTGATGAACAACTATTTAGAATAGATACTCCTTCAACCATGCAGTTATTAAAAAATAGAATTCCTTCTAAGGAAATTTCACCTTGGTTTGGAGATATCATTAATTACTTAACCTGTGACTATATTTCGTCTCATTGGACTTGGCAACAGAAAAAGAAGTTCTTTTATGACTTAAAATTTTATTACTGGGAGGAACCAGACCTTTTCCATAAGTGTTCGACCTTGAGAAAAGAAGTTCTTCTAAGAAAGATCATCATCCACTTCCATTCATAGTTTAGATGTTGGAACGTTTAAGTGGACATAAGTATTACGGTTTCTTAGATGGTTATTCAGGATATTTACAGATATTCATTGCAGCAGGAGATAGAGAAAAAACTACTTTCACTTGTCCTTATGGAAATTTTGCTTATAAAAGAATGCCGTTTGGTTTATGTAATGCACCAGCTACGTTTCAAAGGTGTGAACCAAAACCAGACTCAGAAAACACTCAACCTGACTCACCAAAACCAGAAGATGATAATCTACCCATAGCTCTCAGAAAACCAACCAAAAAATGTACCCAACATCCCATAGCCAGATATCTATCATATGCCAATCTGTCACCTTCATTTAAAGCCTTCACCACCAGTCTATCATCCACCACCATTCCTAAAGATGTTCATGCAGCTCTTATGGTACCTGAATGGAAGGAAGCAGTCCTGGAAGAAATGAGGGCCTTTGAAGAATGGAACACAGGAAGCTATTACCCTGCCAGAAGGAAGGAAAACAGTGGGATGTAAGTGGGTATTTGTAGTTAAATACAACACTGATGGAAGCATTGAGAGACATAAGGCCAGGTTAGTGGCTAAAGACTACTTTCAAACATATGGGATTGACTACTCAGAAACTTTTTCACTTGTGGCCAAACTCAACACAATCAGGATTCTACTATCTGTGGCAGTAAATTTGGATTGGCCACTTATGCAACTGGATGTAAAGAATGCTTTTCTTCATAGGGAGCTAAATGAGGAAGTGTACATGGATCCTCCTCCAGGAGAGAAGGTTTGTAAACTCAAAAAGTCCTTATATGGACTTAAACAGAGTCAAGGGCTTGGTTTGTGATTCATGAGGTTCATGAAAAGCATAGACTTTGTGCAGGGAAGTCTGATCACACTCTGTTTATAAAGAGATCTGGGAAGGGCAAACTAACTGCTCTAATCGTGTATGTGGATGACATCATTCTGACTGGTAATGATGAGGAAGAAGCAGGTATGGTCAAGAAACAGTTACCATCAGAATTTGAAATCAAAGATTTAGGACCTCTGAGACACTTTCTGGGCATGGAGGTAGCCAGGTCCTCTAAAGGCTTGGTGCTAACACAGAGAAACTATACCTTAGATTTTCTAAAAGAGACTGGATTGGAAGGTGCCCGACCAGCAAACACACCAATGGAATGCAATCTCAAGCTTGGGAGTGCCAAAGGTGTTCATGTTGATATGGCAAGTTATCAAAGATTGCTTGGAAAACTAATCTACCTAGCACACACCAGACCTGATGTGTCCTATGCTGTGAGTATATTGAGCCAGTTCATGCATTCACCCAATGAGGCTCATATGGAGGCAGCCAGAGGGCTGTTGAGATACCTAAAAACCACACCTGGAAAAGGACTATACTTTAGGAAGAGTGACAGCAAAAATGTATCTATATATCTGAGATCTGGTGGGGGACTTGCACCAAGGAAAGGAGATCCATGACGAGGTATTGTACTTATGTATGGGAAATCTAGTCACTTGGAGGAGCAAAAGCAGATGGTTGTTGCGAAAGCACACATTGAAGCGAGTTGAGCAATGGAATTGGGAATATGTGAAGGTCTATGGATTAAACAAGTAATGGAAGACATTGGAGCAGATATATCCGGGCCTATGAAACTGTATTGTGACAACAAGGCAGCAATTGAGAATAATAATTTCCAAATGAACATACAAGCCACATCATATCGTGTAATTTGGGTAAAAGAACAAAATTAATATAATACACTTTTACCGTAATGTATACCACACTTTTATTATAACCACTACACATGTATAGTACTTTGTTGTGCATACATTTTAGTTTATAAATTAAATAAAACTACTTACCGTACATAATATCTATTAAATCAACTATAATAATAACCCTTTTTTTTAATTCTGAAAATAGAATACATACATGTATACTAGTGGTAGGGTGTGCCGTGCAAGGCACGGCATGCCCTTTCCAAATTGTTCTCGATTATACAACGATAATAATGGAAACAACATGACGATGAATAAAAGAAAATGATATATATTTAGTTAGACGCAAAAACATCATAGCATAACTTTGTTCTAACTTCAACTAACAAGCCTGGTCATATTATTATACACGCAAATCCCTAAGAGGATTTATAACCGATATGAATACAAGCATTGTAAGTCCAGGGGTCAATTAGGGTACTTTATTTATTACATTATACAACGATGGAGACTCTCAATGTAATAAGGTCATAAATTCTCTCATTTATTCTCAATTATATTATGATCAGTTTATTTCCTTTTTTCTAAACTGTGTATACAAAAGAATAGCTTAAACCTTTTGAATCCCTGAACTATTTGTTGTTCTTGCATTCTGAAGCTAGAAAATGATGCTCCGGTCTTTCTATACTTCCGTATCAAGATGCGTTTCATAAAAAGGTCACATATCTGCTTTTCTGCACAGTAACCATCGAGGTACTTCTTGTACCATAACGTCCCTGCATTTCATTTCAAATAACTCCTAAGATATTGATCACAAAGCCGCCCCACAAGATGAGTAAGAGATGCAATAAATGCGAAAAAATATTAAGGTACAAGCATTGTACCAAATGGATGAACATCATAATAATATAACCATTTTTTTATAAACTACGGGTGTGTAAAGATGAGTTAGATTCATCGTTGCGCCATCAAATTTCTCAATGAACTGGAGTAACACAAAAAGGAAAGAAAAAGAGAGACGGGGAGGGAGAGACTACCATTGGAGTGTCAAAATCGACAAATATGGAACTCAATTGATGCTTCCATTCCACAAGATAAATCTTGTGGCAGCTTGCTTTCATCATCATCTTTATTAGTATCTCTCATTAACACAAGGCAACTCTTTTAAGGGAATCTCTTACGCGCATTTTTCTAAGACAGCCATGACACTTTGATGATCTTTGAATAATGCAACACCGATAAATCTGGGCCACGTGTAATCTAAGGATGAGATGTAAAGGAATCGAACGGCTGTAACTGTGCAAAAGATGGTGCTTTTGGTGTTTTATGGCTGAGTCCAAGAATGTATCTTGGATTGCCTATGTATCCTGTATAATGTCCAAGAATCAAGCCTTACGTAGTTCCTGGAATGATGTATTTATAGGCACATGCCCTTCTTCTGCCCTAAGTTTAAGGCGGTTGGGTCTATTGACATAAATACCCTTAAATGGGCCTTGCCCTCCTGCCCAAGTAACCTGCTGGGCGGTGGGCCCAAGTGTCTGGACTGGAATTCTTGGCATCGACTCGAGGCATACCGACATGGGTGATCGAGGTGGTACACTTGCATAATCTGCCTGTCATTGCGGTCTTCGCTGGCATGCATAGCATTCGATCCGATGTGGATCATCGGCGTAGACTTTTCCACATGCCAGCTGGACCAATCAGATACTTCCACGTGGATGAGTGAATCCCCGTATCATCATAAGCCCCCCAGATCGGAGGGAAGCTCATCTCGAGTGCTGATGTCGGATCTGAAAATATGAATGACCTTTTCGACATATGGTCTCCTTTAGGCGGGAATACAGCTGTCCTCCTAGACGATGTAGGTTGTCGCCAGGATGACGTCACACTGTACCAGCATTAATTGGTGTGGGAAACGAAGCGTTTGTCATTGGGCCACGCAGGGATTTTGTCCTTGATTCTCGCGTTACATACCCTATAACTGCCCCCAAATTCGCCCTTTCAAATCATTTAGAAGATTTCACATGCATAAAAGGAGCCCCAGACTTTGCACTCTCTCATTTGCCATTATCTGTCTCTGTTTTATCATAAAAAACGCAAGTAAGCCCCAATTTGCTCAAACTCTTTTTTCTTTTGTCTTTTATTTCCTGCATCTATTGTTGATTCCATGTCTAGTAGCGATAGCGATTCTCAAAACAGGAAGAAATTGTCGTAGTAGAAGAAGAATCTTACGAAAAGCGGTTTACGGCGTCCAACCGCCTCCGGTGAGGAGCTACCGGAGAAGAAGAAGAGGAGGAGAAGAAGAATCGTCCCCTCGACCCGCTACTAAACGCCAAACAAGGATGAGAGGCCAAGGGCCGTATGGGTGCATCTCCAATCTGACCCCGGAGAAAGCCAAAACCATCTGCATACGATACGTCATACCCTATTCTTCTGCAAACATCAAGGTATCGCATGGTCAATTTCAGTTTGCTTGTGACCCTCCTCCCGGATTCTGCGCCATATACGAGGCACAATTGAAGGAGGGGTTATGGTTTCCCTTCGACCCGTGTCTCATAGCGGTTCTCCGACATTACAAAATTAGCGTCCCACAACTTGCTCCAAATGGAGTCAGAAGCGTCATGGGATTCGTGCTGGCATGTCGAATCGCCAAGGTCGAGTTCTCGGTTCGATTATTCCGCCAATACTATGCCATCCAAAGCCTGCAAGATGCGGGATGGTATACTTTTCAGAAGCGTCCTCTGATGTCGAAATTCGTGAGGAAGGTGACTTCGTCTCAGGGCGAGTGGAAGCCTCAGTTTTTCTTTACGGGTTGGTGGACATCGATGTCTGTACTTGGTATAACAGGCCCCAAAAATGGCATGACAGGCTCGGCCCCGATACCCCTGATGGGTGTGGGGCTATCGAGATCGCTCACCCCGACGTCGCCACTCGAAACCTGCATTCCCTATATCCCTTTGCTGATATCGAGACGGCTGGTCCGGGTGCTTATCTGGAGCTCGATGAAGTTGTTCGAGTGTTGTGTAGGATACTTATTAACTCTGTCGAGCTGCTACACTTCTATATATTTTATATTTTTTCTGCATCTATTCTCTTTTGGATTATGTTCTGATGTCGAATTTTCTCTGTACGCAGTGGAATTTTTCTCAAAGATGGATGCTCTGGGCAAAATACCTGACCCCAAGACTACAGATCCGAAGAAAATTCAAGAACTGGCCGGCATCAGTTTGAAGACTCCGCCCGGCTCTCGATGTCGGGTAACATAGTCTCTGGAGGTCAGAGGACCCCGGCTCGAGCTCCTACTCCTGCCTCGACGTAGGACCTTTTAAGAGATCAACCCGACGAGGCTCAGATGACGGAAGAGACAGAGGCGGGTCTCATCCTGAGAAAACAGCAAAAGACGACTGCTTTAAGGCATGGGGTCGGAAAAGAGGCCCGAAATCTCCCTCCTCAGAGCTCAAGTGGTGTCAAAGCTCTTCCCGCCATGAGCCTTGCCGAGATGGAGGCCATGACTCCGGAGGAGTTGCACGACATCATCATGAAGGGCCATCGAGCTGTAAGTCCTTCCTTACTTTCCTTGTAGGTTTGGGATTTTTTGTCTGTTTCCGTCGTTAATGGTGTTCTTCTTTGCAGACTCGACTCGCTACTAAAGTGGCTCTGAATAGAATCGAGTCTCCCTCGGCAGCTTTGGAGGAGCAGAAAGAGACGATCGCTAAACTGACCTCCGACATCGAGAAGCTGAAGGCTAAGATCAACAAACTGGATGATCGGCGCGTTAAGCTTGAATCTGAGTTGGCTACCTCTCGAGATGAATTGTCGAAGGCACGCAAAGATGTATCTGTCAGGGATGCCGAGCTGGTGAAGGTGAGGTCGGAGCTAGATGGGAACAAAAACGAATTGGCGGGGGCAATCAAAGCTCGTACCGACGTTCAATCTCTTCTCGACAGCTTAACGACTCGTATGGAGACCGCTAAACTGGATTTCCTGGCGTCGATGGAGCTTGAAAATGACCTGTCGCTGTTGATGACTCAGGGGATGAAAGGAGGATTCACCATGGCTCTTGATCAAGTCAAAGAAGTCGACCCAAAATTTGATGTATCCGCCGTTGCAAAGCCTTATTTGTACGATCCTGAGGCCATTCCTCGGTACGGTAGGTATTTCACAGAATTCAAGGCTGGTGTTTCCTTGTACAACAAGTACGTGACCCCTGCTCTGGAGGGGGATGGGGCGGAGAACATCGAGTCAGAAGGACAAGTCGACCCCAACGCCTCCACCTCAAATCAGCCAGCTGCTTGATGATTTTTATCGATATTTTGTTGAACTCAAAAAATTCGATCTGGTTGTAAAACTTTGACATTTTTATTTGTCTAGATGTTTCATTCGATCTGGTTGAAACTTTGACATTTTTATTTGTCTAGATGTGTGTTTTACCGATTTGATCTTGTAGACTTGTGGTTTTCTTTTCAATTTGCATTTTGCTTTTCAATTGAATGTCTTTGTCTTTTATTGATCGTTTGTCTAGGGTGTAGTCCTTTGAACTTAATTCCCTTGCAAACGTTGCCTTGTGGGGTGTAGTCCTTTGAACTTAATTCCCCTGTGGCCCCTCGAAGTGTAGTATGAGTTCATGACTCATGGTACACTTGAATGCGAGTCGATCTAGCACTGTACTGCCTTATTGGCTTGACTTGTCTATTTGATCGAAGCTCGATACGAAATCCTCACTCGACTGTCGCACATCGTGGTGCTTATGATCTGGTCGAGTTAGGCATCCATTTTGGGATCCTCCGACTGCCTCGCATCGTGGCTTATGGGAGGGTCGGGAGTGATGTAAGCTCTGTCAGTGACTTGGCTTTTTTCACTGCTTTGTTTTAACTCCATCGTGTCGGTGGACTCCAGAAGGGAAGTGATATAAGCATTGTCAGTGACTTGGCTTTATTCACCATATTACCCTAGCTCTGTCGTGTCGAGGTGTCTTGTTGAAGTCGATTTTTGGTGTCGAGATCGAATTTTGCGCTTTTTCTTCTGCTCCCTTTTTCTTTTTGACATGAGCTTGTAAATACAGCATAATTAAAAAAGAAAATTGCTTGGATAATGATCATTGAAATCAAATGTCATACCGACTTATTACAAACAATTAGGAAAGCAAAGTTGCAAATGTCATAAAGTGAATGCAATTTAAACATAGTATTTTCTCAGGTTGGTAGCGTGCCAAGTTCGAGGCACCGTGCTTCCATCCGATCTACCCAACTGATACGATCCTTTAGGATGCACCTTCAGAATTTTATATGGACCTTCCCAATTCGGCTCAAGCTTGCCTATTGGGTCCTGTCTGCTGGCTTCATTCTTCCTCAGCACGAGATCTCCCACCTGGAAGTATTTGTACTTCACCCTCGTATTATAATACTGTGAGATCTTTCTTTTATAATTGACCATTCGATATGCTGCAACCTCTCTCTTCTCTTCTATATTATCCTTCTCTTGAAGCAGATCATTGGCATTCGTCTTGACGTTATATGCCAAAACTTCGAGGTGAGATAGTCCGATCTCTGCGAGGTATCAACGCCGCACCCATAAGCCATGGCAAAGGTGTGTCTCTGTGTGGCGAATTAGGTCTTTGTTCGATATGACCATAGAATACTTGGTAAGCTGGGCTGCCCAATCTCGACCTTCATCTTACTAGTCGCTTTTTCAAACCGAACTTGATCTGCCTGTTAGTCTGCTCGACCTGACCATTGGGCTGAGGTGGTTCGATGTTCGATCTTAAATTCCTTTAGCCAATCCGGCACTCGGTCGTCTAGAAATTGAGTCCCATTATCCGATATCAGATACTTCGGAATTCCAAACCTGCACAAAACATTCTCCCATAGAAACTTTTTAATGGTCTGCGCCCCGATGTCGGTAAGTGCTTTGGCTTCGACCCACTTTGTGAAATAATCCACTGCGACCACAACATATTTGAAATTCCCCGGAGCTCGAGGTAGAGGCCCGACTATGTCGATCCCCCACTCGTCGAACGGCCATACCGACTTCGATGGCATTCATCTCTCGTGCTTCTTTGGTGAGTCACCACGTCATGCACTTGGCAAGCCACGCAACTCATAACTAATCGATTGGCATCTTTTTGCATGGGCGGCCGAAAATACCACCCGGCTTGCATTTCCTTGCCAACATTCGAGCCCATAATGGTTACCACAAACTCCTCGGTGTATCTCTTCAAGCAGATAAGCCCTCTCTTCTTCTGATGCGCATCGCATCCAAGGTGTAACAAACGATTTTCGATAAAGGACATAATCGAATAGGCGTACAGAGGCTGTGGCGGATTTTTACGGCTTGAGACTTGGCGACGCAGGAGAATTCTATCTTTCAAGTCTGAGCTATAGGGTCCATCCATGTCGATCCACTGAACCACGGTTGCACATCGACCGTTATAACCGTTCGCTAACATCTCGACCAGGACCTTCCTCTTAGATTTAAAATTTGTGAGCTTAGACAACGCGCATCGGCTCGTTTGTTTTAACTTGAGGCACACCGCTCAATGTGAACCTCTTTGAACCCGATAACGACCCCTGAACAACTTTGAGATAATTCTTCATCGATTCTTCTTTAACCGTACTACTCGCCTCGTCGTGATTCACTACTGGTGTGAGTCATCAGTACACTAGGAGATTCTCGACCCCAACTTCGATGCCAACTTCAACCCAGTGATCATGGCCTCATACTCTGCCTCGTTATTGGTGGCCTTAAACTCAAATCGAAGCGCGTAGGGGAACTCCTCTCCCTTAGGACTGACCAACAATAACCCAGCTCCAGCTCCTTCTTTGCTGGAGGCACCATCGGCATGGATGGTCCATTGTTCTTCTGACTGCTTATTCTGTTCCAACTGAATCGATAAGCCTTCAGCTATGAAGTCTGCCAGAGCTTGACCTTTAATCGCTGTTCGAGGAAGAAACTCGATGTCATACTCAGCTAACTCGATAACCCATTTTGCTAACCGACCCGATGTTTTGGGCTTTGCCAAGATTTGCTTCAGAGGTTGGTCCGTGACCACCGCAATTGGGTGTGCTTGAAAATACGGCTTTAACTTTCTTGATGCATGAACCAAGCTCAATTCCAGCTTCTCTGTAGGTGTGTACCTGATCTCGGCTCCGTTCAATGCCTTACTCACAAAGTATATCGGAACCTGTCCTTGTTCTCCTTCACGAACCAACACTGCACTCACTGCCTATTCACAGATTGCCAAATAGACTAGGAGTTTCTCTCCTTCTCGAGGTGAAGATAGCGTTGGTAAATCAGACAAGTACTCCTTTAAATCATCGAACGCCTTCTGACACTTATCATCCCATTAAAACGGACTCGCCTTCTTCAATACCTTTAAGAAGGGTAAGGCCCTCTATGCTGATATCGATAAGAAACGATTGAGGGCCGCCATCCGACCCGTCAACCGTTGTACTTCCTTTACGCTACGAGGTGCAGGAATGTTCTTGAGAGCCTCGATCTTATCTGGATTAGCTCGAATCCCATCTCTTGATATCATATAGCCTAAGAATTTCCCAGATCGAACCCCAAAAGTGCATTTCTTCGGATTGAGCTTCATATTTGCAGCGCGCAGCACCTCGAAAACCTCTCTTACATCAACCAGAAACTATTCCATGGACTTGCTCTTGATCAATAAATCATCAACGTAAACTTCCATGTTTCGACCTATCAGTCCCTTGAAGATTTTATTGACTGCCCTCTGATAGGTGGCCCCTGCATTTTTAAGCCCAAACGGCATCGTCACGAAGCAAAACGTGCCGAATTCTGTAATAAATGAGGTTTTTTCCGAGTCATAGGGGTCCATGAAGATCTGGTAATATCCCCTGTACGCATCGAGAAAACCGAACACCTCGAAACCAAGTGTCGAGTCGACAAACTGATCAATCTTTGGGAGCGGATATGAATCCTTAGGGCACACTTTGTTAAGATCTGTAAAATCTATGCACATTCGCCAGCTTTTATCTGGCTTTTTAACTAGCACTGGATTGGCTAACCAATCCGGATAGAACACCTCTTTGACGATTCCAGCCATCAACAACTTGTCAACTTCGTTCTTTAACGCTTCCTTCCTCTCAGGAGCGAGGTTTCTTTTCTTTTGCCGTATCGGCTTCTTTCTAGGATCGACATTGAGTCGATGTACTGCAATATCGGCAGATAGGCCTGGCATGTCATCTGCCTTCCAAGCAAAAATGTCTCGATATTCAACAAGGAGATCAACCAAGGTTTTCATGTAGGGTGTGGCATCCACTTCCCGATCTGGACCCTTGGCCCTCTTCCTCCTTCCATATTCGAACCTCTTAAGTCGGATCGGCGAGAGATCCGGCCGATCTTCTTCTTCATCGAGGATTAACTCCTACCAACGACCTTGACCAACTCCTTTCCCTTTAACTGTGACCAAACTACAATTCCTGGCTATCTCGATGTCTCCTTTCACTTCATGGGTACCATACCAGGTGGGAAATTTCATGCTGTTGTGGAAAGTCGAAATGATTGCTCACGAGTCGTATATTATTTGGTTGACCCAATATCACGTTGTATCCTGACGGAGCTTTAACTACGACATAGGTCATTTCCATTGTTCTTCCATTCTATCCATCCCCAACAATAGTCAGCAAACTTATCGATCCGACAGGATGGATGGCCTGCCCTGTGAATCCAAACAGAGGGGTAGATAACAGCATGATGTCTTCATCCTTCAATCTCATGGCTTTGAAAGCTGAGTAGTAAAGGATATTGACGGCGCTTCCACTGTCGACACAAACTCTTTTTATTTGACCCCGGCTTATCACCGCTTCTATTACCAAACCTTCACCATGACTGTGGGAGCTCGTTATGTCAGCTTTGGGTCCATAACCCACCTCTGTTGTGAATCTAAGTTTCTTCGATTCCCTCGATCTGTATGAAGACTGTCGACTGGACCGAGGTCGATCTGATTCACTCTCAGCGACAATAGTGTTCACGTCATACCCGATACGGTTATCCCCATGGGGGTCTCGATTCAAATCTTCACGACGATCATCCCTTCGGTTATCTCGGTGGGTCGGCTCGGGTGATCTGCCCCGTCGCCTCTGATTATCTCGACGCGGAGATCGATCTCTTTTTCCGTTGTAACTTTTCCTCTTATACTCTCGAAGACCCTTGGGCTCGTCCTTCTCTGATCTGTCAATCACCTCATCCAATCGACCCTCTTGGATACAGGCATCGATATCTCTTTTCAAGTCAAAACATTCCTCTGTGTCATGCCCCACATCCCTGTGATAGTCACAATAGTTGTGGGTATTCTTTCTCTTCTCAGGATCTTTGGACATTGGCTTAGGCATTTGAGCGATATTCTTCTTAATCATGATAGCCAGCACCTCTCCACGTGATCGGTTGAGAGGGATACAATCTCACTCTTTTAGATTCCCTTTCTTTCCGAGTCGATCTGTGATTGGAGCTGTTAATCGATCAAACACATTAGATTTCCCTTCATCATTTCGACCACTTTGGTGTCCCTTGGGTGGCTTGGTGTCATTTCTCGAATTGAGACCAAGTGAAATGGTGTGCGGAGCGCTGCGCCTCTTCACCTTGGCAAAACTTGTGAACTATGTTTACACATTCGTCCATATCATCTGGCATCTTCTTAGAGAGCTTATCATACAACTTCATATTGCGCAGACCTCCGACAAAGGCATTAACCTGCAACGCATCGCTGGCGTTATGCACTTTCATAGCTTCGAGATTGAAACGCCTCATGAAATCAATGGTTGATTCCCCTCTCTCTTGCTTGATATTCATGAGGTGGGTGGCACTGAGGTGGAACTTCTTGTTCCCAATGAAGGCATCTCAAAATTTCTACCCTAACTGTAGAAAACTTGAGATCGACCCGGGGCATAGCTTATTGAACCACTCTCGCGCTCGACCTGTGAGTAACGTGTCGAAGGCACGACACTTCATGGCATCGTTGGCATTTCTCAATCTCATCAACGATATATACCGATATAGATGGTCCTCTGGGTCTGTGGTGCCGTCATAAAGTTCCATCTTCGGTGGCTTAAAAGACTCTGGCATCGTATATATTTCAATCTCTGGATTGAAGGGCGACTCGAGCCATTCTGTTAGCTGCTCTTTCCCTACAATACGGTTGAACTCGTTTCGAATGCTCTCTTCGACCATTTGTTGTTGCCTTTAGTGTTCGGGCGCGCTTCTTGGTTGGCCCGATTTCCACTTCGTCCTCATGTTCTCCTTGAGGGTTACGCAGTCTCTTCCTCTAGCGCTTTCTATCTCTTTTAGACCCATCGGATCTAACGATTATTCTCGAGGGTATTACAAATTCCCTTACCTATGAATGCCAACGCCACCACTTTTTCGGCGTCTTCATCTAAAGCACGCTAAGTGATCTGCCATGTCACATAGCTGCGGAAGGCGAGGCTGGGTGGATCGACCCACAGTA
Source organism: Gentiana macrophylla (assembly GCA_026214975.1). Taxonomy (NCBI): domain Eukaryota; kingdom Viridiplantae; phylum Streptophyta; class Magnoliopsida; order Gentianales; family Gentianaceae; genus Gentiana; species Gentiana macrophylla. The sequence continues at coordinate 81,186,265 of CM047817.1, read as the reverse complement.
GTCTAGATCCGATGGGGACTTCTTGAACTTGAGATGGAACCCTGCTTTGGATCCATGTCTGTCTGCTCTTCGACCTGTGGGTTCTTACTGTTCGTTGGTTTCTTTCTTGTTGGTGGAGCCATTACGATATCTTTACCAACTCACCGGTAGAAGGCCCTCCTTCTAGCGCCAAATGATGATGCTGAATAATGCAACACCCGATAAATCTGGGCCACGTGTAATCTAAGGATGAGTGTGCAAAGAATCGAGCAGGTTATGCTTGTGCAAAAGATGGTGCTTTTGGTGTTTTATGGCTGAGTCCAAGAATGTATCTTGGATTGCCTATGTATCCTGTATAATGTCCAGGAATCAAGCCTTACGTAGTTCCTGGAATGATGTATTTATAGGCACATGCCCTTCTTATGCCCTAAGTTTAGGGCGGTTGGGTCTATTGACATAAATACCCTTAAATGGGCCTTGCCCTCCTGCCCAAGTAACCTGCTGGGCGGTGGGCCCAAGTGTCTGGACTGGAAGTCTTGGCATCGACTCGAGGCATACCGACATGGGTGATCGAGGTGGTACACTTGCATAATCTGCCTGTCATTGCGGTCTTCGCTGGCATGCATAGCATTCGATCCGATGTGGATCATCGGCGTAGACTTTTCCACATGCCAGCTGGACCAATCAGATACTTCCACGTGGAGGAGTGAATCCCCGTATCATCACACTTCTTTCTAATCATTGAGACTGCAGTGACATTGACACATTATAAGAAAGGATTGTAAAGTTTATTAAATTGAAGAGTTATCACTTACCTCCTATTGATATGAATTTCACCTGACAAAAAATGGGAAGTGAGAGATCGAACCTTTTAATCCAGGTAAAGGGTATGTATTTCAATGTTCTATTTGCTTGCCAATGTCTTTGTTCTTAAGCCTTTTCACTGGACTTTCAGCAGTAGAATCCTTTTGAGAATTTAGGAAAAGAAATTGCAGCTTTCTTGATAATAAAATCCTTCTATAAATTAGGAAAACAAAAGTTCTCTTTTTACAATGATTACAAAATATTTTTACCTGCCTCAGACAACCTTTGCAATCTCAGTCCATCTGTTTCCATATACTCTGTGCCTGCATACCATCCATATTCATCAAATCATCTCAGAAAGTAACCAAACCAATAGTGATCAAAACAAATGAAGATGCATTAACTCTATGGCCTTATTCGAATCAAATTGAATCAAAGCAAAATATACGAGATCTATTCACTTCCGCACTTGTTCAAAATTTATCAAACACCTTCCAAAGGAAAAAATAAGATGAAAAAACCAAGAAAAGGCGGATGCTTTAATCTACCTCACGAATGAGCAGGTCTTCTTCTTCTGACCATCCACCTTTCTTGAAATCAGAATTCAAATAAGTGAACCACCTACCTCTACTACTCTACCTTTACTACTCTTATATTATAGGGGAAAACTATTTTAAAAAGCCCATGTGAGCACACTATTGATCAGCTATTCCAGAATTTATTTTTCCATCAATCTTTTTTTTTTTTTGTTGTCTTGTTGTCTTATCGTTGAAATTCGATCACGATGACACCTCAACTGCAAACACATATATAAAGAGGAAAGAAAACAATAAAATTCCAATTCAATACAAATCCTCTCCAATACTCTATATCCCATTCAATATCAAATACATATTAATAGATTGAAGATTGTTACTTTTCAGTGCGATGAAGTCGAAGTTGTTCTAATATGTCATCCTCGTGCAAAATCCAGAAAAATCCAAATAAAAAAATGACATAATTCAATCAATAGAGCTAAAAGGATCCAATAAACCTCCTGAGACCAAGAAACAATGTGTCTTTCCTTCTGCTTTGGCACTTGGTAATCAATAAAATAGATTTATTGTGGAGAGTTGTCAAGAGAAGAGTTTTTTTGATTATTTTGTTCAGCTCTTGAACACGGCTTCACAACTGTTATACTGAGTAATATATATAAAATAAAAAATAAAAAAAGGAAGGCAAGGTTGAAAGCAAAGAAGCTTTTTTTTTTTCATCAGCCACGTTATTCTGTTGATTAAAAGCAACACACAAATTATTTGAATAAAAAAAATCCATTTTACAGAGAAAAGCACCAGAAAAGAAATTAGCCAACAAGATTTTTCTTTAAAAGATTCAAGTTTACTCAAAAGGCAAAGTATAAGCAAGAGATTGAGGGAAAAAGAGTACGAAAAATACATCGCACACCTTGATGCATCCTTGCGGAGAAGAAGAGCTTCACTTATTTTCCTGCGTTTATCTAACAACCACACAATAACTTCCCTGGTGAAACAACTCACTTTTTCGGTAGCTTCTTGTTACTCCTCGTGTGATCGAATAATTATAACAATAAAAAAAATGCAAAATACAAATGCTTTAGCACACGTGTCCTCGTGAGGTTGTGGTTGTATTTGCCAAATTGGGGTCGTGGCTAAATGGGAGAGATAGGTGGTTGCTTTTCGACACGACACACGACGAACACACTCCAACACATGCTTGACACGTGTCGGCTGATAAAAACAATATTAATTAGAATTTTAATATCCGACACACCTTCAACGCGATGTCGAGCATTTCTATTTTTTACAATGGAAACGTAAAAATACATGATGTCTATTTTCATAATACATTAATAAATAATACGTCGTATTAAGTTTATATGTTTGACATGGCTGGTTTTGATTTCATATTTTTGTTTTGAAAATAGTTTAAACTGAAGTAAACCGAACTGTGACACCCATAAAGAAAAAAAAGATAAAGATGTTTTAGATATTCATAGAGTTTATGTATTACTCATATCATTTTATCTAATCTTGTAGATCGGTACGATTTTTTTTTTCTGATAAATTGGATATTATTTACATAATAACCGGAACCGACTAACCAAAGCCAACCAAACCTATTCATTTATAAACCGAATCGAACTAAACCGTGTATGATATATGGCTGGTTTTGATTTCATATTTGGGTTTTGAGAAATAGTTAAAACCGAAATAGTAAACCTCATATGCGATACATTTTCGACACGACACGCAACCAACACACTCCAACACCTGTTTGACACGTGTCGGCTGATAAATAATATTAATTAGAATTTTAATATCCGACACGCCTTCAACGCGATGTCGGCATTTCTATTTTTGTCAAGGGAAACGTAAAAATACATGATGTCTATTTTGATAATACTTTAATAAATAGTACGTCGTGTTAAGTTTATATGTTTGACATGGTTGATTTTGATTTCACATTTTGTTTTGAAAATAGTTTAAACCGAAGTAAACCGAACCGTGACACCCATAAAGCAAAAAAAAAAAAAAAAAAATATTGTTTTAGATATTCATAGAGTTTATGTATTACTTATATTGTTTTATCTAATCTTGTAGATCGAAATGATCTTTTTTTTTTTTTGATAAATTGGATATTATTTACATAATAACCGAAACCGACTAACCGAATCGAACCAAACATAATCATTCATAAACCAAATCGAACTAAACGGTGTATGATATATGGTTGGTTTTGATTTCATATTTTGGTTTTAAAAATAGTTAAAACCAAAGTAATGCCCGAACCGTGAGCAGCAGTAAATAAAATGACTCCCAAAAAAGTCAAAGAAAATTAGTGATGTGAAAAGAGGTGGGTGGGGAACAGCCGGAAGACTGTACTATTGAAGCAAATGAAAGAGCGAAGATGGTGGAACACTGGAACGAGAAGTTATTGTGTGGTGAGAGAATTTAATGTGAAGTGACGGGTGAAACGATCAGAACCACACAGTTTAAATACAGAATGAGAGTGTGTGGTATGTGGTGTGTGCACGCGGTGTCTCTGGCCGTGTGGAGACACCATGTGATAACTTCCTGGTGAAACAACTCACTTTTTCGGTAGCTTCTTGTAACTCCTCGTGTGATCGAATAATTATAACAATAAAAAAATGCAAAATACAAATGCTTTAGCACACGTGTCCTCATGAGGTTGTGGTTGTATTTGCCAAATTGAGGTCGTGGCTAAATGGGAGAGATAGGTGGTTGCTTTTCGACACGACGAACACACTCCAACACATGCTTGACACGTGTCGGCTGATAAAAACAATATTAATTAGAATTTTATTATCTGACACGCCTTCAACGCGATGTCGGCATTTCTATTTTTGTCAATGGAAGCGTAAAAATACATGATGTCTATTTTGATAATACTTTAATAAATAATGCGTCGTGTGTTAAGTTTATATGTTTGACATGGTTGATTTTGATTTCACATTTTGTTTTGAAAATAGTTTAAACCGAAGTAAACCGAACCGTGACACCCATAAAGAAAAACAAAACCAAAAAAAAAAAACAAAGTTGTTTTTGATATTCATAGAGTTTATGTATTACTTATATCGTTTTATCTAATCTTGTAGATCGGAATGATCTTTTTTTTTTTTTTGATAAATTGGATATTATTTACATAATAACCGAAACCGACTAACCGAATCAAACCAAACATATTCATTCATAAACCGAATCGAACTAAACGGTGTATGATATATGGTTGGTTTTGATTTCATATTTTGGTTTTAAAAAATAGTTAAAACCGAAGTAGTAAACCGAACCGTGAATACCCGTAAATAAATACAATACAATATAGGAGTAGGCAATGAAACAAAAAAAAAAAAAAAAAAAAAAGCAGGACACGTGGCATACTGAGAGCATAGTCAAAACTTTTCACAAAAAAAAAAAAAAAAAAAAAAAAAAAAAAAAGAAGGGGCGACGTGGCTCAATGCAAGAGCTTCTTGCCCATTCATTATTTAATATTTAATAGAAGATAGGTAGATAGATATATATATTTTTTCCATTTTTTTTCCTACCTTGCGGTCGCAAAGTCCTACCTATTATTTTTATGTTATTGTCTCTTTTCTCTTCTTTTCCTATAGCAATTACCTGCAAGGTTCTTCTTCTATTTTCTTTTTTCTTTTTTCTTCTTTATCTTCTACGCACATACATCATCATAGGTCAAGTCCAATTAAATTTTTTTTTTTTTTTTTCCTTTTTCGGCATATCCCAGGCAATGATAATAATACATATAAAGTAAAGAATAGACCTATAACAAACAAAATAGCAACACGCATAAATAAATAAATGCATAATTAGATACGGTTGAACACACAAAATTCGTTTAAAAACATCATTTACCTTAATTCAAAAAGCAATCTGAAAGCGAAAACGAAAAGTAAAATCTTGAATCCCCGGTTCCAACCACTTCTACAAATAACCTACGATCATTAAACGATATTCTACGATCAACATAACTCTTTATTCTATAAAAACTCGGATTTTTCTCAATAACGGTCCAAATTCAGATTTAGGGCTAATGAAAATTTACAGAATTGAAAACGATTGATGTGGAAACGTTCGTCTCGATGAGACGATAATTCTTCTGCGGTCTCTTCAAAATCCCGACGGATTAATCTCCAGAATGAAGATTCTTCTTCTCCCTCCCTTTTTTCCTCCCTGCGTCGTCCTCTCCTTTTCTAATTCTCAGGATTGCGTCGGCTGCTTTTCAGAATTTCTGAAAACTTTTACCGTAAATAACTTATGAGAGAATTATGGTATTATTTTCCTTTAAATACCCATAGTTTAATTATATTTATTTAAAACCAATTAATTCATTTTTAATTATATATATTGGTTAACATAAAAAATAGGAAAATACTAAATAATTTCCAATTTACGTTTATACCTTTTTTTTAGATTTTCGGGATGTTACAGTCACTTTCAACATAAAATTTAGAGAAAAGTCCTCTTCACTAACTACTTAGAATATTCAACATAGGAAGAAGATTAGTTGTTCTTGGAGCTAATATCTTTGGAGATTGTTTGGATAATGATTCACTACCTTGTGTAGATGAGGCATTGCCAGAAGATCTTGGATTCTACTAAGCTTCTATCTTTTTCATCTACATCACCAAGTGTTGATATATTTTTTACGAACCCCCTCACACATTAGTTATGTATTATTTAGTTTATACAAGCATTTTAATTCGTATTTCGAGTTGTATATGTTGTTTCCGCTGTTGATTTGAATATGATTTACCTGGGCATGACCAGAATGAGTTTTTGGAGTTCCAAAGAAATAACATGGCTTGCCCCAGCGAGCTGAAGCTCTAGGCCCACATAAATCGTTTTTGGGTCTAGTCGGGTCATCCAAATTCCAATATGTGGTATCATCGATGATGTTGGATCCAACTCAAAATTCTATTTGTATAACTTAAATCACATAAAGAGTGGGATTGAAGTTTATATCTAGTTTTATTGATAAATGATGAGATCATTTAATTATAAAGATTAACTTAGATCTAGTGTTAAATGCTTTGAATGAGATGTATATATTATGGATTAGTGGTTTTCCCCTTTAAGTGTTTGTATTTGGAATAATCCAGGGTATGATTCTTTAAAGGATAAATCTATGTAATTCATGGTTTTTTAATCTATAAAAGTATTTGTTAGTGATGATATATGGGCCCATTGGGTCGGATTATTTGTAATTGGGTCAGGCCCAAAGTTTAATAATAAAGATAAACGGACCGATCAAAGCTAGACCACCGAGTCTTGACGAGATCAAGGCATTTGGGCGAGAATAGTCGAGGAGCGAGGACTCGCGTGTTACGACGAGAATGGTTTACGGAGCGAGAATAACGAGTGAACGTGGTGAAGACCGGGTCAACAACATCTCAACTGCTTACGGACGTGGGTAGATCCCACGTCCAGAAGATAATCAATGATAACTTCCCAGCACGTCCAGGAAGAGACACACGATCTACTACTATATAAAGAACACCATGAACTACGAGGGGACTTGATTCCAGTTTATCACTTAAATTGGATACGTAGGCAGCTCTCTCGAGAGTTCAGTCCAAATTATACCCAAACATTCGCATTTGTATGTTATTTTCCTAATTAGAATTATCCGGTTACCCGTTTGTAATATTCATACTGCATCATTTGGCGCTAGAAGGAGGGCAAAATTCTAGTTAGTGAGTAATCAATACAGAAAAAATGGCAAGAAACCAAGGAAATTCAAAGAAACAACAAAATCAACAAGATAGAGAAAAGAATCAGATCGGAGACAAAAGTCCAGGTCGAAATGACCAAGAAACTGGGAAAAGAGTTATGGAAGAAGGACATACCAGTAATCCAGATGCGATTAATCAAATGTTAGTCGAAAACCTGGCAAATCTCAAAGGTGAGGAGATAAAAGCCATATTCGAGGCAGTTCTGAAAGCAAGGAATCAAGACAATGATCCTTCCGAAGCACATACCCTGATTCAAGTTGCTAAAAGAGAAAAGCAGGAAGAAGAGTCTAGCATACAAGTGGTAGTTACTCACCCAGGAGGTGATAACGCCAAAGCAGAGTTGGATGTCATCCTTAAACCCAAGCAAGATGAATTCAGGCTGGTGACTCCTTTCACTGAAGAGATCGATGCGTTCCCATGTCCTTCAGGATTTAAAATCCCAAAGATTCAAGCATATGATGGAACTAAGGATCCATACGATCATATGCATCAATACATTCAGCATATGAATCTGTATAATGCTCTAGAAGAGATGAAATGCAGGGCATTTGCAACTCTTCTAACAGGAAAGGCAAGAGATTGGTTCAATAAGTTGAACCCCAGATCTATACCGGATTTTCCCACTCTGACCAGAAAGTTCATGCATGCATTCATCGCAGCAAGGCCTTTCCAGAGAAACAGGACTTATTTGCTGACAATTAGGCAAAAAAGTGATGAAACAGTTTTACAATTTATCAAGAGATTCAATGGAGAATCATCCCGGTAGCAGATCTGGATGATAAGTTCTTGGTAGCATCCTTCATGAAGGACTTAGAAGAAGCGGTTACATGCGAAGTTTGACGGCAAAAGATCCAAAAACGATGGAAGAATGTCTGGAAATAGCATACAGACATTGTCAGGGAGAAGAGGCCAACGGAGCCAAGAGAGAAGAATCCCATAGGGATGCTAAGAAAGGGAAAACTGAAGATAGGAATGACAAGAAAAGGAAATCATGCAGGATAGGGTAACCGCTCCTATCTCTCGAAAGATTAGGAAAAAGGTGCTTTGCGGGGACGTAGACCTTATTCCTCCGAATGCAGATCTCGTGACCAAGTGCTGGCAATTATGGAGAAGAAAGGAATTGCTAAGACTCCTCCTCCGTTGAGGGGTCCAATGGAGAAAAGAGACCACACCAGGTGGTGCAAATACCATAAAGACATTGGACATGACTCTGAACAGTGCAGGGATCTGATCAGAGATATCGACGCAGCAGCAATGGAGGGAAAAATCGATGTGTGCATCGATCGAGCGCAGGGAGATAATCCTAGAGGAAGGAGAGAGTTCAAAAGCGAGAATAACAAATCATGACAGTACAACCGTAAGAGACACGAGATCCGTCTCCAGATGCAGATGGTCATAGAGAAAATGCCTCAATTAATACTGTGAATACCATTGTGGGTGGACCAGGAGAAGGTAGCAAGGCTGCTCAGGAAGATAAAAGGGGCAGCGCAGAAAAGCAAGGGGAAGCGAAAAAGTATAAGGTTATGGGAACCGTTCAGTACGGTCCTAGAGATACCCTACCAGCCGTCGTGAGTAACGAAGGACCGTAATAAGGCGATTATTCGTAAAAATGGTCGAAGGATCTGCGTACACAGCAGATCACGAAAGCGTCTTTGTATCATAAGCGCATTCCAAGCGATGAAACTCGTCGATTTGGAGTTGACTCTGTATCAACTCCTCTTTTGGATTTACGGACCGCCCATACATCCTGTGGGTATGTTAAAATTATTGACAACTTTTGGCCAAGGACAACGGAGCAGGACTCTAATGGTGAATTACTTGGTGGTAAAGGCTCCATCTGCATATAATGTGATTCTTGGAAGGCCAGCACTAATTGATCTGAGGGCAGTGGTGTCGCCCGCACACAACAGCATGAAATTCCCAACTTTCGATGGAGAAGCTACCGTTAAAGGGGACGTAGATGCTGCAAAAAATTGCTACACAGCCACAATTAGTGGAAAAATGAAGGTGCCGCAAGTGACAATGGAAGACTTGGTTCCAGATGAAGAAAAAAGTTGGCTGTCAAACGATCCGGTGGAATCAATAATGCTAAATGAAATAGACCCTGAATCCATAGTCAGCATAGGATCTTGGATACCGGTGAGCGAAGCGAATCTTGATCAAGACTTTGAAAGATTATCAAGATGTGTTTGCATGGAAGGCAAGTGATATGCCTAGATTGTCAACAGAGCTAGCAGTCCATAAGCTTAACATCGACCCAACCGAAAACCAAGAAAAGCGAAAGAAGAGATCATTTGCCCGGAAAGAATACAAGTTTGTCCCGGCCAAGAAGTGGAAAAAGCATGCGCAGGCCAACATGATTAAAGAAGTTATCTACCCAGAATGGCTAGAAAATCGAGTGATAGTCAAAAAACCAGATGGCAGTTGGAGAATGTGTGTGGACTTCACAGATTTAAACAAAGCTTGTCCTAAAGATAGTTACACTTCTCCTAGAATTGACAAAGCTAGTAGATTCTGATTGGTTATGAGATTTTTCTTTTTTTAGATGCTTATAAGGGATATCATCGATTATGATGGACCCTCGTAGATCTTGTAAAAAACGCCTTTATTATCGAATTTGGTTCCTACTACTATGTGTCTATGCCTTTTGGATTAAAGAACGCAGGGCTACCTACCAAAGGCGAATCAATACCATTTTCAAACAACAGTTGGTAAATCTATGGAAGTATATGTGGATGATCTATTGATCAAGAGCAGGACTCTTGACCAATATTTGAAGGATGTAGAAGAGGTTTGCCAAGTCTTGAGGCAAACCGGAATGAAATTGAACCCAAAAAAGTGTACTTTTGGGGTAAGGTCAGGCAAATTCCTGGGTTATATGATATCTAAAGAAGGCATCAGGGCCAATCCTGATAAATTGGAAGCTTTGAAGACCATGCCTGAACCGAAGAACATCAAAGAAGTTCAATGATTAACGGGAAGATTAGCGACTCTAAATGATTCTTGTCAAAATCACACGAAATCATTGCCATTCTTCAAAATGCTTAGGAAGGCCAAATCCGTTTGAGTGGAATGAAGAATGTAAACAAGCTTTTCAGAGTTAAAGAATCATATCACCACTTGCCAACTCTAACTCATCCACAGGAAGGTGAGATCTTGTTCTATACTTGTCTTTTTGCAATGAAGCGTGTAAGTCTTTGTGTTGGTAAAAGCAACAGGAATGGTACAAAGACCAAGATATATTTGTAAGCAAAGCCCTACAAGGGCCTGAGATTAGATATTACGAGGTGGAGAAATTGGTTTTAGCCTTAGTACATGCCACAAGGAAATTGAGACCGTACTTCCAAAGCCATCCAGTAATTGTGTTAACAAACCAACCTTTGAAGCAGATTTTGGAGAAACCAGACAAGTCTGGAAGACTGGCAAAGTGGATAGTTGAATTGGCAGGATTTGATATCGAATACAAACCAAGAACAGCAATTAAAGCTCAAGCATTAGCTGATTTCTTGGCAGAAAGCCTTGGCTATAGAACAAGAGGCTAAGAAAAACAAGGCTGAGAGGAATAACTCTGAACAGTGGCAGCTTTATGTAGACGGAGCCTCCAACAAAGAGGGAGCAGGAGCAGGACTCCTACTCATTAGCCCAAAAGGTGAAGAATTCCCATCGCTCTTCATTTTGACTTTCAGGGCTACTAATAATGAGGCGAAATATGAAGCTTTGATAAGCTGGATTAAACTTAGCACAAAAGCTAGGCGTGCAAAATTTGAAAGTCTACAGGACTCACAACGGTAACAAATCACATCAAGGGAGAGTATGAGGCAAAAGAAGGTCCTATGAAAAAGTACAGCGTATACGGAAAAGCGCAAAATTTCTTAACGATAGAAGTGGAACAAATAACTCGAGCCCAAAACACGGAGCGAGGCGCTTTATCAAAGCTAGGATCAAATTTCTTATCCAATAAAAAAGTATTGGTTGAGCAGTTGAAACAGAAAAGTTGCGAGGAAATGGAAGTACAACCGATAACACAGGCAGAGACATGGATGGATCCAATTGTCATGTACCTGAGAGATGGAAGGCTTCCTGAGGATAAAGTACGCGCCAGGAAATTGATAAGACTCTCAGCCAGGTATGCTCTGTTCAACGATGTTCTATACAGAAAATCCTATGCAGCACCTTGGTTGAGATGCGTTACTCGGATGAGGAGATTATGTATTAAGAGAAATCCATCTCGAATTTGTGGAAATCATTTGGGAGCAAGAGCTCGCCGAAAATGTAGACTATATGGATATTATCGGCGAAGAATGCAAGAAAAGACGCAGAGACTCAGTCGGGGACTTGCGTAACATGCCAGGTGCATAGTAACTTATCGCATCATCCTGCACAGGAGATGATACCGGTTGTGTCTCCATGGCCTTTTGATCAATGGGGAGTAGATTTAGTAGGCCCACTACCCCTAGAACCGGAAAAATTCAAGTTTTTAGTGGTGGCAGTGGATTATTTCACTAAGTGGGTGGAAGCTGAACCCTTAACCACCATCACAGCCAACCAAATACAGAAGTTCTTGTGGAAAAACATTCTATGCAGATATGGAATTCCTAAAGTTCTCATCTCTGATAACGGTACACAATTTGAAGATCAAGGAGTGCAGACTTGGTGCACCAACCTAGGAATCTCCCAACACTTTACATCAGTGGCCTATCCCCAAGCCAATGTGCAAGTCGAGCAGACAAATAGGCAGATAAAGCAGGGACTGAAGAAAAGACTGGAACAAGAGGGGTCTCATTGGGTAGACCATCTCCCAAATATCTTATGGGCATACAGGACTACACCAAATCTTGCTACACAGAAACTCCATACTCTTTAGCATATGGATGTGAGGCGATACCAAAGCAGAGATTGGACACAAGTCTCCCGTAACCGAATTGTATCTTGTCCGTAAACTCAGGGAAGTAGACATGCTGCATCTCAAAGATGAGCTGGAGCACAAAAGGGACATAGCCTTGATACAAATGGCCAAATACAAGCAAAGAATTGCTCAATACTACAACTCCAAAGTAAAAGGTACGTATTTTAAAGAAGGCGATTTAGTTCTAAGGCGAAATGAGGCCAGCAAGCAAGGCCCCACTGGAAAGCTAGACCCAAATTGGGAAGGTCCTTATAAAATCATCAAAGTGCATGGAAAGGGATCTTATCAACTAGCTAATGCCTCTGAAAAAGCGGTTCTAGAAGTTGGAATCTTTGTTCACTTAAGAAAATTTTTTCCTTTAAAAGTAATGTCATTCCTGTAAATAGGGTTGCTTTGAATCAATGTTTCCTTTTAATTTTGTGATTATACATATGCATGCTTTTAACTTGTGCTAAAACAAAGAGTTAAGGACAAGATACTTGATTTATCAGTAAACTTGCATCGCAAAAATTCTGGGCAGAAATATTGCCTTAGAGAACAAAAATGCCAAACTTGCAGCGCAAGGGCATTCTGGGCAGAAGTCCCACTTAAAAAATAAATGCCAAACTTGCAAAGTGAGAGGTCCCACTTAAAAATAAATGCCAAACTTGCGTATAAGGGCATTCTCAGCGTAAGTCCCACTTAAAAATAAATGCCAAACTTGCGCAAGGGGGCATTCAAGCGAGAGTCCCACTTAAAAAATAAATGCCAAACTTGCAGCGTAAGGGCATTCTGGGCAGAAGTCCCACTTAAAAAATAAATGCAAAAATAAATGCCAAACTTGCAGCGCAAGGGCATTCTGGGCAGAAGTCCCACTTAAAAAATAAATGCCAAACTTGCAGCGCAAGGGCATTCTGGGCAGAGGTCCCACTTAAAAAATAAATGCCAAACTTGCAAACAAGAATGGCATTCTCAGGCGAGGTCCCACTTAAAAAATAAATGCCAAACTTGCAAAACATGAATGGCATTACAGGCGAAGATCCCACTTAAAAATAAAATGTCAAACTTGCAGCGCAAGGTCATTCTGGGTAGAAGTCCCACTTAAAATGAAACTGCCAAATTTGCAGCGCAAAGGTACTATGGGCAGAAGGCCCCAAACAAATGTTAAACTTGCAGGGCAAGAAAATTCTATGAAGGAAACGTATGTTCCATGCAGCATATAACGTAGAACTAAAGAAGCTAAGGATACAAATCCTAACTTCTTTGCAGCGCAACATGAAGACAAGGATCTCTAAACAGAGAATGTCAAAATCGAAGATACGAAGGACTTAAACAGAGAATATCAAATTCAAAGGCACAAATCCAAAGGTACAAACTCAAAAGGTTCAAAAGATTAGAAATGTCACTGACAAGAAATAACATACATAGTTACTACATCAAAACCTGCTTGAAAAGACAGCAAATTCAAAGTTTTCAAAAAGAAATAAATTAAGATGCAGAGGGAGCTGAAGGCTAAGCAGGTTTCTCTGAAGGCTGAGCAGGTTTCTCTGAAGGTTGAGCGGATTTTTTCTTAGCATATTTGCTGATTATGTCTTCTCCATTCTTGTATTCATCATATCGCTTCGTGAAGATCTCCCCTGCTTTTTTATCATACAACCGGTGATTAGGCAGAGTGTTAATCACCAGGTCAGCAGGTTTGGCCTCATCAACACCAAGTGTATATCCTCTGCAGTGAGCGGAGCCAATATGATCTGGATTTCCTCATAAGTCCGAGGAGAAGACTTATACCAAATGACAACCTTCGGGCGATATTCTCGAGTAGGGATTTCCTCCATCCGCCTCGGGTTTTCGTCAAAGTCACCTTCATCTTCTTTGCAAGAGTAGCAAGATGTTGCAGTGCTCCTCATTCAATTTCTCCAACCGCTGATCTCTTAAGTTCAACTGTTCCTCTTGAGTGAATATCACACCCTCAGCTTTGGCAAGATCAGACTTTAACTTCTCAATCTCTCGTTGAGCAACAAGGTGGGCTTCTTCCAAACTAGCCACCTTAGCATTGGCTTCAAGGTTGGATTCTTCCAAAAGGGCCACTTTAGCATTGGCCTCATCCAACTGGGTCACTCGGTGCTGCAGAGTAGAAATGTTTTTGGCCATACTAGAAGGTTTCTTATGCAAGGCCTTACCCAGGCGGTAACACTGCAAAAAAGAATGTCTTAGAGCCAAAACGAAATAAAAGGAAAAATGAAAACTTCATGAAAAACCACTTACAGAATCTGCAAAATCATCAGCAGACATGTCCTCAAAGTTGAAAGAGGAACCACTAGCAGAACTGCCAGAGGGGGTGGATCTAGGCCTCTTCTTTTGCCTTTGGGAAACGGTCCTGTGGGGAACTGCATCCAGCCCAGTAATTTGACCCCCGGGGAGATTTTCTTCAATAGTCAGATCCTCAGGATTAATGGTGCTCAATGTATTCTGCTCAGAAGGATTAGCAGCAGGAGTTTCTTCCTGCACAGCAGTACTAGAGCCCGTGCCTATCTCAGCATCCTCTTGCTGACAAGAAACATCACCTCCTGGAATAACGGACAAAGTCCGTTCAGAATCTTCCACCGTCTGCTCCATTTCCTCCTCCTCGTCAACGTCGATGCTGATCAAGTCATCTACATTGGCCACTACAAGAAGAAAGGAATCATTAATTATTATCAAAAATCAAAACAAAACGCAAGTACAAACATACATTTTCTGTACTGTTTCTTGGAAAACTCCACGTAGCCAATAGGCCCTGCAGTCTGAAGCTGAGCAGCATCTATCAGGGCAGAACTTATGAAGTATAGGTTGAGAAAAATTTTGTTACTAACAAGATATTGGGACAGCGTAGCATCAATGAAGTCTTCCAACTTGTCTTTCATGGAAGAGGTATTCCATCGCCCTAAACTGGCATCCGAATTGTGTTTCACAAAGAAAAAGTGTTCTTGCCACTTCTTCTTTGTCTTATCTTTGCCAGTCATCGGGATGAGCGGAGCACTGGCCCTACGGCTGAAATGGTACCACCCCCCACTACCTTGTGTTAATTTGCATTGATAGAAGTTCCTGAATAATGTTACTGTGAAAGGAGTGGTGTTCATACGACACCAAATCATGAAACCTATGAGAAATTTAATGTTATTTGGATGGATCTGACCAACTCCTAACTTATAATACTTCATTATCTCTACACACCCGGGGGGAAGAGGAAACCTTAACCCACTGTGGAGCTGATCAGCGTATACTGTGCAGAAACCGGCCGGAGGACTGTAAGCATACTCAGTCGGTTTAGGAAGAACAACTTCGAAAGGCTCAGTACGGATCTTATAGGTTTTTAATAAACCAGCCATCTCAGTCTTGGTCATTTTGCTGGCAACACCATGGCAAGCCATTATCGCTTTGGTTTTGTCAAATCGATTGATTTCTCTCTTTAAGGTGTTTAAGAAAGCAGTGTGATCTTCTGGATACTGGTGTACGATCGAAGTGGGAGTAAATATCCCAGGAGGCAGAAGGTGGGAAGGCAGAAGGTGGGAAGGCAGAAGACACAATGGGTTATCTCCAAAAGTGGAGGTGTTCCTTAAATCAATTGAGGAGGAAGGATGATCGGAATTTACTACAGGTTCAGGGCAAAACACAGGATTAGACGAATTTACTTCCTCGCTATCTATGGCTCTGGATATTTTCTCTGGGGATTCAAATAATTTATCTACAGATTCACTAGAAGCAGTATTGGCTCTCAGACTCATCAAAGATCAACGATTTCAAAGAAATGCGAGAATAAAATAGATAAAGACTTACTTGTCACATTGCAGAGGCGTTTCAAAAGTTTAAATTGTAAGAGTAAAGTGGACAGAGAAAGGGTTATGTGACATGAAATGAAGCGGCGTGAATGGTTTAGTCTACGGTTTTAATGATAACGGATGGGTGCAACTTGGCCTCGTTCGCGTAGTATTAATAACGGAAGCGAGAACCATTTCGTGGCTAGAGGCGGTAGCGATCTACCACCTAGTCCTGGGGACTTATGATGATATATGGGCCCATTCGGTCGGATTATTTGTAATTGGGTCAGGCCCAAAGTTTAATAATAAAGATAAACGGACCAGTCAAGCTAGACCACCGAGTCGCCGACGGATCAAGACGGCCGGGGCGAGAATAGTCGAGGAGCAGAGGACTCGCGTGTTACGACCGAAATGGTTTCGGACGAATAACAGGTGAACGTGGTGAAGACCGGGTCAACAACATCTCAACTGCTTACGGACGTGGGTAGATCCCACGTCCAGAAGATAATCAATGATAACTTCCCAGCACGTCCAGGAAGAGACACACGATATACTACTATATAAAGAACACCCTGAACTACGAGGGGGACTTGATTCCAGTTTATCACTTAAATTGGATACGTAGGCAGCTCTCTCGAGAGTTCAGTCCAAATTATACCCAAACATTCGCATTTGTATGTTATTTTCCTAATTAGAATTATCCGGTTACCCGTTTGTAATATTCATACTGCATCAGTTAGATTTGCTTTTCCGGATAGATAGTATCAAAGAAACACCATGTAATAGAATATAACAGTCCTTGTTGTTGTTGTTACAGAAGAATCTGAAGAATCAGGAAGGCCGGAGACGGCAAGGCACTCTCTCATGGCAGCAAGGTCATCTAAGAACCAGTGGAAGACTCTATGTTGTTGTTTTGGTGAAAAAAAAAAAAAAAAAAAAAAAAAAAAAAAAAAAAAAAGTGGAAACGGCGAAGAGCACGGCCGCGAAGTCCCCGGTAGGGCCAGTGAGAGCCTATCTACTTTGAAGTCCAGCACCAGGTGATCTAGGGGTTTCAAGGAAGATCCGTATTGTTCCAGAAGATTCCGGGACGGTGTAATTTCGATTATTCATTTTGTAAAAGATAGATAGGGACATCGTTTCAGTCCTTCTCATTATTTTACTTTACACGATTTTTTTATGATTTATGTGTTAGATGTGTGACTAGGAGTTTATGTGATAGCTTGCCATGTCATGTAATCACACTCTTTGCATTCATGTATAATTAACTTATACGAGATATAAATAAAGTCATTAATTTAAGAACTAATAAATGAGATAAGTTTATATTATTAGTTGAGCATCATACCTCATATAGGTATGAGTAATAATTGTTACTTATAAGAGATTAAAATCAAACGTTGACTTTAATTGACTAAATGATAAAACATTATATAAAACCGACACCATGTATTAGAAAAATAATTCAATATGATTGAATTAATATTGTATTATAAATCTCACAACTTCCACTATCGGTCAAAGCATCGTGGGAGAAGGGTGACGCTTCGTGACCCATTGACTTTGTCCCCGTGCGAGTGTCTTTCAACTCTATCAATATTCAAGGCTTGGTTTGCGAAAGGATTAAGATGTCAATGTGAGCTTGGGGAAGTGACCTACCTTACGATGTCACTCATCGGGCAATACTGAAAGCCAAGACAATGGGTTACACTTACAAGGACAAACTTGATGGTACGTTAAAGAATTCTAGTTTGAATCGCAGATGCAGTCAGTGTTCAAATGAAGTCTATGATATATTTTTTAACTGACTCGAGATTGTCTCGGTTTGACTACCATTCGCTTTGACATACCTTATGGAGGCACTGCGAGTGTGAGGTCGAATTCCTCAAGAAGTGGTTGGATAAACTTTATGCATCATGCTTGTAATACCTAAAATTTAACTTTGTTGTGTTTGAAAATTTTTTATACTATTTTTATCTACATTCAGCAATCATGTCCTCTCATATTACTTCACTGCTCAATGGAAAATTAACCGGTATACACTACTACAAATGGAAAAGTATCAATGTCGTTCTCATATTCGAGAATATCAAGTATGTCTTGTTCGAGGATTGTGCTCCTAAGCCTACAACAGAGTTTGACCCTGTTGAGCAGCTTACAAGAAGTGGGTTAAGGATGAAAACCGGGCAAGAGGCATTTTGTTGGCACCTGTGTCTAAGATCGTGATGACAAAGCACAAGAAAATGGCTACGGTCTATGATATCATGTCTCCGGTCCACAAAATGGCTGAGGCCCCCTCCGATCAGGCCAGACATCGAGCTATAAAGGCTGCTATGGACGCCAAGATGCAAAAGTCCCAAACTGTCAACGGTCATATTAGGAACATGATCAACTACGTTGCTGAGCCCGAAACCCACGGTTTCCATTTACGAACTTCTTGTAGTGTAACAAACTTTCAATACAATATATTCCCAACATTTGATACCCAAAAAGCTGTGGGAAAATAATTGTCAAACCACAAAAACACTACAGACAGGAAGAGAAAAGGTTTGCAGCAACAACAACAAAATAATAAATAACAATAATAAAGTGCTAAAAATAATAGAGATAAGTATAGAAAAGCCTTGGGTAAAAGCACGCAGTGGTGCTATCTTTAGAGAGTAAAATGCCCCCACTGCACTGGTAAATCATTGATAGTGCGCGCGTTGCTCTCCCAAGATTCGACAATCCGTTGATACTGTCGTGTGCAGCGAAAGTACCCCGAACCACTTTATTAGTCAATGCTCAATAATTTGAAGACCAAGTAAAATATATGTACTTATATCTTGTGAATAGTAGTAGGGGTGAACAAAAAATCCGGAAACCAAACTAACCGGTCCAAACCGAAAAATATGTAAACCATGGTTTTTGTATTGTAAAAAAACTAAACCGTGAAAAAAATTTGGTTTTGGTTTTACATGATAAAAACCGTACTAAATCGAACCGGATATATATATATATATATATATATATATATATATATATATATATATATATATATATGTGTGTGTGTGTGTGTGTGTGTGTGTGTGTGTGTGTCTATGAATATCGACACTATTAATTAAGGGGCCTTTATTTGTACCACACCAATCCATACGTGTGCCACTTTTACTTGTGCACCATAAGTAAACCGACTTTTCATCAATACATTGTGAAATCGATCACCACAATGAACCGACTTTTAGTCGCTCCCCTCAATTATCAATATATTAAAATAACTAATATCTCGATCCATAATCTATTAATACTTCAATCAACTACCTCACACACGTAGTTAAATAGCCCATCCTAAAAGGACCTATGACAAGATAAAATAAAACAGTTTACATGATTTTAATTACTCATCTTAATTGAAAATGTGATAATATAATGTTATGTGTACACACACACACACACACACACACACACACACACACACACACATATATATATGTGTGTGTGTGTGTGTGTGTGTGTGTGTGTGTGTGTCATTCGAGTTATATATATTATAGAGAGAGAACCTAGTGACATTCGAGTTATGGTGTATGGAAGAAGAAGAATGAGAATCATGTATGATTGTTGTATGAATGAAGACATGAATTCGCTGAACCGTGATAATTCTCTTTCAATGAATTCTTTGTAAAAAAAGAGAGGACTAAAAACCGGAAAAAAAACCGCAACCAAGTCGAACCAAATCGGAGCGGATAAAATGGTTTTATCTAGCTATGGTTAGATTTTGATCTGTAAATCTTAAACCGTAAAAAATGGTTTAGTTTTAAAAGTAGTTAAAAACCGGAAAACCGGAAAAATATGCATTTGGACTCATTAAGAAATAACTCAACCTCAAGCATCACATGAAGAGCACTTACACCATAGGAATGGGATGTGGAAAATTTCCGCAATAATAATTTTAATCGTGCTCTTCCAAATCACCCATTTAACAGTTTTGTTATTACCCGTTGAACTTCGTTCATGGGATCGCCATACCTCCGAAGACGGGTTTCCACTGTGGTTATTTAATTAATGGGCTTCATCCCATTCCCCTAGATGTTTTTATAAACTACTGACGCATCAGTCTTTTCATAAGCAAATCCGCAATGTTATTTTCACACAATGTGCTCACCAGACTTCCATGATATCGCTCCACCATCCGACATAACCACTAGTTGACCTTAGACCCGTCCAAATGGAGGAACCGGACCGAACCGGAACCGGAACCGACGGTTTTAAACAGTGCCGGTTTGGGCCGGTTTGACGAACCGGTGGTTTGACGAACCGCCGGATTACTGTTCAAAACCGGCGGTTGCCGGTTTGGGCCAGTTCACGGTTTACCCGGTTTACTCCCAGTTCAGATCACGGTTCCGGCCACAGTTTTAAAATTTTATGATTTTTTTTTTTTCATTTTCACATAATACTTATTATTTTTACTACAATAACAAATTATTATTCTTTTCACTATAATTACTAAAACGAGAGTAATAAATATATATATATATATATATATATATATATATATATATATATATATATATATATATATATATATATATATATATATATATTTTTAATAATTTTTATTCGGTTTTAAAAATAATATTAATATTGTGTTATTTTATTTATATGTAAATAATGTTATTTTAAAAATTATGTTTTTTTTTCAACGCTTGTACCGTAATTCGGTTGGTTCTGCGTATTTTTATATGTAATCGTGTGAGATAGCAACACATATAAAAAAATCAAAGCGAACGTAGTTCTTATTGTTAAATTTTAGTTTTTTATAGTTTGTTGTAAAAGTTTTTATAGTAATTTTTATTATTGTTTTTAAAAGTCTTTTATAGTTTTTGTTATAAATTTTTGTGTCGGTTTTAAGTATACGTTGATTATTAATGTTGTTTTATTAAATATTAGGTGAGATATATTGTGTTTTTTTTTATGAGAGACTTTATGGTGCAACAATTTATTGTTAAAGGTTGTGCAAGTGGCATACATTAGAGCCTCTCATTTTACTCTCTTTCACATAATACACTTTTATCGTGTGTGAGAGGTTAGAAATGAATGGTTGTAATGTATGTGTTGGAAATAAAATTTATGTTTTGATGATGATTCATCACTTATTTGTTAGTTATTCTTAACCCCATTGATGAAGTGTCATAACTAGTCATTATATAGTCTGAAAGCAAAAAGAAGTCTAGATATCAATGTATAGGATTTATTAGAGTCTGATATTTGTATAAGTTAAATCAGACAAGCACTATAATAGTTCTAGGCTGGAACTGAGAAATGAAGAAACTGAGATTTAATCTAGTGAAATTCTACAAGAAACGACAATGAGCACACCAATGTAAGATTGAAGAAGATAAGTTCACGAGAGGAGCAGACTCGGTTGGCTTATCTAGAAGAATGAAGAACTGAGGGTTCAAACTCAGTTATTGAAGAATGAAGAACTGAGGGTTCAAACTCAATTATGAAGATTACAAGTCGAGATCAGAAGTTGGACTTCAGGCAAGATTGTGGTGACCTGAACTGACTTTATGGATCTTGTATGAAGACCTAAGAATCATAAGGACAATGAATTCTTAGATGATAAATGTGTCATGGTGTACTCTGATTAAGTCAATTATAATCAGATGAAAACTGGAGTACTTATATTTGAAGAAGAGTAAAATCTCAGTTAATGCTCTAATTCAGTTAGGAAACTGACAAATGAAAAACTCAGTATAAAACTGATAAGGAAACGCAGTTTTATAAGTCAGCCATCCAACAAACTGAAAGTACAGTCGAACGTTGTAAAGAAAACAATTTCATTGGATGAGTTACTGACACAGTAGAACGGTCAGAAAATATAGCCGTTACAAGCAGGATGAACATTGAATGAACCCCTATAAATAGACTACCTCTATAACATCAAAGAGGTGTGTGTGTGTGTGTGCAGGTATATGATAATTAAGCAAGAAAATTAAAAGGAATCTATCTAGACAAGAAAGATCAAATTAAGGGGGAAAGCCAAATTCGATAGAATGCCTGCTAAGTACTTAATTGCAAGATCAAGAAATTTTCTTCAAAGTGTTCAAGCATAGTCAAGCAGATTCAAGATCTAACATTTGAAGAAATACAGAGCCGTGTTTAAATTAATCATCCAGAAGAAAAGCTCAAATCACGCTTGAATCATAGTTATTGATTCAAAGTCTCAACTTTGATTTTATCAAAGGTTTAGATCATGAAACACCAAGAAGGTGAGAAGGGATGAGTTGAGTGCGATCGGGAAGACTGTGTTTGTGATGAGCTGGTGAAGAGGCAATACCACCCTCCAAGGACCAGTGGTTCAAACAGTTGAAGAGCAACAATCCTACATGTTCTACAAGTGTTTAGATAGTGAAGCTAGGGATTAGTCAAGGACTATCAGTTTAGAACTTTTTGTAACCGGGCCATCTCAAAGAAGTTCTAGTGGAATTTTCCTCCGCATCACAGGGGAAGAGAGGATTGACAGGATTACACCACCTGGAACCTCTATAATTCTTATCCATTTACTTTATGCATTCATTTAATTCATTATAGTTTTAATTACATAGTTTTCATATCGAAACAGAATTAACTAGTTGTTAAAGGCTAATATTTTATCCGCTGCCAGTTGACAAGACTAAATATAAGTCAGCATTAACTTATATTCAGTTGAGCTAACTGAACTCCGCACAAGTTAAGGGACAGGAACAAAACTGAACTAAAGATCAGTTTGAGTTTTCCAGAAACTCAGTTCCTGAGTCTTTTCCAGCTCAGGATTAGTTTTTGGTGACAAGTTTATTCACCCCCCCTATAAACTTGTGTTAGCCTTTCCAAGGGACCAACAGTATGCCACTTGGTACAACCTTGCTACAACGGTTGTATTATAAAATTTGTCTTTTTTTATATGTAAATTGTGTTATTTTTTTGATAAGAGTCAATTCGACTCGGTTTATATATACATTTTGTGCCCCGTAACGACTCGTTTAGGTTATTTCTGAGAGTAATCGGCTTAGTTTTGATATAGGTTATATATTTTGTGGATCCCGAGAGCCAGATATATATTCCGTGATTAGCGGGGTTATTCCGGTAATTTTGTACACTTTCGGTCATTCTCGGTCACCCCAAAGTCCCGTGGGGGGGGTTATATTTGGTATGTTTTTGATCCATTTTTAGGTTTTAGGTGCTCGGGAATGTCGTGGAATGTAAACTGGAGCTTCGGGATCAAGAAATCAAGTATTTTCGTGATAAAAGGTGACAAGCGGCCGCCTGTCACCAAAGGCGCCCGCCTAAAAATGCGGTTTTTGGCTTAGAAAGTTGCTGATAGGTTTTGTGAAGGAAAAAACCTGACAGGCGGCCGCCTGTCAGTACAGGCGCCCGCCTGTGGGGACTTATAAAAACTCTCGACTTAGTGGAGAGTTGCATGTCATTACTTAGATAGATTTTTTTCAAAACAATTTCATCTCGTTTTTCAGACCTTTCTAAGCTCTATGAACTTGGATTTCATGCTTTTGGATTAATTTCAAGTACAAATTGTTCGTTGATCGTTGTATATTGTACGGATCTGAAGACGGTTTTCTATTTCTATTTCATTGATTTTCGTTGTTATAAATATTTTGAGTCGGTTTTAAGTATACGTTGATTATTAATGTTGTTTTATTAAATATTAGGTGAGATATATTGTGTTGTTTTTTTTATATGTAAATTGTGTTATTTTTTCAACGCTTGTAACGGTAATTCGGTTGCCTACGTATTTTTTTTATATGTAATCGTGTCGGAGGCACAACACATATAAAAAATCAAAGCGAACGTAGTTCTTATTGTTTATTTTTTAGTCTTTTATCTTAATTTTTTTATAGTCTTTTATAGTCTTCTTATATGTTTTTATAGTATTTAAAGGTTTTTGAAATGTTAGTTTTATTGTAGTCTTTTATAGTATATATATGTGTAATGTGTTTGTATTTTATAGTTTCATACAATTTTTTAGGTTTGTATATGGTTTTTTTGGGTGTTTTTATAGTTTTTTTTAGTTTTGTGTAGTGTTGTTATGGTTTGTTATAGGTTCTTATTGTTTTTTGTATTCTTTATAGTATTTTTTTAAATGTTTGCTTTATTGTAGTCTTTTATAGTATTCTTATGTGTTTGTATTATATAGTTTCATATAATTTAGGTTTGTATATGGTTTTTATGGTTTTTTTTAAATAGATTTCTATACTTTGTTTTAGTTTAAAGTAGTAGGTATTTTTAGTTATTTTTAATAGGTTTTTATAGTTTCTATCGGGGTTTTTTAATGGTTTTTTAATAGTTTTCTAAAGTTTTTTTGTTTTGTTTTTAGTAGTAGGTTTTTTATAGTTATTTTTAATAGGTTTTTTTAATATTTTATAGTTGTTATATGAATTGTAACAAATATATAAGTAAGATATAAATGTGTTGTGGGTTGATAACATTTTGATATGCCCTTACATTTTGATATGCCCTTAACATCTTTTATAATTCTGCGTCGTGTTCCATGGTTTCAAACTCGGCAGTTATTTCTATACAAGCAGGCAAGACTAAATGTGTTGTGGGTTGATAACATTTTGAAAACAATACTGTAAATTTTTTGAATATTTCAAAAACATCCATCAGTTTCTTGCATGAAGTCCAAATAGAGAGATACAAACGATATTCGCTCGGACAATGTTCACCTAAAAATTCACAAAAACAGTATAGACAGGAAGAGAAAAGATTTGCAGCAACAACAACAAAATAATAAATAATAACAATAAAGTGTTAAAAATAATAGAGTTAAGTATATAAAAAGACTGGGTCGAAGCACGCAGTAGTGCTATCCTTAGAGAGTAAAACGCCCCCACTGCGTTGGTAAATCATTGATAGTGCGTTGCTCTTTCAAGATTTGACAACCCATTGATACTATCGTGTACAGTGAAAGTATCCCGAACAACTATATTACTCAATGCTCAATAATTTAAAGACCAAGTAAAATATATGTACTTATATCTTGTGAATACTAGTACTACCTTCGTCCCAAAATGTAAGTCCTTTTAGTTTTGTCCAAAAATGTAAGTCCATTTACAAAACCAATAAAGCATTTATTACATCTTTTTCCTTCTACCCCTCATTTATTATATACTTAACCACTTTTTATTATTTTGCATTAATACCAATAAAATGTCATTTTAGTCTTTTTAATCAAAACAAATGACAAATAACAAATTTAACAAACTTTTTTAATATGTGTGAAAATACGATATGCTCTCCCCTTTTCCCAGCCGTATATTTCCCCTTTTTATAGAAAGAAAAACAAACCCAAATAAATCCATTTTAATTAGCAGATTTTGTGAGATACGAATAACAACCATTATCCCTATCTTAAATATATAGGAGAAGTCATTTGATATATATAGAAAGGGTCAAACACATAAAATCAATTGAAAGAAATAAAATGGATATTAAGATTTATTTAATACTCATGTATATCATAAAAATAAATAATGTAAAGTTGTAAAATCAATAAATATTTCCAACAAAAGCAACATCATTTCAAGATTTCAATCATGTTTACTGAGCAATATAACACACATATTCATTACATAAACCTTGAATTGTTCCACAATATTGATACTTAATATAATAAAATCGAAATAAAATTTAAACACAACAAATTTCTTGATATATATATATATATATATATATATATATAGTCCAAGTAATTAAGTGGTTTAATTAGAGCAATAAAGCCTCAAGAGGCTTAGTTTTTCTATTAATACCATCTTTAAAGAAGTAGTAGTAATACTCATAAGAGCTTGTGTCCCTGTATTTGGGGGGATTTTCTTCTGATAAAATCTCTTTCAATGGCCCATAAAGTTTACCCCCATCTCTTTTTCCAGGTTTAAAGAAACATGCTGTTGAAATTCTTGGCCCTTTCTTTTGTGCAATAACTCTATGCTCAGCGCTTTGGAATTTGTCATTGGTGATGAGCTGGACAGTTTATATATATATATTAAAATCATGTATATAAGCAGAAATATAATAAATTAAAGCCAATAATATGGTAGACATGTTTTGACTAAAAAGAAAAATGTAGGGTAGACATGTCCATATAGGGCAAGGTCCCATACTGCTAATCTTTGCCAATTTAGAGTCTCACCTGCGCCTGAGTGAGATGGCCAGGGTTCGATCCTCCCGTAGATTAAAAGAAGCTTTCGTCCAAGTGGAAAAAAAAAAAAAAAAAGACATGTCCATATGAAATATAATTTTAATAATTAAAGGGAATGAAAATAAAAATAATTTAAGTTGACATTTTCATTTTGTTGTTGTCATTCATATTAAATATACACCTACCGTACACGAGTGGCTACTAGTGAAAAATGGGAATAATCTTTTAATAATACTACGTAGTATGTCGGTATGTGTATTAAAATAGTGTCAATCTTTTTTTTATTTTATTTTTTTTGCACATATTTTAGAAATTTAATAAATGCATTGGTTAATAGTTTTAGATACCTTATATTCAAAGCTTTATTTTAAAAGGTTTAATAATCATAAGTAGTTAAATGGTAGAAGATTAAAGTTTGCATAAAAAGAGTGTAACCAAATAATTTTTTATTTCATTTTTTTAGCATGAGATATTCTAAAACATTTTTTTTATTATTATCATAAACGTGACACTTTATAAATGACGGAGATATATTCATACAGAGTGTCCACATTTTTTATAGGGTTTTTAGCACGGGCGGATGCATGATCTCGTGTAAGAGGACAGTAAATTTTTTAAAGGCAAACAAAAATTTAAAGGGGACAAACTGCATGCATAGTTCAAATATTAGTGTATTTTTTTCGGATCAAAGGAGGCATCATGGTGATACAGCCATGGTGAATGGTTTGTTACGATCCCTCTCTATGGACATAAAAATACATAACCATTGATGTAGCTAGGTCCATACCTGTAGAAAATCTCCTCCATTGATTACAAGGGCACCTTCAATAGGAGGCACATCCAACCATTGGTTATTTTTCAAGACTTGGAGACCACCAAGATGGTCTTGTGTCACAACAGTCAAGAAATAAGGGTCGGTATGCTTCATTGCCCCTTGAGTCAAATCTGGTTCAGGACAAGCTGGATAATAATGGCAAATCAACCTTTGGCTATCAAACCCACCTAGGTTTGTAAGATGCTGGCTACTTAGTCCTAGAGCCTCAGCTAGTAATTCCGACACCACGTCTTTGATCAATTTCACCACCCGGTTTCTGTAATCTTGAATTGATTCTCTGTAATAATGTTTGGAATAATAAAAAAAAAACTAAATTTGACTTATATTATTAGTCGACAAAATCAAAAAATAAAAATAAATACACTTATATTTTAGTATGGAGGGGTATATATATAAATTTAATTATTCATCATATAAGGTATTAATGTGACTATTGGAACAAATATATAATTAAACATTGTGTCAGTTACCCAATTATATTTATTGCTGATCTCTTTATTATTGAACTGTTGGTGTAAATAAAATATAAATTATTTATCTTCAAATCAGCAGAGTGGGTAATTCAAATGACCCAGACATGAGATAGTCTGTTAAAGTTATCACAAGTTTTTATTGTTTTAATCACTACAATAAGATATGTCATAACTTCAAGCTAGTTTTGAGGATGAGACAGATACATCTTTTGTATTTGTTCTTGGACTTACAAATTCAACAAATGATAAATTGTAATTTTATATTGAGGAGGGGCAAAAACAAATTAGGTATTGTACACCATGCATACTGTGGTCAAACTTGACATGCAGCACGATCTTATAGGCACACCATATAAGGGAACGGATCCACTACGGTACACATGGTGAGGTATAAGGTGCTGTGCACTATTTCCGTCTAAATTTTTGTCGGATCCGTTGAAATATATATTTTTTTTTTAAATTTGCTTCACTCCGTCAAAATTTGGAAGGATTTGTCGAAAATTTGGACGGAAATGGTGCACAACACCTTGTACCTCACCATGTGTACCGTAGGGGATCCGCGTCCAACCATATAGTGGTCAACAATTAGGAAGTTATTAATTGTACCACATCGATTTTACCGGTACACCATACCTATTTTAGACAATCAATCATTAGATTATGAAGCTTAAAACCGACTTTCTGAAAGTCGGTTCTTACAATACACCCGTGGGAAGTCGGTATTTGGTCTCACAAGCGACTTTCAAAAGATCGATTCTAATATGGGGATTTTGCATAGGTATAGTAGAATCACACTAAAAATAAATGAAAGAGTATGAAATGGATTCATAATTATTATTACTTACCTGGAAAACTGTGGCAACCCATCGGAATCGAATTGATCATCTTCAAAGCTGCATGAAAGTGTATCTTTCCATTGGGCAGTTTTTGTCCAAAAAAGGTCAACAGTAGCATAAAGTCTTGTTGATTTATTATTATCTCTTGAATATAATCCCAGTTTATTCTCTTGTGGCTGCTCATGAAATTCCCTAGTCCCTTTTAACAAGTTTTTAATTACATTTAACGGAATCCCATGATTCACCAACTGAAACAACCCCCATTCCTCCATTGCTTTGCTCATTTCCTTCACTATTTCACCTCTTCTACTACCATCATCAAACCCTTCGATATCAATTACCGGAACGGATAGGTTAGGATTATACGACGTGGGTTCGGGTGGACAGATGAAAATAGGAGGAATCGTTGTTAATCCGGAGTCTAGAAGCCCTTTTACACCGATTTTTGATTCATCAAACTCTTTTAATGCTTCCATTTTTTCCTCCATGGTGAGGTTGTTAGAAGAACTAGTAGTAGTTATAATGGGGTTTCTTGTGGTGCTGCAACGAATACGCAGTACTTTTGAGAAAGTACTGCGTGTTTGTGAATGCACGTGAGGAAACTTCGAGAACGGAATTAGTTCCCTCATGGTGTCTCGTTTGCATTGCAAGATCGAGACCATTGATGTTTCCATCATTGTGGAAGCCATGATGAAGCAGAAGGGTTTCTATTTTTTTTTTTTTTTTGGGGGAGGAGAAGGTTTTTTGCCAAAGCAATGTTGTACTTTTCTTAAACTCGATCTATGCTTATTTATACACAACAGATGGAGTTTAGAAAGTTCATTTTTAATTATTATTTTAAGGCATATTGTTCATTTGATGTAACTTATTTTTTTCCGAGTCGACTTAATTATAATATTTTATTTTATGTTAGATGGGACAACCAAGTAAGGGCACTCTTATCAGAGGCCCTAAATTTTATCCTTAAAATAATATAAAATAATATATATCTCTATTTTACAACATTTCAATTCAAAAACTTCCACAACAGCATCCCTATCCTTATCCCTATAACATTTCAAATAATATTAAATAATACATATTCTACCTCACAACTCTATTCATACACAATAAATATTTATTATTTCACTCCAACAGTATCCCTATCCCTATAATTTTTAATAATTAAATATGTTTAGAGACGTGAATAGTGCATCCCCATACACTGTTCATATCCCTAAAAATAAATAGGGATAGAGACTCTGCTGTGGAAGCTATTTTGGGGTAAACTTTATTTTTATCTTCATTTTAATGATATGACACCACATATAGAAACACATTAGCTACTTAACGAGCCAATTTTTTTTTTTGGGATGACTCATATCCAAAAAAACATTTTCGGGCTATAAAAAAATCATGTCCATGTGCAGAAGACATAAGGTTGTTTTGTTTTGATTGATTGATTGATTTTTTTTTTTTTTTTTTTGGTTTAAAAAGACAAAAAAATGGAATCAGAATAGTGGAAATATAAATTGGGTGATAAGCATAAATCTACTGTTCATAACCCAAAATCTATTATTTGTTGAAGTGGAACTGGTCTCGAATCGAGTGTTTCACTATTCCACTGTTTATGTGTTTTTACAAAAATGACACTTAAAATAACGTAAAAAAAAAACCAAATGAAATGTCTAAATAAAGAGGACGAAAAAAAGAAAAAATGTGATGAAAAAATTATCATCTTTCGACAATCAGATCAAAAGATATATTCGTTTTAGTAATTGAATACGAGAAAATTTAAATTAAAGTGGAAGAAGGACTTTTTTTTCCCAAAATTTTTTTTGACTGTCCTCTCTGCATATTTTCTATGTTCAAATTGACATTTTTAACAATAAACCCTTTATTTTTTGTTTTCTTAATTTTTCGAGGGGGAAGGGAATTTGTATCATTAGGGGCAGAAATGATATTCGAATCCTCGTCAATATCAAGAAGTGCTATCAATTGAAGATTAGAATGCTATTTTTTATTTTATTTTATAAATGTATATTAACAAGGGTGACTCTCCTTTAATTAGCTCATAAACGACTTTATGAAATTATAGTGGATAGGTCCGTTCGTAGGAACGTTATTGCATATTGTCTTTATCTTATTCATTGCTTTCCACGTATTTCTTTTCTTTTTTTAAGGTCAAAAGAGAGAGGAATTCACCTGTTTATTTTTTAATTAAAGAATGATTGCTTTTAGTTGGTCGTAAGTGCTAGAGAACTTCTCTTCCCACACATGATTGCTCAACCGCTTCGGTTGCTTTTATGAATAAATACTATCTTGTTTTCCCTATAAACTTGTAATTTGTCACCAGAACCATTTAAGGCCATTGCGATTGTATTGAGATTTCATGTTTACAATAGAAAAACATATGATTAACAAATGCGTTGATACCTGATACCAAATTGTAGATCACATAGGGTGATAAACAACCAACAATGGAGGAGGGGGTGAATGGTTGTGTCTAAAACATTTCCGCTTTCAAATTCACTCAAAGAAGTTTAAGTGTATCTCAATGCTCTAGTCCTTTAAATAGTTGTGTATCAAGATCTTATGGATGACAGATATGGATTAAATTCAAGAATATCACTTGCTAGGTCTTAGATAACACTTCGTCAATTTCAAATCAGCTCAAGGTAAGATCAAAGTAGCTCAAGCTAAATACAAGGTAGCTTAAAACTAATTGCCGATTTAGGCAGATCGCAGATTGAGTTCAAGTGATTTTGGACTTATATCAGAGGATCAAGAAATGAAGGATAGGTCATCTGAGCATAGAAGTATCATTCACAAGCACAAATGTCAGTGCAAGAAGTTGTGAACTTGATATTTATACTGCTTTCCAACAATGAGTCATAAAACAACACAATAGGTTTCAATGTTGTACGAAAGTTGCCTTTGGATTTGAACCTCCCTTTAATGAAAGCTCCTTTGTTAACATTACCAAACTGTTACAAGAGTTTACAAGCTTTATATCGACATTGAATCACAACTAATCATTTCAAACAGCAGCCT
Organism: Gentiana macrophylla; assembly: GCA_026214975.1. Lineage (NCBI taxonomy): Eukaryota > Viridiplantae > Streptophyta > Magnoliopsida > Gentianales > Gentianaceae > Gentiana > Gentiana macrophylla. The sequence goes on along the minus strand of CM047817.1, from coordinate 81,155,166 downwards.
TGATCAACCATAACTTTAACTCAAATCTCTACTCAGAATCCGTAACCTTCAGCCTTTACTATTGCAATTATTTTGATAGAATTCTAGCATTAAAGTGTTCCTCTAGAGCTTATCACTCACAAATTTTAGCTCAATCTTGCTCACACTAAGCTTAGATTAGCTCAACAACTCAACAATCAGTAGATTGTTTCTCACATAGTCTATGTACTATGTTTTGCTCTTATTAATAGCTGTAAATATATTTTTTTGAAGGTAAATAGCTGTAAATATAAATATTATTAAATGTAAATATATTATTGTAATTATTGTTATTCTAAAGGGGTCCGGAATATTTTATTGTAACTATATTTATCATATAACTCATTCATCGGAAAGTGTGAATATAATTATTTTTCTCCACACAATATTTTTTTGATATGGTATCATAGCCCTAGTATCTCTCTTGCATCAATTTTTCTCCCGTTTCTCCCGTCTTTTATTTAAAGATCACATCAAAATCCTTTCTTCCTTAGTATCTCTCTGTCATCAAGATCACTTTTAATTATACAATCCAAAACCTATTAATCTTGATTCCTATCAAAAACCTTCGATTCAAGGTAGAGGAACAAAACAAACAAAATCATATCAAAAGTGGAGATATCGAACAAGGAGGGATGAACCCTGTGAGAGCGGCGGCATCTCCCGGTTTTTCTTATTATTTGATAATAATGTTCAGAAGCCGAATACATGTCTTTTATACCTAGGGCAAAATACTATACACAATTACCATTTTGCACCTCAGACTACTAACTAATTACAGAGATATAATTAGAAATACAGAAATACATGAAAAGGTATTTTTATACAACTTTATGCGTACTAATACTTGTAATAATTCCTCAAACTATATGGCATGGAAGATGCAACTCGAAACTCTCTTAATCGGGTACGACCTTTACGGTTACATTGATGGTACGGTAAAATCACCACCAGCAACTCATGAAGTTGAAGGAGAGGCCAAGCCCAATCTCAGTACTCACTACATCTGTGGTATCGTTTATCATAAACGCTAAAACGGCCTATGATGCGTGGAAAATTTTGCAAGACACTGACGATATTGGATCTCGTCCATAAGAAATTACGGGCCAAATTTAGCTTAGTGGCAATAAATCAAGACTAAACCCTAATAAAAACCTAAAAATGGGGTGGTGTTTTATGATATTAGATTGAGCCTGGAATAAATGGTATCCCAATTGAGTTGCCTACGTATCCTGGAATTTTTCAGGAATCAAGTCTCTCGTAATTCCTTGGGATCGTTTATATACATCTCGTCCAAGGCAATCATGTGGCGTGTCCATCAAGGACTCTAAAACATGTTAATCCCTTTTATTTGGGAGATAATCATGGATGGTTTAAATGTTAGGATCAGAGTCCTAATGGGTAAAGGATCTTCAGGATCTTCCCATATTATCTTATATTATAAACACGTGTGTATTTCGGAGAAGGGAAGCTCTGGACGACCTGCGTTGAGCCCCTTTGGCCTTCTCGGCCCGAACTACGTTTACCCATCCTCCATGACGATCGAGCCGACCTGCGGTGGTCTATATAGGAGAAGTCAAACCTCCCTCCTAGGGCGTAGGTCTGCCATTAGGCATGAAATAGGTTCCTGGCCTTTAACATTATATTTCTCTCTCCTCACTTAATGATCAGCCAATAAGAAGATGACACGTGGCGAGGGCCAGTTTGAATCTCATCATAAGCCCTCCAGATCTGTCTGAACTACTCTCTGTGAGGTCAGATCTGCTAGAGGTGTTGCTCGGCCTCTGTCATTTAGACTTGTAGAATTTTATAATGGCCTACTCTTCTAGTTGGCAGAGTTACCGTTATGACGCTGTCATGACTGCTCTGGTATTCGAGGTGTTTCTGCCCACATCATCTGATACAACATATTGTTTTAAGAATCATGTCGTTTGGGGGTTATAACCCACGTCGAATCAATTGTCTTCTCATTTGCTTCACAAGTAAGCATCTTTTCTACAAGTAAGCATCTTTTCTTACCTCTGTTCTTATTTAGTTCATGTCCGTATATAGTTCTTCAATAGACAGGTTGTTTGAGTCCGAACCAGAGGTGGAGGAGTCCGTAGAAAGGTTATTTAAGTTTGATTCAGATCTAGGGGAATCGGTAAAAAGGTTAGAAATAGAGGAAATTCCTTGGATCCCTCCATTTCCTGTTTCTCGTCCTTCATCTGGTACTTCCACTTTCGTTCTAAATCTCAAAGCCCATAGAGCCACGATGGCTATTATAGGAAGCCATGGAAAGGACTCAATTCTTTCCCAGGAAGGAATAGCCAACATCTGTAGGGAAAAAGGAATAAAACTGGAAACGTACTCTCCCTTAGTCCCAACTACCCTTAATAGGTGCTCCTACCGTCCACCGGAGGTGTATTGCGCAGTTTACCAAGCCCAATTCGAAAGTGGGCTAAGACTTCCTTTGTGTCCGGCCTTCCTGGCCGTGTCAGACCACTGACAAATAGGCACTGCTCAAGTTTCCCCAATGGGGTTAGGAGCATCATAGGATTTGCCATCTTCTATCGGCAGGTCGGAGTTCAGCTCTCCGTCAGTTTATTTATAGTCTTCTACCAGATTAAGAAGGTAAGGAATTCACCTAGGTGGCAATACTTCACTCGCCGAACAGGCCCTCAGAATAGTATTCCGGTGCTGTCAGATGGGCCATCTTCTTTCAAAAGGTGGAAGGAGAAGTTCTTCTTCGTTCGTCACGAAGGGACACCCCAACTGGGGCGGTGGAGGTCAGACGATCAGCCCAAAGACGTCTGCTCGACCAGTATCAATGTGGAAGTGCTACGGGCCATCCGGGACTCAGAGGTTTCTCTAGAGGTCAGCCAGTTCCCTTCTTAGCTAATCGACGCTGCCCGGCTGGCCGAAGCAGGACCTGCCCTCTATGTGGCCTTTAGTGCCAAGGATAGAGATACCCGTAGGAGCTTTTGCCTTTCTTGTACTTTTGATTTCACATACTTGACTTTTGATTGTTGACTAACTGTTTCCTTGTTTCCTATTTTGCAATAAGGGCTTTGGCTATGCTACAATCTGCTACCGGAGGTGACACTGGGAGAATCAGCCTGAGGAGGATGCCTTTGCCGAAGAGACCCCTATTAGGGATGTTCCTGTTGTCCGAGTTGCGGGCTCGACTTTAGACTCCTCCACTTCTTAACTGCTAGAAGACATTCCAGATGATGCCATGGAGCGTTCTTTTTCCCTTCCAACTTTGGGGGGAGATATCGATCCGATCAAGATGGATGGCTCCACTCCGGAGGGAATCCCTCAGCTCATAAGGAGAGGCCGAACTGAGGTTAATGTGATCAACCGAGAGGGTAGGTCAAGGAAGAGGGGCATATTTGATGCACTTCCTCTGGCTACTAAAGATCCTCTAAACCAAGAAGAGGAGGATGTTGCTCTGGGCCCGGATCCGATCTCTAAGATGACAAGTCAGCAAGTGGCTAAAATTGTATGTTTTATCATTATACTCTATCTTTTGTATTACTTGCTTTTGTTTTGACCAAGTTTCTCCGCAGAGAGCTCGTATCGGCCAAGAAGTCTTCAAGGGGCTTGTCGAGTCTTCCATAACTGTGTAAAAATTGGAGGGAAAAGTTGCTGATCCAGAGAAGAAGGCCTCTGAATATAGATAGAAGCTTAGGGACTTAACTAAGTGATCCATGCGGTGTAAGTCACTTCAACTCATGAAATACTAGCAAAGAGTACTATGTCAATTGTAGTATAGTAAGGGTGAGTCAAAGTCGATCCTATAGAGACAATGCAACACAAATAATAGTTCACTAATCTAATTAAGAACAAAAATAATGGTCCCTGAACCAACATAAGAACATAATAGTAATCTGGTCTCTATATCCTCTCCGATCTCCTAACTTGGTGAAACTAATCGTTATGTATACTTTTCCCCGTAATCCCTAGATTCATCTAGAACATGTGTTTCTAACTTAGTTTTAGCTACGGTTGCAGTCTTCTAACCTTGTCTACTTCTATTGAAAGGACAGTAGACGTCTATGTGTAGTTAACCTTCTTCATTGGGTGTATTAACTCACACGCAATAAGTTCTAGAACGTGTTGGCTCAAGACCGAGAACCTCCCTAAGCAGCTAGTGTTGATTGACTAGCACGTTCCTAGAGATCGATCTAGACTATGTCTGAATTAAAACTTCAATTTATCGTCCTTTATGTTAATTTACGATGTACAAGTAGATTGGCCAGATTTAAGCTACTGTGAATTAAACTTGTCGATCAACGTAGCTGACGCTAAATCTCCAGACTTAGGATGACTTAAAAGTGCCCCGTAACTGCGATGTAGACCGTCGCAAATGCGGCGGCGGTTCCTACTTCGGGAATATCATCGTTTTATTCTGATTAATTCTGGTGAATTATGGTTCATTTAAACATTCAGATTAGTTACATCAAGTATATCTAAGCTAATCTACCATGATAAAAGGAACGTTCAAAACTTCATACCTTTATCAATGGCGGATCTAAATTGATCAACTTAAGCTAGTTGATAAATTGGGGAAGAAAACCAAAAGAACGAACTCAAAATAAACTTGGGAACTCTTATTTTATAAAACTATATGATAATTGTAGCATACATTATAATGAATCTGATTACATGCTATTTATAAGACATGTAAATCGACCTAGTTTTCTAACCCTAACCGACTTAGTACAAATCATGATAGCTTCAATTTCGTGTCCTCCATGTTTTGTAGTCTGCGGCTAGAGGCTTCGCAATGCGGGCCTGACTTGACTTTTTGGGCTCAAAGGACTTTTCCTGGACTTCGACATCTTAGCCCCATGCCTTCTAATAGCTCGGATCCACTCATCATTAGCTCCAAAATATGGTACACTTGAAAGATATGCAAAACGAGATAGAACAGTACCAAATCATGTGATATAATATAGAGATGCAGAATTAAAGACCAAGGAATTGACACTAAGCAATTGACACGTATTTCATACAATAATCGAACTGTCACTCCTCAATCGAGAATGATTCAGGGCAAATAAAGGTGTAGTTTATAGTACTAATTTCAATATGATTACTAAGTCCAAGGATAACGAGATCAAGGCTCTCAAAGAGTAGTTCCAGGCCCAGGTGACTAAACTAAAGGCCCTAGAGACCAAGTACAATGCAAGCGTCTACGAGGCGGAGGAGAAGCATCTGGAAACTATGACAGAGCTAAAGCAGACGATCAGGAAGCTCCAATCTAAGAATAGTGCACTAGAGGCTGCTGCTGAGACCCATCAGGCCCAGGTGGATGCTATTTCTGCTCAAGACCTCAGAGACTTTAAGGCTTCTGTGGAGCTTTCTCGGGCCATGACGACTCTGCTCATACCCGTGGTTACTATAGCTTCTTCTTGGGAGTCGATGATATCAGGGCCCAATTTGCTGATCTTTTTGTTGACAGTCTTGCCTACAAGACTTTATATCGACTGGCATGGGTGAGTGATAGAGTCAACTTTACGTGACTCCGCTTACATTGTTTGGCCTCCGTTTACCACATTTTCAACACATTTTTGGATGATTTAGACCACTTTCGGGTAATATTGTGAGTTCTAGCACGGGGGTAATTCATCATTTTGATAGTTTACCACCCCTTTTCGATGATATTGACCCCATTCCCGAGCACGTTTACCCTTTGGAATGTTTTGGTTGTTTTTGGTTATTGTGATGATGTAGGGTATTGGTGTCTCGATGACCCGAAAGACAAGGGTTTACAATGAGAAACATGACCGAGGTGAGAAAAGAGGTGAAAAAGGGAGAAAAAAGTGAAGAATTGGTGGCACAGGATCCAAACGCTGGTTTGGAACTCTCAAACCAGCGTTCCATACCCCCAAACTGGCGTTCCAAGCCCAAACCAGCGTTCCAGAGTTGCCAGAGTCAAACAGAGTTCAGCCCCTTCAAACGCTGGTTCAGCAACTACCTCAAACCAGCGTTCCAGGCCTCTCGAGCGCCGCGTTCTCTACCTTCAAACCGGCGTTCGGGCCTCTCGAGCGCCCGTTCCTGCCTTCAAACCAGCGTTACAAAGCCGAGAAGCCCTAAGGCGCCCCAATTTCAAGCGAGCGCCGTTCCACTTGTTTGGAACCGGCGTTGAACCAAAATCTGCGAGGATTTTCCTCCACCTATAAATACCCCCTTAGTCCATTTTGGGATTATTATTCATCTTCTTAGCCAAACTCTACCCCTTCATAGCTCGAATTTTGTAATAGCTTAGAACATGATAAATTTATGTAGATCAAACATATCTTAGCTTAATCTTTTCATTTCTTAGATTAGATTTTCATTCCAAACAACAAGTCTCCTACTTTTTAGTGATTCTCTATTTTGTACTTTATAGCTCAAACTCGAATTTCTGCAATCTAATGGTACATTTCTCTTCTCTTTTACTTGTTATGTCTCTTATTTACTACTTTCATTGCATATCAACTAGTATAATGAGTAGCTAAATCCTCTTCATAGCCGAATCATGTGAAATTTGGTGAAATCACCCTTTGGGTGATGAAATTGAGAGTGGGTAATGCTTTTTATTGTTGTTTCTTGCATCTTTCACGTCTTAGAACTTGTTATAACTGATTTGGGCTAGATTGATCACCTAGGTCAAAAATCACACACACCACTCTTGAGAGTTGTTCAGAGAGAGGGGTGTGGGAAAAGGGTTCTAAGATCGCATTGTAGTGCGAGGTTACTCGTTTCTAACGTTTAAACGGCTTTCGTGCATGATTGTCTTGTGAGTGAATCTCTCTTAGGAAAGGTTAGTTGACTTGGCATAAGGTGTTGGGGAAGAGTTGTTCAGACCTTAGCACCGGGATTAGGAGCACGTACCCGTGAAATTGAATGTAAGAGTTCGTTCGTTTATTGCACACTCCCGGTTTTGTCATTCTTTGGGGTGAAACTAGCTATTTTGATCATGGTTCGGCTATGTCTCTTTAACTATCTTCAAAACTTAGTAGTTTAATCTTCTTTCTTTCTTTTTATCTTTAGACTCGTTAGTTAGAATCACTTAATGTCGTTGTAGTAAACAAAACCTTAAGAACTTTGATCACCTAGACTAAGCATTACGTTCACTTTGGTACTTACAAACACAATTCCTTTGGGTTCGACCTCGTACTCAGTAGCTATTCTAGCAATCGACCGGTACACTTGCCGGTTAGAGAGTTAGTTTACCCACGGTTTGAGTCCTTACAAATTGTTTTTAAAGGGGTAAATTTTATGCTCATCAGTGAGGTCTATGAGGCTCACCTAAAAGAGTTTCAGCAAGGGGTGGACATTGTGTCCAAGTATGCCTCCCGTCGTGCTGCTGCTCCTCGGGCACCTTCTGCATCCGAGCCATCTACCTCAGCTTTTCTGACTAAGTTGCCTTCGGATGATGCCACTGCGGGGAGTCTTCCATTCACTTCTGAGTGATAACATGCTATTTAGTACCTTTTACTACACCCTTATTTACCCCGAATTATGCTCAAGAGAGGAAATATAAGTGAAATATTATGCGAAATACATGTTAATTGCATAGTGAGTGTTCTCTAGGTGTTGATTCTGCATTTACATAATTTCCCCATATATTTGGTACTATTCTGCCTTGTTCTACGTGTTTTGTAGGAGTAACTTATTCTAGAAACGACTAGGGCATGGACTGGCTAAAGGAAGTCAAGGGGGTGAGTTGAAAGAGCCCAATAAGAGATCTCATCAAGAAAAGAGCGAGGATGGGCTCGATATACGAGGCCCATCACTGACTTACTGAGAACTTGAAGGACGTGAAATTAACCCTACGTCTTTTTACTATGTCGGCTAGAGTTTCTTTGAGTCATAAGTCGGCTGAATTACCTATATATAGCCTCAGTATTTCATTGTAATCATATACTTATCATATACTCAATATACAATACATTAATCATGCAATAAAAGTTCTTAGTTTTGTTATTTTTAGTTTTCTTCCGGTTTCCCTTCTTCCTCGCCGTCTCTAACTTGAGGAGATCAAGTTAGATCTCCATAACCGAAGGTATGAAGCTTTGAACGTTCCTTTGTATCTTAATTATGGTAGATTTACTTGTTTATATGTGCTATACTTAATCTGAATGTTTAACGAAACCGTAATTTACCAAAATTAATCATAATGAAGAAATGTAGTGTCAGAATTAAGAACCACTGCACCCGATTTCCTGGCGGTCTGTACCGGTAAATCGAGGCATTTTTACGTCACCTTAATTTGGAGACTCAGTGTCATCTACGTTAATCGACAAGTTTAATCCATGATAGGTTTGATCTGGAGAATTTGCTTGTCGTACATCATAAATTAACATGAAGGACGATAAAGTGACGTGTTAGTTAGGATATAGTCTAGATCGATCTCTAGGAACATGCTAGTCAATCCACGATAGCTGCTTAGGGAGGTTCTCGGTCTTGAGCCGGCACTTTCTAATACTTATTGCGTGTGGGTTAATACAACCAAGTAAGGAGGTTAACTGCATATAGACATTTATTGTCCTTTCAATGGAAGTAGACAAGGTTATGAGACTGCACCCGTAGCTAAAAATGAGTTAATAACGTGTTTTGATTGATTCAAGGAATTACAAGGCGAAGTAAACATGATGATTAAGTATACCAAGTTGATGGATAGGTTGAGAAGGGCAGAATACCGTGTTTATTTTCGTATTCATGTTGGTCCATGACTGTATATGTGTTCTTAGTTAGATTAAGTGTGTTTATTCCTATGTTGCCTTGTCTCTATCGGATCGACCTTGATTCGCCGTTGCTATACTATGATTTGATCTAGTACTCTTGCTAGTATATGCGACCTCACTCACGACATCACAGGCACAGGCGTAACTCAACCCCCAGCGCTTAAAGCTTTGCTTTGTAATTTTTTTTATGTTGTGTTTTTGCTTTGAAAAACATGGGTTGTAACTTTGTATAACAACTTTATAATATATGCGATTTTCTAAGTCTTTTTACCTTAGATTTTATTTCTAGCACTTAAAATCAAGCGACTAGTTTTTGAAGAACGTTGAGCAATAATCATAGTCTGAAATCTGCCTGTGAATAGAGGACTTGAAGAATTTAAGAAGACTAATGTTCTAAGGTTTTAAGGATAAAAAAGATAAAGCTTATACTGTGTTTCTTAGTCTTCAAATTCTTCTCATACAAAATCAAACTTCCAATTATTATAACTGAGCTGAGTTGAGCTAATTTGAAGAGCATAATCTGTGAAGATTGTTGTTTGTGTGATTTAAGGCTTGTTGCCGAACCAAGTTGAAAAATAGTGGTATATATTAGATCTTCATTCAATGATTCAGAAGTAGCGGTGTAGATTCAAGGGTTGTGTTAAGCGGGGTCATTTGGGGCTGAGCAAGAGGTTACTGCAGCTCGCAGATCGTGTGCAGATTGTGTTAAGGTTAACTTGTCATCTTGAGTTGTCATCCAAAAGAATTTAGATATCTTGAAGTGTAATCTCTATTTCTGTAACAACTGAGATCACATAATAAAATATACTCCCATCCTAAGAGATTTAAATCCAAATTCATACTTGGTACATGATGACTTCAACAATGGGGTGTTTACAACTTTGGTTGAAGGAACTGCCTAAGCCCCAAGTTCTTTACTTTTCCGCATTGTTTTACTTTGAGGTTGTGATTTGATTGTTGTTGTGTTTGAACTTTATCTGATTCAAGCATCTACGAACTCAACAACAAGCTAATCAACATTGTAACTGGAATTATGACACACAACACCTAAGGATTAATTTGAAGCAAAAAAGTCTAAAAATGACTAAGTGCATTAGACAAACCATGCACCCCATTTTGGTTTGTCTTGGACCTTAAAGATCCTAACATTCAGCCAAAAGAAATCCAGGTAGCTTATATATACTTAACATAGTCCTTGTAGCTTCTTGCAGTGTTTATTTTCTTTCAACTACACTATTTTGTTGAGGTGTTTTAAGAGCTGAGAATTAAGGCTGAATTCAAATAGATTCACAAAATCGAATGAAATCAAAATCTACAAATTCTCCTCCCCTATCGATTTTCACAATGGTAACAGTAAGGTTGAACTCATTTTGTAACTGCATAACAAGGACTTCAAATGCAGACACACTATCATTTCTATGTGCAATAAACAATCTTCAAGAATATCTAAAATAATCATCAACAATTACAAACACATAAGTTTTGCCAACAATTTTAATCCTAATGACTAAAAACGTCAACCTGTAGTAACTCAAGTGTCTGAAGCTCTCATCACGTACTGTGATAACACAAGTGCCACATCTATTGCGTACAATTCGATGTTTAATTCCTGCACCATACATTGAAATTGATGAGCACTTTAAATTATCAAGTCCTTCAAAGTCAACTTGCAGTCACCGCATTCCTACATCTGAGCAAGTTGCATATGGCTTCACTAAGCCTTTGACAAAAAGCATATCAATCCCCTTTCGCATCAAACTAAAGATGCTCGTAACCCCATGCGCTTTGAGAGGATGTTAGAGTAACAATTTCATCAAGGACTTAAGTGTAGTTATTTGAAGCATTAAGGACTCTATGAGTACTTGTAACATTCCGATTTTTATGAATTGTGACGTGTCATTTTGGATTAAAAGAATTATATATATATATATATATATATATATATATATATATATATATATATATATACAAATATGTATTTATGTGGGAGTTAGGGAATTAATTGCATATACAGGTTATTAAAGGAAATTTGTGAGTGGAAGGCTTTATTTGGAAATAATAACCTCTCACTTTGAGTGCAGAATTGTCGAAATTCGATCTACGTTCGATTTCAACGTTGAGAGAAAATTGAATAGACAAAGAGGCTTTCTCCAAGTTTTCTGAAGGTTTCTATCCGTTTTGATTTGAGTAGAGCAGCGGAGTCGTGAGAAAACAAGGAACATTTAGATTTCAAGTTTCTTCAAGGTATGAATTTAGACCACTAATCTTGGATTTGATCAAGTTTGAAGGTTGTGTTTGGTGTAATTCATAGTTACGAATGGTTAGAAACTTTGATCCTAATTAGTTCTTGAATTGATTGTGGATCAAATAGGTGTTGGTTGAAGAATAGGAAGGTGATGCAGGTTTTCTTGAAGTTTTGTTTGGAAATTGCTTGCTAAAAGGTAAGAGAATATTCCTATTGTCTTAGTTCACGTTGTATAAAGTTTTGGTTGAGTGTTGGTGATGTTATGTTACAAGAAATCATGCCTACTTATTGTAAGAGAAGTATGTGATGCCTTGGTATGTAAACGTTTTGTTTTTTTGTTGTTTATGCGGTCAAATTGATGTTGATTATGTTTGGAAAGGGTTGAAATTAAGTAAAAGTCTGAAAACTATTGTTAGAAATGTTTTAGGGTCAATGTGCGCGCATTTCTTGCGTAGCCGCGCGCATTCTGAGTTCGAAAAGTGGGAAAAGATATAGAGATGTTTTAGCGCCGCGCATTGGGGCGTAAGCGCGCGCATTAGAGTCGAAAGCATCTGAATGATTGAGATAGCTTTTAGTGCGCACATTGAGTGTGCGAGGCATGCTTTGAAGCGACCATAAGGGGTTAAGCACACGCATCGAGGCATGGCGCGTGCATTAACCCTATTTTTGTGAAATGATGAGTTTTGAGCCCGAGACCGGTTTTGAGTGATGTTTCTTGACCTAATAACATTAAATGAAAATGAACAAGACATGACTAAGCTTCCGACGCGTTTAGTTCCAGCACCGAATGGATTATTCATAAGAGTTGAAGTTCGGGACCGTCGGAAGAGTATGAATGGCTTGTGCTTTGATGAATTAGAGATCATCAATGTCTGTGTATGTGGTTAGGACGTTGAGTCTGTATGTCTAAGTGAGGGAGTAGGGATGCTAAGTGAGCTTTGCCTTGAAAACACATCGGTGGCTAGTTAAAGGCTAATAAAATACATATTTGTGTAGTAAAAGATTAAACATCATGTCATTCTTGGTAAGTCACAAGTTTATATTACGATGTGTGGGCGGTCAGTAAAAGTGAATAACTCCATAGGTTTACATGACCCAAAGTAAGGAGGACTTAAGCGAGCGTGTACACTATCGGGGCTAGCCCGTGGCTATTCTTTGTGATCCACTAATAGGTTGCAAGCGATACCTCGTGGTGGGTAGCACCATGCGTAGTGCCCTTGAATCTTTGATGTAACAAAGATAAGCTAAGTTAGAAACCAATAGGCACGACATGTTGATAAGCATAATGTGAACCCTGAGAGTCGAGCCGGTCTCATAAAGATAATGTAAAAATCATGAATCGTTACTTTATAAACTTGTTTAATACAATGACTTACGTCTTTTGATGAGTACCTTTGTACTTACCTCAAATGCATGTTTGTTTGTGTTTGGGGATGATAAGATGAACAAGTTGAGCTTGAGTTCGACGAGGACCTCGAGGGCGACGTGTGATGATGCTATGCATGATTAATTCTTTTATTTCACTTTTACCATATTTGTTGTACTAAACTATATTGTTGATGTTCTTTCCCAAGACATGTTCCCAAGACATGTTGTACTTTTATTTTGATCTTCTTGTAAGATAAGTTTGTGGTGTTTTCCTTTAAGATACTGTCGTTTGTAAGTTTGGAGGTTTTGTTGTAATAAGTTTACCTTTCCATCTTTAGTTGTCTGTGTTCTATTCTCGTTTCTTTGTAAAAAATATATACCCGAGTCTTTGCTTCCATTAATACCAGACTCAGTATACACACTACCTCATCTAATTTATTCTCTTCTGTAATTAGAAAATATAATGCTGCTCAGCACAATTGTTTGGTGAGTTCTCTCTAGACTCATTAACGTGACTGAATTTGTTTGTCCGATCTCATAGCTTACATAACTCTAAACAATATTGTTTGACCCGTCTCATAGCTATTGTCTTGTATAGTTTGACCCGTTTAAATTCTTGGGAGACTTCGGCTTCTGGCAGAGGGAAAACAAGATTATCTTAAACATGGTCTAGTATTTGTTGGTCCATGTGTCCCTCCAAAATTATTCATGGACTATATATTATTTAGGGTTTTTTTTTTTTTTTTTTTTTTTTTTTTTTTTTGCTTGTTAGTTTTGTTAGAAGATACAGTTTAGGTGTTATTCAAGACACCGGGTACTCTCTCCGTTTCATAATATAAGATTTTTTTAAATTACGCACAGCTAAAAATACATCATAAATTAATTATTTTTAAACATTTCAAAATAAATTGTTGCATTGTTTTTGTAACTATTTTATAATGTTGTGTAAATTTTAGACAAAAGATTTAATGTTGGATTAGTTCAATTCATTAATTAGAAAAACTTATATTTTCCTCAAAAAAGAAAACCTTATATTTTGGAAACACGCCAAAAATATGCTAGAAAGGTCTATATTACGAGACTGACAGAGGTGTACTTAAACTACGCTTCTGACAAAATTATGATGATGTGGAATATTTTGTGTCATGCTTAGAATATACTGATAGGAAGGAGTTTAAAATGTACATATCGTAGAAAAAAAAAAAAAAAATCCTACGTGGGTGTGTGCACTCCATATTACTCACATTGATACCTACAATAGAGTAAATTGAACTTCTAACTTTTCTATTATAATATTGCTATATATCCCCAATTTAATATCCTCTCATTAATTTAATAAATAATATTGATTACCTCAAGAGATATTTGGAAGGAAATAGAAGCTAATTATTTTTGCTAGTTTTTAATCAATGTTTTGGGAGGTGGGCAGTGGACAGAACCACAACAGCACCCACTAGCACAAAGTTTACAAAGTGAAAATATTAGCTATTGCAATTCTATATTTTTAGTTACATTGTCTTTTGTCAGAAAAATGCCTATCACATTGTAAAAAAGAAACTATTGTACGTGCTCTTAGCATGTTGTGTTGAACAGATGGTAATCGAGAGTTAATGTAACGTTTTCATAATTGATAGTTGAATAGATCGACGGCATTTGATAATTGATATAACGTTTTCTTAATTGAGTAGGATAGTCTATATTTTGTGTTTGACGATTTCACTTACACGTCTCAGCATGAATCATGGTGAGAATCCGTCTTCTCTCATAAGGAAAAAGAAGATTATCTAGCACATGCATGGTAGGATTCTTTTCCAATAATAAAGATTTGTTAGCCCATTTGTCCCTTTAAAATTAGAGGTTATTATTTGTCTGCACAATGATCTATCAGGACCACGAAACAAAGATTTGATGTTTGAATAGACTAATGGAATATATTTATATATGGGGTGAGTTAGATTAAGATTACTAACTATACTATATTATATAGGTTTTTGTGTACGAAACTAAAAGCGGAGTGGGCTTAGCACCCCAAGCCAACCCCTAGGTCCGTCCTTGGATCTACGTGTACCATACTATATATACACCACTGTAGAATCGACTACATGAGCCGAATGTATGGAGCAACATGAGATTCTGCGAAAGTTGAATCAGGATTGACAGTGCGGAAAGTCGCATGTTGCTCTATACATTCGACTTTCACGCTGTCATTTTTGTAAAAATGGTGAGGTGCATGTGAGACAACGAGTATATCAATTGTGGTGCGAATAATAGCCCCAAAATTATTCATTGATGATATTGTTTGGGTGTTTTTTCGTTTTTATATATATTGCTTGTGTCGTTTTATATAAATAATGATACGAGCATAATTGTTGTGACAATATTGTCATTTATGTCGTTGATTATTGATGAAGTCGGTTTTCACCAATAAGTAATTCTGGGTACAATTGCTCTAATGATAGTTTTCGGTCACCGGCCGGCGGCAAGAGAAGAGATAGTATTTTCTATGGTGTTTTGGTGAACTCAAGTTGTTCTTGAGTACCTACGTATCCAATTGCACGATTGGAATCAAGTCGGCCGTAGTTCTTGCCACAGTTTAAATAGAGTCTAAACCACTAATTTTACCATATCCTCCAAGGATTAGGTTGTAGTTGAATTGATTTGAACTCCTAATTATTAGGGGATCACGATTCTTTCATATCGAGCGTGAATCGAGCCATATTACGGCTAGATACATTTCCCACGTTTATCCTTGTTAGGCGGACACGTGTGTATAAATGCGTGACCGCTTTCGGTCTCTTGGTGGATTGACTGTCGCGCTCTGCGCATTCCTTATAGACCGACCGTCTGCGGTGGTAGGATTGATCTGATGCGGCTCGGTCTCTCGGTCGAAACATTCCCGACCACATTTATGACTATCCAATGGTTGCGTGGCGGCGTGGCATTGGGTGAGCCGACCATCATCATAAGCCCCCAAGTCGGCTGGGCCTCAACCTAAGGCGACTGATCCAAACTTAGTCGGGGCGGGCGGTTCTTAACCGTTGGTGTCGATTGGGATATTATGGCGCTTCATACATTATTGCGATTGTCATTATTAGCACGCGAGCGAGTCGATGCTGCGGCGTCAAGTGGGCCGTTAACCCAGCGCCGCTTTGGGGCTATAACTGTCCGCTTCAAGCGTCCGCTCCCCATTAAAGCGCGCTATTAATTTCACGCCGGGTGTAAAAGCGAAGTTTCTTTCCCCTTCATTTACGCAAGTAAGTACTTTCCGCTGCGTTTTTGCTTGTTCTTTAGTTTGTAATTTATGAGGTGAGATCATCCACTCCTTACGGCGAGTCGGTTGATAGAAAGTTGAGTCCTCGATCCTTTGATTTTGAATCTGAGGGAGTATCTGCCGCCCCACCCCCTTTCACTTCGTCTTTTCCGGCCTTCTCTCCGGCCATCACCTACCAGAATAACTTGCTATCCGGGCTTGTTCCTAGGCATCTGTGTCCCGTGTCCACAGGGATTACGCCTTTATCTGGCATCTTAAAGCCGTTTATGCAGCAAATCTATTATGGGTAGCCGAATTGAATCTATCATCTCCCAACACTCAATCGATTATCTTTGCAACCAATCCACCGTCGAGAACTGATGCTCGGATCATCGGACGATATGCATCTGAGCCTCCCACCGATTATTGCGCAGTTTATAAGGAACAATTCGAATGCGGCCTGAGGTTACCGCTTTTGCCCTGCTATTGTGGCCACTCTTCGCCATTATCAATTGGGGATTGCTCAACTTGCCCCAAATGGGGTTAGGTGTATTGTAGGGTTTGCCATCTGGTGCCGTTTGGTACGGACCAGATTCTCTGTTGGTCTATTCTGGACGTTCTACCGGCGCTGTAAAGTTCCAAATTCTCCGGGATGGTATTACTTTCTTCGCCGTCCAGGTCCTCTTCTCAATATTCCTATCCAACACGCCGGAAAGCGTCTTTCAAGAGATGGAAAGAGAGTTCTTTTTGTTACGCCACGAGGAAATGTCCAACTAGGTAGGTGGAATCTTTGGAGCAGCTCGATAAGGATGAAACCCACGATATGGCGGACTTGAAGGATTGGATCCAAGTTATCCGGGAGTTGGATATCTCAATGGATTGTCGAAATTACCCTTCCGAGCTCATCGATCGTGCTCGGTTACATGAGGTCGGGCCTGAGCCATACGCACCTCTTACCGAGGATGAGGAGAAATCTTGTAGGACCTTGCTGTAACTGTTGATTTCTTTCCTTGTATGATTGTATTTCACGCATCTCACTTTTGTTTTCTCTGTACAGTGGCCGACTTGGCGCATTTACTATCTGGAGCAGGAGCTAGAGCTGACGATGTTCAGCCTGAAGAAGCCTTGGTCGATCCTGCGACCTTGGATAATCCTGAGCTTTCGCTTATCCGATCATCCGGTACGGTGCTCGACTCTGAAGCGGTCCAAGCCCTTGCTGACCAGTCGGATGATGCTATGCGCAACCCACCGCGGTCTGGGAATGAAAATGTGATTATTACTGATCTTCCATCTGATGAAGAGATCTCTGATCTAGCCCCCCTGCGTCGATCAGATCAGTCAACTGTCAGAGAGTCCTCTCGCAAGAGAGGACGCTCGGAATTTACTCATTCTTTGGACCTTCGGGAGAGCAAGGTGAAGCTTCCACAATTCAAACCGCTCTCCACGCTATGCCTACTGTAGATTTAGCTGAGATGGTATGGTCGCTACATTTCTGAGTTGATCTTTTCTTTTTTTTTTTTATAGTTTCATGCACATTCGCATATATGGATTTTTATTCTCCTTATGGTCATACTTGGTCAGGGCGCTCGGATCGGTCAGGAATTATTTGACCGCTTGGCCAAATCAAAAGCATTCTTTGATGAGCACGAGAAGGCGATTAATCGAGCTCAAGGCTTCCAAGAAGAAATACAAAGAGCTGTATGTTAAGGGTGATTTTATACGTTTTATAAGGATATGTTTTATATCAATTTCCCCGTATGTGGATGTTTTCATAGAAATCGAGCTTTATAATTGAAATATTGAGCAAGTGGTGTTTTCAATAGTTAAATTGCAAAAGCGTAACGAATTATGTGCTTAAATTGTGATTTTATATTATTTTGGAATATCGTTACGCTTTTGGTATGTTTTCTACATTGTAGATACACATGGTTGATGGAAAAGATGATTTTTAAAGTGATAAATTCGAGTGGAAAGGAATCAATCAGTTTATGGAAGAATAAAGGATATAAGGAAAGAAATCAAGTGTTGATCCAGTGAATGGCGTCCACTATGTCGAGGGCGGCGTCGGTGAAGATTTGGATTGAGTCGTGAGATACTTGATGAGCGGGCGTCGAAATTTTGAAGCGGCGTCGGAGGGTTATTCGGATTCGAGGATTGACGGATCGTTTCTGGGGCGGGCGTCGGGAAGACCAGAGACAGGCGTCCACGGCCGACTTAAGCATAGCCGACTTATTTCCTTATAAATACCAGCTGCGCCCCAACCCTAATGATCACGAGATTATCTATACACCAAAAACAACACAACGGCCGCGCCACGAGGCTCTCAGGCGGTCACCCGAGCCTTGTGCTCGGGTGATCGGGTTAGATTAGGATGTTTATTTTAGTTTGTTGAATCATGGAGATCATCCATTGTACCAAACTATGTGAGTTTAATCCTTTTTAATTTATTCAATCCTTGTTTTATTTTCATGAGCTTTAATTCGTTTTGTATTTTTCTATCGCTTTATGATGTCATGTGAATTAGATCGGCGATTAGTTTGCTATTGATGTTTTACAATCACGAGTTGCGTGAGCGCTAGATCACCATAGAAAGATAGGATCTTTAATCGTTAATTCGTGACAAATTAATTGGTTAATTATCTAGGTTGCTAGATTCTAAAATCTGAGTTAACTTGAGTCTACACCTTCGTTTTGTATGAAATTGGTCTCAACATTCGAGAGAGGAGAGATCGATAATTGAATTCACTAAGAGATTAGGAATTCATAGCTTGATTCACTAAGAAATTAGGAGTTTGTATCTCGCGGAAAGGTGAAACCACAATATCGAATTAGAATCGTGAGATGAACTTGGATTGAAATCACTTAGTTTGTGTAATGTTTAATCCCATGTATCTTTAGTTTAGGTCGGTTTTATTATTCTTAGCTTATGTTTATTTTACATGTTTTTATGTTTTTATTTCGTTTATTTGTTTTAAGTAAGTAACAATTTAAGGAATTAATAAGATTAGATTCAACATCCCAATTCCTGTGGATCGACCCTTTACTTATCCCGCTTTACTAGCAATTACCGGTATTCGGCCGGTTAGGAGTTAGTTTTGCATATAGGTTAGGGTTTATAAAATGTTTTGTTTAATGATGCAAAACCATCCGAACAACTTTATCTGAGTCAAGAATAAAGTGCAGTCGACCTCAAGACCAAGCATGGTGGAGATCTGAGACTCTGCGTCACGGCACATCTTTCTGAGATGTAGAACTTGGAGGCCTGGTGACCGTTGAAGCGAGAAGAGGGCAAAGATCGAAGAGAGTCTCAAGGGTGCACAATCGGCTTGCGGCGCTCTGGAGAGATTCCGTCCACACTTGTAGCTAAGGGGATCCGGGACTCTATATGCTTTGCCCATTTGATGGGGTCCTTTCCGCTCTCCTCATTCTATAGTCAATCATGGGTACTCGATGGGGATCGGCGATGCCCGAGCACAACTCATGAGCCTTGACCTTTCAAAGTTGAAGAACGCCAATTTGTATAAGCCGGGCATGGGGCAGATGTACAACGAGCGCCTTTAAGAGCTCAAATCGGGGGTCGATATTGTTCAGAAATACTCTGTACCTCCCTCTCCCAAGCCGGCTACTCAAGCAACTTCAGAACAAAATGTCTCATTGGTGGTTCCCGACTAATTACATTTAAAGACACCTTTCGTGATGCATTATATTTAATATTTGTAAAGACTTGTCAAAACAAATTTTTATTTATTAGAGTAGGAGCACTCATGGTTGTTCCTTTTTGACTTTTACTTTACCTTTGCCTTGCCTTATCTTGCTGTCTTCCCCCGCAAGCATGCTCTGTCTATTTTTGACGTAGCATGCTTGGGAGTTATTTTGTTTTAATGCTCTTCCCTTGGCAGTTTATTCTTTATTGCGCTCAGTCTCTGAGCCTGCTCTGCCTTTGGTAGTTTATTTTTATGTGATGCTCAGTCTCTGAGCATGCTCTGCCTTTGGAAGTTTATTTTTATATGGTGCTCAGTCTCTGAGCTTGCTTCTGCCTTTGGCAGTTTACTTTTATGTGGTGCTCAGTCTCTGAGCCTGTTTCTGCCTTTGGCAGTTTATTCTTATGTGGTGCTCAGTGTTTGAGCTTGTTTCTGCCTTTGGCAGTTTATTCTTTATGTAAAGAAGTTATGCACATAAATGCTATGGAATAAATAAATGCCAACTTAATTGAACAAATAAACGGTCGCAAAAGCAACTTATTTCATTCTCATACTATAGATAATAAATGAAATAGCAAACATTGAACTTTGTCTTAGGCGTAGAATCTTCGTAAGGTAGTGAATTCGGCTTAGTGGAGCAGTCTTTCCTGGCGTTTTCTAGGCGATAGGCCCCTTTACCGTGCACCTTGGCGATCTTATCACGGACCTTCCCAATTTGGCTTTAGCTTGCCTTGAGGTCTGTCTGCTAACCTTGTTTTTGCGAAGGACCGGATCTCTACTTTAAAGTACAAATCCCTCACCTTAGCGTTGTAATATTGTGCGATCTGTTGATTGTATTTGGCCATTCTTATTAAGGCTATATCACGAGTTTCTTCCAATTCATCTTATAGGTGTGCGAGTTCGGTCACTTGATCGACCTGGCTATCTGACTCTGCTCTGGGGCGAAGGTAATCCTATTTACGCCGGGATAACGACCTCACGTCCATATGATAGCGAGGAAGGGTTTCGCCCGTGCGAGTTAGGTGTTGTTACGTATGTCCAGAGGACATTGGGCAGTGTTCCACCCGATGCTCGCCCTCTTCTTCTAACCTCTTTTTTATACGGTCTTGATTTGCTTGTTGGCACCTCGCTCAACTTTGCCCGTTGGCTTGTGGGTACCTACGGAGGTAAAGTCTTTGAGTAATTCCAAGTTACGAGCACCATTCTCGGACAATTCTATCCTCGAACTGAGTACCGTTGTCTGGATCAAATGCTTAGGGATTCCATACCGGACCAGACCACATTCTTCCATTAGAATTTTGAATCGCTCTACACATTATCGTTGCCGGTAGCTCTGCTTCAACCCACTGGTGAAGTAATCTATGGCTCTATCAAAAACTTCAAGCTCCCTGGTGCCCTTGGCGATGGGCGACCGAGATCCACTCCTCACTGGTCAAAGGGCCAAGGGGATACTAAAGGGATCATCTGTTGTGAGGGTTGGTGTTTGAGGTTGTCATGCACCTGGCATGTTCTCTGAGTCATCACCAATTCTCGGCGTCTGCACCCGTGGTCGGCCAATAGTATCCGAAGAGCACACACTACGAGCTAGAGCCACAGCTCCCATATGACTTCCTGATTCTAGATGGATTTCTCGGAGGAGGTAATTCCCTTTTTTTCGGTGGCACAAGCGCAGCCATGGAGTTATAAAGGACTTGCGGTACAAGATATCATTAAACAAGGAATACACCTTGCTTGAAGTCTTAACTTCGGGCGAGACTACATGTACGGAACCACATTATTTTTTAGGAAGGCTACTATAGGATCCATCCAGGTAGCTCGCTGGTCAATTTGTTGAGCCTCTTTTAGTTCATAGCTTCACTCTGCGACTTGTTCGATCAGAACCTTCTTATCTGAGAAAAAATTTGATGCTAATTTAGATAATGCATCTGCACGAGCGTTTTAGACCTAGGAATTTGACCTAGCTTGACATCTTCAAAGTGTGAAATCAATGTTAAGGGCCATGGAAAGATATCTCTTCATAGTGTCTTACTTTGCCTCGTACTCTCCCGTAACATGGTTGACCACCATTTGTGAATCACTAAATATATGTAATCTCATGACTCCCAATTTTGCGGCCAGGTTTGAGCCCCGTTATGGCGCTTCATATTCGGCCTCATTGTTGGGCATTTCGCCTTAAAGCGAAACACAATGCATATGGAAATTCTTCTCCTTTCGGACTACTGAGCGCGAAGGCACACCTTTGCTCTTTCCTTATTGGACGCTCCATCCACATACAATGTCCATTGGTCCATGGAGTGCATCGATCCATACCTTTCGAGAGTTATGGCTACTCCTTCGGCTATGAAATCAGCCAAGGCTTGAGCTTTGATAGATACTCTTGATGCGAATTCGGATCATGGCGACCGACTTGACCACCCATTTGTCAATCTCCCGGACATCTCTGGTTTATCTAGAATCTGTCTAAGTGGTTGATGCATCATGCGACCACAATAGGATGAGCTGAAAGTATGGCTTGACTTTCTTGGCGCATGAACTAAAATCAATGACAACTTTTACGCCTTTGGTATACCTCACCTCACGGCCTCGGAGTGCTTTACTAACATAAAAAACCTGTTTTTGAGTGTTATCTGATCGCTCACCGGGAGCGGCACTCAGCGCTTCTTGGCATGCGGAGACAAGTACAAGTATAGAGTTTCTCCTTTTTGCGGTGCGGTGAGAGCGGGCAAGTTTGTGAGGTATTTCTTCAACTCTTGACGCCTTTTGGCATTCTTCATTCAGTCAAAGGGTTTTCTTGCCTTAAGATCTTGAAAAAGGAGCCACTTTGGGCCGACCGTGAAGGAATCTGTTTAGAGCGACCATCGCCTGTCAATCTTTGTACTTCCTTAACGTTCTTCGGTGGAGCCATGCTCTGTATGGCCTCTACCTTATCAGATTTGCCACTTATGCCTTCCTTGGAAATCATGTACCCAAGGAACTTTCTGACCGTTACCCCAGCGTGCACTTCTTGGATTAAGGCGCATTTGTGTTTGCCTTAGTACTCAAAAATTTCTTTGGCGTCCGCCAAGTATTGCTCGAGACACTGCTCTTGATCAATAAGTCATCTACGTATACCTCCATGTTCCTCCCAATTTGTTTCTCAAATATCTTATTTACGACCCTCGATCGTGGCTCCGGCGTTCTTGAGGCGAGCGGCATAGTAAGATAGCGAAGGTCCCTCTTTGCACGTAATGAAGGATGTCTTCTCCATGTCTTACGGAGGCATGGCTATCGATGATACCCGCTTATCTGGCGTCTAGGCAGCGAAGACTTCATATCCGACCGTGGAATCCACCAAGCTATCGATCTTGAGTGGGTAACAATCCTTTGGGCATGCCTTGTTTAAGTCAGTAAAGTCCACACACATCGCCAAGATCCGTCTGGTTTCTTAACTAGAACCGGATTGGCCAACCATTACTGGATATACCACCTCTTTAATTATACCGGCGTGCGATAATTTTGTTACCTCTTTACGAGCGACCTCTACTCTTTCTGTGCGAAACATCGCCTCTTTTGCGAGCGGGCTTTACGCTTGGGTCTACGTTGAGATGGTGCAATGCCAAGGTGGGGAGGCAGACCGGGCATATCATTGCGGTCGAGCAAAAACATCCTATATTCTTTCAACAAATCGATCGGACTCTGTGCATGTGGCTCTAGAATCCATGCTCCGGCGCCCGACCACTGTCTTCTGGTCTTCTATAGGGCTTCTTGTGTTACCACATCATTAGTTAACCATCTTTCTTCTATTACAGGACAAGTTAGGTCAATAAGGACTGTTGTACCATCATCTTACATTTTATTGTAGCGGTGTAACGACTCTGGCACATTTTCTCATCCCCTTTATTTCCGCCCGTTCCTACTGCAATAGGAATTTCATGCTAATATGTGCGGGGAGATTACCACTCGGAGATCTATCGAGCGAGGTCTTCTAATATGACATTATATGCCGAGGTCGATCGTACCACCACATGTCGACCATAAAGTCCTGCTCTTTCTTACTCATCCGAATGTTGTTGGCGGTTTAATCATGCCCCACGGGATGTATGGGTGGTCAGCGAATCCGAATAAGCGAAGTGAGGCCCAGGAGTTAGCTTCGGTTTCCCGTATCTTCATAGCTTTGGCATACCGATAGGTACAAAGCGTTTACCGCACTCCCTGTGTCCACACACACTCGTTTCACAGTGTGCTTATTAACTACCAACTCAATCACTAACCCTTCATTGTTGGGAACCAAAGGAAGAGGATCCCCTGGTCCATATACCACTTCTCCCGTCAATTTCTGCTTCTTACCTGTCTCGGGTGGTGAGCCCTTGGGATTACTGTTTTCTCCGGTCGGTCTGTATCCTGACGAACCGCCTGCAATAGTATTGATGGTATTGATAGGTTTATTATCTATTTGATCTTCAGGGTCTGGAGAAGGATCTCTCCTTCGCTTTTGATCTGCTCTACCATCATTTCCCTGATAGTAGTTTCTCCTTTTGTACTCTCTTCTACCTCTTGGGGTTAGGATTCCACGTTCGATCAATTGCTTCATCAATTTTTCCTTCCAGGGCTGCAGCATCTATGTCTCTAATCAAGTCTCTACAGCTCTCTGAATCATGACCCACGTCCTTGTGATATTTGCAAAACTTTGTCTGGTCCCTTTTTCCACTGGCCCCCTTAAAGGTGGGGGCGTTCGCGCTATTCCTTTTCTTTCCATTAGGGCGAGCACCTGCTCGCATGATCGATTCAATGGCACCAAGTCCCTGTCTTGAAGAGCTCCCTTCTTCCCGAGCCTGTCGGTAATGGGAGAGGTCATCCTATCCCATACTTGTTTTCACTCTTTCTCGGGCTGCCGTGTCATCTTTCCCTTTCTAGGGTCTGCCTTTTCCTGCTCTCTCTTGAGTCTGTTGGCCTCTTCCCCTTGGCAATGCTTGAAGACCGTTTCTACGCAATCTTCCATAGATAGTGGGGGTTTACTGTTGAGTTTGGCGTACAACCGACCCTCACGTAGACCTGCTATAAAGGATGTAACTATTAGATGTTCATCGGCCCCTTGTATTTATCTCGATTCTTCATTGAACCTTTTTAGGAATTCACGGCACACTTTAAGTGCGTGCTTTTGCTTCAACGTGAGTAGGTGAGTGGCGTTCCTCTGGAGCGGACGTCTTTGTGATGAAGGCATGCATGAACTTTCTGGCTAAAGTAGTAAAGTCATTAATGGACTTGGGTGGTAGTTTCCTGAACCACTCCCGAGCCCGACCGGTCAATAGCGCAGGAAACGCTTTGCACTTCATCTGATCGGCCGCGTTGTATAGGGTCATATGCGTCAGGTATTGGTGCATATGATCGTTGGGGTCTTTGTCCCATCATAGGGATCCATCTTTGGCATCTTAAACCACAGAAGTGCAGGGTAGCTTTCAACTTGCTCGGTAAAAGGAGATTCAAAAGAAAGGGAGTTTTACCAGGATAGCATCCGATTCTACACGGGCTGCATCTACAGCTTGCTCTTTGATTTCTCTCTAACACAGGATGGGCGGGTGGGCGAGCCTCGACATGCTCTTCTCGTGAAAAGTTGAGGGCCTTTTCCTTTTAAATCCATGCGGGGTTTTCCTTGGTGTGCGTTTCCCATGTGACATCTTCCCCGGACTTTTAACGCGTTTGTCACAATTGTTTTGAAGATGGTTTGGATCAAGGTTAGTTAACGCCTCAGCCAAAGCTTCTTGTGTGGGATACAGTAGGGGTTTCCACAGGATGGTGTGGCGGCTTGTCTCTCTGCGTTTTCCACCAGGGTCCTCCGGCCTCTTCTCCGGCCATGGTGGATTCGCCACGCTTGTGCGACCTGCTTTTTCTTCCTGTTTGTTTGTGGCATAGTGGTTGTACGTTATACGAAACTACCGATGAGAGCCCTCCTTCTAGCGCCAATGATGAGTCGGTTTCACCAATAAGTAATTCACGGGTACAATTGCTCTAATGATAGTTTTCGGTCACCGGCCGGCGGCAAGAGAAGAGATAGTATTTTCTATGGTGTTTTGGTGAACTCAAGTTGTTCTTGAGTGCTACTCGTATCAATTTCACGATTGGAATCAAGTCGGCCGTAGTTCTTGCCCGCAGATTTAAATAGAGTCTAAACCACTAATTTTACCGTATCCTCCAAGGATTCGGTTGGAGTTAATTGATTTGAACTCCTAATTTTTAGGGATCACGATTCTTTCATATCGAACTGTGAATCAGAGCCATATTACGGCTAGATACATTTCCCACGTTTATCCTTGTTAGACGGACACGTGTGTATAAATGCGTGACCGCTCGGGTCTACTGGCTGGATTGACCTAATCGCGCTCTGCGCATTCCTTATAGACCGACCGTCCTGCGGTGGTAGGATTGATCTGGTCTGGCTCAGTCTCTCCGGTCGAAACATTCCGACCACTGTTTATGACTATCCAATGGTTGCATGGCCGGCGTGGCCTTGGGTGAGCCGACCATCATCAATTATGATAGATTTAAATTGATCGTTATGTAAAACTTATTATGATCGGCAGGTAGAGATAGCAGATTATTTTATTTATCGTGACACAATCGTTATCACTTCGTATCATTATTCCATTTTATATAATTGCAGCGATGATTATGTCCAACTTGATAAAAGTCTTTCATATTCAGGAATGTCGCCTTTTTCCTCTAAAAAAAAATACGAAAATTAAAATTGTGAGAAAATGATGTTTTGGAATATTCTGTGTTTTGCTTAGCAAGTAATTATGTTGAACAGACGCTAATTGACCAACATAAAATTTTTCGTAATTGATATAACGTTTTTTTTAATTGAAAGTTAATATTTTTTGTTTGTCAATTTCAATTCCACATAGCATGAATGAAAAAATATGGGGTCTTTAATTGTATTCCGCTAAAATTATCTAAGCCTTGTGATATTTAAAAATAGCGTATCTTAGCCAAGCGCGAGGGTCGTCTATGGGGCTGACCAAGAGCCACGGCCTAGAGCCCGGTCAAAATTCATAATTTAAGGGGCCAGTTTTCATGTTATTGTAGCGTAATTTATGGTCATTATTTTTCTTAAACTGAAAGACCGACAAGACAAAGTCATACCCAAATTTAGTCATAAAACTCTATTCAAATTTTGTTATATTTTGTTTATGCTCATCAACTCACTACACCCTGAAAACATAGTTATAGAATATTTTTTTCACATTATCGATTCTGCATTGTGACCACAACTTTAAGGACAGTAGTAGATTTAATGGTGCCCTTAAAAGCCCAAAAAAAAAAAAAAAAGACGTGTGGCATTAACTTAATGGAAAGAAAGGCACCCTTTCATCTTATGGTATTCTTTTTTAGGTTGTTGGAAAGAAAGACCGAAAAAAATATGAATGTCTATTCACACGGTAAATATCTTAACACGTTTTCAATTTTACATTTCAATTCCACCACTTCACCTACCCTACCACATCCACCACCTCACTTTACCCTCCTTACCTACCTCATTTTACTTTACCTACCACAATCACATTTCCACCGTATCATACCCAATTGTACACGACCAACCACATTACCGCTTCCATTTCAATTCTCACTTTGCTCATCATATCTTACCCTTTACCACAACCCCTTGATCTCACATAGCACGCCTACCACGTCCCTTTACCATACTTAACCATACTCTGCATTACCTACCTACTGCCACCATACCCACCACATACATATGTAACCATACTCTCCCACGAACCATGCCCTACCTGCTTTACAACCACAACGTAACCATCCCATGGAACCTTTCCCACCACCTCACTCTCTGATCGCCATTTTACCTACGCCACCATGCCTTACCTACCAACTACGCCATCTTACCGTACACGTAACCCAGCATACCTGCCTTCTTTACCTCGTTCAAACATCCACCTACCATACCTACCATAACCCCACCGCCCACCTTACATACATGTTCTCACCACCCACCATACCTACCCTACCTCACCACTCATCTTACGACATCGACATACGGCATACCATGTCATACTAAACCATATTATACCTTATCGCACCAACCCTACCCAACCCATCCTTTAAAAACCCATCCTACCCTATCTACCTTTTTCATCCCACCCACCCTACCCCTTACCTCTTTATCACCACCCACATATTTTATCTGTTTTAATTACATTTCATCTTATTCCATTCATTTTTTGGATATAAGGAAAATACTTGTTTTTCATTTAATTAGAATAAAATTGGATTTAATTCCATTACCATTGGAATGGAATGAAAAATCATTACATTCCATTGCAATCATGAGTAACAAACAAGTCATTAGTAAGTAGTCTCTCCTTCCGTTAAAAGTGTTTCTTTCTGAAAACAAATTAACACATATTTCACAAAAAAAAGTCAATTTGGTAAATCAATATATCATTTATTACTAGTTTCTCAAATACTACTACGGTCTCATAAAAAATGTCCAAAAAAAAAAAAAAAATCACACATTTTTTTAAGAAAAAAAATCACATATTAAGAAAATTATTTAATGTGTTGTGCTCAAGTATTAAAGGACATATATATCTCTATATCATCATTAATACTTGTTTTGGACTTTTAAAAAAGATACTTGTTTTGGAATATTAAATTAGTACACTGATATACCAAACCCGGTTTTCAATCCGAATATCCTAATTGGGCCTGAACATAGGTCCAATGATATATCTCGGGCCTCAATCTAGTAAGCCCACAATCCGGTTTATATCGTTTGTCTTGAGGCTTAAGGGGTCATTCAGTCCGCACTCCTTTTAGGTGTGATGCCGAAAAACAATTATGTAATTGTTTTATTTAATAAATGAAATGATATTATTATTCATATTTATTATTCTCATATTCACCGATGTGACAATAGTATTTACACTTCTGAAAACCCTAATGTATATCGTTTATGTAATCAACGCTTTCGGTGTATGGGATATACGGGAGGATTGAGTTAGTGAAGATGTACTTAAAATACAATTAGCCCGTAGTGAAGTTAATCGAGAGTATCGGGTCTCTCCTTTAACGTGCTATTAATGCGCCCAGAACACAATAGGTGTGATTGTCTTATCCGGACTTTCGGTTAAATGAACCTAGTGGGGCATTTATATATGATAGATATATCATATAGGGCTTGACCGATTTGATTAGAGTTCACGATATAATTCCGTGTCGAGAAGTCTTATCGAATCTATCGATGATCATATTTATGGATATATCTTAATCACACTGAGGTGATCACGGTCAAGCGCTTGAATTAGTATGAGGTTTGACTTGGCGGTTAAGGATTACAGATGCGTGATGCGAATTACCCGTCTTGGCATTGTCTTTGGATTGAGTGAGTAGTGCGTGTTATCACAGATCACGGAATCCATTCCTTCCATTTATGGAAGTAGATAAACAGATTCCTTATTTGTTAATCCTAAAGCGATCGATCGCGCGAGTTCATATTACAGCGATTAGCTACGGTGAGTTGTATGAATTAATTGATCAATAGGGTTAATGGTAAAAAAGGATAAGAGGTTCTAAAAAGGTTAATGGTAACTTCGATTTAGAATGAAACGATCTATGGAGGATTAATCCATATGTAATGATTATATCAATGGGCGCTTATTATCATTCTCGTGAGGAGATAAATATAATCTCATAATCGGAGGAAGTGCGATCACGGGATTATGGTGGCATATTCTGTGATTGATTTATCGAATATAATTATTTTGTTAAGTAAGATAATTATTTATTTGATTTATCGGGCCAATGATTATTAGTCGTGGTCAAAGCGTGCATCACATATAAGCGTAAGCTATTCTCGGACGTCGAATCTTAATAATAATTTAGTTCTTGTTGGACTTTATTAAAGCGATATGTGAATTAATTGTTTAGTGGATTATTCAATTAGTTGAAATTTAAATAATTAAATATGTGAAAAATCATTTTTCATAATCTTGGCCCAAAAAAAGTGTGTTATGGCCAAAATTATTGTCACTAGGTCACAAGAAGTCATTTTCGGCCAAAAGCTTGTCTAAGTGAACAAAAATTGTTTCTTGTGTATTAATAAGGCATTATAATAAAATATTTATTAGATAAATATTTATGGTAAGAAATAAAGAAAAATATTATTAGATTTGTTACTAGAATATTATGGAATTATCTTTTATTTATTGGATTTATTTAATTGCAAAATAAAATCCTTGGAGGTTAAGTTTCTTTCTCTCATATAAAGAGAGATTCTCTCAGCCTTACACACACTAGTATTTTTTTAGACTTCTACCTCTTAGAGAGGAGAAGGAAAATTTCGACCAAGGGAGAATTAGGAGAAAATCTTGGAGGTTTTAAGGGTAGCATATCGGAAGGATTGAGGCGAGGATTTCCTTCCACGGGAGTTCTTGGATCACCGCGTCTGGAAGATCGTGGTGCTCTTCACACCTTCTTTCTATTGCGGTTCTTCTTTGGATTTTGAGATCCAAAGGTATGTTCTACAACCCCACTTGTAGAGTAGATCTAGTTATTTTATTACGTGTAATTTATAGATATAGATCCTTAAATCGCTTCCGTTGCGGATGGTATTACTAACGATGGTATCGATCGCCAGGGGTGATCTATATTTATCGTATAAAATATTAGATCTAGGAGTAGTAAAATATGTAGATTTTTTGTCCCAATTTTTTTTTAAAAAAGGGGCCGAAGCACATGCTTACTTTTTTTTTATGTTATGAATGTCTTGATTGAAGAGATGGATTGAGGTTGATATTGTTTACACGTAAATCTATTTTGTAGCTCTTTTGATTAGCATCACTTGAGCATATGACTTGTAATTTAATTTTATGCAACTTGAAAATTGTAAAGATGGCTTCTTTGTAATTTAATTTTGATCCGGGTTCGGATGAGCGAAGATGATGTGTTGAAGATCATGGTGTTGAAGATTATCAAAAGGTAAAAGCGGGAGGAGGTAGAATTGTTTAATTAAATTTTTTTCCCGTCGGCAATTGTTTTTGGCGGCTGCAAGTTTTTCTTGTAACCTAATGTATTAGGTTTGGCCGCATGTTTTGACCAAATAAAAAAAAATAAAATATATATATATATTTGCATAACAGCCGTGTGAAGCAAAAAAAAAAAAAACAGTTTTTAATACTTGGCCGAGGGCTGTTATTAAAAAAATAAACATTTTTTTTTTTATTTTTATTTTTATAAAACAATTTGATAATATAGATATATTTTTAATATATTGGTATATTACGCCTCTCTCTCTCAAATGCTCGTTAAGTGGTTAGTGTCGAGATCGAAGCTTGAGATCAGGAAGTTTCAAGATCGAGATTTGAAGAATTAGATTAAATTTTACTTTTCCTTAGAAAATAGGTTAGTCGAAGTGTACCAACGATCCATCTCGGTGTTTAAATTTTCATAATTTATTTTTATGTGTTTGATCATAAAATAGATATAAAATCGGAATTGCCATAACATGCATCATATATCATAAATCCACTCCATGCATACATGTAGTATTTTAATTTTGGCATGTATACAAACTCGCGTAATTTGTTGAAATTTAATTAATATGTGGTAATTAATTAATTTAGTAACTAATTAAAGATCCGAGGGCCGGGTTATGAAATCGTTAAGCCTTTAGGTGTGTGTTCTCGGTGAACATTTGTAAAGCCCAAACGAGATCACATTTTAGATTCGTAGTGTCTACGAGATTGAATGATGGTAAAAGAACAATAAATCTTGGATAAAAAAGCAGTTCGCTTTATAGGTTGGGTGGTCAATTGAGGTGGGCTCGACCGACTTAACCTCTCTAGTGTGATGTATGCGGGGCCCGACAAGACTAAGCTCCACTTTGGCGGGAGGGGTGATTCCTTCTTATCTCAATGGGGCTCTCTTGACCCGACTTACGTCCGGCCCATCACGTATGTTCCAACAAATAGGGGCGGGTAGGCTTGCCTACGTTACCGACACCATTCGGAATCCTTGATTTGATGTGCTTTTATGTTAACATCAAAAGGCGTGGTTAGTTAACCCACCACCACTTCAAAATATTGAGTGGGAGCGGGGAGGCGGCATCAACCCCACGGCCTCTACTATAGATACAAGTAAGTGAGAGAAGGGTGGCGCCTCGCGGCGCTTTGATTTTGTCCCCTACGGATTGTGTTCACCCCTTATCAACATTCATGACTTGGTCTCCGAAAGGATAGGATTTCCGGGTACTCGTCGGGTCAGCGACCTATCCTACGACGGCACACTCAAAGGCGTACCTAAGAGATCCGATATAGTAGGTCACACTCATCATGGGTATTCTTGATAATATCTAGGCTAAAAGGAAGGTAGTCAATGAATAAAGGGATGTTCGATTCTCACAAGTTATTCATTGATGAGATTGTCTCAATTTAACCGTCATCTCTTTGACCTTACCTACGGTGGCACTAAGATCGAGTTAAAACCTTGGAATGGTAGAGTAGACTTACTTATAGTTTACAATTCCTAAAATAAAATAATATAGTAGTGTTAAACTTGAATTAATATATGTCATTTTATATACGACATTATATCCCTTACTAAATTGCTTAAAATTTATAATTGACTAGTATTGACTTCTTTAAAAAGTGGAAAGTAACTTGGGCGTTGAACTAGTTAATCGATAATGCAATTAATTTTGGAAGAGATATTTTCCTCTTAAGCCTTTTAAAAACAGTGACATATAGTTATGTCACTAGTATCGTCGTGTCAAGCGGAAGACAAACTTAGTTTGATCAAAGGTGATTTAGGACTTTGAAATTCTTACTAGTGAATTTTGAGTGTGTAGTGATTACACGAGTAATTTTCTAATTGAAAAATCGGAAAATCATGAAGTGTTACTAGTTGGGCGATATTTGGAATCGATGAACTAGTGGGAGCTTTATGATTTGTTGTTTTCTAGAACATTAGAAAGTGTAAATGACTACACACATAACCGTTCTAATTGAAAAACCGGAAAGTCATGAAATGCCGCTAGTTGGGCGATATTTGGAATTGATGAACTAGTGGGAGTTCTATGATTTGTTGTTTTAAAACATTGGAACTATGTACGAAAGATTTTCTAATCGGAAAAATCGGAAAATCATAAAAATAAAGCATTGCTCGTTAGGCGGTATTTGGAACCGATAAACTAGTAGGAGCTTTAATGTTATATTGTTTTTACGATATATTTGAAAATCCGAAGTCCGATGAGTAACACTCGAAATAGACATCCACGGTTCAAGTAGTGTCTACTCAAACTGAAGCTATTTGGTTCAAGACTATTTCCATTCACGGAAAGTCAAGAATGGGAGAATATGTCTAAAAGTGTTAGTCATCTAAAAGCGAAAACTTTAAAATTTGAACAGAAAAATTAATTAACGAAAATCATAGTATAAGGACGGTGATTTTGGATCACCAACCTATGAATCCTTGGTGATTTTCTCGAGCTAAGTTCTTTGGAAGAACAAGGTAGCAGTGCATTTAACGATTAAAAGAGTAAACAACGGGCAGTTAATTTTGGCTAGAATAGTGGGAGTGATATAAGGAAATGAATCTCAGATTCAATCCTTGGATATCACGGAAAAAATATTTTCTGTTTAAGATTCGTTGGAACGAAAGGATTTACCTTCTATTCGATAATTTGTTTGTCATATAGAAAGTGAATATACCATTTGTAGTACGAATCCAAAACTCGGACTTTTGTTTGATAAAGTCAAAACCACTTAGAACTGCTGAAACATGTATATAAAACACATCTTAAGAACTATTAAAAGCAATTGGTTTCTATATTTAGATAAACGCTTCTTCATATTCCATAGTTAGTCCATAATCCTTAAAAGACAATACCTGAAGACTGGCTCAGGGTGATTCCTTTCTCCAGTCTGGTTATATTGTCTCAAAGGTTCAATGACTAAGTTTCCTTTCAATCGGGAAAGGATAATGGTTATAAAGAAGTAACATAGCTTGTTCATGACGACCTTCGAGTCACGATGAAAGATACAAGCTAGTAGGAGCTTCCGAGTAGTGACTTATTGTCGATAACTATTCAAACACTCCGGTAAGTTTATCCAAAATATTTTGAGGTTTCTCTGTTTTCAACAGAGATAAGAGTATTCTATACTCGAATAGGCCATTCATAGTCCTCAAGTGCGTGCTCATTTGCCTCATTGTGACATGTTCTCACTAAGTGAGAAACCGTTAAATTGCCTTACATAGTTTTAGATGTGCTACAATACACTACTTAACTCTATAAAGATATTGAGGCGAAACAACGGTTTACATTGAAATGTAAGACCGAGAAGTCTACCTAGAATATGCTTTGGAATTTACGGATAAGGTGTGGATTAGGTTCACCCCACTTCCATAAATATAAGCATTTAGCACCACGGTGCTTGAAAGTAAGGCCCCAGAATTTCGCGCATATGTTCGGTCAATGACCATTAAGTGATATATCTTTTTAGCTATTGATTATAAAGTTTGGATATAGGATTCTTGAAATCGGGAAGGGACGAGTTATCTTGTTGCATCCTTTCCATGAGAGTCCATGAACAAGAAAACCTTGAACCTTGAAGTACATTTACTCAAGGTAGTTACCAACCGATTAAAATCGAGACCACATCCAACATCGGTTGTTGGTGATAACACTAAAACACTACTAAACTAGATCGAATTTTTGATCCACCCATTAAGTATTGAGAGTATGGTTTATCCATTACCTATTACGGGTTTTGCGGACTTTGTAGTACGAGGATCGATTGATGACCTATGGATTTTTGTAAGCGATATAGGATTACGATTATAGAGGTTGGTTTAATAGCCATAACCCTGTGAATGGAGTTTGGTACTCAGTTCTGTTCATACTCTTGTAGAACCACACAGCGTCTCAGGCCTCGTGGGAGTAATTGGATCTACACGGAAAAAGTAGAATGAATAGGAAGAGTTTATCTTTCAGAGCAAAGTGTGAGTGGTCTAGGGTAATTCCCCTAAAAGTAGAGAGTTAATCAGACCTTGGACTCTCTTACCACTTGGTAT